>CM070658.1:5732457-6332457 GCA_036346575.1 Dendrocalamus sinicus
CTAACTGATTGCCATGCTAGTCTGCTAGTGCTAAAATAAACATTGGAGTATGGCACTATAATTAGAAATTTAGAATAGATCTGGCATAGTTGTTGTATGTGAGTATGTGTTAAAATGAGCAATGCTTGTATGTGAGTATTTGCTTCACATTATTCATCAATGATCACACATTGTCAGCTGTCCAACTGATAATTTTAATGGAAAATCGTGCTTACTCCAGTTTTGTTTTGATCATATCGTTACTCCTTTTAGAATTTAATCTGATTAACACATGCAATTCATCAATTAATGAAATGCTATTGCTTGGGCCTTGTTTTTTGCTGAATGAAAAAATTTGAACAAATTGACACAAGGGAAGATACCACTTGGGACCACGGGTAGCTGTAGATTTTTCCTTTGGATTATTCACTGGTGGAGTCTCAAATGTGAGTTATTGCAATAAGACATGTTACCCAGTCTCCCTCTTTTGACTTTGTAGTAAACTCATGAATCTTATATTTTTATGATTTTTAGGTCTTTGAGCTTTAAAAAAAATGAAGAAATCTATAAATTTGAAATCTTTGTGGGAGAGAGCTGGAAAGATACAAAAGATAGCGTCCAGCTTGATGCCAGAACTGATTTCTAATGAAAGCCAATTTGGAATGAGACAATTTCCCTTTCCATTGACAATGAGCTACAACTGGTAGTACACACACACGATGATAGTGGCACCCAACTACAGAACCTCAGATGGATTGCCCATTGTCTCCAATTACAGAAGATGATGGATCAGATGATGAATCCATTTATGATGTTGATTTGCTTTCGCATGATCGAGACTGCTCTGAAACTGTTCTCGGTCACTTTTGATGTGACGATGGCCCGATCTTCCGAGAGGTACTAATAAGTCAATTGTCGAGAACTCGACGTTGATGATCCAAAGGCTCCGACCAAAACAGATCGAACCCCTCGCAATCACTACACCACTGCTCCGTTGGTTATCAACCGTGCCGAACACGGTTGACCTCGCCAAGATGGCTATCTCCTACAAGCGAATCGAGAACACAAGCAAGAGAGTTTAAGATGCAATCTGAAATTGCATTGCGGATAAAGATTAAGTTCACAAATTGGGGTTCCTCAACCGAACAATGCGGTGAAACTGCTAAGTAGAATAATCTCTTAAGAAAAACCCAAAGAAAACTAAAGGGGTGCGACCTCCTTAAATAGGGGAGGGGGAAGTCATACTTATCTAATGAAAAGGGATGTGGTACTATTCCTAGTTACTGTTCACACATGTGATACTGTTCATGTGAATAGTACCGGCCCAAATAGCCCAATTAAGAGGCCCTCGGCCCACTTTGACTTGGACTAAAAAAGTAATATAACTTATTTTGCAGTTTGTGATCTGCTCGGGTGGAGTTTGGAGGTGAGACTAGATCCATCTGAAAGTAGACTCCAAGAGCTTTTCAACAAGTACTCACAGGCTCCGAGAAGCCTTCTGTATCAAAAGTTATGGCCGTTTGAAGTTCGCTTGTCAGGCTGAATCCGAATTGATCTAGAGGCCGAATTGGATTCCAAAACCTGTCCAACTTGAACCCTTGCTTCAATTGGTTCCAAAGTGATGTGGTGCTACAAATATATATATTTTCATCATTAGGTAGCATCATATTCTCATTTAAAATATGTTGAAGTTGAAAAAACGAATTCACCTTTAGTTCATTCTTGATATTGGCCGCTATGGTCGTACGTGCTGGTGGCGTGGTCACAT
This sequence comes from Dendrocalamus sinicus, assembly GCA_036346575.1. Taxonomy (NCBI): domain Eukaryota; kingdom Viridiplantae; phylum Streptophyta; class Magnoliopsida; order Poales; family Poaceae; genus Dendrocalamus; species Dendrocalamus sinicus. The sequence goes on from CM070658.1 coordinate 5,734,205, forward strand.
CATCCTCCCCTTCTTGATGGAAAACTGTCCTCGGTTTTAACATATGTGTAGTGTCACGTATTGCATGATCTTGATCATAAATCTTGGTGTATGATAACAAATGCAACAAACTCTCATTATGTAATATCATAAGTTTTTATCAAATAAAGTAAAATCTCTTTGAAACGAGCTCACCTCATAATTTAAGTGATGCGTAGGAGCTCTTGTAATTATAACAAGTAGAGCAAATATGGTTGTATCCATAGGGTTCATTTTCTTATCATCCTCCCCTTCTTGCAAACAAAGCCGTCCTCGGGTTTTGATAAGCTGAAAATATGGCAACAAAGAAGCCAAGGTGTATGCATGGTATATGTATATGTCATCCATTTTAACAGCTCTTCGTTGTTGCACAATTAATGTTATAAAATAGCAATGATCATAAAAGCTCATTGTATTATTAACCCAAGAGTAATCATATATGTTAATGAGCAATTCAAAATTTCTCGCACAGTAATTATTGCGACTTGTTTTGCAAATGTAAGTGAAGCATTTATGCAATTCAAATCTTTGATTTTGTAAACTTGTAGTGGTGGCATATATGGAAAAAACTACAACCTTTGGAATCAAGCAAAGTTCATCCATATAATCGTATCTCAATCGAACAATAGTAAATTCATCTAGCCAGGGTGAAGAGATTTGTATGTTCTACCATAATTCATCATCTTTATTCAGATTGTCCATACTAGATGGTGCAAAAAGAGTTGAACACATAGGCATTGGATGAGTACTAAATTTTACTTCTCTCTCACATTGAACATGATTCAGCATACAAGAATTGCTGTTCCAAATAGCAAGTTTCAATTCATCCATGTGATCGCAAGTTATGCATATTCGATATACAAGAAATTGAGCTTCCACATCATAATCTCCAATGAAATTAAACTTATATCCAGGGGTGTAGGCACTTAACAAGAATTTCGAACATGCAAGTTCAGAAACTTTCTCCATAGCATGTGACAATTTCATAGGTAGATCCAACATGATGTAACACAATGAATTAGCAGGAGAAATTCTAGTCAAAATTTCTTTATGTGTTATTAATTTGACATGTACAAAATTATGAGAATTTAGATCAGCACATGGTTCATTTAAGTCAACACAAGGAATATCAAAAGATTGCACTACTGCAGGTATATACCCATAAGGTTGCTCTATGTCTTGTTGTAGCACCAAATCAATACCGTGAGCGATGATAGCACCATGTTCTTTACCTTTTTGGCTCTCCTCAGATGATGTAAGTGCATCCATCTCCTTATCTTCATTCTCAACCAATGGGGTCAACAATTCCATCAGCTCATGCTCCTCTTCGGCATGGTTCTCAACTACCTGCAAGTTGTTAGTCACAAAAAGGGCACAAACACAGGTGTGTTCTCATGATCATCACCATTGCCTGCAAGGTTAGCTGCAAGAGCATATTCATCCTCAACATCACTAGCACTTACATAACCACCATCTTCTGTTGCAATGTACGCCCGCTGACTTGGGCAATCTCTCATGACGTGGCCCATCCCTTTACAACGGTGGCACGCAATGCCTGTCGTACGGCCCGTGGAAGCAACCGATGAAGTGCTCTGTGCTGGTGCTTGCACACTAGTAGATTTGCTCATCTCGGGTGCGCGTGATGGTGGCGGCGGTGCTGCTGAACGCGCCGTACTCACAGAGGGGGCAGCAGCTCGACAAATAGGAGGTGGGGCTGTCTTGGCTTGCCTAGGTGTTGATCTTGATGTAGACGTACTTCCAAAGTTGCTCCTTGCCTTTGTTGCCTACCCTGCAATTCTTTTTCTGCCAAACAAGCAAGCTGGAACATTCTATTGATATCGTTATACTCTTTGTAATCAATTATGTCCTGAATTTCATGCCTTAAGCCCCCATAAAAATGATCCATCTTATCCTCCTCATCTTCTACAACATTACAACGCAACATGCCTATTTGTAGTTCTTGATAATATTCCTCGACAGATTTATTACCTTGGTCTAAGCGCTGCAATTTCTTATGCATTTCATGTTTAAAAGCAGGAGAAACAAATCTAGCACGCGTAGCTACCTTCAATTTATCCCATGTATCAGGTGCTAAACGAGAATTAACTACATGAGTCCACCAAATGATAGCACAATATTTAAATTCACTAGTAGCTTGTCTCACTCTATGCGCTTCAGGAACTAGATGGACATTAAATTTTTGTTCAATTGTCATCTCCCAATCTAGATAAGTTTCAGCATCATAAGTACTCGCAAAAGATGGTATGGTAAATTTGACTTTAGCAAATGGGTCATCATTAGCACGAGCATTGTGGTGCTGAAAATTATTACCTCCCATACCGTGACGGTTGTGCTGAAGACGTCGACGCTGGCGCGGCGACGACCGACCCCACCGACGCGACGACAGCCGACCTCACCGCAACCCTCGCTGGTAGCGCAGACCGGGTAGTTCGAGGTAGCCACAACGGAGCGACCGGCAGCTCGGGAGCTCGCGACGCGGTCGTGCCCGCGCCGATCCGTCCGTTGGGCGTGCCGGCGGCCCCGCCCGCACAGGCGGTGGAAAGCGCCCTGCTGGCGGCCCTCAAAGCATTCCAGCAGGAGCTGGGGGATCTTCGCGGGGCTGTCCGAGACATACAAGAGGCTCGGAGCCAACAGGCCACGCCGGTGGTCGCGCCAGAGCCCACGCTGGAAAGGGCGGACAGCCGCGACGCCCCCACATCCAGCCGCGTCCCACTACGGCGCGTCGATCCAGAGTCCCCGCTTTCGGCAGGACTACAGCAAGAGGCGTGGTCTGAAGACTTCAAATACCCTAGTGTCATCGAGCCCTACAAAGGCGACACGGACCCCCGCGAGTTCGTGCACGTGTACGAAACCGCGATCGAGGCCACGGGCGAAGATGACACCACAAAGGCGAAGGGACTCCCCCTCGCGTTGCAAGGAGTGGGGCTCTCCTGGTTTTTACCATAGAGTCGAACTCCATCTACGCGTGGGAGCAGATCCGCGACCGCCTTCACAACAACTTTCAAGGAAATTATGTCGAGTGGGTCGACGCGGACCAGCTCTTCGCCGTAAAGTAGAAACCTTCAGAGAAGCTCCGAGACTACTTCAAACGCTTCGCAAAGATACATTGTCAAGTCAAAGATGTTAATGAAACCACCGTTGTCAATGCAGCCATACAGGGCCTTCGCCCGGGCCCGATGGCCGAGTACAACGCACGGAAGCCAATTAAGACAGTGACGAAGCTCTTTGGCAAAATGGAGGAATATGCTAGGGCGGAAGAGGACGCGCGGCGAAGGCAAGGTGACGACTCCGACACCAACCAGGCCTGTACCTCGGCAAAAGCCGAAGATCCGCCGAAGGACGGTTCTTCGAAGGGAAAGCGTAAGCAGGAGTCGTCCAGGGATGCGTCCGACCGCAGGGACGCCCCGCACAAGGAGTCGTCCGATAGGTCCAAGCGTGGCCAGCAGAAGTCGCGGCGAGGCCGGTACATCCTCGACATCGAAGGCGGTTCCGACGAAGGCGCTCCCGCGTGCCGGGGCGGTTGGGGGCGCCGCGGCCGGGGGCGCGGCCGTGGCCGGGGCCACGACGATAAAGGCCGTGGAGACCACGACGACCAACACCAGGGGCTGTGGTGCGCAGTCCACGGTCGTGGCAACCACGACACCCGCACGTGCACCTCTATCGCGGCGCTCCGCGACATCGTCACCAGGGACAGGAACCTGGAAGCACGCCCGCCCGTGGTGGCCCACGTACAGCACCCATACGAAGCCCCTGTGCACATTCAGGCACAAGGGACGCAGCCCCATGAGGTTCCTCTGCGCATTCAGGCCCACGTGCAGCAGCCTCAGGAGGGCTTTCTGCAGCTACAGGCTCCGGAGGCCACCCACCGACGAGTTATCAACGTCATCTCCGGAGGCTCCTCGTTGGAGTTTGCCTCGGCACGGCAGCGGAAGGCCTACGTGCGGAGGCTACACCACGTGGCGGCATATCCAGCACAGACACCGCCGGACTGGGCACAACATGAGGTCATGTTCACCCCCGTCGATGCCGAAGGCGTGGAGCTTCCCCACCACGACCCCCTGGTCGTCCAAGTCGTTATAGCGGGATGCGACGTGGGATGTGCCCTGGTTGATGGCGGCAGTTCCGCGAACATTCTATTCGCGGCAGCCTTCGACCAGATGGGGATCCCCCGAAGTCGCCTCGGCCCATCGGGAGTCCCGCTACAAGGCTTCGGAGGACAACCTCTACGGGTGCTCGGCCAAATATGCCTACAGGTCTCCTTCGGCCAGGGCGACAATGAAAGGGTCGAAGACGCCACATTCGACGTCGTCGACCTCCCATACCCGTACAATGCCATATTGGGGCATCCCATCCTCAACTCCTTCGGGGCGGTACCGCATCACGACTATTTATGCATGAAGCTCTCGGGGCCGCGAGCCATCCTTACCGTTCGGGGCGACCAGGACATGGCCCGGCGCATCGAGCACGGCACGAGATGTCCCCGTCGCGGCGGGCAGCGGCACACCTAGGATCGGCACCGCCGTGCGAAGGCCCACGGTGCCATCCGGGGGCACTCTGCAAGCCCTGCCGATAGTGCAACTACTAGAGGCTCCGGCCGCGCTGAGCACAAACGGTTAGTACCCCCCCGGTCGTATGTAATCGCTTACCCGCGCAAACGGGAATGTAATAAAGTTCCGTTTGTCGCCAACATATTACCGCTGTGCAAAAATACGTGGCGAGAACACGCGGAGGCCTCGCCTACGCGTGTGCTCCCGCAGTGTAAACCAAAGACGCACGTTCGCATGTGCACTCTCCGTAGCGAGGGGTACGGGTATGAGTATAAACCAAAGACGCACGTTCGCATGTGCACTCTCCGTAGCCAGGGGTACGGGTATGAGTATAAACCAAAGACGCACGTTCGCGTGTGCACTCTCCGTAGCCAGGGGTACGGGTATGAGTATAAACCAAATACGCACGTTCACGTGTGCACTCTCCGTCAAAGACACGGGCATGAGTATAAACGAAGATGCACGTTCGCGTGTGCACTCTCCGTCAAAGACACGAGCATGAGTATAAACGAAGACGCACGTCCGCGTGTGCACTCTCCGTCAAAGACACGGGCATGAGTATAAACGAAGATGCACGTCCGCGTGTGCACTCTCCGTCAAAGACACGGGCATGAGTATAAACGAAGACGCACGTTCGCGTGTGCACTCTCCGTCGAAGACACGGGCATGAGTATAAACAAAGATGTGTGGGCGGACGCCTCTGCACGCACTCTACAGAGTATAAATAAGACGCGGATGTTCTCCCTGCGCACTCTACTGAGTATAAACAAGACGCGAACCCGCGCACACCAGGGACTTTGTCTTTGTGCTTACTCCCCGGAGTATAAATCAGACGTGGACGACGATCCCACGCGAATCTTGCGCGGCTGCCAATCGCGCACCTCAGCGCGTTGAGGCTCGCCTTCGCACATCACGGGAGGTGTACGCAGGGGGTACTATGGAAACCAATTCCAGGAGTTCCAGAGTACCGACGTTGTGCGCCAGAGGCTGGCCCCAGCATCGGCGCGCACATGGAATATGCGATACACCAGAGGCTGCCCCCACCTCGAGGTGGGGGCGAAAGTCGCCGCCGACGCCGCGCCATCCACGGACTCTAAACAGTCGTCATGCGGAGGCTCGCCGCTGCGCCGCCACGAGACTCTAAACAGGTCGTAGTGCGGAGGTCCGCCTTCGCACGTGCCAGTCTACGAGACTTTAAACAAGTCGCAGTGCGGAGGTCCGCCTTCGCACGTGCCAGTCCACGAGACTCTTAACAGGTCATAGTGCGGAGGTCCGCCTTCGCACGCGCCAGTCTAGGACTCTAAACCGGTCGTAGTGCGGAGGTCCGCCTTCGCACACGCCAGTCCACGAGACTTTAAACAGGTCATCGTGTGGAGGCCCGCCTTCGCACGCGCCAGTCTACGAGACTTTAAACAGGTCACAGTGCGGAGGTCCACCTTCGCACGCACCAGTCCACGAGACTCTAAACAGGTCGTAGTGCGGAGGTCCGCCTTCGCACGCGCCAGTCTACGGACTCTAAACGGGTCATAGTGCGGAGGTCCGCCTTCACACACGCCAGTCCACGAGACTTTAAACAGGTCGTCGTGCGGAGGCCCGCTTTCGTACGCGCCAGTCTACGGACTTTCAGCAGGTCGTAGTGTCAACAACTGCCTCCGCACGCGCTAGCTCCACGGAGTACTCAACGCGCGAATCCCGCGGGCGCATTGGCACCCGGGCGACGAGCAGTAGGCAGCGCTTGCACGGTTCACACTAACGGCGAACTTGGAATGTGGGGATCTCAGCTTCGCACAGCACGACCGCGCATGTCCTAATTATCAGGAGATCTATATATCGGGAAAATCTTTCAAGTACAGAGGCCTGCCAACATCCCTGCCGCTCTAAGTAGCTATTCGCAGCTCGCCCTAACACGCGATAAGGACGGGTTCCGCCGGAAGAAGGTCGCCCGCCCAAAAGTCCAACGACTCTTGACCCTTCGCTAGCGTCGAAGGCGTCGCCGGGTTGCAAGGTCGGCCGCAAGAAGTCGGCCCCAGCAAGGAAGCTGCCCGGGACATAGGCGAAAGTCAGAATTTATGAAGCAAGCACGTACTTCGTTCACAAAAGGAGGGGGCATTACAACGCACGCCTACACCTAGGCACCACGGTGTCACACCTGCGAGTTCCCGGCGCCTTCGGAGGCCTCAGCGCCGCCCTCGTCGCGTCGAGGGACCCCGTCCAGGAATTGGCCGAGGCTCCCCTCCCCGTAGAGTGACTTTCGGAGTTCGACCCGCGCAGCGTCTGCCCCGACGTAATCCCAGATCCGTTCATAGAAGGGCTTGATGGCACGGCGAGCGGAGCGGACGGCGCCGGACATTACTCGCCCCGCGGCATCATCTCACTGGGTCCTCCACCGGCGACGTCGTGCAACCGCGGTGCTGCGGGAGCGCGCACACGAGCGTCCGATGTGTATCGCGATGGTTGCGAAGGTAAATCGCCGCGCGCCGCGCGACGTTGGCGGCATCTCCGACCAGCGGAGGGTCCGAGACAGCTCCTCGGGCCAAAGGTGCGGTCCGGCACCTTGGCTACCAGCCCTTGGAGATGGCTCTCCAGCGCTTGCATGGCGTCCCACGCAATCACCAAGGCGTCACCAAGCGTCTGGTTACGCTCCGCTAGAGTCAAGGTGAGCTCGCCCTTTTCCTTTTCTAGCAAGGCGACCTGTTGCAGGAGTCTGTCCCGCTTCGCCGCAAACTCCTGCTGCGCAGCCTCCGCGGCCGACTCCCGCGCCGACGCAACAAGTCCCACGGCGTGCGCCTTCACTTTGGCGCACTCCACTTCCAGCTGGCGGATGCGGGCATCCTGGGCGGAACGGGCTCCCGAGGCTTCACGTAGCTCCTCCTCGGTGGCCCGCAGCCTATCCTTAAGCGCCCTTTGGGCACGAGTATAGGCCGTTTGCAAGGCCTGCCCCAGCACAAGTGTCTGCAGAAGGGAAACACTTAGCAAGCTCAGCCGGCCCAGGCGTTGTCGTATGAGTACTTACCCTCACCCCAGACACCTCGAAGGCGTCCCCGAGGCGCCCCGCCCCGTAGGCCTGCAACGCTTGCTGGTCGACGCTGGCAGCCGCGTCATCCACAATCCCGCGCCACGCCCTCAGCGTCTCCGGGGGAGGCACGAAGTCCGCGGGGCTCACACGCGCGGAGGTCCCGTGTTCCGCCAAGCGCTCCTCCTCCGGAATGAGCGACACTGCAAACAGGGATACAGGTGAGCACCGCAAGGCATAAAAGAATACACCAGGGTAAGCTAAGCCACCCTACCTTCGGTAGCAGAAGGAGGGCTTCGGGGACCCGCCCCCCTATTTCCAGACGGGGTTGCGGTGGCGTAAGCCCCTGCAGAAAGCATGGTCCCGCAGCAAGCAGAAGCCTCCACGTTCGGGGCCGGCGATGACCGTTCTCGCTGACGGCGGCGTGGCGAGGCGAGAGGGAGCGCCGCGCAGGTCTTCGGCATCTGCATCGGAGTCCCACAAGCTCCTGATGCCCGTCGCCACGATGAACCCCCGCGGCGTCCGGTGGAGCTCCGGCCGTACACACGGCCGCTTAGCCGGGGCAGGCAGCAACGACACCGCCCCAACAGTCGCTGTCGGAGAGGCCCCCGCGGCTGTAGCACCCGGGGGCGAAGGTTCCGCTGTGGCAGTTTCTGCAGGGGGCACCTCGGCTTCTGCTGCTGCTGTCGATGAAGGCAGCACGGCTCCGTGCGCCCCCACGGAGGGCGTCTCCGGCACCACAGCGGCCACGATCGAAGGCTCGACCTCAACATCGCCGGTCCGCACGGATTCTGTCTCGGCGACCACGGCGGGTGGCGAGACTTCTCCACTCCGGCTGCTCGCGGCAAGCCCGCCGTCCAGGGCACTCGCCGAAGAGCCTTCGCCTCCGGTGTCCGCCCCATCCAAGCCTGAATTGTCATACTTCGCCGAATCTGACTCCGCGTCTGCCGCGCCCTCGGGAGTGCTAGCAGCAGCAGTAGCGGCGGCAGCACCAAGCGCGGCAGATGCCCCACTTCGGCCCCTCTTCCGAGACGGCGCCTTCTTCCTCGTTGCACCATCGTCCGGAGCAGCACGGTCCAGCACGGCAAGGCCCAGGGCCTCACATACGCGATTTATTCACCCCAGCCTCGCCTCGGCGGTGGCGGATGCGCGCTGCTCGTGCTCCCTGCCGGTATACGGCCCCAGGAACACGTGCGCAGCCTGCTCTGCCTCCTCCAAGCAAATCCCTGAAGCAAAGGGGATAACATTAGCATATAACACATTTCGTGTGAATAGAGAGACACGGTCGAGGCATACGAAGACCGGAGGGTGCCAGCAGCAAGCAAATCGATGGTGAAACGTTGTCCTCTTGACGCCTCTCGGCGGCAAGACGCCAGTCGCGGGCAAGCGGCGCCACGCCGTACATTACGTACTCTTCGGTGAGGTCGCGCATGTTGAAGCGGGCGGCCACGCCTACGAGCCGCCGGGCCCTGCGCCTGTCCTCATCGTCGAGCGTCTGGCCGGGCGAGGGCTTGAACGCGATCGGTCGGCCCGTGCACTCAAGACCGCTCCCGCTCTCCACACGGTGGTAGAACCACCGGTTTATCCAGTGAGACTCCCACTTCCCGCGAGTGGAGTTCGCAGGGAAGAGCTTCTTGCAAGTCGAACGAAGAATAAAGGTGACGCTGCCAAAACTCGACAGCCCCGTCCCCCGATCCTTGGCCGCACCGTGCCTCGTGCGGTAGGCGAACAACGGCGCGCCGGGCCAGCACGCTCCGAGCGCAAGGCCCACCTGTACACCACGAGCCGGCCACGGCGTTCAGTCGATTCGCCAGCTCGGCCCGGCGTCCGCGGACGTCACCCACGATCGCCGCCGCCGGGATGCGGAGGCCCGCGTCGAAAAAGGCAATGAATACGACCGCCTCCGACCCCTCGGGGTGCGATTCCGTCTCATCGGCGGCGGGCAATCGTACCGCCTGGCGCTCGGACAGCTTCCCCGCGCGAAGAAGCACTTGGATCGTCTTCTCAGTCACGAGCGACGGGCCCAGCTTGTCGGAGAACACGCCTTCCTTCTCCGCCGCCAGCCGCCGCCGGGTCGCGCTCTTGGAGCGTGTACTTCACCTCTAGCGGTGAAGATCGCCGGTGAATGCCGCAGCTACTAGCCGCCCGGTCACCCTTGTCGCCAGATGCCATTGCTTCCCGCAAGAGGAGAATAGCGGCGAAGAATACTACGGGAGTATGGAAAGCGATGCAAGCAAGAAGGGGGCGTACAACTGCGGGAGCGCGGTCACGAGGGCTACTTCAAGCCACCTCGCCCCAATACCGAAGCGTCGCGACGGTCCGCGTACGGGACGCGATCGCAGACGTACAAAGGCCCGTCCCGCACAATCCCCCATAACCGAAGACGAAGGGCCACGACCACAGCGCCAAGGACCGTCACAGCACGACGCTCCAGTGTCCTCCTGCGGCGTGCCAACCCCTGCGCGAAATAGCTGAAGGCCAGGCGTCAACGACTCCAGCCGCCATTAAAAGCGCACTAACGGGCCATGGGATCACAACAGCTTCGACGCTGCACCATTCATCGTCCGCCCCATGTCCCCCTTCCCTAGGGAAGAGGCGAGCAACCGCGAGCACGCAACCGTCCACATCCCGCCGCGCACCAGTTATAAGCCGCCGCGTGCCCTATACGCGCCGAGGCGGGAAGCACGGTACGGCAACCTAACCCTAGCAGACCGGGGGCCGGCGTGATTCCAGGAACCTTTACAGCGCGGGACCGCATCGTGAGATCTCAATCACCGCATGGGTGGCGGTGTTCGCGATGCGAAGGCGCCAGCTCCGCTGCCACCTATTCGAAGGGTAGGGGACGGAGCGCGCGCGCCTACTTCAGCTAGGCGCCAGCCCCGCTGCCACCCATTCGAAGGGTAGGGGATGGAGCGCGCACGTCTACTTCGGCTAGGCGCCAGCTCCACTGCCACCCGTTCGAAGGGTAGGGGACGGAGCGCGTCGTCTACGCCGGCTGGCGCCCGGCTCGCTGCCACCCGTTTGAGCGGGTAGGGGCGGAGCGCGCGCATCTACCGGCTGGCGCCCGGCTCGCGCCACTGTTCGAAGGGTAGGGGCGGAGCGCGCGCGTCTTTCGGCTAGGCACCAGCTCCACCGCCACCCATTCGAAGTGTAGGGACGGGCGCGCCGCGTCTACGCCGGCTGGCGCCAGCTCGCGCCACCTGCTTCGAAGGGTAGGGGCGGAGCGCGCGCGTCTGCCGGCTAGCGCCCGCCTCGCGCCGCCACCCGTTCGAAGGGTAGGGGCGGGCGCGCGCGTCTGCCGGCTGGCGCCACTCGCCGCCACCCGTTCGAAGGGTAGGGGACAGAGCGCGCGCGTCTACTCCGACTTGGCGCCATTTCTGCTGCGTCGATGTCGGCAGCTTGATACCGGCGGATCCCTGCTTTAGCTGTGGTACTTTGCCGCCCGCCTCGACCCTGCGCCGGGGAATAACGGCAAGCCGCAGTGGGCCAAACAACCTCAGCGGCAGCCTCGACATGACCTAAACCATCAGGGATTTAGGCCTCTGGGCTTTCCATATTTTGGGAGTGCAGCGGCTGGTGTGCGGCAGGTTTTGACAGGTCCTCGTAGACAGATAAGCTTCAGTACATCAATGTTCCTTGACAATGGCCCTAGTCGACACAGTCAGTGGACGTAGATGACCTCAAGCATATCTGTCTATGAGAACAAGTCAAACCTTGCCATCTTCATATGAGAGCACGGCGCGCGCGTAGGAGGCCGTCTTCTCGATCGCCACACCAGCCTGGCCCCGGCCTCGGGCTGGACCTTGACTTCAAGAAATGGACCTGCGCGTGCGCGAACGGCAAAGGCGAGGGTCATGCCTCGCAAAGTCTGCCTCGTTCTCCTTAACAGGCCACCTACAGTGCATCAGCATTTTTCAAAGTGATGCGGGCGGGCTCCATCAGGAACACCGACTGAAGGTAGGTCTGTTAAGGAGAACAGGGCAAACCTTGCCATCGTGTGCAGAAACGCAGCGCGAGGGCAGGAAGCGTGGCTGGCTACCGATAACCGATGCTGACCAAGCTCCCAAGAAAAATGGACCTCCATCAGTACGTCAACATTCCCCAAGCCGCACAGCGTCGCTAGAGAATGTTGATGCACGGAAGGGGCCCATTTTAGGGGAGCAGCTTCTATCAAAATACATGCAGGAACAATGCCACACCAGCGCCGTATATATACCCCATCAGCAGGGGAGCCAACCGGCGGAAGTCCAATCGGCAGGAGTCCAACCGGCGGAAGTCCAACCGCCGGAAGTCCGTCATTACATTAATGGTCACGACGCCTCAAGGCCCGCACCGCGCCAAGCACGCCTCGCCACGTGGACAGCCAGTAGAACGAGCGTCGCAGCACCTCCCTTATCATTTAAGGCATATGCGGCGGCTCAGGGGCCCGCTACGCTTACCTGTGCCGGTGCAACGCCCCAGACGCACTTCAGCTAGATGCCAGCTCCGCTGTGTAGAGACCCGAATATGCAAACCCGGACTCTCCTGTGTACTCTGCACTAGTCCAGGATCACGCTAGTGCACACAGTGTGAACAAAGATAAATATCATCTATATCACGATATTCTAAGGAAAAACCAAATTATATTGATAATCATCAGAGTACGACCTTATGACCAAGCTTACAATAGACTAGCCCGAAGGGCTTAACAAAAACTAGCAGCGGAAATCCAAAAGAAAGCGCAGCAACCAATCGACACGCCCACAAAGCTATCGAGTGGAGAACGGCCTAATCCGCGAAGGCGTCAAGTACTCTCATACGGAACCTCCTGCTGGTGATACTCCTCCTCCTCAACTAAGCAACAGGGGCATAAAGCCATGAGTACATTGGTACTCAGCAAGCCGTTTGTAACAAATGAATGCAATATAATATGCAAGGCTTACCAATGGAAGGCTAAAAGGTTAATTTGCATAAAACGGCATTTGAAAATACAATAAATAGATTGAAGGCGCATTTGAAGTAAAACAATAATAAACAATAATCAAAGGAATTGAAGTAACCACTTATGAATCTCCCATCCATAAGCTAAACCAACCACTCATGGACCTCCCATCCACAAGTTAAACCAACGAAGAATTAACCATCCACTGTCCTAAACTTTTAGAAATAACTATACCTCGTGTGAAATCACCGAGCATTGTCCATGACCGAGGACGCGCTATTCGAATAGTTTTACACTCTGCAGAGGTTGCACAATCTGTACCCACACGATGTGATAATCCTCACGTTAAAGATAATCACAACAAAGCCTTTACAATGTTCAATTCCAACCCAATCCCGCCCGCTAGGGTTTCGTGATCACACCCCCTTGCGCCTCATGGAAATCAGCAACCATGTTCATCCCAATGAGATTGAAATTGAAACATCCCAAATTAATCAGCCAGTGTCCGTCCCATACGGACATGTGGTTTGCAGTAAGACTCGGATCAATGGCGCACAAAGTTAAGTCCTTAAGAATTACCCGGGCGAAACTTCCACATCCCACGAAGTGAATCCACACTTCCCCCTTTACTGCACGATCATTCGCCCAAGTGAAAATCCAATTTCGTATAACCACCGCCAATGACGCACCAACGCCACGGCACAAATTTTATAACAGTGGCACCAACCACGATTCACTGTGGCACCAACCACAATTCAATATCTCATTAAGTCAAATTAATTAATCACATGTGATGATGAACCCTTTACGCAAAATAAGCAAGGCTAAGCATTCTAATCGTACCAACCCAATGTGACAAATAGCATAGCATCACTAATTAAATTCCCAACCTAAGGTGACAATGGCAACAAGGTATTCCAAATATCAAGGAGGAAAATAACCAATTGGGACGATAACTACCAATACAAGGGTTTGAATAAAAAATAGCGATGCAAGATAATTTAAAACAAAATAATTAAATAATAGATTGCAAACTGGGTTCAACATGATCAAAGGACACGACTTGCCTTGGGCTTGCTCAGCTGAGGGCTCTTGGTCTTCAAATCCAACTTCCGTTCCTCGAACACGTGATCTAACGAGAGAAAGCGAATCGAAAAGACAAAAACAAATTCAAATAAAATCCAAATAAAATCCAAAAACTGCAAAACCAGAACCAAAAGACAGAGCTCAATTTTAGACGAATTTAGGAAGAAGAATCGGGTCAATCGGAGTTCGGACGAAGGAGAACGAGCGATCTAAAGTTTGCCGGGGCGAGAAAGGCTGGAAATTCACAGATGTTACTGTTCACCCGAGAGCAATTCTTTTGGCGAGAAGGCTAGCGCTGGCGAGAGGAGGCATGGGAGATGAATCTAACTAGCAAAATGGATTGTTAGAGACCTAAGGCATATATATGAACTAACGGCACGCCAAACGGAGCACGGTGACGGCACGGGCGGCTACAACGACATGGGTAGGGGAGAGGAATAAAATCCGGGCATAGGACATGGAGAAGTAGGGTAAGCACGGGCTAGAACGCGACTTGGCAAAGCTAGGAAAATTGTCGGTTCGGCCAGAAACCCACCGGAGACGACGCAAACGACATTTGAACGACGTCGGGAAGGGAAAAGGAAAAACTTAATATCTTGGTGCTCGGTGAACGAAATCTAAAACCACTTGGAGGGTAGCTACCTGGGATGGTTTGGCACAAAGTGACGCGAACGGATTGGTGAAAACATCATCGGGCAGATGGGGGACACGAGATGCCATTGGCGGCCATGGTGAGGTTCGAGGCGAAAATTTGTAGAGGCTTTTCGGGAAAAGGGAGTGAGCACGGCGTAGAACGCGACGAGGCAAGACTAGGAAAAATTACGGCAAGGGCTAAAGCTTACGGAGGCGACGAATCGGCGTCGGGAAGCGCTCTTGACCTAGATTGGGGAAAACTCGATTCCGGAGATTGGCTGCACCAAAATCAAATTAATTTGGCCTGAAGGTAGATGGGACATGGTGGCACAATGTGACGCGAAAGAATCACGGAAAAACTCACCGGATTGCTCGAGACACGACGAGCAAATTCGGGACCGAAGGGGCTCGGTGCCGACGGCGTCCTGGACTTTGAGGGGACTTGGCACGGCTTGGGATGGGTTTAGGGGAGCCAAGGGGTCGTATTTATAGGCTTGGAAGAGGTAGAAACCGACTCCAATTCGTGGATTTCGGTTTGGAGTCCGTTTCAGAAAATTGGAGATAAAAGGCAAACGGATGAACGAAACGGAACGAGACCGGTTGGGATAGATTCCTTGCGTGATTTGGCACAACTTTCCTTTTGGGAAGACATTGAGATAAGGTCCGGATTGAAAGTTATGAAGAGAGAGAAAATCGGAAAAAAATCTGTACATGACGAACAGATCGATCGGGCGCTGGAGACGACGCGTGAACAGTACCTGTTCATTCTCTCTCCTCTTTTTTTTGGAAATTTCAAAT
The DNA here is from genome assembly GCA_036346575.1 of Dendrocalamus sinicus. Lineage (NCBI taxonomy): Eukaryota > Viridiplantae > Streptophyta > Magnoliopsida > Poales > Poaceae > Dendrocalamus > Dendrocalamus sinicus. The sequence continues at coordinate 5,749,242 of CM070658.1, forward strand.
TGAGCTCAAACAAACTCCAAAAAATCCCAGAAAATACAGAAAAATTCCTTGTGACACAAGGAACACAAATAAAATATTTTTGGCAAATATTAATATTTAATTTAATCATATTAAATCTTTTTGATTAATAAAAATTCCAATTAAACTTTAATTAATTTCAGAAAAATCCAAATGGTGAATTTTATTTTAAAAGCTTCAAAAAGGCTCTGAAAATCAGGATGTTACAAACCTCCCCCCCTTAAACGGAATCTCGACCCCGAGATTCAGGCTGACTAAAAGAATAGGTTACCAGGTGCGACTTCGGAGACGACGTGGTTGAGGCTCCCCTTGCAACGCTTTGAGGTATTTGGCTTCCTTGAATTGACGACGTTCCACGGCTTGCTCCTGGAGAAAAGGTCTTGGCCGGTGCACTCCCAAGTTTGAAAGGAATAGGCGAGATTGCTCGATGCTTCTGCGGGGTTCCTGGGTTCAACCACCTTGCTGCTGCTCTGAAGAGAAACACTACTGACTGCTCCAGGCGAAAAGGTAAGGGGGAAAAGCATAGGTGAGACTTGAGGTTGAACTTGGACAACTTTATTCCGGGTTAGTTGCTCTGACACTTCCAAAACTCTGACCGGGTTTTAAAGGTAAGTGGGAAAAGCATAGATGAGAGGTAAACTCGTCTAAGGGGAATTTCTAATGGCAACCCTAAACTAAGCAAACACTTAGCCGGAAAGGCTAACAAAAGAAGCAATAAACTCCAGAAAAAGATTTTGACATGACTGCATCATAATGCTAGAAGCAAAACTGCAGCTCACATCACACCCAACGGCAAATAAGAAGCAAGACGATCTATACGATGCTAAAAACTATAACAGGGTTCAAATCTAATGGCTTCTAATCTTCACGGAAATCTTCAGTCTTCTCTAGACATTTTGGGCGCTTCCTTGATCCAAACTTCACAGCACAGCTTGGAGAATTCCACGCCAATCTTCACTTGGGTTAGGGGAGACTCGAGACATCTAAGGACATTATAGGGATAAGAAGTCAACTTGAATTTTGAAAACAATGTTTCAGAGGAGACAAGGAGCAAGAATCCTAAGAACGAGGTAAGAATCAAGAATTACTAGACAATCATTTGGTTGATTTGCTTTAGAAAATAAATTTTGAAAACTTTGCTAATTCGACCATTCTAACTAGGGCTTCGTCCTACAGTCGATATAGCTCTGATACCATCTCTGTAGAGACCCGAATATGCAAACCCGGACTCTCCTGTGTACTCTGCACTAGTCCAGGATCACGCTAGTGCACACAGTGTGAACAAAGATAAATATCATCTATATCACGATATTCTAAGGAAAAACCAAATTATATTGATAATCATCAGAGTACGACCTTATGGCCAAGCTTACAATAGACTAGCCCGAAGGGCTTAACAAAAACTAGCAGCGGAAATCCAAAAGAAAGCGCAGCAACCAATCGACACGCCCACAGGCTATCGAGTGGAGAACGAAGCCTAATCCGCGAAGACGTCGAAGTACTCTCCTTCTGGAACCTCCTGCTGGTGATACTCCTCCTCCTCAACTGAGCAACAGGGGCATAAAGCCGTGAGTATATTGGTACTCAGCAAGCCGTTTGTAACAAATGAATGCAATATAATATGCAAGGCTTACCAATGGAAGGCTAAAAGGTTAATTTGCATAAAACGGCATTTGAAAATACAATAAATAGATTGAAGGCGCATTTGAAGTAAAACAATAATAAACAATAATCAAAGGAATTGAAGTAACCACTTATGAATCTCCCATCCATAAGCTAAACCAACCACTCATGGACCTCCCATCCACAAGTTAAACCAACAGTGAATTAACCATCCACTGTCCTAAACTTTTTAGAAATAACTATACCTCGTGTGAAATCACCGAGCATTGTCCATGACCGAGGACGCGGCTATTCGAATAGTTTTACACTCTGCAGAGGTTGCACAATCTGTACCCACGATGTGATAATCCTCACGTTAAAGATAATCACAACAAAGCCTTTACAATGTTCAATTCCAACCCAATCCCGCCCGCTAGGTTTCGCATCACACCCCTTGCGCCTCATGGAAATCAGCAACCATGTTCATCCCAGCGAGATTGAAATTGAAACATCCCAAATTAATCAGCCAGGTCTGTCCCATACCAGACATGTGGTTTGCACGGTAAGACTCAGATCAATGGCGCACAAAGTTAAGTCCTTAAGAATTACCCGGGCGAAACTTCCACATCCCACGAAGTGAATCCACACTTCCCCCTTTACTGCGATCATTCGCCCAAGTGAAAATCCAATTTCGTATAACCACCGCCAATGACGCACCAACGTCACGGCACAAATTTTATAACAGTGGCACCAACCACGATTCACTGTGGCACCAACCACAATTCAATATCTCATTAAGTCAAATTAATTAATCACATGTGATGATGAACCCTTTCGCAAAATAAGCAAGGCTAAGCATTCTAATCGTACCAACCCAATGTGACAAATAGCATAGCATCACTAATTAAATTCCCAACCTAAGGTGACAATGGCAACAAGGTATTCCAAATATCAAGGAGGGAAATAACCAATTGGGACGATAACTACCAATACAAGGGTTTGAATAAAAAATAGCGATGCAAGATAATTTAAAACAAAATAATTAAATAATAGATTGCAAACTGGGTTCAACATGATCAAAGGACACGACTTGCCTTGGGCTTGCTCAGCTGAGGGCTCTTGGTCTTCAAATCCAACTTCCGTTCCCTCGAACACGTGATCTAACGAGAGAGAAAGCGAATCGAAAAGACAAAAATAAATTCAAATAAAATCCAAATAAAATCCAAAAACTGCAAAACCAGAACCAAAAGACAGAGCTCAATTTTAGACGAATTTAGGAAGAAGAATCGGGTCAATCGGAGTTCGGACGAAGGAGAACGAGCGATCTAAAGTTTGCCGGGGCGAGAAAAGGCTGGAAATTCACAGATGTTACTGTTCACCCGAGAGCAATTCTTTTGGCGAGAAGGCTAGCGCTGGCGAGAGGAGGCATGGGAGATGAATCTAACTAGCAAAATGGATTGTTAGAGACCTAAGGCATATATAGGAACTAACGGCACGCCAAACGGAGCACGGTGACGGCACGGGCGGCTACAACGACATGGGTAGGGGAGAGGAATAAAATCCGGGCATAGGACATGGAGAAGTAGGGTAAGCACGGGCTAGAACGCGGCTTGGCAAAGCTAGGAAAATTGTCGGTTCGGCCAGAAACCCACCGAGACAGCGCAAAACGACGTTTGAGCGACGCGTCGGGAAGGAAAAGGAAAACTTAATATCTTGGTGCTCGGTGAACGAAATCTAAAACCACTTGGAGGGTAGCTACCTGGGATGGTTTGGCACAAAGTGACGCGAACGGATTGGTGAAAACATCATCGGGCAGATGGGGGACACGAGATGCCATTGGCGGCCATGGTGAGGTTCGGAGGCGAAAATTTGTAGAGGCTTTTCGGGGAAAAGGGAGTGAGCACGGCGTAGAACGCGACGAGGCAAGACTAGGAAAAATTACGGCAAGGGCTAAAGCTTACCGGAGGCGACGAATCGACGTCGGGAAGCGCTCTTGACCTAGATTGGGGAAAACTCGATTCCGGGAGATTGGCTGCACCAAAATCAAATTAATTTGGCCTGAAGGTAGATGGGACATGGTGGCACAATGTGACGCGAAAGAATCACGGAAAAACTCACCGGATTGCTCGAGACACGACGAGCAAATTCGGGACCGAAGGGGCTCGGTGCCGACGGCGTCCTGGACTTTGAGGGGACTTGGCACGGCTTGGGATGGGTTTAGGGGAGCCAAGGGGTCGTATTTATAGGCTTGGAAGAGGTAGAAACCGACTCCAATTCGTGGATTTCGGTTTGGAGTCCGTTTCAGAAAATTGGAGATAAAAGGCAAACGGATGAACGAAACGGAACGAGACCGGTTGGGATAGATTCCTTGCGTGATTTGGCACAACTTTCCTTTTGGGAAGACATTGAGATAAGGTCCGGATTGAAAGTTATGAAGAGAGAGAAAATCGGAAAAAAATCTGTACATGACGAACAGATCGATCGGGCTCGCGCGCTGGAGACGACGCGTGAACAGTACCCTCGGGGTACTGTTCATTCTCTCTCCTTTTTTTTTGAAATTTCAAATTGAGCTCAAACAAACTCCAAAAAATCCCAGAAAATACAGAAAAATTCCTTGTGACACAAGGAACACAAATAAAATATTTTTGGCAAATATTAATATTTAATTTAATCATATTAAATCTTTTTGATTAATAAAAATTCCAATTAAACTTTAATTAATTTCAGAAAAATCCAAATGGTGAATTTTATTTTAAAAGCTTCAAAAAGGCTCTGAAAATCAGGATGTTACAAACCTCCCCCCCTTAAACGGAATCTCGACCCCGAGATTCAGGCTGACTAAAAGAATAGGTTACAAGGTGCGACTTCGGAGACGACGTGGTTGAGGCTCCCCTTGCAACGCTTTGAGGTATTTGGCTTCCTTGAATTGACGACGTTCCACGGCTTGCTCCTGGAGAAAAGGTCTTGGCCGGTGCACTCCCAAGTTTGAAAGGAATAGGCGAGATTGCTCGATGCTTCTGCGGGTTCTGGGTTCAACCACCTTGCTCACGCTCAAGAGAAACACTCTTGATCGCTCCAGCGAAAAGGTAAGGGGGAAAAGCATAGGTGAGACTTGAGGTTGAACTTGGACAACTTTATTCCGGGTTAGTTGCTCTGACACTTCCAAAACTCTGACCGGGTTTTAAAGGTAAGTGGGAAAAGCATAGATGAGAGGTAAACTCGTCTAAGGGGAATTTCTAATGGCAACCCTAAACTAAGCAAACACTTAGCCGGAAAGGCTAACAAAAGAAGCAATAAACTCCAGAAAAAGATTTTGACATGACTGCATCATAATGCTAGAAGCAAAACTGCAGCTCACATCACACCCAACGGCAAATAAGAAGCAAGACGATCTATACGATGCTAAAAACTATAACAGGGTTCAAATCTAATGGCTTCTAATCTTCACGGAAATCTTCAGTCTTCTCTAGACATTTTGGGCGCTTCCTTGATCCAAACTTCACAGCACAGCTTGGAGAATTCCACGCCAATCTTCACTTGGGTTAGGGGAGACTCGAGACATCTAAGGACATTATAGGGATAAGAAGTCAACTTGAATTTTGAAAACAATGTTTCAGAGGAGACAAGGAGCAAGAATCCTAAGAACGAGGTAAGAATCAAGAATTACTAGACAATCATTTGGTTGATTTGCTTTAGAAAATAAATTTTGAAAACTTTGCTAATTCGACCATTCTAACTAGGGCTTCGTCCTACAGTCGATATAGCTCTGATACCATCTATGTAGAGACCGAATATGCAAACCCGACTCTCCTGTACTCTGCACTAGTCCAGATCACGCTAGTGCACACAAGTGAACAAAGATAAATATCATCTATATCACGATATTCTAAGGAAAACCAAATTATATTGATAATCATCGAGTACGACCTTATGGCCAAGCTTACAATAGACTAGCCCAAGGGCTTAACAAAAACTAGCAATGAAATCCAAAAGAAAGCGCAGCAGCCAATCGACACGCCCACAGGCTATCGAGTGGAGAACGAAGCCTAATCCGCGAAGACGTCGAAGTACTCTCCTTCTGGAACCTCCTGCTGGTGATACTCCTCCTCAACTGAGCAACAGGGGCATAAAGCCGTGAGTACATTGGTACTCAGCAAGCCGTTTGTAACAAATGAATGCAATATAATATGCAAGGCTTACCAATGGAAGGCTAAAAGGTTAATTTGCATAAAACGGCATTTGAAAATACAATAAATAGATTGAAGGCGCATTTGAAGTAAAACAATAATAAACAATAATCAAAGGAATTGAAGTAACCACTTATGAATCTCCCATCCATAAGCTAAACCAACCACTCATGGACCTCCCATCCACAAGTTAAACCAACAGTGAATTAACCATCCACTGTCCTAAACTTTTTAGAAATAACTATACCTCGTGTGAAATCACCGAGCATTGTCCATGACCGAGGACGCGGCTATTCGAATAGTTTTACACTCTGCAGAGGTTGCACAACTGTACCCACACGATGTGATAATCCTCACGTTAAAGATAATCACAACAAAGCCTTTACAATGTTCAATTCCAACCCAATCCCGCCCGCTAGGGTTTCACATCACACCCCCCCTTGCGCCTCATGGAAATCAGCAACCATGTTCATCCCAGCGAGATTGAAATTGAAACATCCCAAATTAATCAGCCAGGTCTGTCCCATACCAGACATGTGGTTTGCACGGTAAGACTCAGATCAATGGCGCACAAAGTTAAGTCCTTAAGAATTACCCGGGCGAAACTTCCACATCCCACGAAGTGAATCCACACTTCCCCCTTTACTGCACGATCATTCGCCCAAGTGAAAATCCAATTTCGTATAACCACCGCCAATGACGCACCAACGTCACGGCACAAATTTTATAACAGTGGCACCAACCACGATTCACTGTGGCACCAACCACAATTCAATATCTCATTAAGTCAAATTAATTAATCACATGTGATGATGAACCCTTTCGCAAAATAAGCAAGGCTAAGCATTCTAATCGTACCAACCCAATGTGACAAATAGCATAGCATCACTAATTAAATTCCCAACCTAAGGTGACAATGGCAACAAGGTATTCCAAATATCAAGGAGGAAATAACCAATTGGGACGATAACTACCAATACAAGGGTTTGAATAAAAATAGCGATGCAAGATAATTTAAAACAAAATAATTAAATAATAGATTGCAAACTGGGTTCAACATGATCAAAGGACACGACTTGCCTTGGGCTTGCTCAGCTGAGGGCTCTTGGTCTTCAAATCCAACTTCCGTTCCTCGAACACGTGATCTAACGAGAGAAAGCGAATCGAAAAGACAAAAACAAATTCAAATAAAATCCAAATAAAATCCAAAACTGCAAAACCAGAACCAAAAGACAGAGCTCAATTTTAGACGAATTTAGGAAGAAGAATCGGGTCAATCGGAGTTCGGACGAAGGAGAACGAGCGATCTAAAGTTTGCCGGGGCGAGAAAAGGCTGGAAATTCACAGATGTTACTGTTCACCCGAGAGCAATTCTTTTGGCGAGAAGGCTAGCGCTGGCGAGAGGAGGCATGGGAGATGAATCTAACTAGCAAAATGGATTGTTAGAGACCTAAGGCATATATAGGAACTAACGGCACGCCAAACGGAGCACGGTGACGGCAAGGGCGGCTACAACAACATGGGTAGGGGAGAGGAATAAAATCCGGGCATAGGACATGGAGAAGTAGGGTAAGCACGGGCTAGAACGCGGCTTGGCAAATCTAGGAAAATTGTCGGTTCGGCCAGAAACCCACCGGAGACGACGCAAACGACGTTTGAACGACGTCGGGAAGGGAAAAGGAAAAACTTAATATCTTGGTGCTCGGTGAACGAAATCTAAAACCACTTGGAGGGTAGCTACCTGGGATGGTTTGGCACAAAGTGACGCGAACGGATTGGTGAAAACATCATCGGGCAGATGGGGGACACGAGATGCCATTGGCGGCCATGGTGAGGTTCGGAGGCGAAAATTTGTAGAGGCTTTTCGGGGAAAAGGGAGTGAGCACGGCGTAGAACGCGACGAGGCAAGACTAGGAAAAATTACGGCAAGGGCTAAAGCTTACCGGAGGCGACGAATCGACGTCGGGAAGCGCTCTTGACCTAGATTGGGGAAAACTCGATTCCGGGAGATTGGCTGCACCAAAATCAAATTAATTTGGCCTGAAGGTAGATGGGACATGGTGGCACAATGTGACGCGAAAGAATCACGGAAAAACTCACCGGATTGCTCGAGACACGACGAGCAAATTCGGGACCGAAGGGGCTCGGTGCCGACGGCGTCCTGGACTTTGAGGGGACTTGGCACGGCTTGGGATGGGTTTAGGGGAGCCAAGGGGTCGTATTTATAGGCTTGGAAGAGGTAGAAACCGACTCCAATTCGTGGATTTCGGGTTGGAGTCCGTTTCAGAAAATTGGAGATAAAAGGCAAACGGATGAACGAAACGGAACGAGACCGGTTGGGATAGATTCCTTGCGTGATTTGGCACAACTTTCCTTTTGGGAAGACATTGAGATAAGGTCCGGATTGAAAGTTATGAAGAGAGAGAAAATCGGAAAAAATCTGTACATGGCGAACAGATCGATGGGGCTCGCGCGCGGGAGACGACGCGTTCTCTCTACTTTTTTTTTTTGGAAATTTCAAATTGAGCTCAAACAAACTCCAAAAAATCCCAGAAAATACAGAAAAATTCCTTGTGACACAAGGAACACAAATAAAATATTTTTGGCAAATATTAATATTTAATTTAATCATATTAAATCTTTTTGATTAATAAAAATTCCAATTAAACTTTAATTAATTTCAGAAAAATCCAAATGGTGAATTTTATTTTAAAAGCTTCAAAAAGGCTCTGAAAATCAGGATGTTACACGCTGCCACCCGTTCGAAGGGTAGGGGACGGAGCGCGCGTCTACTTCGGCTAGGCGCCAGCTCCGCTGCCACCCGTTCGAAGGGTAGGGGACGGAGCGCGCGCGTCTACTTCGGCCTAGGCGCCAGCTCCGCTGCCACCCGTTCGAAAGGTAGGGGACGGAGCGCACGCGGCTACTTCGCCTAGGCGCCAGCTCCGTTGCTACCCGTTCGAAGGGTAGGGGACGGAGCGCGCGCGTCTACTTCAGCTAGATGCCAGCTCCGCTGCCACCCGTTCGAAGGGTAGGGGACGGAGCGCGCGCGTCTACTTCGGCTACGGCCGCAGCCCCTGGTCAAGTTCGAAAAAGTTCACAGGCCGCAGGGACGGAGGGGGCCAAAGGACTCGGCAACATGGCTTCGGCCCTGTGAAGCCCTTCTCCATGAGAGGCTCCTGTTGTAGGGGTGGCCCCCACCTAAACCCAGCAGGCCTGGTAGGAAGTTATAAGGTCCAGTATAGGCCATGTGTAAGGACATAAGTGCCCCTGGAAGGGATACTCAAATGTAAGGGTATAATTGTAAAAACACCCCCATGTATATATATGGAATACAGGCCATGGGGAAGACCCAAGCCATTACTCATCTCCTTCACTCTCCACTACCATCTCTCTCTCTGTTTGGTCTGTAACCACAACACACAGCGGAAGCAAGGTAAATTCAGTGGGGATCCATCAATACGCCACAGGCAATTGACTGGGGAAGCGCAACCTAGAACTCCTGGAATCCTTCGTCGAATCCACCCACGAAGTAGTCGTAGTCTCCTTCTTGGGCTTCGTATTCCTCTGAATATTATTTTTGAGTGCAGCACGTGAGTACATAAAGTACTCCGCAAGTCTTGGGAAAATGCAATAGATGCAAGGCTTGACAAAGGAGGACTATATGGTTCTTTTGCACAAAGCAATGTTTTAATTTCAATTACTACTAATTATTTTCAAAGGCATCAATTTAATAAAGTAATTGCGTTAACAGAACTATCATTAACTTTATAGTGAAGGTTCCATCTACCAACACTAGCTAACCAGATTCAATTGATCGAGTTTAAAACTGCGGGTTCCATGCACCCTCTCTGGCTTCAACTGTCAGGATACCCTTCCAAGAGTTCCCTCCACTCTCGGAGCACAAAAACTTTGATTTTAAAACCAAAACAAAAAATCTACCATGTGAATGCATTCCTTGCCCGCCCTTGACCGTGGGCATGGCTATTCGAATAGTTTGACACTCTGCAGTGGTTGTACAACTTTACCCCCAAGAGATAAATTATCTTAATAGTCACCACGCTTCCTTTGGCATGAGACACAGATAAATTATCACAAAGCCTTTACCTCACTCTAGACTAGCTAGACACCACCCGCTGAGGTTCCACCGCAGAAGGATTAAATCTGCCCAATCCGAAGCCCCCTCTTGCGCCATATGAGTACAGTAAATCCCTGTCCCTCACTGTGAATAACCAGTAAATCTCTGGCATCCACTTTCCACCGGTGGCACCTAAACTAGACTATCATGAGTTACACAGCTAGGTCGTACCCATATAGACTTAGGGTTGTACGGTAGTGCTCAGTCTGGACAAATACAAGCGTCGGTCCTTAGTTGACTAGAGTGGAACATACACTTTACAAGATCTCGTGCTTGCCGCACCAACCCAAACAAACCATCCACCCTAATCTAAACCAGTTTCCACATTTTATTTTATTTTAAAAGATCAGTGGCAACTCCAATCACCACTAGACTTATAAACACAAGGTTATTACAACAAATCATAATTTCCCATTTTCAAGACTTCACAGGTATTAAATAGCATGACTAAGCATTATACTACCATTCTTTTTTTCACAAACAATTATAATACTCTCATTATTGAGACAAAGGAAATTCTAGGGTTACAAAGGTGCAAGGCATTCAACTTCAATTGAGGGCGTAACAAAGTTGGAATAACTAATACATTAAGATTTGAACTAAAGTTTTATGTAAATAGCAATGCACATAATTTAAAATAATTAAAACATTTCAAAATCATAGGTTCAAGATGATCAAAGGAGACTTGCCTTCTTGCACGCTCTCGGGGTCGTCCTGCTGCGGACTGGAGAGGTCTTCGACAACGTTGGACTCTACGCGCGAAAAGACAGAGCAACAAAACAAATAAATACAAACAAAATTCAAATAAAATCAGAAAATTCAAATAGAGGCCATATTTGGATAGATTATGATTTTAGACGAATTTAAAAATTTGAATGGCTGAATTTGGATTTAAAATGAGAAAGTTATGCTCATTTGAAATTCTCAATTTGAATAAATCCAGAAATTATGAAATTTCTGACAGGTGGGGCCCACTGGCAGGATTTATTTTTTAATCTTTTATTTTATTGCTTTATTCTGAGTCTATGACAGGTGGGACCCACTGGACAGTGAGCCCATTGGCCCTGCCTCTGACATGTGGGACCCCTCTGGGCTCTGGGCCCATATTGAAGGATTACGCGTAGGCTACGAAAGCAGAAAACAAAACTTTTCTACCGCGCACACAAGAACATCATGCTTAAGGAGGGATCATGGATCGTTACCACTAGACGCCAGCGCAATGAAGAAGAGTTGGAGAAGCCGATCCAACCCCGCGCCGAGGTAGTAGTGGAAGTAGCCGATCGTCCGAACGGATCGTCTCCTCCACGCGATCAACCACACCACGAGCAGATCCAATCAGTAGATTGTTGATGCCGATCAACGCCGCAACGAGCGCGCCCCACCGTATCCACACGTCCGGGCCGAACGCCGATCGCGAGTGTACCAAAGACTCGCGAGCGGCTAGGGTTTGGCTCGGGAGGTGGCGGCTAGGGTTTTGCTCGGGAGAATGATTCATCCCCTCACCCCTCGCCTCCATATATATAGACCTCCTCACTTGGGCCTCGTGGACCGAGGCCCAATAGGAGTCTATCCGATCTCTATCCGAATTGAGCCCACATCCAAACACATTCGAATTAGTGTTCCAACCCGTTAAGTGTGCGACCACAGCAGGTTCACGTATACTTGGTCGCGACCGAAACGCCTTTCCGGTCACCCCGCTAATAGCGGCCTCTAGCAAGACATATTAACCCCAAAGTATACGTAAAGATCATATCGGCTGAACTCGTAATGTTCTCATGTACGAATCCCTTTGTCTCACGATATAGATTAAGCTCAAGGCGAGACTGTGTCATCCTCTTAATAGCTCAATCACTCTCTCGATTCCGTGATGGATTATAAACTCGTGATTGACTCCTCAATCACCTTGGCATGGCCATGCACTTTCATAATCCATTACATCGAGGGCCCAGATATCTCTCCCATAAGGAGGGGCAAATTCTATCTTGATCATTCACATCCCACTACATGTTTCATAGCAAACCCGAAGACTACTTTTATAACTACCCAGTTACGTAGTAGTGGTTAGTAGTCCCAAAATAGGCTACTACGCATGTTGGAAACCATGATGATCTCAAGTCTAAGGATTCTACATAAACACTACTTGAGACCAACTGATGACACATGGAATCTCTGCAGTGTCTCATGTCGGGTCTATCCAACATATGTTCACTAACACATGTCCATATTATTGATTTGGTATCACCATACCATGATCCATGAGACATGATCATCAATCAATACATATGCTGATCTTTGAATCATACTTGTTCCTAATATGATATATGATCATGGATCATTTAGAAATAGCAACATTTTGGCGTTAAGAGTCTCATGAATAAGTCACATACTCATTGATCAATAATGATAATGTCTATTTCAAGGAATAAATCAATGTATCATACACATAGTATGTGATATATTCAACATCTCCATGTTGCCTCTAGGGCATATCACCAACAGTCTCCCACTTGCACTAGAGTCAACCATGTAGGTATCTAATACCCATTGCCCTAGTGTGAGCCTCATGCTTTGGTGGGAAGTCTTTGTCAACGGATCTGCAATGTTCAAATCCGTTTGTACTTTGCATATCTTCACATCGCCTCTCTCACAATCTCGCGGATGAGATGAAATCGCCGTAGAATGTGCTTGGACTTAGTGTGATCTAGGCTCCTTGGCTTGCGCAATGGCCCCACTATTGTCATAGTAGAGGTCCATTGGGCTGGAGGCACTAGCCACCACACCAAGCTCGAAACAAATTTCTTGATCCAAACACCTCTTTAGCGGCTTCGAAGCTGCTATGTACTCGGCTTCGTTGTAGAATCAGCAACCGCCTCTGCTTGGAACTCTTCCACTCACCGCATCGCCATTCAGCGAACACAAATCCAGATTGCGATCTGAAATCATCTTTGTCAGTTTGGAAGCTAGCATCGGTGTAACCATTTACAACGAGCTCTTCCTCACCCCCATAGACGAGGAACACATCTTTAGTTCTTCTCAAGTACTTCAAGATGTTCTTTACGGCAATCCAGTGACTTTCACCTGGATCTGACTGGTATCTACTTGTAGCACTTAAAGCATACGAGACATCTGGACGTGTACAAAGCATGGCATACATAATGGACCCCATAGCCGAAGCATATGGAATCGCATTCATTTTATCCCGCTCATCATGTGTACTAGGACACTGACTCTTGCTAAGATTTATACCATGTGACATAGGTAGGAAGCCTTTCTTGGAATCCTGCATGTTGAACCTTTTCAACACCTTGTCAATGTGCGTATCTTGGCTTAATCCAATTAGCCTTCTTGATCTATCCCTATAGATCTTGATGCCCAGAATATATGCCGCCTCTCCTAAGTCTTTCATAGAGAAACCATTCTTTCAAGGTGTGCAGTGAGTGTTGCAATTTTCTCATTGATGGAGCGCGTTGTAGCTTGAAGCTTCCTATCGATGTCCTCAGTAATGGTAGTGCGTTGTTCATCCAAAAGCGTCATGAGCTCTCCCTTTAAAACACACTCTTTATCATCAGACGACCCACCTGTCATGGTTAGTAGAAAACAAAAGACAACACAAAGGTATTATCCCTATCAACTACTAGGTGGTGGAAGGTGGAATCACACATTCTCAAGCGTCTTTCCACACCCTTACAAGTGTTCTTACCAATGCAGCAGGTGGTACAACCGGTGGCTGGTTCGTGACACCATGTCGAGCGTGGGTATGATTGCAAGAGGGAACCTGTTCTGATCAAGAGTATGTGGAGCTTGGAAGGCACAATATGGTAGCAATGGAGAACAATCAGTTAATTTCAGAAATTGCATAGAATTGAATTATAGTTCGTATCTAGCATTTAAACTATGTTGCTGATCAACCAAAAATGGAAGAAGGCTAAAACAAGTGTATGGCAATGTGTAGGAGTGGTAAATACAATATAATTCAATCCAATTGCAATCTGGAATTGAAGAACACAAGGATTGACCCAAAACTGAAAACTGAAGATTTCTGTCCACTAGACAGTATGTCGGTATTTTGACCATAACTTTTTTCAGATGCCTCTTTTTCACTGATTTTTTTCTCTATTTTCTGATGACTTTTTCTACAGATTTTATTTTGGGGCCAACTTCTGAAACCCGACACAGAAATTCACACAAAAATCACAATCTGATCACAGCATTCAAAACAGATAATTGGGTCAACTTTCACCGCACATATCTCTTAACTTCCTAGCTGTAATGACGTGAAATTTTACAGATAGATGGATAATGAATTTCTGAATCTAATGGCGGTGGTCTCACTCAAAAATAATCTCGGAATCAAAAGTTATGGAATTTTTCTTTTGTTTGGATTTTTAATGGAACAAACATATGACCAGCAACTACACAATACTATGACGGACACAAATTCAATTTAGCAAATCAAAACTAACAGATTGAAAGGCACAACAAGGTTTGGACAACGGAATTAACTCTTTTTGTGGGGCAATTTTTTTTGGACTATAGGAAATAAAAACCAATATACTAACTAGGGATACAAGAATTACCGGGCAACCGTTGCTCTGATACCAACTGATGTGACGATGGCCCGATCTTCCGAGATGTACTGATAAGTCGATTGTGGAGAACTTGACGTTGATGATTCAAAGGCTTCGACCAAAACAGATCGAACCCCTCGCAATCACTACACCACTGCTCCGTTGGTTATCAACCGTGCCGAACACGGTTGACCTCGCCAAGAAGGCTATCTCCTACAAGCGAATCGAGAACACAAGCAAGAGAGTTTAAGATGCAATCTGAAATTGTATTGCGGATAAAGATTAAGGTTGTGTTTGGTTTAGGGACAAGGTGGGATGGGATGGTCCTGTCCCTGGTTTTGGGATGGGATGATCCCATTTTTTGTTTGGTTGGGGGGATAAAGTCATCCCTGTTTTTTGTTTGGTTGGAAGGATAAAGTGGGATGGAATGGTCCCATCCTTTGTTTGGATGGAAGGATGAAGGTGGGACATGTGTGTATGATTACTCTCCTATCAAGCAAGGTGAGGTTACCTATTCCTCCTACCATACTTCCTATTATTGATATGTTTGTACACATAAGCCTTTGAGTTTTTTTTTAAAAAAATTAAACAAAACAGTAATTAAAAAAAACAAACCAAGGAACATAGCAAGATAATGACGTTCATATATAAATGCAAGGCTTAAACATAATTGTCCATATGCAAATCCAAGGCTTACACATAATTTGACATCCAACACTTACAAGCAAGTCATGGCTTACACTTCAGCTAATGCCAAGTTCTAGCTTACACACAAAAGTTGCATTAAATAGTAGCCTTACACATAATATAAAGTTCAAGGCTAACACAGAGGCATACAAATAGTTAGACCACAGTTAAATTGTTTCATGTGGTGCAATCAAAAGGACCATCCACTACACCCTTTTCACTGTCCTGGAAACTTGTTAGCAACAAACATAGCAAGCCAATTTAACTTATGCTCAAAGGGAAGCTTGTAAAATGCTCTACCCATGCGAGGGTTGGCCACCAAATACGCATAATAAATAGATATGTCAGTGGAATCAAATCCTGGAAGGCTATTCACAATGTCAAATAGATCTTCTAGCAAGTCATCATTGGGAGGGGGTTGAGTAGCAACCTTCTCTATAGCACAAGCAAGTTTGTCACCAACACGATTGATTGCACCAATCAGCCCCTCCTCTTCATCTACACTAGTCTTGGCTTTCTTTGCCTAGCTTGCCAATGATGTAGCCCCATGATTAGTAGGAGATCCAGTGGCATCACTTTCACCATTTCCATTCAACTCACTCACACCATTTCCATTCATCTCACCCCCACTTTCATTGTCAACATCTTCTGTACCTAATGCAGAATTGGAATCCTTAGCAAACTTTCCTGTAGCCATGCTGTTCCCAAAGATGGTTTGCATCTCAGCATAGTGGAGAAGAGGCTTGTTCAAAAATTCAGCATCAGCCTTGTGATCCTATAATGGCACATAAGTTATATAGTGGGCAAAAAATGAGAAGACAACATATTGCTAAAGTTGTTGCAATTATACCTGAACATAGCTATTGTAGTGCTCATCATCAAGAGTGATTATGCAATTGTTTTCATCCCAACCAGTAGCACTCAATCTCCTAAGCCTTGGTATCTTTGCAAACCTTCTTTGCCATGTCTTCAAATGATTTTTGACTTGCTCACCAGTTTTCATTGTATTGAACTTTTCATTGATAGCTCTAGCACATGTGTTCAAATGGACTTTCTTAAAACCAGAAGATGTCCTAGTGCCACCAGCCACTAGATTGGCTAGGTGAGTGAGCATGAAAGCAGACTGTGGTGCTGTCCATGTAGCATGACCATTTGTTCCCCCCACTACCTCATCTGGTTCAGCCATGGCCTACCAAAAAAATGAAATTTAGCAACCAATATCTCCATACAACTTAATTTCAGCACATAATATCTCCATACAACTTAATTTCAGCAACAAATGTGTCCATACAAATGAATTTCAATACATAATATGTCCATACAACTTAATTTCAGCAACAAATATGTCCATACAAATGAATTTCAGTACATAATATGTCCATACAACTTAATTCCAGCAACATACAAATACATAGAAGTAGTACATATTAATTGGCATAATGGTTTTGACGGTCTACCCACATCTGATCAGCAATTTCTTGCCTAAAACCAACCATTGCAGCATGCTCAATTGCTTGGCCAGTTGACGAGGTAGCATGGTTTTGAATTGGCCAATTAGAATCTTGTATAATGAACTCATCATTCCCATCTTGTATGACAAAATTATGAATTATGCAGCAAGCTACAACAATATCTACTTGAGTCGGGAAAGGGAAGAAAGGAGTGGCATCATCAAGAATTTTGAATCTCCTCTTAAGTGACCCAAATTCACGCTCTACCGTCACACGAAGAGATGAGTGCCTAAGGTTGAACAACTCCTTCTCATTTTGCACCGGATTATTCCCCCACTCATTCAAACGGTACCGTACTCCACGAAAGGGAGGCAAGAATCCCGGTTTGGCTCCATATCCGGCATCAACTAGGTAGAATTTGCCTAACATATTATGGACAAGGTGATCACATTTCGAGATATCAACAATTGCCATGACAAAATTGAGTTAGTGATTATTCTATTTACCTTGTGGCACACGAAGGCCATTTTCACGTTCTAAAGCATCCCGTAAAACTAGAGCATCATGTGCAGTGCCTTCCCAACCAGCCAAAACATAAGTAAATCATAGATCAAAATCTACGGCTGCCATTACATTTTGAGTTGGATAGGACTTTCTACCACGAAAGGAATGCTCCATATCCTTAGGAACAGATGCTCTTACATGTGTGCCATCAATAGCTCCAACACAATCCTAATTTATGTTCAGTACAATCATAAAAGGTTAGGGACTAAGACATGGTTACATAATTTAAATGTGAAAAGGTAGGGATGAACCTCACACCTTAAAATAAGGATCCCACCGGGGGTTTCCTGCTATTTTGGCTGGAGTTTGCAATGACGGGGGCCTAATTAGTTCCACTCGTAGCTCACCAATTGCACGAAGTACCTTGTTGAAATAGCGGCCATCGTTTCTCCTGACCTATCATAATTAGTGCCAACTAACCTATTCCTAAGGTTGTGCCCCACTGTATTTAGAAACATAGCAACTTGTTGCTCAACACACATATGAATGGTATCTTGAAGCAACCCACGATCCCTAAAAAGGTTACAAAACCGAAAGAAACATGTTCTATTAAGTCTAAGCATGTTCACACAAGTTGTATCATCTCTCCAAATTTTTGTGTTTAGGTATTCTAGTCTTATTCTATCTCTTTCCTCAATTGGCCCATAAGTAATACCGACTCTACTAGCACGTCTTTTTCTTTTTCTAGACTCAATAATCATGGCCACCATCGACAAGAACATATACGTAGCAGCACAACAAATTAGAACCTTGGTCTTCTAATCCATCTACTGACCTTCAATGCAAAAAAAAAGAGTCAATGATGCAATATTTATTGTTTGCCTTTGTGTGTCCCCAAAAATAATGGGTTGCCCTAAAAGATACCAAAGCTAATGTGTTTTTTAAAACAAACTTGGTAACAAATCTGATGTTACTGTGAACCTATATTGTTGCCAAAAAAAGCATACTGTGATGCATCAAATTTGGTATCGCCTGCACAGAGATTGTGAAAAAAAATCCAATAATCACTATCAGATGCTACAGAATAACAAAGCAAAAGAACAATAAATATACTAATATAGCGCGCTCAAGGAAAACTGTGAGAGACTAAAACAGCTTCAAATGGATTCACAATAGAACATCACAACACAAAGTTAATTATAGATGGATGCAAGTTGCAATATGGGCAACCACAGATGGTGTATAGTTAAGCATTAAATGAACCCACCATGTGATTCAATCACTGCCAAACAAATTTCCTATAGCCCACTCAAAGCATAATCTTACAAGAGGATCACATCTGGTTACTTAGCTCAAGAGTCTCTACCTATCAAGATACAAGGGTGGTTCCAAACTACACACTACCACAATAATCCAACAATAGAATAATAAACTCAGGTAGCTAGGTATAACCCAACAATGCTGCAGATTTTAGCTACTAAAAAAACATAGGGACAGTAGAATTCTTTGAATAATAACAAGCTTTATTGATTCACTCAAGCACACAAACACTATTATTAATACAAACCAAGGTGGAATAAAAACTAATTTCAACAATTTAACTAGCTTAATTTACCACCATGGCCAAATTGATTAATCAATTAACATTGTATTCCTAGCAAAGAAAACCATGTTAGAATCTCAGTTGATTGATTATTTGATTTCAAAATTACACTTTGCATTATCAAAACTCTAGAAACCATCAGCCCAGTTAAATTTTTTTAGCAACAACCCAGCTCAGAATAATGTAATACCAAATTAATAATAACAACGCTAGTCAAACACCCTTTTGGTTACACAAAATGATACAAGGATAATCAGCGGTGAAGATACAAGATGTCATGTATAATTTACAAACTGATGGTGCATCTTTCTGATACGTTACTAAATCAGTTGCATAACTCATCAATCATAGTCTTGTTCATTATTATACAGAAAAAGAGATGATGAAAGAAGTTATATCGTCTTTTTCAATGTTGGGACTCAGGATATATCCTTACTGTTGTGGTTACAGACCAAACAGAGAGAGAGATGGTAGTGGAGAGTTGGGAGAAGTGACAGTAATGGCTTGGGTCCCCCCATGACCTGCATTCCATATATATATACACATGGGGAGTGCTTTTACAATTATACCCTTACATCTGAGTATCCCCTTCAGGGGCACTTATGTCATTACACATGGCTTATTCTGGACCTACAACAGGAGCCTCTCATGGTGAAGGGCTTCACAGGGCCGAAGCCATGTTGCCGAGTCCTTTGGCCCCCTCCGTCCCTGCGGCCTGTGAACTTTTTCGAACTTGACCGGGGGCTGAGGCCGTAGCCGAACCCGACGCCTGGATTGGTGGTTGAGGTAGCTGCGCGAGCGTTTCGTCCTGAGCTGGCGCCTGATCGAAGTGGACGCGTGCGCGCTCCGTCCCCTACCCTTCGAACGGGTGGCAGCGGGGCTGGCGCCTGGTCGAAGTGGGCGTGCGCGTGCTCCGTCCCCTGTTCTCGTAGACAGATATGCTTGAGTTCATCTGCATCCGCTGATTGTGCCAACTGGCGCTATCATCAAGGAACGGTGATTTACTGAAGCCTATCTGTCTATGAGAACCCGTCAAAACCTGCCGCACATCCGCCCTTGCGCTCCCAAAACACGAAAAATCCCAGCGCCTGAATCCTTGCCGGTTTAGGTCATGAGGTTGTCGCGTGGGCCCTAACGCCGAAGTGGCCGCCTGCGCTTTCCCCATGGAGGCAGAGCTCATGTCGAGGCTGCTGTCGAGGTTGCTTGGCCCGCGGCGGCTTGCCGTTATACCCTGACGCAGGGCCGAGGCGGGTGGCAGGGTTTCTCAGCTAAAGCGGAGACTCGCCCGTACTAGGTTGCCGGAGTCGACGCAGCAGAGCTGGCGCCAAGTTGTAGATGCGCGCGCGCGCTCCGTCGCCTACCCTTCGAACGGGTGGCGCGGAGCTGGCGCCCAGCCGAAGTAGATGCGCGCGCGCTCCGTCCCCTGCCCTTCGAACGGGTGGCAGCGGAGCTGGTGCCCAGCCGAAGTAGACGCGCGCGCGCTCCGTCCCCTACCCTTCGAACGGGTGGCGGCGAGCCGCGCCAGCCGGCGTAGACGCACGCGCGCTCCGTTCCCTACCGCCGAACGGGTGGTAGCGAGCCGCGCCACCGGCGGGCGCGCGTGCGCGCCCATCGTCGCCGTGGGACGCGTGCTCGCTCCGCCCACTACCCTTGAACGGTGGCGCGAGCCGACGCCACGGCGGAAGTGGAAGCGCGCGCTCCGTCGCGCCGAAGTGGATGCGCGCAATCCTTGAAGCCGAGGCCAAGACTGGAGCCTGCCGCGGCAGAGGCTCAGTGGTGGTCTGAGGTGCAACTTTGCACCACGAACACCGCCACGCGTGCGGTGATTGCGATCTCACGATGCGGTCGTGCTCTGTAAAGGTTCCTGGAATCACGCCGGCCCCCGGTTTGCCAGAGCTAGGTTGTTGTACCGCGCGACTCACCTCGACGCGTGTAGGGCACGTGGCAGCTTGTTACTGGTGCGCGGCGGGATGTGAATGGTTGCGTGATCGCAGCTGCTCGCCTCTTCCCTAGGGAAGGGGGACACGGGGCGGCCGAAGAATGGCACAGCTTCGATGCTGTTGTGACCCCCTGGTCCATTAGTGCGATTTTAATGGCGGCTGGAGTCGTGTCAACGCCTGGCCTCGGGTGCTCCAGCTACGTTGTGCGGGGGTTGGCACGCGGCGGTAGGCCACTGGAGCATCGCGCTCTGATGGTCCTTACCACTGCGGTCGCGCCCTTCCGTCTTTGGTTGTGGGGGATTGTGCGGGACGGGCCTTTGTATGACTGCGGTCGCGTCCGGTACGCGAACCGTTGCGACGCTACGGCACCGGGTGAGGTGGCTTGAAATAGCCCTCATAACCGTGCCCCCGCAGTTCTACGCCCCCTTCTTGCTTGCATCGCCTGCCATACTCCTGTACTATTCTCCCGCTATACTCCTGTCGTGAGAAGCGATGGCATCTGATGGCAAGCGCGGCCAGGGGGCTGGTGCCTGCGGCATCCGCCGGCGGTCTTCACCGCTAGAGGTGAAATACTCGCTCAAGGAACGCGACCCGGCGGTGGCGGACAAATGGTGGCTGGCGCCGGAGAAGGAAGGCACGTTCTCCGGCGAGCTGGGCCCCTCGCTCGTGACCAAGAAGACAATCCAAGCGTTGCTGCGCGCGGGGAAGCTGTCGGAGCACCAGGTAGTGCGATTGCCCGCCGCCGATGAGACGGAACCACGCCCCGAGAGGTCGGAGGCGCTCGTAATCGTCGCTGTTGTAGCTACGGGCTAAACAGGAAAGAGGGGGACTAGTCAGGAGGAAGAGGAGAGCAAGCCTGTGGGAGTATTGGTGAGAATGAGAGGATCCCCCCTTTGCCCCTCCTGGGGGTTTATATATATGAGTGGGGTAGAATGGGAAATCCCCATTCTACCCCTTAGTATTTACAAAGGATGAGGGTACATTGGTATATTTACACTGGTATATTCCTCTGCACTATTGGGCCTATTACATGTTGGACTAGTTGCACGGCCCAGTCACGGGGGGTTGGCCCACCCCTACAACAGTCGCCTTTTTTTGACGCGGGGCTCCGCATACCGGCAGCGGCGATTGTGGGCGACGTGCTGCGGATCTTCGGGCTGGAGCTGGCGCAGCTGACTCCGAACGCCGTGGCCCGGCTCGCGGTGTACAGTTGGGCCTTGCGCTCGGTAGCGTGCTGGCCAGTGCTTCGTTGTTCGCCTACCTGCACGAGGCACGGTGCCAGCCCAAGGAGCGGAAGGACGGGACGCTGTTGAGCTTCAGCAGCGTCACCTTTATTCTTCGATCGACTTGCAGCAAGCTCTTCCCTGCAAACTCCACTCGCGGGAAGTGGGAGTCTCACTGGACAGCGGGAGCGGCCTCGACTGCACGGGCTGGCCGATCGCATTCAAGACCTCGCCCGGCCGGACGCTCGACGACGAGGACAGGCGGAGGGCCCGACGGCTCGTAGGCGTGGCCGCCCGCTTTAACATGCGCGACCTCGCCGAAGAGTACGTGATGTACGGCGTGGCGCCGCTCGCCCGTGCCTGGCGCCTTGCCACCGAGAAGCGTCGAGACGACAACATTTTGCCGCAGGTCTGCTTGCTGCCGGCACCGTCCGGTCATCGTAAGCGTCGACCGTATCACCCCTTCGCTTGCGCGACATATGTTACATGTTAATCTTATCTCCCGCTTGCCGTAGGGATTCGCTTGAGGATGCGAGCAAGCCACGCCGCGTGTTCCCGGGCCGTATACTGGCGGGAGCACGATCTCGCTCGCTCTCTCGCTCGCTTGTTCTGACAATAGCGCAACTTGCTCCCACCTTGTTCCTTTTGCCCTGATCGCAGAGGACAATGGCCGGCCAGGACGATATCTCCCACCATCCCGACGGCGGCTCCTTACCTAGCCGGGACGAGTTGTCTGTCCCTTCGGGAGTACGAGCCTTTGCGGGGCGTTCACGTCGCCGGCGGCGGTGGGACGCCATGGAATACTCGGGGGGCCGCTGCTCTCGTGTGCTGGGGAGGAGTCGCGTAACCGAAGAGACACTGCAGCGGCTTGTACGGGAAGGGAAGATCGAGGAGCATGATGGGGCTCGCCTACCCCGTCGCGACGAGAAGAGCCGAGGCCCTGGGAGATGGAGGTGATCGTTTTCGTCACGTTTTTCAACGCCGGCCTTCGAATGCCCTCAACGATGTTTGTGCGCGAAGTCCTGCAGGCCTACGAGTTGAAATTAGCACAGCTGACGCCAAACGCCATAGTCTGCCTAGCTGTCTTTTCGTGGGCGGCATGGACAGAAGGCCGGCGTCCCAACGCGAGCCTGCTCGTCACCCCGCGGCGATCTGCCGCCACCCAAGAAAGTCGGGGAGGGGGCTGTATCCAACTTTGGCGGCATGGACTTCGTGCTGCAAGCGTCCTGCACGACGCTATTCCCTGCGTCGGCCACCTTGGGGAGGTGCGAGTCCGGCTGGACGCGGCAGTGGTTTTATTATATCGTGACCAGCGTGAGCAGCTTGCTATGCCGAGGTGGGCCAATCTCGTTCCATATCTCGCCAAGTGTGAAGCCGGAGACTGACGATGCACAGAGGCTATGGAGGCTTGCTGGCGTTGCGCGCCGGCTAAGTATGCGCAACTTGGCCGAAGAGTTTACGATGTACGGGGTGGCGCCGGCTAAGTACGCGCGACAGGGCGACGACCGAGAGGACGGGGTTCGCCCGCCACTGTCTTGCCTGCTTCCGCCCTCCACTCCTTGTAAGTCATGCAGTGTGTTGGTACGCATCCATTTGTGTCTGCGTAGTCCCCGCCTGATAAGACTGGTCTTTTGTGCAGTAGCCCGGCTAGAAGATGCGGAGCGCGCGGTTGTGGTGTTCCTGGGTCTGTACACGCTCAAGGAGCACAAGCTGCGTGAGGCCGCGACGAAAACGGTGAAGCAGGGGCGGATAAATCGCACGTGCGAGGTTCTGGGCATTGCTGTGCCCGAGCACGCGGTGCCGGCAGAGGCTCCCACAGGGATTCTGCACCATCGTGGCGGTGGTAGCCAAGCGGGGGAATTGCCTTCGCGGCGCCGGGCCTGCTCTGAGGTTGCTGTACCCAGCCCGCCAGCCACCTCGGCGGCTGGCACCGCTGGGACAAGACGTGCGACCGGTGATGAGTCTGGCCGGACCAGCTCGGGTGGGCGCGTCGTCTCGAGCCCATTGGTGGCACCATCCGCCGGCGCTGTCGAGGCCATACGCACGGCCTTCGTTGGGACGGAACCTGCCAACCCGGGGGGGACGTCACTCCTGGTGAGAGTGCTGCGGCCGGCGGTGCTTTGCCACCCACGGCGGCTGCCAAGGATGCGGCCGGTGGTAGGGACTGAAGGCGCGACAGGAGCTGTGACTGCTAGCGCCGCGGAAGAATCGCCTGCGGTGCCACAGGTGAAACGTCCTCAAGTCCAGTCTCCCTCGCCTCCGAGGGGTCGGTACGGCGTCGCAAGCCCTGTGCTTGGAGTTGTGGTGCCCGACGCGGCCGAAGGGTCTTCTCGACCACCCACCGAGGCACCCGCCCCCCTGCCGGCGGTTGAACGGGCACCCCCTTCCGTCGCGGTGGAGGGTGCAGGAGGTAGGCGCAGTTCGCTTTCCTCGCACGACTTTGCGAAACTCTCTCCGATTGGCTCACTCATTCCATCGACATCAGGCGAGATGAAGTCTCCCGGACGTGAAGGATCGAGCAACGGGGGTGTGCATGACGTCCCGGACCCTATGCAGGGTGCCCTGCAGGCATCTGCCGCCGTTGAAGTGGCCGAAGCCTCCGCAGCCCCTGACGCGGAGGGGGCGGAGCTTGTTCTCTCTGACTTCCTCCCGCGCCTGGAGACACTTCGCGCTTTTAATGCAGCTGCGGAGCCCACCCGCAGTGGCTTGGATCGACAGATGTTGTCATCGTGCGAGGGAGACCTCCTGGCGCTTGCGCTGCAGGCCTCGGAGATACGGGTAAGTATGTGTGCTCGGGGTTGCTAGAGTACTACCGGGCACCTGCTGACTTTTATTGCTATTCCCAGACGCTTATCATCAGCCAAGCGCTGGATGAGGCCCGTATTCGGGATCGGAGAGCCTTGGAGGTCGGTCTTCGTGCTGCGGATGACACCCACGCCACGAAGGACGAGCAGCTTCACGCGCTGGAGGGCGCCCTGGCGGCCGTGCGACACAAGACCGAGGAAGTCCAGCGCGCCGTGGCGGAGGAACGTACCTCCTTTTTGCAGCAGATCACCGCTCTAAAGGAGGAGAAGGCCCAGCTGGTTGAGTCTCTTGCGGAGAAGGACCGTGCCTTGGACAATGCGTCCATGTCGGCGTGGATGGCAATGGAGTCTCTGAACCGGGCCCTGCGGGATCTGTGTGTCGATGTGCTGGACTTGGTGGAGACGCTCGGGCTGGTTGAGGAAGGGGCCGGCGTTGCTCTCCGCAGCGCTAGCACCTTCAGCGAGCGTTGCGGCTTCCTCGGCGTGTGCCTCGCCCTCACCATGCTTCACACGCATGGGTGTAGATATGTCCATGAGCTGGCGAACTCTCACTTGGATCTCCTTGCCTGGCCGGAGGCGATGTCGGACGCTATTCGCTTCATCGAGCATGGCCTCCGAAACTTTCACCGACGAATCTGGGGCTATGTCGGGGAGGACGCGGCCAGGGTTGCAGTGCAGCAAACGCTGCATGGGGGTGGGGACCTCCTCCGCTGGCTCGAAGGAGTTCCCCGGCGCCACAATGGTGGCGCGGGCCCATCGGCACCACACGAAGGATGAGCGGTTGGTTAGGGGAGTGGTGTACTGCGCGCTCCTGCTTTTGTGGTCATGTAACCCCGACATTTTTTGCAGTGAACCGAAGTAGCACCCCTTCTTAATGTTGTATGCTGCTTTTATACTCCGAGGAGTACGCACAGGGGCAACGCCTGTGCGTGCGTGGGATTTGCGTCTTGTTTATACTCTGGAGACTGGCGTGTGCGGAGGCGAACCTCGACGCTACGACTTCATTTAGAGTCCGCAGACTGGCGCGTGCGGAGGCGGACCTCGAGTGCGGGGGTGATCTTCTGCACATTGTGGCCAGACAACATGGTACTTTCTGCGAACAGCTAGTTTTATTGAACTCCCGTTTGCGCGGGCGAGCATCGTACAAGGAGGGGCTGATGCCATTGTACTTTTCGTCCTGCTTTTAGGCGTAATATCGCCGCAACTTATCCGCGTTCCATGTGTGGCGGAGAGTTTGCCCCTCGAGTGTGGCGAGGCGGTATGCTCCCTTCTGTAATGCTTCCACCACAATGTATGGACCTTCCCACTTGGACTCCAGCTTGCTAACGGTCTCCGCATGGAGCGCCACTCTGAGGACGAGATCCCCAGGCTTGAACCCTCGTGGATATAGGGACCGGTCTCGAGTACGCACTATCTGCCGCGCGTACTTTTCGACATGTTGCGCTGCGCTCGCCCGCGCCCCGTCGAGGAGGTCCAAGGACACGCGACGCTCCTCGTCGGGCGCTTGGACGAGGACCCTCCGCGAGCCAGCCTTGATTTCCTCAAGCGTCACTGCCTCATCACCAAAAAGGAGCTTAAAAGGCGTGAACCCCGTCGGGCGTGTTACCGTTGTGCGAAGGGACCAGAGGACGCTGTGAAGCTCGCTTGGCCACTTGCCCTTTGGCAACCCTACCAGGCGCTTTTTGACGGCGATAGAGATGGCGCCATTCGCCTCTCGATCGCTCTCGTTGGGTGGGGTGCCCTACCGAGGCGAACCGAAGCATGATGCCCATGCTGTCACAGAACTCTTTGAATAGGGTGGCGTCGAATTCCAGGCCGTTGTTGACGGTGAGCTCCCTGGGCACGCCGAAGCGACATATAATGTTCTGCCAGAGGAAGCGCTGCATGGCCGCCGAGGTTATTTTGGCCAGGGCTACCGCCTCCGGCCACCTGGAAAAATATTCCAGCGCAACTACCACGAACCGCTATGTCGACGCCCCAGCGTGCCAGTGGCCACACCGTGGGAATAGGGTTGAGGTTCGTTGGGGGCCTGCGGATGATACGTCCCATCCACTGGCACCCCTGACACCGACGCACGAGGTCCTGGGCGTCAGTGATGGCAGTCGGTCAGTAAAAGCCTTGCCTGAATGCCTTGCCGACCAACGACCTTGGCGCGAGGTGAGACCCACACACCCCCGCGTGGATCTCCGCAAGGAGCTTTTTCCCTTCTTCGTGTGAGAGGCAGCACAGGAGCGGTGCGCAGACTCCCTTTTTGTAGAGTGTCCCTTCAAACACCTGGAAGGATCTGGCATGGTGTTGCAGACGCTGGAGCTCGGCGGGGTCCTCCGGCTCGGCAATGCACTGCAAGAAATTGAAGATAGGCTCTCGCTAGTCGCCCTGCTGGACGATGTGGTGAACGAGGGCCGCATCCCGGTTGTCCTGCGCGATGGCCGCCTGCGGTAACACTTCGTAAAACGCCCATCGAGGGTGGCGCTTGTTGGTGCCGCTTTGCGGCGTCGGCCTGCTCATTTTCCGCGCGAGGGATGGCCTTGACCGTGATTGTAACATCCTGATTTTTAGAGCCTTTTTGAAGCTTTTAAAATAAAATTCACCATTTGGATTTTTCTGGAATTAATTAAAGCTTAACTGGAATTTTCATTAAT
Organism: Dendrocalamus sinicus; assembly: GCA_036346575.1. Lineage (NCBI taxonomy): Eukaryota > Viridiplantae > Streptophyta > Magnoliopsida > Poales > Poaceae > Dendrocalamus > Dendrocalamus sinicus. The sequence continues at coordinate 5,776,606 of CM070658.1, forward strand.
TAAAAAGATTTAATATGATTAAATTAAACATTAATATTTGTCAAAAATATTTTATTTGTGTTCCTTGTGTCACAAGGAATTTTTTTGTATTTTCTGGAATTTTTCGGAGTTTGTTTGAGCTCAATTTGAAATTTCCAAAAAAAAAATAGAGGAGAGAGAATGAACAGTACCAGCGCGGTACTGTTCATCGTCAACCTCCAGCAGCCTCGATCGATCTCTCTGTACATATTTCTTTCCGTTTTTCTCTCTCTTCATAACTTCCAATCTGGACCTTATCTCAATGTCTTCCCAAAAGAAAAGTTGTGCCAAATCACGCAAAGAATCCATCCCAACTGGTCCCCTTCCGTTTCGTTCATCCGTTTGCCTTTTATCTCCAATTTTCTGAAACGGACTCTAAACCGAAATCCGCGAATTGGAGTCGGTTTCTACCCCTTCCAAGCCTATAAATAGGACCCCTTGGCTCCTCTAAACCCATCTCAAACCGTGGCAAGTCCCATCAAAGGTCAGGACGCCGTCGGCATCGAGGCCCTTGGTCTCGAATTTGCTCGTCACGTCTCGAGCTATTCGGTGAGTTTTTCCGTGATCCTTTCGCGGCACATTGTGCCATCATGTGCCATCTACCTTCTTGCCAAGTTAATTTGGTTTTGGTGCAGCCAATCTCCCGGAATCGAGTTTTCCCCAATCTAGGTCAAGAGCGCTTCCCGACGTCGATTCGTCATCTCCGTTAAGCTTTAGCCCTTGTCGTAATTTTTCTTAGACTTGCCTCGCCGCGTTCTACGCCGTGCTCACTCCCTTTTCCCCAGAAAGCCTCCACAAATTTTCGCCTCCGAACCTCGCCATGGCCGTCAATGGCATCTCGTGTCCCCCATCTACCCGGTGATGTTTCCACCAATCCGTTCGCGTCACTTTGTGCCAAACCATCCCAGGTAGCTACCCTTCAAGTGGTTTTAGATTTCGTTCACCGAGCATCAAGATATTAAGTTTTTGTTTTTCCTTCCGACGTCGCTCAAACGCGTCGTTTGCGACATCTCCGTGGGTCTTTGGCCGAGCCAACAATTTTTCTAGCTTCGCCAAGCCACGTTCTAGCCCGTGCTCACCCTACTTCTCCATGTTCCATGCCCGGATTTTATTCCTCTCTCCTACCCATGTCGTTGTAGCCGCCCGTGTCGTCAACGGTCTCCGTTTGGCGTGCCGTCAATTCCTATGGGTGCCTTGGGTCCCTAGCAACCCATTTTGCTAGTTAGATTCACCTCCCATGCCTCCTCTCGCCAGCGCTAGCCTTCTCGCCAAAAGTACTGTTCTCGGATGAACAGTAACATCTGTAATTTCAGCATTTTCTCGCCCCGGCAAACTTTAGATCGCTCGTTCTCCTTCGTCCGAACTCCGATCGACCCAATTCTTCTTCCTAAATTCATCTAAAATTGAGCTCTATCTTTTGGTTCTGGTTTTGTAGTTTTTGGAGTTCATTTAAATTTTATTTGAATTTGTTTTGTTTGTTTTGTCGTTTCGCGCGTAGAACCCGAAGTTGCCGAAGAGTTTGTCGAACCACAGCAAGAGGGACTAACCAGTGCGCAAGAAGGCAAGTCTCCTTTGATCATCTTGAACCCATGATTTGAAATGTTTTCAAATTATTTTAAATTATATGCATTGCTATTTACATAAAATATTAGTTCAAATCTTTAGGAACTAGTTATTCCAACTTGCTATGCCCTCCATTGACATTGAATGCCATGTACTCTTGTCACCATAGAATTTCCTTTGTCTCATTAATGAGAGTATTATACTTACTTGTTGATGTTAGTATAGTAGTATAATGCTTAGTCATGCTATCTAATAACTTTGGAAAATCTTGAAAATGGGAAATTATGAATTATTATTGAACCTTGTGTTGGTAAATGAGGTGGCAATTGGAGTTGCCACTGTGATTTTAAAATAAAATAAAATGTGAAAGTTGGTTTAGATTAGGGTGGATGGTTGGTTTGGTTTGGTGCAGTTAGCACGAGATCTTGTTAAGTGTATGTTCCACCCTAGTCAATTAAGGACCGACGCTTGTGTTTGTCCGGACGAGCATTAACCGTACAACCACAAGTCTATATGGGTACGACCTAGCTGACTAACTTATGATAGTCTAGTTTAGGTGCCACCAGTGGAAAGTGGGTGCCAGGGATGGACTGGTTATTCACAGTGAGGGACAGGGATTTACTGTACTCATATGGCGCAAGAGGGGGCTTCGGTTCGGGCAGTTAGCCTACCTGCGGTGAAACCTCAGCGGGTGGTATCTAGCTAGATTAGAGTAAGGTAAAGGCTTTGTGGTATTTTATCCGGGTCTCATGCCAAAGGAAGTGTGTTGACTTTTAGGATAATTTATCTCTTGTGGGTAAAGTTGTACAACCTCTGCAGAGTGTAAAACTATTCGAATAGCCGTGCCCACAGTCAAGGGCGGGCAAGGAATGCATTCACATGGTAGATTTCTTGTTTTGTTTTAAAATCAAAAGTTTTGTATTCCGAGGGTGGAGGGAACTCTCGGAAGGGTATCCCGCGGTTGGAGCAGAGAGGTGGATGTAACCCACAGATTAAACTTGTTCAAGTTGTTGAAGCTAGTGTTGGTAGATGGAACCTTCACTAGTGAGTTAATGTTAGTTTTGTTAAAACCATTATTTTAATAAATGGATGCCTTTGAAAATAGTTATTGGTAATTGAATTTAAAACATTGCTTTGTGCAAAAGAACCATATAGCCTTCCTTTGTCAAGCCTTGCATCTATGCATTTTTCCCAAGACTTGCGGAGTACTTTATGTACTCACATGCTACACTCAAAAATAAATCTCAGAAGAATACGAAGCTCAAGAAGGTGACTACGACTACTTCGCCGGTGGCTTTGATGAAGGATTTCGAGTATTAGGTCGCGCTTCCCGACCAATTGCCCGTGGCGTATTGATGGGTCTTCGCGGTTTATCTTTTGCTTCATTGTGTTTTGTGTGGGTGAGGTCTTGAAACCTCAATTGTAATAATGAGACCTTTCGTCCTGCTCTTTAATATTGTAATAAAGCGTTGCCGTGATGTATTCATTTCGCTTTAGCGTGTGCACTAGCTTTGATCCGGGACTAGTGCGATAATACACGAGGGTCCGGTTCGAAATCCGGGGTCCCGACAGTGATGCCCAAGAAATGCCTTTTCCTCGCTCTTACGGCCGCGAGGTATTTGGCCAGCTCGGGGTCCTTGGCTTGATATGACTTGTCTATGTGTCCGGTGAAGGAACGCGCGTAGGCTACGATAGCAGAAAATAAAAAATTTCTACCGCGCACACCAGGACATCATGCTAAGGAGGGATCATAGATCATTACCACTAGACGCGCCAAGACAATGGAAGAAGAGTTGGAGAAGTCGATCCAACCACGCGCGCCGAGGTAGTAGTGGAAGTAGCCGATCGTCCCAAGCGGATCGTCTCCTCCACGCGATCAACCACACCACGAGCGGATCCAATCAGTAGTTTGTTGATGCTGATCAACGCCGCAACGGCAGCGCCTCCACCGGTATCCACACGTCCGGGGTGGGCGCCGATCGTGAGTGTACCAAAGACTCGTGGCGGCTAGGGTTTGGCTCGGGAGGTGGCGGCTAGGGTTTTGCTTGGGAGGAACAGAGCGTGTGTCCATCCTCACCCCCCACCTCCATATATATACCTCCTCACTTGGGCCTCGTGGACCGAGGCCCAATAGGAGTCTATCCGGATCTCTATCCGAATTGAGCCCACATCCGAATCACATTGAATTAGTGTTCCAACCCGTTAAGTGTGCGACCACAGAGGTTCACGTATACTTGGTCGCGACCGAAACGCCTTTCCGGTCACCCTGCTAATAGCGGCCTCTAGCAAGACATATTAACCCCAAAGTATACGTAAAGATCATATCGGCTGAACCTATAATGTTCTCATGTACGAATCCCTTTGTCTTACGATATAGATTGAGCTCAAGGCGAGACCTGTGTCATCCTCTTAATAGCTCAATCACTCTCTCGATTCCGTGATGGATTATAAACTCGTGATTGACTCCTCAATCACCTTGGCATGGCCATGCACTTTCATAATCCATTACATCGAGGGCCCAGATATCTCTCCCATAAGGAGGGCAAATTCTATCTTGATCATTCACATCCCACTACATGTTTCATAGCAAACCCGAAGACTACTTTTATGACTACCCAGTTACGGAGTAGTGGTTAGTAGTCCCAAAATAGGCTACTATGCATGTTGGGAACCATGATGATCTCAAGTCTAAGGATTCTACATAAACACTACTTGAGACCAACTGATGACACATGGAATCTCTGCAGTGTCTCATGGCGGGTCTATCCAACATATGTTCACTAACACATCTCCATATTATTGATTTGGTATCACCATACCATGATCCATGAGACATGATCATCAATCAATACATATGCTGATCTTTGAATCATATTTGTTCCTCACGTGATATATGATCAGGGATCATTTAGAAATAGCAACATTTTGGCATTAAGAGTCTCATGAATAAGTCACATACTCATTGATCAATAATGATAATGTCTATTTCAAGGAACAAAGTAATGCATCATAAACATAGTATGTGATATATATATATATATATATATATATATATATATATATATATATATATATATATATATATATATATATATATATATATATATATATATATACTCCATGTTGCCTCTAGGGCATATCACTATGATCTCCCACTTGCACTAGGGTCAACCATGTAGGTATCTAATACCCATTGCCCTAGTGTGAGCCTCATGCTTTGGTGGGAAGCGGCTTTGTCAACGGATCTGCAATGTTCAAATCCATTTGTACTTTGCATATCTTCACATCGCCTCTCTCCACAATCTCGGGATGAGATGAAATCGCCGTAGAATGTGCTTGGACTTCTGCTGCGATCTAGGCTCCTTGGCTTGCGCAATGGCCCCACTATTGTCACAGAGAGGTCCATTGGGCCGGAGGCACTAGCCACCACACCAAGCTCGAAACAAATTTCTTAATCCAAACAGCCTCTTTAGCGCCTTCGAAGCTGCTATGTACTCGGCTTCATTGTAGAATCAGCAACCGTCTCTGCTTGGAACTCTTCCAGCTCACCGCACCGCCATTCAGCAGAACACAAATTCAGATTGCGATCTAAAATCATCTTTGTCGGTTTGGAAGCTAGCATCGGTGTAACCATTTACAACGAGCTCTTCCTCACCCCATAGACGAGGAACACATCTTTAGTTCTTCTCAAGTACTTCAAGATGTTCTTACGGCAATCCAGTGACTTTCACCGGATCTCGATCGGTATCTACTTGTAGCACTTAAAGCACGAGACATCCGGACGTGTACAAAGCATGGCATACATAATGGACCCCATAGCCAAGCATATGGAATCGCATTCATTTTATCCCACTCATCGTGTGTACTAGGACACCGACTCTTGCTAAGATTTATACCGTGTGACATAGGTAGGAAGCCTTTCTTGGAATCCTGCATGTTGAACCTTTTCAACACCTTGTCAATGTACGTATCTTGGCTTAATCCAATTAGCCTTCTTGATCTATCCCTATAGATCTTGATGCCTGAATATATGTCGCCTCTCCTAAGTCTTTCATAGAGAAACTATTTTTCAATGAAGACTTAACATATTCGAGCATAGGAATGTCATTTCCGATCAGTAATATGTCATCCACATATAAGACCAGAAATGCGAGTGCGCTCCCACTAGCCTTTTTGTAAACACAAGGCTCTTCTTCGTTCTTGATGAAACCAAACCCTTTGATTACTTCATCAAAACGAATGTTCCAACTCCGAGATGCCTGCTTTAATCCATAAATGGAACTTTGCAGCTTGCATATCTTTCCAGCAGATTGCGGATCGACAAAACCCGTGGGTTATGTCATGTACACATCCTCACTCAGATTTCCATTAAGGAAAGCTGTTTTGACATCCATTTGCCATATTTCATAGTCGAAATATGCAGCAATCGCTAGAATGATCCGAATAGACTTTAGCATTGCGACGGGCGAAAAAGTTTCATCATAATCAACACCTTGAATTTGTTTGAAACCTTTGGCCACCAATCGCGCTTTATAGATGTGAACATTTCCATCTATGTCTATCTTTTTCTTGAAAACCCATTTGCACTCAATGGTTTTTGTTGGAAATATGCCCTAGAGGCAATCATAGAGATGATGATATTTCGTTGTATCCATGATTTAATAAATGTTCCTTGAATATTGCCTTTGTATTGATTAACAAGTATGTGACTTGTTTGTGAAACTCTTTACTTGTATGGTTATTCTAAAGTTGTCCCTAGTCGAAGTTCATGTGTGGACACACGTGAATAATGGATTAGCACATGTATCGGTTGATGACCATGTTTCACAGGTCATAGACATGGAGATGTCAAACCAATAATGTGGACACATGTTTAGAACATGGGGTTGGACCGACCCAACATGAGACATAACAATTATACTTATGGTTCTCTCTCTACACAATGTGTACGCCTTGTCCTTAGACCTGAGATTGTCGCATGTACTTGAGATGTGAATCGACTTACTTAGGGGCTATCAAGCGCCTGCTCAAAATCGGGTAGTTATAAAGGTAGCTTTCAGGTTTGTCATGAAGCATGCTGCGAGGCATGGTCGGTCGAGATGGGATTTGCCCTCTCTACCGAGAGATATCTCTGGGCCCTCGAGTGATCGGATCCGAAATGCATGGCCATGCTACTTAAGGTTAAGAGTTAACCTAGTAAGGGATTCCGGATCACGGGATCGAGAAAGAGTGGTCAGCTTGGAGCTCGACCAAATATCGTGAGGCAAAGGGATTGGCATGTACATAAAGTTGTGACGGTTCGTTCGATATGATCTTTATGTATGTTTAGGAGTTGTACGTCTTGCTAGAGGCGCTACCAACTATTGACCGAGTAGGTAAACTCGTGTCATGTCTAAACATCACGTGAACCCATAGGTCACACACTTAAGGGCTGAAGCCTAATTCGGATTGGATCCGGTTGGGTCGGTATTGAGTCCTAATGGGCCTCCATTCGCTGAAGCCCATTATAAGGACGTCTATAAAAGGAGGGCTAGGCGCATGGGGGTAGAAGGTGATTTTCGTGACCTCTTCAAACCACGGCGCCACCCTCCCACGCCTGGCGCTCGCGCGATCTAGTAATCCGGCGTGCGTCGCTTTCTCCGTGCGTGTGGATACCTTTTGGCGCGCTGCATCGTAGCGTTTGGGCGAACCGCAAGAGAGGAGTTGTGCGTTGGGCCGCGGCGAGGGCGAGGAAGTAGTACGACTACTCGCCCGACGCGTCTTTGCATCGGCGTGAATCGACTACTCCGCCCGACGTGCTGCATCAATTCCGCACTGCGCGTCTAGTGGTAATTCCGTGATCTATAATCTGCAGTGATCTTGGTTTACGGGCATAATTTTTATTAATTTGCGCTAGCATAGCCTACCGTAGTCCTTCGGTTTAACACCATCGTGGATCAACCAAGTTCCAAACTTGATTCTCGTGCATGGATTCAATTTGGATCTCATGGCTTCAAGCCATTTCTCGAGTCCGGTCCCGCCATCGCTTCTTCATAGGTCTTAGGCTCATCGTTGTCTAACAACAATATGTCCCGTTGTTGAGTAGTCAAGAACATGTACCTCTCGGTGCACGACGTGACCTCTCGACCTACGTGGTGCCGGTGTGTCCACAATGAGTTCTTCAACAGATTGTTCATCTTGTTGTGGTTACTGTAGGAGCTGAAATGTTTTTAGGTGTTTCTCGAATTTCTTCAAGTTGCACCGTGCTCCACTATCCCTTCTTGAGAGAAACTCTTTCTCTAAGAAGACACCATGCCAAGCGACAAACACTTTGCCTTCTCCTTGATTATAGAAGTAATATCCTTTTGTTTCCTTAGGATACCCGATAAAGAAGCATTTATCAGATTTAGGACTGAGCTTATCAGATTGTAAACATTTTACATAAGCCTCACATCCCAAATCTTAAGAAAAGACAAGCTAGGACGTTGTCTGTCCACATCTCATATGGTGTCTTTTCTACTGATTTTGATGGAACCTGTTTAGTGTGAAAGCGGTTGTTTCAAGAGCGTACCCCAAAAAGACAACGGAAGATCACTTTGGCTCATCATGGAGTGCACCATATCTAATAAGGTGCGATTTCTCGTTCGAATACCCCATTCCATTGAGGTGTTCTGGCGAGTCAATTGTGGAACAATTCCACAATCCTTGGATGATTGCCAAACTCATGGCTCAAATACTCGCCTCCACGATCGGATCGTAGGAACTTAATTGTCTTGCCTAAATGATTTTGCACTTCATTTTGGAATTCTTTGAACTTTTGAAAGGATTCAGACTTATGCTTCATCGTAGATATACCCATATCTACTAAAGTCATCGATAAAAGTTATGAAATCACGAAAACCACCTCTGGTTGTTGAGCTCATTGGTCCACATACATCGAATGTACGAGTGCCAATAAGTCACTTGCCCGTTCACCTTGACCGGTGAAAGGTGCCTTTGTCATCTTGCCAAGTAAACAAGATTCGCATGCCTCAAATGATTCAAAATCAAATGAGTGCAGAATACCATCTCTATGGAGCTTCTCCATGCGTTTCTCATTTATGTGACCTAGCGGCGATGCCAAATAAGCGTGGGATTCAAATCATTGAGCGTTGCCTCTTTGCATTAATGTTATAGGCGGTGACTCATCAAGAGTAAGAACATATAACCCATTCACCAATGGAGTATGACAATAGAACATATCTTTGAAATAAAGAGAACAACCATTGTTCATAGATCTAAAGTCATAACCTTCGCTTGCAAACATGAAGCGAAATAATGTTCTTGGAAAGAGATGGAACACAATAACAATTATTCAATTCCAAAACTAATCCTGAAGGTAAAGACAATGGCATGGTGCCAACAGCCACCGCAGCAACTTTTGCTCCATTGCCAGCGCGAAGATCCACTTCGCTCCTCCTCAAACTTCTACTTCTTCTTAGCCCACAACGATTTGCAAATGTGAGCAACCGATCCGGTATAAAATACCCAAGAATCGGTGGATGAAGTAGCAAGATTGATTTCTATAACATTTATACGGAGGAAGTCGTACTTCCTTCTTCTTCTCAAGATCCTCCAAGTACTTTGGGCGGTTCCTTTTCCAATGTCACGATTGCTTACAGTAGTAACAATCTGCATTAGAGTAGCGCCCTTCTTGACTTGCTTGGCCTTAGAACTGCTCACGATCTCATCGGGAGCTAACTCTTTGACCGCGCTTTCTTGACATTGGGCTTGCCCTTGCCTTTCTGCATCATCATCACATGATTGCTGCTTTTCTTAATGCTTTCCTCGGCGACTTTTAGCATCCCATGCAACTCTGCGGGGTCTTGTCCATGTTGTTCATGTGATAGTTCAGTATGAATGGCTCAAAGCTCGAGGAGCGATCGGAGAATCACATCGATAGCCAACTCTTGGCTAAGGGAAAACCAAGCTTTTTCTGGACTCTCAATGTAGCCAATCATCTTAATCACATGAGGGTGACGGACTCCCATCTGCAAGCTCGCACGCAAACAAGGACTTTGAAGTGTTGAACCTCTCAGCCCTTGCTTGGTTCTCAAACATACCACGCAACCCCACAATGATATTGTAGGCATCTGTGTTCTCATATTGCTTCAAGCTCGAGAGGACATTGTGGCAAGCATGAAAGCTCTCCGTGCAGCAGCGCAGAGCATTATCGTGCAAGTCATCGGGATAAGGAGACTCAAGGACATACTCCTTGCGCTCTTGCTTGAGAACAATTTTCAAGTTGCGATACCAATCCATAAAGTTCGTTCCATTGAGTTTTTCTTTCTCAAGAATAGATCGCAAATTAAAAGAACTGGATGCAGCGTTAGTTGACATGATCTACAACAAAGAATATGCAAAGTTTAGCACTATGTTTATGTTCATCTTTTATTAAACTATTTAACAAAAGACTCCCACTATGTGTTTTGCAACAAAACTCCCTCTAAGTTCCATAGTGGGTCAAGATCCTCATTTCACTAATTCCTAGTGAGCTTTGGCATCACGGCTAGAAAACTAGTGACATGGGTAAGCAACACCTTGCTAATCACATCCCTATGTGACTCTTGCTTGTTGGGTGACATCAATATGCCCTGCCCCAACCTATGCCCCAAGGTCCAAAACTGTTTTGATAACCTTGTTAAGTAAACCAAATGCTTCCGCATGTAGATGTCGACATCTACCCCAAATAATGATGATAACCGACGGCACTCTACTTTGGTAGGCGTACCATGCGGTGATCATTATCTTTAGTGCAACATATGGAAGGGCATTAACACCTAATTTTATGAGGATTCTATCCTACCAAAGCAACATATCATTGCAAAAGAATAAGATAGATAATATCACAGATAAACACATTTAAGCGTGAAGTAGTATGGCCCAAAAAATGGTGATCTCCATCTCCATGTAGGTGTAGACGATCTCCATCCTCCACATCACTCCTTTAGGCCACCATGCTTGAAAGCCTGTAACCTCAAAACTAGGCTACTACCTATAATAGCTAGAAATTGAAGATTACAAATATAGATTCAAGCATTAAGGTCGACACGCAGGTCGTTAAATACAATATAGACAGCTAACAATAGCTGAAATAATCATGACACGCAGGCCATGAACGAAAGTTACATGCATCACATACATCTCATACATTCCAATAAGATATAGGGCCATACTATTCGCATCATTCCCTGCAAAAACAAGTTAGACGTAGAATCGCATTCTACCTAACGATGTGAACCCATGACGCTATACATGGCGGGTACGAAATTTACAGATCCAATCTATGAAATCGCAATGGAAAAACTATTCGGCACAACCACCTTATGCCGATCCGAGACATTCTCTAGGAAGCTAGTTTTTCCACTGGGCCGAGGCCATCAGATCCGTAACCTACTAGTATTCGACATAACCACCTTATGCCGATCCGAGACATTCTCTAGGACACTAGTTTTTTTATTGGCCCGAGGCTATCAGATTCATATCCTACTAGTATTCGACATAACCACCTTATGCCGATCCGAGACAATCTCTAGGGCACTAGTAGTAATACAATCTGCGCCTCATCTAACCCCGATTCACCGATTGATCTCATCAACCCGTGCTACCATCGATTCATCACATGAACCGATTGATGCGGACTGCAATAGATCAATCTACTACAACGCATATCAACATATGCGCGATCCGATCGCAAACTAAGCAAGATGGCTCGATACCACGGAAGGCAGCGCGTAGGCTACGATAGCGAAAAATAAAAATTTCTACCGCGCACACCAGGACATCATGCTAAGGAGGGATCATAGATCGTTACCACTAGACGCGCGCGCAGCGAAGAAGAGTTGGAGAAGCCGATCCAACCACGCGGCGTCGAGGTAGTAGTGGAAGTAGCCGATCGTCCGAACAGTTGTCTCCTCCACGCGATCAACCACACCACGAGCAGATCCAATCGTAGATTGTTGATGCCGATCAACGCTGCAACGAGCAGCGCCTCCACCGTATCCACACGTCCGGGCCGGGCGCCGATCGCGAGTGTACCAGCACTCGCGAGCGGCTAGGGTTTGGCTCGGGAGGTGGCGGCTAGGGTTTTGCTCGGGAGGAACAGATTCATCCCCCTCAGCCCCTCGCCTCCATATATATAGACCTCCTCACTTGGGCCTCGTGGACCGAGGCCCAATAGGAGTCTATCCGGATCTCTATCCGAATTGAGCCCACATCCGAAACACATTCGAATTAGTGTTCCAACCCGTTAAGTGTGCGACCACAGCAGGTTCACGTATACTTGGTCGCGACCGAAACGCCTTCCGGTCACCTTGTTAATAGCGGCCTCTAGCAAGACATATTAACCCCAAAGTATACGTAAAGATCATATCGGTTGAACCTGTAATGTTCTCATGTACGAATCCCTTTGTCTCACGATATAGATTGAGCTCAAGCGAGACCTATGTCATCCTCTTAATAGCTCAATCACTCTCTCGATTCCGTGATGGATTATAAACTCGTGATTGACTCCTCAATCACCTTGGCATGGCCATGCACTTTCATAATCCATTACATCGAGGGCCTGAGATATCTCTCCCATAAGGAGGGCAAATTCTATCTTGATCATTCACATCCCACTACATGTTTCATAGCAAACCCGAAGACTACTTTTATGACTACCCGATTCTGGAGTAGTGGTTAGTAGTCCCAAAATAGGCTACTATGCATGTTGGGAACCATGATGATCTCAAGTCTAAGGATTCTACATAAACACTACTTGAGACCAGCGATGACACATGGAATCTCTGCGGTGTCTCATGGCGGGTCTATCCAACATATGTTCACTAACACATCTCCATATTATTGATTTGGTATCACCATACCATGATCCATGAGACATGATCATCAATCAATACATATGCTGATCTTTGAATCATATTTGTTCCTCACGTGATATATGATCAGGGATCATTTAGAAATAGCAACATTTTGGCATTAAGAGTCTCATGAATAAGTCACATACTCATTGATCAATAATGATAATGTCTATTTCAAGGAACAAAGTAATGCATCATAAACATAGTATGTGATATATATATAACATCTCCATGTTGCCTCTAGGGCATATCACTAACATCCTGCCACCAAACGCGAGTCCGTGCGGATGAGCACGCGTCGCGCACCAATTGCCTTGAGCTTCGTCAGGCCCAAGAGCAGCGCTTCATACTCAGCTGTGTTATTGGTGGTCGGAAACGCAAGGCGCGCTGAGTATAACAGGCGCTACCCCTCGGGCGTAACAATCACTACGCCTACGGCCGTGCCCACGACGCCGTAGGCTCCGTCGATGGTGAGCGTCCATACTGGGTCGTCGTGCTTCTGGGCGGGCTGAGCCGGCGGAATCCATTCTGCGAGGAAGTCGGCGAGAACTTGAGATTTGATTGCCGTCCGTGAGGCGTATGTCAGGGAGAACGGGGCGAGCTCGGCAGCCCACTGTGATTGGGTGAGCCAAAAAATAATGCGCCCCGTGGATTCCTTATTGTGTAACATCTCCGCCAGGGGGAACGAGGAAGGCACTGTGATTGGGTGAGCCAAAAAATAATGTTGAAGCTTTCTGGAGGCCATGACCAACGCGTAAGCGAGCTTTTCAAGTTCCGTATATCTTGTCTTGGCGCCTTGGAGGGCTTCGGAGACAAAGTATACGGGCCGTTGTACGGCGCCTTCCTCTAGGACGAGGATGGCACTGACCGCTGTAACCGACGCGGCCAGATAGAGCAAGAGGGGAGCCTTTAGTGTTGGGGCAACTAGAGTGGGGAGGCTCGCCAGGTGTTTCTTGAGCTCGTTGAAGGCCTCCGCACAGTCGCTATCCCAACAAAATCCATCGCACCCGCAGAGTGTCTTAAAGAATGGCAGACCCCGCTCCGCCGCCCTAGATAGGAAGCGGCTTAGGGCTGCCATGCGGCCCGCCAGCCTCTGGACCTCCCTCGTTGTCTTGGGCGACTCCATACCCATGATGGCCTCAACCTTATCGGGATTCGCCTGGATGCCTCGTCCGGATACGAGGAAGCCCAGTAGTTTGCCCGCTTGCACGCCAAAGACGCATTTGTCGGGGTTGAGCTTGATGCCGGCCTTCCTAAGGTTGTCGAAGGTCTCCTGGAGGTCCCGGCCGTGCGAAGCGAGCTGCCGGGTTTTGACTACCACGTCGTCGACGTAGGCTTCCACATTCCTCCCGAGCTGGGCGACGAGGGCAAGTGCGACGAGGCGGGTGAAGGTAGCGCCTGCGTTCTTCAAGCCGAAGGGCATCCTGACGAAGCAGAAAGTCCCAATCGGTGTGATGAAACTGGTCTTGTCCTCATCGTCTTCGGCCATGTATACCTGGTGGTAGCCAGAGTAGGCATCCAGGAAACTCATTAGCTCGCACCCGGCGGTAGCATCAACCAGTTGATCGATGCATGGTAAGAGGTAATTGTCCTTTGGGCACGCCTTGTTGAGTGCCGTGAAGTCAATGCACATCGCCAGCCCCGCCGCCTTTTGACCAATACTGAGGTTGGCGAGCCACTCGGTGGTGGACCTCGCAAATGACCCGGCCGAGAAGCCGCCACCTCCACCTTGGCGCCTCTGCGATCCATGGACATGCGACGAAGCTTTTGCTTGACCGGCTTGGCGTCAGGGCGGACCGCCAAGCGATGCTCGATTACTGCGTGGTCTACGCCCTTAATGTCCTCCGGTGACCATGCCAAAATGTCGGCGTTGTTCTGAAGCATTGGAGTAGGTCTTGCTCGACCTCCGTAGGGAGCCCCTCGCCAATGGACACAAACTGCCCCTCCGCCTGGAGCGGAACCTTTTTGACTCCACCCTCGGGCCAAGGCTTAGGTGTCTATCCCAGAGCGGAGGGCGTATCACCGAGCATGCCTGGGAGGACGTGCACCAGTCGGTGTAAATCCCGGCTGCTGACCTCGACGCGTCTGGCGAGGTCCTGGTCACCGAAGACAGTGATCACGCCCTCTGGGCCTGGGAGCTTCATACATAAGAAGGCGTGGTGCGGGATCGCCTCGAGGGAGTTGATGGCGGGCCGTCCCAATATGACGTTGTAGGGGTGCGGGATGTCTACGACATCGAAGATGACGTGCGCGCTTCGGGTGTTACCCTCCTGGCGGAATGTAACTGGAAGGGACATGTGTCCTATGGCCTCCAGCGGTTTGCCTCCGAAGCCTTGAAGTGGGGCTCCTGACTGCTCTAAGTGGCTTCGGGGGATTCCCATACGATCGAGGCCCCCCGCGAACAGAATGTTCGCAGAGCTCCCCCCGTCGACGAGGATGCGCCTGACGTCATGGCCTGTGATATGAGCCTGAATGACTAAAGGGTCTTGGTGAGGGAACTCCACACCCCTGGCATCATTCAGGGTGAAGTAATGTCGCGGGGCGGTACCCACGGTTGCGGCTGCTCCAAGGGGGCCCCCGATAGGGACCCTCCGGTGATGACGCTGATGGAGCGGCACCACGTGCCTTCCCCGGATGCGGCCCGAGCTCCGGCCGTCACCCGTCGCAACTCCATGACTTCGACGCACATCTTCGTGTGGTGGTCGCCGTAACCGTGCACCTCACACCACTTGCCGTAATCTAGAATTTCTTGTTCCGCGCGGGGTCGCCCGTCGCAATCTGGTCCGCCTTCCCATCCCCGGCCCCTTCCCTGCGAGGTGGGGGCAGGTCCTCGAGGGGCATTCTCGATGCCGAGGACATGGTGGATCTTTTGTGGCCTACGCTGGCGACGTCGGGGCTTGCGCCTGCCCCTTGAAGAGCCTTCCTGCCCCCGGTATCGCTACCGCCGGGAGTGTCTCCCCGGGGTTCTCGTCTGCGGCCCTGCTTCGGGGAATCATCACTCACTCCCCCTCGTGTGGCAAGCGCTTTGCTTGGGCGAGGTCGGGGGCGGCAGCGCTGCGTCTCCGCGCCTCCTCCTCTGCCCGCGCATACTCCTCCATTTTGTCGAAGAGCTTGGCGACTGTCTTGATAGGCTTCCGCGCGTTGTATTCAGCCATGGGGCCCAGACGAAGGCCCTGTATGGCCGCGTTGATGACGGTTGTCTCATTAATGTCTTTGACTTGGCAGCTCACCTTCGCGAAGCGCTTGGAGTAGTCCCGGAGCTCTCCGAAGGTTTCTGCTTCACTGCGAAGAGCTGGTCTACGTCGACCCGCTCGACATAGCTCCCTTGAAAGTTGTTGTAAAGGCGGTCGCGGATCTGCTCCCACGCGTAGATGGAGTTTGGCTCTATGGTAAAAAACCAGGAAAGCGCTACTCCTTGCAATGCGAGGGGGAGTCCCTTCGCCTTTGTGGTGTCATCTCCACCAGCGGCCTCGATTGCGGTTTCGTACACGCGCATGAACTCGCGGGGGTCCGTATCGCCTTTGTAAGGCTCGATGACACTGGGGAATTTGAAGTCTTCGGGCCACGCCGCCTGCTGTATTCTGCCAAAGGGGACTCGGATCGGCGCGTCGCGGCCGCGCGTGGTGGATGTGGGTCGTCGCGGTATCGCCCCTTCCGGCGCAGCTCGCGCGACCACTGCCGCGGCTTGCTGGCTCTGAGCCTCTTGCATGTCTCGGACAACCCCGCGAAGATCCCCTAGCTCCCACAGGAACGCGTTGAGGGCCGCCAGCAGGGCGCTTTCCACCGCTGGTGCGGGCGGGGCCGCCGGCGCGCCCGGCGGATGGGTCGGCACGGGTACGATCACCTCGTGAGCTCCCGAGCTGTCGGTCGCTCCGTTGTGGCTATCTCCAACCGCCCGGTCCGCGCTACCGGCGAGCGTTGCGGCGAGGGTGGCGGGGTTGGTCGTTGTAGCGGCGGTGGCGGGGTTGGTCGTTATGCGCGGTGGCGGGGTCGATCGTTATAGCGCCCGATGGCGGGTCGATCGTCGCAGCGCCGCGGGCGATCGCGGGCGGGCGGGTCGTCGTCGCGCGCCGATGGCGGGTCGATCGTCGCGATCGGCGTCGGCGTCCGCGCCACGCCCAGCGCCGTCACCGCGCGCGTGACGGCCGATGCCAAGCCACGTACCCACGCGACGCTCGACCCAGCCGCCTTCTTTCCCTTCGCCGCCGTCGACGAAGCTTTTTTCGGTGCCATCCTTCTTGGGATTTCAGGCTTGCTCCTGTCCTCCCCACGGACGGCGCCAACTGTTGTGGTTACAGACCAAACAGAGAGAGATGTGGTAGTGGAGAGTTGGGAGAGAGTGATCCCTCTCCCTAGCCTTCCTTATATATATATATATATATATATATATATATATATATATATATATATATATATATATTCATACTGGTGTGCTTTTCCAATCGTGCCCTTACATCGATACCTCCTGTCGAGGGTATTTAAGCCATTACACATGTCCCATTTTGGGCCCTATAATCTTCTAACAGGCCTGCTGGGTTTAGGTGGGGGCCACCCCTACAACAGGATTGATTGGGTTTTAGTCTTCTGCCTCATCATGTGACTAGAACATTCATTGGTTCTCCACTACATGGCCTCCAAGAGGCATATGCTTTCACAGTTGGCATCTCCACCTACTTCGTGAGCGATTCTATACCCTCATGCTCTTGTATTTGTATTTGATCATAATTGGCATGATGTGCTTGTTCATGTGCTCACTTGTACCATACTGGCATGATTTTCTACTTTCTTGTCATGCCTTTATGTGTATGTTGCTTAAGTATCCATGTATATTGTCATATTTATTAGATGCTTAAGCTTTGACTTGACTTCATGAGCTAAGTAGGATGTGCGTGTTAGAAGTCAAGTATCATCATGACTTGCAGTATCTATAATGGTTTATTGATTACATCCTGCTCCTTATGTCCATACACCATTATTTATACATGTTAGCATACGTTTCCTTGATTTTGGTTTGTCACGATGTATGCCTACATGATGTATGCTTGTGTATAGACAATATGAGCTTAATTATATCTTGGATAGTTTCTCAGTGTCATGATGCTACGTTTATTCATGCCGTTTTATCTGTACTTGTGTACATGCTTATACTAGCATATGCTTCTGTGACTTTTCCCTGTCACCTGTCATATGTATGGTTGTGATTCATTGAGATGCATGTATGCTTTGATCTTATTGCTGTTGTGGCATGAAATAAAATGTATGACAACTTGGTAGCGTTAGTCTGTGTTTATGTTTAGACTTCATGAGATCTGTGGTTAGGTCACAAGCTTCTTCTAGTATTGGATAGCACTAGGCTTGGTGTTCTAGGTGCTTTTGATGAGGGCTAGATTGAGCTTTTGTTGGTTGTTGTTCTCATGAGTTCTGTGTACTTGTAATGCTACTGCTGTTGTCATTGATAACAGTACTAGTACCATGTTGTATATCATTTATCCCAGTGCTCGGACATCCAGTCGTCCCTGTGTTTAAACTGCAGAATGTGATTGAGGGCGAGACTGGTGCAGCCTTTACGACCACTCCATGGTATTTGCAACCGCATCGACTGTGGAGTGAGGTGGTAAACGACCACTGTCTGGACTCTCAGCCAAACTCGTGCATGACATGAGTCAGACTCGTTTTACGACCACGGACTGGATTGGACTACGACCATGAGCTGAACCCATACACGACCATGATCCAGACTCAACTTCGGCCACAACTCGGACTCGACTATGACCGATCCTCAGACGCGACTACGACCACAGTCCAGACCAAGACGTGACTTCGATCACTCCACCACGGTCTAGACTCAGATACAACCGCGACCCCGAATCATCTACGCTCACGACTACCCACCAAGCGACTGGGACAGAGGTTTGCTCCCTTATGATCTTTAGTATTTTGCTTCCCTCCACTCGGCTTTGCATAGTATATCTTTTCTAGTGGTAGGAAGGGTTTGTTCGGACAGTAGGAGTAGGTGATGTTGTCTCATTCACACCTCTCATCCAAATAGTTCTCTAGGATCATTTACTATCTAGTTGGGCTTTGGTTCTCTAGGATTCTCTTCTACCTAGATTGAACTTTTTCTTGGCCACTAGAGTCTTGTGAGTTGACATAGTGTGCCTTTGCTCCGTGGTATGAGGTTACAGGCTAGAGACCATGAGGAAAGGGTGTGTTTGGGAATCACCTCTTTGAGTTAGAACCTTCTCTTTCTGGATTTTGTGCCGAATTTCCTGGTTCTTCTCAATTTGCCTTCTCTAGGGGGAGTTTAAGCTTCTCTGGTTGTTCGGGCTATTTTTTAGGGGAGTTCATCACTTGTGCATTCTTTTGTATCATATTTCATAGCATTTACATGAATTCCTGTATAGTTGTTGGAGCCCTTATCTTTATGTGACATGATATCATGCCTTATATCTAGCCATATCTGTGATAGCTTGATTTATTATGTCTTTCTATGTGTTGCTTTGCTTTTGCCATACTAGCTTAATTAAATGTGAACAACTTGAATTAAATCTTGTCTTGTTCAATCGTGTTACTAGTCTGGCTTTAGTGATCCCCTCTCGATTCATGCCATGTCAAATAGGTTGAGTTGAGTCTTGAATCTGTTTTTGAGGTTTAGATTGAGCTAAGTTAGTTCATTAGTGATGCATGAGTTAAGTTTTAACTCTTTGTTCATGAACTAACTCAAGTAAATACAAAAAGATCTCTTTTGTGCGAAAAAACTGATCTCACCAATTCGTTCTCACGAGATGGCTTGCCATTGCACTAGGCATGAACTCAGGGGGAGTTTTGGATGACCAAGATCACCTCCTTAAGCTTATTGCTTGGAGTGATCGCATAAGGCTTGAGATCTAGTACATGGCTATGAAAACAAAAATTCTTGTGAAAAATGGTTGAAACCAACCATGAATTTCTGATAAAAGCCTAATGTGCTAATTTTGCTCAACTACAAATATTCTACAAGTGGTAAATTACATGTGATACCTAGTGCTTGAACAAAATGTCTCATTTTTGAACTTATAGCACTCTAAATTGACTCATCCGTAGCTTCTTGGTTCCACTTAGAATATTGGAATGGCTTGACTCACGTTTGGATACCTTCCTCTAGACTATAATCTTGAGTGACTTGACATGCTAATCAAACCATTTAATTTAAAGATCATGACTTATTTGGCTTGAGCTTGGCAATACATGGTTTGTTATGATCTAGATAGCATTGTCACCTTTTATGGCTTGGTATAATTTTTTTGTGAAGTAACTTTGGATAGTCTTTATGGCTCCCATTGCTTAAATTAAATCAACTGAAGGCACTCCAGTTCATTCATGCTCTCTTTCTTCCTTGCATATTGATGACTCTATTGCCAAAAGGGGGAGAATGATAGAGAAAAAGGCATTAAGGAGTGCAAAAGGGGGAGAGAAAAAGGGGGAGAATGCTTGGTCATCTTGCTATGAAAATGGTCATGTGAACAACTGCTCTCTTCTCTGGACCATGAGCAAGATTTGACTTTTAGGTGTGATATAGAGCTTTTGTAGAAAATTGATCCTTCTTTGTTTCCTCCATTTCATTCTGTGTCAACATGGTCATGAGTTCCTTCTTCACTTCTTTTAGACCATGTGTGGCTTTTGCATCTTCTTCCTTCGCTTTTCAAAAACAAACTCATCTTCATGCCTTTTTCGGTGTTTGTCAATATACTCATCAAGGGGGGAGATTGTGAGACCATGTGGAGGTCACCCCATGGTTGTGATGAGTAATTGACTCTTGATCTAGGAAGAGTGAGTTTGGTTTTTGAGGTTTGCGCAGACTTTGCAAAGTCATAAGCCTCGAGAGTGATTGGTAGACCACTTACGATCACGCTGTCGGTAGCATGTGGTCAGTAGTAGCTAATACGATCACTTAGACTGTGGTCGAAAGCCATTTCGACCATGTTGGGTGTGGTCGGAAGCCACTACGACCACATTGGCCATGGTCGGAGGTTCCCAGATAGCTTTACGACCTTGTTGCGGCGTTTACGACCACTTTGTTAGAAGTCGAAGGTCACCCGAGAGGTCCATGACCACCTTGGGGCGTGGTTGTAGGTCACCAGGAGGGTTTACGACCACGTAGTGTCGTTTACGACCACTCTGGCCGTGGTCGAACGTGGTAAGATCGCACTTGGACGCTGTCATTTGTGGTTGGCTGCGGTCAGATGGGGCCAAACGCGGTCGGACAAGCTCGCACGCAGTTGGACGCGGTTAGACTTGGTCGAAACACACTCGAACGAGGTTGGACGCAATCGGACTTGGTCTGTAGCAGTCGTAGCTCAGTCGATAGCGGTCATAACACCTGAGAACCGGTCGTATGGCCTCCCGGAGCAGTCGTAACCTCTAGGAATCGATCGAATGGACCACTGGGGTAGTCGTATGGACTATGGTAGTGGTCGTAGGTCTTGTGCATATCATGTTCTACCTTTTTGACCAGTCATAGGGCATTTACGACTTTGCACGAGTGTGTCTTGAGTTCTTTTCTTGATTCATTTTTATGGTCTTTTTGAGTGGTCGTAGCCCTCTGGGATGAGGTCGTAGGCTTTGAGCATTGCTTATCTTGTGACTCCAATCAGTCGTAAGTTGCTACGACCTGGTTGGGTAAGTCGTAGCAAGCTACATGGTGGTCGTAGCATTGTTGTGTGCGGTCGTAGGCTGCAGAAAGGCTCTGATGGGCTTGAGTGTCTCTGGTTGGTGCAACAGAGTGGTCGTAGCTTGTGTGTTGGTGGTCTAGCAGCCTAGCGTGTGGTCGTAGGCTGCTTGCACTTCATGTCTTGTGCCTTTGGGTGGTCGTAGGGGGTTTACAACCAGGTGTTGTGCTTTGATACTTGTGCTAATTGATGGTCTGCTTGTTTCGTGCGATGCTATGTGATGATTTGCTTGTCTATGTGGCTGCAGGACTTCGGAGCTATTTTATGGTGAGGCGTGGGACGACCAGGACTAAGCACAGGAGGTGTTGAGGTCTAGATGGTCGGAGACGCCGAAGATGATCGATGCTGGTGAAGTGGTTGCAAGCCGGAGACGAGGAACCGGAGCTGGAGCTACTGGAGGTGGACACGACGGGCAACAACGGCGAGAGTACCGGGACTAGGCTCAGGGAGGAGTTGGAGGTCCTATCGGTCGGAGGCAGGCGCGGTTGTGCTGAGGACAGGAAGCTTCTGGGAAGGTGCTTGAGGGGCAATTCGGGGAATGGACTCAAGGCTGCGCAAGGAGCTGGTCTGTTAAAGCAATGTTGTCTGGTCGGCTTAACGGGTAAAGCACTAAGGTTGTTGGTGCAAATGGGCAAAGCAAGGTGTAAAGCCCGGTGTCAGGAGGGGACTAATGGGTTGAATCCATTAGGTCAAGGTTCGCATGTGAACTTATAAAAGGGAGAGGGGAGGCAAGTGTTTGGATTGAGTTGGCTGGCTGAGCCTTGGAGGAAGCCGCCTCTCCCTCCCATGGGAGTCTATTGGTGTGAGTGTAGCTCTAGGGTTAGAGCGTGTCCTCCCAAGGGGAGTGGCTGTTGGGAGTGTGTGTCAATCTTTCATGTATGCAATCATTCATCTCTCTGTCTCAATTTGAGTTGTGTTGTCTGCTTATGGTTGGAATGATTTGTTTGAGCTTTCTCTGTTCCTTTGTTTATCCGTGTTCTTGGCTTTCTGAAATCGCAGTGACATGTGGGTTGTACTCCAAGCCATCTTTGCTACTCTAGTCGCACGAGCGGTTCTATTCAAGAACTCTGGTTCTTCTTGCTTTGAGTTGTGTTCTTGGTTTGAGTAGGCCTGGTTTTGATTTGCTCAGAACAGGGTATCTGTCTCAAGGCTATTTGGCCAGATCATTTCCGAGAGCAAGAGTCGAATTGGAGAAGTGTTTACGCCTCAACTTCCTCTGTTTCACATTTGACCATGCATCTCTCTCCGACCACAGCAGCAAGTTTGCTTTAGTCCTGTAATTTCTCATACAAAGGCCGTTATCTTGCTGTGGTTTGAGTTTTGTGGTTGTTAGACGCGGGGATCAAAAGATACATGTGTTTTTGCTCTGGCGGTCGAATATCACTTTCTACGCTATCTCAGACCAAGTTCAGTTTTCTCTGTTGTCGGTCTAGTCTTTGCTCTTACTGTTTGCTTTCTGTTGTCGGTCGGTTTCTCACTGCTGAATCTCGACTGCTCTGAAACTGTTCTCGGTCACTTTGACCACAATAGAGAGTTGAGTAATCACACAGTGATGCTTCGACCGCTCTGGACTTCGGCCGAGCATCTGCCTTGATCTATTGATGTTTTGTCTCTTTTCTGATCTGGCAGAGAGTTTGTTCTTCTTCCGCTGTTTCTGTTTGATCTCTCGATTTCCAGTGATCATTCATCTTCTTGCTTCATAGCTCCTGTAGCTATCGGAGAAGAAGATTATGTGAATTATTGGAGAGGTTTGAAGGCACCATTCACCCCCCCCCTCTGTTGCCTTTTCGGTCCTACATAGGCCATACGAGTAGTTGGGTTGGTTAGTCGCACATGATGCTCTATATTATGCATGTAATCAAACCCTACACGGCATGTTACTCCCAACTGTATTATGAAGTCTATTTTAATTCAGACAAACTTATTTCCTCGTCTTTTCGCATTCAATTATTCCCATAGCAAGTTATCCAACAATATTAACTAACCAGTTTTCCTCCGTGTATGAATTCTTAGTAACATTACAATATCACTTACCCTCGTACTTACCGATTGTTCTAAGTTCAATTGTTCTTAAAAAATTTTCACGAAGTTTTTTGCACTACAACAATATACAATGATCATAATCTCTTATTACGAATCCACCATATTATATCCCCGTCATAATCTACAAAATTCACAAAATGGATTAACCCACACTGCATCTTGCTTGTAGTCATTGAGCAGTGAAGCGGCGCAAGTTGTTGTCACCACCACGAGATAGGCGAGCTCGATCGCCTAGCGTCGGCGATCGGAACACGTCGCCCAACGGCTTATAGACAGCTTTATTGTCGTTTGGCCGTTGGGCGATAGGCTCCAGTTGCCTACGGTTAGGCGACTGGAGCTTATTTCTGTAAAAAAAATGTTAGCGTGAGTATATTTCTATTATTTCGAATAAAAAATTGATTATTCATAAAAAAATTCTAGACCATAGCGTACCCTATTTTCCTATTTACAAGCTTACAAACTACAGATTATTTCATAATGCTGCTTCATGATCTACAGCTCCTACCGAAGTTAGGACATACTTTGAAACGCCCATTGCACACTGATGATAAAGACCTTAGCTTGGTGCTCGATCCTGAAAATAAGATAACGTATTCCTCTTATAGATATCTAAATATATATTGCTAGCGTATTCATCTACAATATATAATTCACTGATTGTTTTTATTACCACAAGTGATTCCAGCCGTCCCCAAGAAAGTGATTCCAGGACAGGCCAACCGATTAGCCTTCTAAAAGGTAGGTGCTTCGCAGACGCAGTCATGTGCCAGATTTGCTACACTATCGATGACCATTTCTCATGATCGTAATCCGTTTGGTATCTGTAAAAAATTATCGCTACATAATATAGCACCCTCTGATCTTAGCCAGGAATCTGGACTGTGGTTCATTCTGTCTCCGCCTACGTTATTTGCCTGTGGTTTACACGCTTACCCAGCGCTTGGTACAAAGCTACTGCCTAGCTTCATTCCTACATAATACAATCACTACTACAGAAAAGGTCATCACAGACGGTTTGAAAACGTCATCACAGACGGTTTTGTGAACCGTCTGTATTTATAGATCAGTGATAATCGAAGTTATCACAGACGGTTTTCGAACTGTCTGTGATTATGAGATATCATAGACGGTTTTTAATGAAAAACCGTCTGTGATACATATCACAAACGGTTTTTACTTAAAAACCGTCTGTGATATTCGTTCCTCCTAAATCAAAATCTATTTCTGTTTATTGGCTAGCCTCAGGAAATGCTAGCCATGCCCTCTGAAACAAGCAGATAATCACAGACAAAAAACATACAATTCACACATCTCATTTCCTTTCAGATACATTTCACAGACATAAAACATCCAATTGACATCGCACTTCATTTCACAAACATAAAGCATGCATCCATTTCGCAAATCAATTAATTGAATTGAAATGAAATATCCATTAACAAATGCACAGTTACAAAAGATATACACTGCATTTGCACTTAGTGATAAGACCAATAAGAAATCATGGTGCGTAGTGGAACCGTCCTCCTGGCTTTATGACTTGAGTCAGCAAAAAGTACGCCAACTCTCCTCGAATCCCTCCAAGATCATACTGTTTCAATGCAGTTGACGGGATGTACGCAGCATGTTGATAGAAAAATCAATGTGCGTATATATGTAGCGTGATAAGTATAAAGTAATTATGGGAAGAGTGACAAACCTTGTGATTGGTGAGCCTCGAGGAATCGAGGAGTAGTTCCATATGTGGGCAAATGTAGCATCCACATGTGTTGCCATTTCTTCTGATGGCACTTTGCAAAAATGGAATGTGTTAGTTCAAGAGGCATTAGTACCAACTGTTGCATAGGATTAATTAATGTGAAATAGCGAATACCTTAAAATCTCGAACATGTGTCGTGAGGCCTTTGGCCCCGCGGCAGTCACCTCCCTTTTCAATGTACATCGCGAACACGCTCGTAATTCGAAAAAGTTAACCTTAGTCATTCGAAGGAAAGAAAGAGTACAATGTAGATATGTATGGGGAATATGTGCTTACCTATCGATTACTTGGTGACAAGCGTGAAGTCCATTTGATTCTTACTTAGGGAATCAAGGTAATATACCTTGTTCCATTTTGGTACAATTACTATTAAAATCCAATGAAAGTTCGATGGAAGGGCATAAGTACATAATCCTTATTACGGCAACCCAAAGATCCCGATGCAATATACCTCTCGACGAGGGTGTATCGATCGATGGTATCCTTGGCGACCAAGTGTGAGTCCAAGAAACCAGGTGATGAGTTGGATAATCTAGCTCTAGTCGGCATGTGTCTATATATATACACACGAAAGCAACAAATTAGATATGGCATTTATCGGTATGACATTAACGGAGATCGTGATTGTACACACTTACGTCGTCGGCAGATCGAATGATTGAGGCGTCAAGAGCGTTGAGTGTGAACAGATCGAATAAATCCTCAAAGGCGACCACGAACATACACTCTTGAAGACGTGGTATAAATCATCCGACGTGAATTTGTGGTGATACTTGAAGTCCGTTCTCCTCTAGCTTATTGGACTGCTGGATATACCACGTGTGCAATTGCATGCAACTATATGGTAGCTTTTGGAGGTCTTTTTGCTCGAGCAACGGCTTGCCAAGCACGAATTTGCAGGCCAAAGGTAGGTACGCTATATCATCATTGGTCTTCTTTGCTTTGCCCTTGCTGGCCTTGCTGCCTCGGCTATAGGTCGACTTCACGGCAGTCGACTTTGAAGGTAGCAGCGGTGCAAGTTGCTCTGGCGAGAATAGGACCCGTGGAGATAGCACCAGTGCATGTTGCTCTGGCGAGAGTATGACCCGTGGAGATAGCACCAGTGCAGTATCTGGTGGTGGAACCGACTGGTCTTGTAATGGAGATAGCACCAGTGCATGTTGCTCTGGCGAGAGTATGACCGTGGAGATAGCACCGGTCAAGATATCCGGTGGTGGAACCGATCGGTCTTGTAATGGAGATGGCAGCGATGCATGTTGCTCGTCCCGCCACCGGTGAAGAAGCCTCGAGGAGATGTCGCTTTTGGGCCACCGGATGAATGTTCCAATGGCCTGTCCTAGAGTCACGATCTCGTCGTTGGGGGCTTGATGGCGGACCACCTCAAAATTGACATGCACACCATCCACATTAACTTTTGCGGCTCTGGCGCTAAAGCTTGATCGTGCACCATGGCCCCGATACTGCATTTAATATGCCCGCCCCAAGCGCGTAAGGGAATAGAGCCATATCTCACTTGGAGCACGCACTTCGTGAGGATCCTACATAACGATACAAAATTAGCTACTCGAATAGGCCTATCAATGGAGCAAGCATTCGAGAGGTAATAATTATTACCAGGATGTCGTCCACAGGAAATTTGGCCGGGGTTTGCGTCAGATTGGATGCGCAGCTACTCGGACGGTTGTGCGGGCTAGCTAGCACAGAGCGCGCGTAGCGACCTGCGACTTTCTGTTTGTTTCCGCACCTCATCTCTGATTACACCAGACAGCTCACCCATTAGCTCCTCTCTAAGAGATTCCTTGATCTCTTCTCGTAGCTATGCGTCACGCTCCACTTTGCTTCTCTTCCTACACCGATACATTCCGGAGTCATCTTGGAAACCATGTTTCCAAGGAACGTAAAGCCCAAGGCCTCTCGTACGACCCGGGTGCTCCTTGTTTCCCAGGGCCACGGAGAGCATATCATTCTCCCTTGTTCCCTGGAATGATCACAGGGTAGATTCAAAACTCATCTCTTCCTGCAAGAGCACGAAATATCATTTCAATTCGTACGAAGTTGTGGAATAATTACAAGCTACGTACTTCTATCGATATCTTACGGTATTTGGGACACTTGCGTCCGCAGGGTTTCGAAAGGAGACGTCCCCGATGTCGTTGTAGATGACCTTGCTCTAATCCAATTTCGAGCGCGGTCATCCGGGATATTGGAAAACGGCGGGCGATGTCTGTGCGTTGCCGAGTCATCCTCCTTCCTACATCTGCGGATTTTACCGCATTCCCAGTATGCCAAGTCCGTGGGGTGTGTGTTTTTGCTGGAGGGCCTTGTGCGCCGTGCTTGTACTTTTGAAATCTTGGACGTCTTCATCGCCTTGAACTCTTCCCATTGTGGTTCCGGAATGGGTATTTATGAAAAGGCGTTTCGTCCGTCTCCACGTATTTCCTGACAAGCGTGCTCTTGAAGTTCTTCCATGCTTTGCATGCCGCTAGGTAGGTTTGTTGTTGCACAGCATATAGGTGTTCTTCTGGGAACTCGAACGATGCCAAAATTTTGGTCCACAGCTCACGTTTCCGAGCGTCAGGCACGTTCTTCCACGAATTGTATGTGATCTCAATTCGTTCTTGTGCAACTATTCCGACCATGCTTCGGAATCGTTTACGCTTTTGAGGAAGGATAGGGACCCGGATCGTTTACGCTGTGATGGTCTGTCGGCCCTCAGGCTTCTTCGATAGCCCTCTTCCTTGGCGTCTTGATGTTGGAGCGGACGCCTCCGGCGATGATGTTGAAGAATGCGCGGGTGACATGTTGCTCATTTTGTGGGTCTATTAGGATAAGATGAGAAAGTGTCATACCATAAGATAAGAAAATGCAATATCTATCTATTTCGCTCAATATAGGTGATTACAATACATATATATGTGTATATACATACATATACATATTTATACCTACATATATACATATATAATGTAAAGGCATGTATCAATTAAGACTAGCAACAAGCTCAAGTTTTAATTGATTAATTTGTGCTCTCAAATTGTAGGGTTGCACAAGATTAATCTTGGCCGTCCGGCTACTAAATCATATACTCTTCCTTGATTGGTTATGCCAAATAATGAATTCATATTTTGAGCTCTAGATACAAACTCCACAATCTCAAGATCAAGATATATTCAGCATGCATATATTCGACAGCATATTCATACAGATCAAGACCATACAAGTTAACTTTGCCCAATAATTCAGTCTTTTAACTTGTCAAGATTAAATCCTAACAGATCAATTTAATAACATGCTATAACCTGAAAACCGCATGAACCGACAGCTATTAGAGCTCAAAGACCGAATGAACCAATCTCGGATATGAATTTATCATCATCGAGCAACTGTAAATCCCACAGGCAATCTCAGTATATGGAAGTAAGTAACTAACAGTAAGCATATACATGACAGTAAGCAACTAAAAGTAAGCATATATATGACAGTAAGCAACTAACAATAAGCATATACATAACAGTAAGCAACTAACAGTAAGCATATACTAACAGCATCAAGCATCAACCCTAAACCCTAACAGTAAGCATGAAGCTCGGGGAGGGTTGATGACCTTAGGGTTTTGGTGACGGAGGAGGAGGCGGCAACGACGGAGGAGGAGGCGGCGGTGACGGAGGAGGAGGAGGCGGCGATGCAGGAGGAGGAGGCGGCGACGACGGAGGAGGAGGAGGAGGCGGCGACGCAGGAGGAGGAAGCGGCGGCGACGGAGGCGGAGGAGGAGGAGGCGGCGGCGATGGAGGAGGAGGAGGCAGCGACGCAGGAGGAGGCGGCGGCGACGGAGGAGGAGGAGGCTGCGGCGACGTCTTCGTCCGGGGAGGCGGCCTGCGAGGGCTCGGGGAGGCAGCCGGCGAGGGCTCGGGGAGGCGGCGACGACGACGGGCTCGGAATTTAGATCTAGATCGAATAACTGCAGCGCACTCGGAAAACCCTAGCGAGAGGGTATATATAGGGAGGTTATCACAGACGGTTCTGAACTTAGAACCGTCTGTGATATCATATCACAGATGGTTCTAAGTTTAGAACCGTCTGTGATAGTAAAATATCACAGACGGTTCTAAGTTTATAACCGTCTGTGATATCATATCAACCAATAACTACACAGCTGCATTCATATCAACCACCAAACAGCTGCATTTATATACAACACCAACCTGCTCTATACATAAATGCATATATACCAATTCACATATACATCACATATACATAAATGCCAATACACATATACATTTTCACATATACATTTTGTCACACATTTTAACATATACATCTCAAAATTGACTACATCACACATTTTAACATATACATCTCAAAATTGACTACATCATACATTTTAACATATACATCTCAAAATTGACTACATCACATATTTTCACATATACATCTCAAAATTGACTACATCACACATTTTCACATATACATCTCAAAATTGTCACACATTTTCACATATACATTCTTATTGTACTTGCTTATTTCCTTTAAAAAATTAGCCCTTCATCATAATTAATGCGTACGTAACTAGTTTCATCACGTTGTTCATCGTCGACCCTTATGCCATTTCCAAAAGGAGGTAACTCGTCAAATTGATTGTATTCCTCCTCGTCCACTACATTCTTCACTCCGACAATTCTCCTTTTTCCATGAAGAACTACATGGCGTTTCTTATTTGCCGGGTCGGTTACATAGAAAACTTGAACAACTTGATTGGCGAGTATGAATGGTTCGTCTTTGTACCCGACACATTGGAGGTCCACGGTCGTGCATGTATTCTTTCTACTTTCATTCCCAACGGACAAAGAACCTTCTTGGCTTTATACGTGGTTTTAGGCAACTCATTTCCCTCCGGAAGCATGTCCGCTAAAAGACCTAGCAGCGCCGTGAAACTCTTGTCGGACCAACCGTTGCTTGCTTCAATTTCAACAGTTCAAGCACGGCCGACAACCTCGTGTACTTGCAGCCCGTGTACAAAGGTTTCTCCGAGTCCTCCATCAAGCCGCGGAATTTAACATACTCTCTCTCATCATAGTTCTCTTCTACATCGCGAAGCATCGATCCAGTTATCATCGTGCAACCTATCCGAATCGAACCACAATCGACATCACCGCGGCATGTCATTCACTTCACCGGCGATGTCATCGGCGGCATATCATTCACTTCACCGCGATGTCATCCGGCGAGATATGATCATTCACTTCGCCATGACTGGTCCAACACGTATAATCCTTTTTGAAACCCTCCAAATCAAGTGCGTTTCAATTTGCCCTCGGTTCTTAAACATCTTCAAATTCTATTAATCGATGCATGGACAGACATATATTCCACCCCCTTATTCAACATATCCTCCTCGGCGGCTCTTATAAAAGCAGACACACTATTAATGTACTCTTCACTCACACGGCTCGCGGCATACATCTAGCTTCGGTCCTATGTTACGTACATATATAACAACTTAGTATTAAAATCTAGATTAACTAATTATAATTACTACATATATACCGGCCACATTTATTATATTGAGACTTAATTTGCTAGCTCAATTCATATTATAAACACAATAGCTATTATATAACCAATAATTTTGCAAATTAACCATCTTCAATAACACTCGTGGATTACTTAGACCTAAATTGTAATGCAATTAAAGAAAAAAATTCACTACTAACCATATCTAGAGCAACCAGGAACGTCTGAATCTTCAAAGCTCAATCTCTGCCTCTTCCCACCAAATTAACTGGCCTGAAATCGCCTAGCTTCCTCCCGAATGAAAAAGTGCGCAGCAGTGGCTAGATCTGGATCGAAAAGAAGACAGATGCGGTCTGAGCAGCGCAATAAATGCCTTAGAGTCATTATCACAGACGGTTTTTAATTAAAAACCGTCTGTGATAATCTAGGATTATCACAGACGGTTCTTAATATAGACCGACCGTCTGTGATAATCCTTTTTCCTGCCACAAATATCACAGACGGCCTCCAAATTACAACCGTCTGTAATAGTGTTAATCAGATACGGTTTTACAAAATCGTCTGTGATGAGACGTCTACTATAAGACTTTCTGTAGTACTGAATACTGCTCCGAACATTTACATGACTTACAACTTCTTGCTTTGGCTGTCAACGCGTCTTATCGTATCATTGCCAGAATACTGCTATCGTCTCTATACTTTGTATCACCAAGTTTCAATTGCCAGCACATACCTTAATCGCGCCTCTGATCTCTGGTCTTCACACAATGGACAGCGCCTTGCCTCTTGACGTTAGGGGTGAAAACGGGTCGGATTCGGACGGATATTGCTGTTACCATATCCTAACCCATATTTTTTCTCCGGATTCGGTACCAATCGGATTCGGTGTCGGATCGGTCGGGATTAACCCATTTCGTTTGCACCCCCTACTTGTTTGTAAGGAATGCATACAGTGCAGTAAATGGAGTAGGACGCACTGACTTGATGTTACTATTTAATAGCTGATGTGGAAGATTTTATTTTACCATTGCAAAAGAAAAATGAAACGTCAAATAGTAGCGCTAACCTGAAATCAAACTTGAAGATGTATCGGATTCGGACGGATATTCGGATTCGGATGGATATTGCTGTTACCATATCCTAACCCATATTTTTTTCTCCGGATTCGGTACTAGTCGGATTCGGTACCAATCGGATTCGGTACCGGATCGATCGGGATTAACCCGACCCATTTTCACCCCTACTTGACGTGATGCACAGCAGCACCGATGCCTGGCTTCTTCACGTGATGGACACATCATCCCAGCAAGAAAAGTCCTCTATCTCTGTCGTGATGCACCTGCTCCCGATGCCTCGCAAAGCGTGCTGGAGAGAAAAACACCAAGACAGCCAAAGTCGCCGGAGAGAAGCGATATTTTCCGCGGGAGCACAAAGCACTCTCGCTTTTTTGTTTTTTATTTTTTTTACTCTCAACTAGAACTGATTACATGGATATCTTTTATACAGAGTAAACGACTGTTTATATACGGCACAAACTCTACGTATCTAAAAGAAATAACAAATCAACTTTAGTATCCATAACTAATACTTCCTAAATACAAAACAAACTCTACAAATTAAACATAACCTATCAAAACAAGATTAATTCTAACAATCTGCACCTTATTCCCATTCCTACGGCAACAATCCGGTACAGCGCATACCACATGCTCCTTTCTGCTTCTACTCCGTTTACCGAAAGCAGAAACTCCACACACCGAGTTCCATCACCAGGACAGGCACAACCTAACCATCGCCGCTTCTTCCCGTGGCCTAAAGGCTCCCCGTTCGTTCGGCTTCAGCTTCTCATTTCTAGCTTATTTTTATTATTATTCATAAATTTCATTTTTTCTGAATTTTTAGCTTTTTTTGAGCTTTTTTACCGATTCTTTTTTTTCCGTATATGTTTGTATTATACGTGATGGGCTAATATATTTTTTCTATTTTTAATTTTTTTTAAATTTAATTATGCTAAATAAGCCTCTGTTAGCTACAGTGTTTTTTCAGCCAGCTACAATACTTTTCAGCCGTAAGCTACTCAAAAAAAAACCATATTGATCACAGCCGTACACCATATCACTTTCCGGATTTCGCAATTTCCATTCAACATTAGCCAAAAGACACACGTATATCAGCTTTTACCAAACAAGCAGATATCAAAGTCATGTCCACCAAAGTTTTGCTTAACAGTTTCAAGGGGTAGAGACACTTCCTCGCCCGTACAAAGTGAATTTATAACGATAATAATAACGATAATATATTCTTTCACCCTTTTCTAGTTTGTACTGAAAATATATAGTATATGTGGTCTTGAGGATTCCAGCATGGACGTGCAACGAACCCGCGAGGTGTACATGCAAGTAAAAGAGTGCCAGCGCAGGTTAATTAGTGTGTGAATGGAATACGTGGTATAGCATGCAGCACGAGCCTGGACTTCCTCCTGACAGTGATACCAAACGACTCGGACATGTCGAGCTCTTGTGGTCTCGTGCCACCCGGAACTTGCCAGTCGAAGTGGTAGAGAAGGCTCGCAAGCACCAGCTCCATATTAGCGAGGCCAAGTGCCATGCCAGGGCACATCCTCCTGCCGGCGCCGAAGGGGATGAACTCCAAGTCGGCGCCCTTGAAGTCGGCATGGTTGGTCTCGAACCTCTCCGGCTTGAACGCCTCGGGGTCATCCCAGTACCTGTTGTCCCTCCCCATGGCCCAAGCATTCACAAGCACTTTCGTTCCCTCGGGTATGTCGTAGCCCATCACCTGACACGGCTCTCGGCACTG
Source organism: Dendrocalamus sinicus (assembly GCA_036346575.1). Classification (NCBI taxonomy): domain Eukaryota; kingdom Viridiplantae; phylum Streptophyta; class Magnoliopsida; order Poales; family Poaceae; genus Dendrocalamus; species Dendrocalamus sinicus. The sequence continues at coordinate 5,809,902 of CM070658.1, forward strand.
TCGAGGGAGCAGGAACGGAACCGGCACGTGCAAGCGTAGCGTCTCCCTAATCACCAGGTGCAGGTAGCTTAGCTTGTCGACGTCTCCCTCGCTTAGCTTGTCTTGTCCTCTGAATGTCTCTCTCACCTCTGCTTGGGCCATCCCTAAGACTTGTGGATTCCTCATTAGCTCTGACATGGCCCATTCGAGTGTTGTCGACGAGGTCTCACTCCCGGCCGCAAAAAGCTCCTGGCATTCGTATAGCATAAGAGGAAATTTGGTTACGACAACTTAGTTTTAACAACAATTAGGATCGTATGTTCAAAAACATATCACAATAGAGATTCAAAATAGTCCTATACCACCATCATTTCTAAATAGATGTCGCCTTGGAGCATCCACACTGTTATCTATAGTTAGCCAACGCCAACGAATAGAAAAATAAAAAAAATTAGTGAAAAAGAGATGGATGGAGTGCTAACTGTTTTCTAATTTTTTATTATAGTTATGGGTCCGATCTTAGAGCTGATAGTAGTTTCTATACTGTTAAACCATGTGGATGGTTGTGAGTTTAATAATAATGAATAATTGATATTTAGATTGTTTTGGAATAATTGACATCTAGTATCATAGGTAGGAATTCAAAATAGTTCTATACCAGCACCATTTCTAAATAGATGTTGCCTCCCTGCGTCCAAATATCTGTGGGGGTCCTCTGTCATGATACACCCGCAGAGTAAACTGAGCCTCCCAATAGACTTCCACGTCATGTGAAACTACTTACGTACCCGTATGTTATAACGGAACTCATTAAATGCATAAAGAATTGTGTTATAGAAGAGAGTTGCTCTGGTCGATTGAAAAGTAAAGAATAGTGAGAAGTTAAGAAAATAGAGCGATTAGAAGAGAATAGACGTATAACCATTAACTCATTCTTTTATAATAATAAATAATAAAGAAAAACTACGCAAAGCAGACGCCTTTGTCTCTGTTGTTTCCACGTGGCACTTTCTGCTGGAGAGACACGCAACGCGAATACAGTAGATCAATTTTTCCCAGGAGCACAGACACTTCCGTTTTATCTTATTTTTCTCTGCTTCTTTCTCCCACCTAAAACTGATTATACCAGTGCCCTTTTATTCACAGCAAATAACTATTCGTATTCAACTCAAATTTTACATATCCAAAAAAGATAACAAACCAACTCTAGTTTCTATAACAAATGCTTCCTAACTACGAAACAAACTCTCAAAAAATAAACCAACCCTACGACAAAACAAGATCAATTCTATCACGTAATATGCAGAAAAGTGTTTCGATTTATCCATTGAGATTGATGTTATAACTAGATTTGCAAGACTGGAGGTAGCAATGGCAAATCTATTTACTAAAAATCATCCTTTTTAACTCATTAATGATTAATGCGATGTTGGGGCTACCATGATGACGGTGGTGATGATCTCGGTGGTGAGGGGGCTCTGCTCGCCCTCGTCCCTCTGCAGCCTCAGCAGCACGCCGAGCAGGTCCTCCTCGCTGTCGCCGTCGTCGGTTCCTACGGCGTGCTCACGGATGACGTCGTCCATGATGTCGCGCGCGTTCCGTTTGCAGATCTCGGTCTCCCGCAGCGCGCCGCTGAGCCGGCGCGCCAGCCGCGACGACGGGTACAGGTCGACCAGGTTGAACCCGCCGGTCAGCTTCAACGACTTGTCGAGCACGTGCAGGAACTCGTCGCGCCGCGCGCACCGGCCGCCGACGGCCGAGCGCACCACGGAGTCGTTCACCATGCGGGAGATCCTCTCGCCGATGCCGACCACGGCGCCGCCGAGGGCGCACTGGTCGGCGACGGAGCGGAGGAGGCGGGCCACCTCGTCCTCGCGAATGTGTCGGAAGGACTGGACGCGTCGCGCGCTGAAGAGCTCGAGCACGCAGAGCCGGCGGAGCTGGCGCCACAGGTCGCCGTAGGGGGAGAAGAGGATGTCGCGGCCGCCGCTGCTGAACACGGCCAGCGTGGGCGTCAGGTGGCGGCTGGCGAAGGCGGCGTCGTGCGTCTTGAGGACCTCCCTGGCAGCCTCGACGGAGGACACGACCAGCGTGGGCACCGCGCCAAAGCGGAGGAGCATGAGCGGGCCGTACCTACCGGCGAGCTCGCGCAGGGCCCGGTGTGGCAGGCCCCTGGAGCGCGACAGCAGGACGTGGTGGAGGCTGCCGCATAGCGGCAGCTGCCATGGCCCGGGAGGCAGCCGCAAAGGCGGCTTCTCCGGCGGCCACGAGGAGTAGCTCTTGACGAGGAACCAGAGCAGGAAGGCGAGGAAGCCGAGCAATGGCAGTACAATTAACTCCATCGTTTACTGGTGGGTGGTGTACCGTCCGTAGGTGTGTCTCTAGCGAGTGGTATATATGGAGTGGTACTAGCTAAGGTAAATGAGGCTACGTTTGGAGTCTTCAACGCGTTTGGCAGCATGGCATTTTTTTGTCGTCGTCGCTATCTTATACGTCTTCCCGGAACAGTATTGGCAGCAGGTTAGAAGTTTCGGATTGAAATACTTTCCGAGGTCAGCGAAAGGCTATTTCGTTCAAAAATTCAGATAAAAAATTCAATTTTTTAATGAAATTAAATCAAAATTAGATAAAATTCAGACAAAACTTAAATGGAGATAAATTGAGCCAAATTTTGGTCGAACTGCTGTTCTTTAGGGGGCAGCAAAATGGACGAAATGTCCAAAATTTCACCAAAATTTTGGCAAAATTATGAACCATAATTGGCAGCATGGCTGGTCGAAACGTGCCGCGCACGTCAGATTTTAGTCAAAATCGGCTACATACCTAAAATGTTTGCATTTGCCTTTTTTCCGAAGGTTTAAATTTGCCTCTATAGCTGTGCTATGGCCCAACTTCAAACGACTTTAGTTTCTAGTTTTTATTACTTATTTAAGCCAGACACAACTTGGAACACGCCGACTTGTAATTTCGGCTTTTTTGGCCTTTTTGACTTGTCAATTTTCTCTTTATTCCTTTTGTATTGTACGTGATAATATAACATTTTCTTTTTTATTTTTTAAAATTTTCTTTTAATTGAATGACTCAAAAAAGTTAACAGCCGCTATAGTGTAATTTCAGCCTTGTCGGTGTTTTATACCGATCTTATGTATGATTTATTAGAAGACTAGACTATAGTCATGCAGAGAGAAGTCACATGAATTTTTATACAGGTTCGGACCTTCTCTTGGGAGAATAATAACCCTACTTCCTGTGTGGCTATTACTAAGAGAATTGATTACAACTAACAGTAACGTGTAAATGCCTAACACTATCTCCTGATCTGATGTAGTCCCCCCTTCTTTTCCTTTGGCGTTAGACTTTATATAGTTGACGAAGCGACGACTGTTGTCCTACGCCAAAAGACGTCTTAACGCTTCAGGAGATAACCGTCTAGCGGCAGTTATTGTCCAAGAGACGTGGTGCCCCATTCGTCGTGCGACGATTATTGTCAAAGAGAGATCATGTGCAGTTATTAGAATTAAATACACATTCTAACTGGTTTGTCAGACTGACCCACGATGTAGTAAGTCGTCGTAGTCAAGCCAGTTGGAGATGGATTGGTCACAGGAGGGTTTGTGACCACAAGGTGGTTGCAGGAGAACTCGACTTATATGGTTGTAAAAGGGGTTATAACTATATGGTTGTAGAAAGACTTACAACTAAGGAGTAATCAAAGAAATGCTTACGACTAAGTAGTCGTAGAAATGCTTATGACTAAGGAGTGATCGTAGAAGAGTTTACGACTAAGTGGTCATAGAAAGACTTATGACTAAGGAGTGGTCTCAGAAAGACTTACAACTACCCTGTGAAATCACTCTCTTATCGATAATAGATATACACAGAGAATATAATGATGTAATAATTAGAAGATTATTATATCCTCGTCATTTAGCCCCTAACTTCAAGTGAAAGTAACTTACTGAAGAAAGTAATGTCATAGACGGGAGATGGTCAAAAGTAAAGCCTTTTTGATTTTCATCGACCAGAAGCGAGCTTGGCCAATAAGGTAATTTTGCTTGAATTGTGAAGACAGACGAACTTCAAACAAAAGAATTCCAATTGATTTCTACCATCAAGTGATTCCCGAGATAACCGTTCGGTTCCTGAGATAAGTAATCGATTTGCACTGTTATAAAAGCTTACCGCGAGGTAACTTTTAGTCATATTACTTTCCTCTTCTTCGATCCACTTTGAGCTTTCCACTACCAAATAGGTCATCCTCAATCTCTTCCAAATCCCAACCATCCACTCGAGAAAAAAATGACTAAGTCTTCGTCAAATTGGTCGGTATCGGAGATGGATGATGCAAAATTGAAGGCACTGGAGTGATAAGAAGATTCCTTTGCGGAGATTCATCAAGTGGATCGAAGCTACCAGACAACACTAGCCATCGGGGCAGATTAGAGAAATTCTGGTGTTCCAGGCGTACAATGAGTGCGGCCTTCGTTCGCCCTGCTCATCTCTTCCTCACCGTCGTACTCGAATACATTAGGGCCGAATTGGTGAACTTAATTCCCAATTTGATTACCATGCTTAGTATATTCGTATATTTGTGTGAGGTGTATCTGCGTATTTCACTAGACCTCGAACTCTTTAGGTATTACTACAAAATGAGCTGGCAAACCGAAATCGCTGGGAGCTGCAGTCCGAAGCTCCATGATGGAAAAACAAAGTTGTATATCCAGATGTTCACTCCGTCTTCGTGGTCGAGCTATAAGAAGAAATGGTTCTACTAGGAGACGACCAGTGAAGACAACCTTTCTTTCATGAGGAAAACTGTGAAGACAACTTTATAGATCCACTACAAAAAATCTGGGCTTGTATGACAAAGCGAAAATGTCATGTAAAGTAAAGAAGTTGTCATAAAAAGTATCTTATGACGAAAAAGCGGCGTCACGCCGGTCGTCATATAATGACCGTCACATAATGTACCTCGTGACGATACTATGTACAACCGTCACAAAAGGTGGCAACCTTTTGTGACGGTTTTCTTTCCTTGTCACATATTGTCAACATTTAATGACGACTTCTGCTGTCACATATTGGTGGGTCAACGCGTCACCTAATACATGAGCCGTCACAAATTGAGATTTGGGAGACCTGACTGAGATAACTTATTGTGATGACCTTTATCGTCATACAGGACTTTGTGACATTTCAGTTGTGTCTTGTTTTATATGGTTGTTTGAGACATCTTGTACACCGTCACAAACCTTGCTTGCGAATACATGACGAACGTGGTAGCCATGTTCAATGACGAATGTCACACAGTTCTTTCATGACGGCACATACAAGCATGCAAATATATATCAGAAGCCATCATCTACAACATTCTCATCACAGCTCAAAGTTCAAACATTATAAAGAGGTCCAGGTTCCAACAGACAAGTTCAAACTGTTCCACCACACAGGTTCAAACATACCACATAGTTCTGACAACAAAGTGTACAAAGTTCCAACAGAGAAAGTTTGGTGTTGTGCCAACATAGAGCGCATTTGGACCTACCTCAATCTCTCTGAAGTTTCAACACACTCATGCAGCAGTGATTAGTCTCTTCAAACTTGTTATGCATCCCCTTCATTTCTTCTTGAGTCTGGCGCAACAAATTTTTGTTTTCTTCAAGTGATGCCTGCTGAGCTTGAATTTGTGCTTGCAACTCTTGCTTGCTTCCTAGCAGCTTCCTCTCTTCTCGCTTGAAGTGTTGCCTCAAACCGAGCTTGCAGGCGTGCTTCTGCGCGATCGTGTGGACCGAGCAGTATTCGATGCTCTAGGGACACCAATGTTTGGTAGGAAGGTGGACGAACGGCTTATCCGCTCGGTATCGGCAACAATCTTGGTGGGAGACTTTTGTTCTTGTCCTTCTTCGGCTCTCTTTCCTTCTCTACCACCATTTGTTCCTACATAGAATGAATCTAATTAATAACAAGGCCATACAACAATGTTCAATCGGGCATGTAGTTGAGTACAATGTCGATGCAATATTTATATAACTTACATATATCTCATCGCAAGAGGAGTTCGACCATTTTATGGACTAGTCATACATTCCCAAAGAAATCAACAGATCAGGATCCATGTTGTTGTACTTAGGCCCCTGCAGCATGTAAAAATTATTTACAATGACATCAATGAAGGTAAAGAGAGGGTAGACAAACATGGGATGTTTTGTATTTGCCAACAGAAGATGCCAAAATATGTATGCACTACAGATCATACAAGTATTTGCCTCAGATTTTTATGCAAACAACAAATGCAATCACCGGCATACTCAATTAATTACTGAGTTTAAGAAAAACAACACAGAACATGCATCTATGCAACTGGACACGGATCAATAGTAACAACTTTGCCTAAACAACACCTACTATCATTGATGAGATTCTCGATGACATAGCACATTGAAATCTCGATGACATAGCAACATGGGAGCTCATCTCGAAATCGAGGGCCAAACTCGAATTAGCTTAAAAATCGAGGTCATCTCGAAATAATTGGATCACGTCTTGACTTGATAGTTCAAAGGAACATGGTAATGACTATACGCTACTAATGTCCCATCTTTCAATCTAATTACACAAAATACATAGTATCCATACCAGTCAGATCGATGGGCAACGTAGGACCTAGATCCGATCCTTTGGTGAAGCCGCACTTGGCCACGGTTCACTTTATTCTTAGAACTCGTTTCCTGCACCACAAATGCAATAGAGTTTTCATTCACATGCACATGTTGCATTGCATATTAACAAAAGAAGGCAATTCAGGCATGGACCTGATTCTTCGGGTCACACCAGTAGTCTACAAGTTTGATCCATTCCTCTTTCTTCATTTTTGGTGGAGGTTCTTTGGCCATCATATGTTCTCTTGTCAGGGACTCGTCGAAGTACTTCCTATTTAGGTGATACCTCTTCTGCCTTACTCCCTTCTTAATGATATCAGTGCATGCAGCTTTGCTTGGTCCCTCGTTCTTAACATCCACATCCAACCTTGACTGCAGCCACACATATGATTTATCAGACACAAAACACAATTTGTACATGGGACTAGAGTAATGCAAGAAACTATTTGGAGTGAAATAGCTGTCTTACCGCCACTTTGTCAAGCACTTTTGCAACTTCGCCGCCCCGCATCTTTTCATAAAGCTTCCAAGAGGTGTAGATAGGTAGGTTGTCTCTAACAATGACACCGGTTTGATGCCGGCTTATTTGCACAGTAGTGGGACCTCGGTCTTTTCTTCCCTTCACCACATGGATAGCCGACTTCTTTCCTCTATTGTTAATCTTCTCTAAGCCATGACCCATGGTTTTCTTGCGGACATTCTTTGGGGCACTGCATTGGCAAATAATAATCAAAATGTGTTATTATAGGATTAACAAATCTATATACTGCATGGAGAAAATAATGCTTGTGAACACGTATTGTTTATCTGGAACTAAGTCGCCGTCTGGTTCTCCTTCATCTGTATGACCCTCTGAAATAGCAGCTTCAGATTGCCCACCTGAGTCACTGATGTCATTGCTTTGCCTAGAGCTCTGTCCACCTGGCGAGGTGTCCACACCAACAGTGTGGTTAACACTACTTGTGGGAGTAGGTTGCTGAGACAGGCCAAGAGTGGGTCTAGGAGTACTACGCGCAGTGTTTGCACCAGGCATCGACATGGCTGCACTGCTCCTGGTGAATCTAGGAGGACTAGGCATGGTGTTTGAAACAGGCGCTGATATGGCTGGACTGGTCATGGTGATTATTGGAGTAGTAGGCACTGTGTTCGTAGTTTGTGTGGTCTGGCTGCCGCTTGTATTGAGGTGGCCTTGCTGTTGGCTGGCACTAGAAATGGCATTAGGTTTAGGTTTGGCTTTGGAATTATTCTTAGGAGGCAAGGGCAATCTTTGCCTAGGTGGTGGACGGCCTCCAGGCGAAGGCATGGCTGCACTTTGCCTAGTGAATCTTATAGGCGTGCACGGTGGTGCTGGTTGGCGAGTGCCATTGTTGCCGCTTTTGCTTCTTCTGCGAGGCGAGTTCTGGAACCATCCCTTCTACGACAAGAGAAACATGCATATTATTAAATAAGAAAGAAGTGTCAAGTAGATTAAATGACTAAACTGAAGTACATGTTTGTCACGGGAGACCAGAAACCGCTTAATTGGTCAAGTAATGCATCTCATCTCAGATTGACCTCATTATTGAGGTCATCATCATAGTCATCATCACTATCGAGTGGTTATCAATGTCGAGGATGGATCATAATCATTGTCGAAAGCTGTTTTGTCAGACACTACTGTCTTTCCTTTGCCCTTTTCCTTTTTTGAAAGAACTTCTCTAACTTCCTGAGCTAATAGTGGAATACCTAGAGAGCTAAAATGTTCCTGAATTTTCCTTACATTGTCATCCCTGTCCTGCTCATCTGGGTTTTGTCATTTCTTCTATTACTTAAATGGTCAAGCGAAAGAGCAGAAACTGGATTCAGTTTTTGTAAAGGAGTTGAAAAAAACTAACAAATCAGTATTCTGTTAAATGGTAGACAGAAGGCAAAATAACATCAAAATTGTACAAGAAAGAACTACTAGGGAACAAGGCTAATAGTGAACAAGATTGACAGAGAACAAGAATACTGAATAACTATATTGCATAGCTATTTATTAGTCAGTTCAGTTGTAATGTATTTCTAAGTTTAGTGTACAATTGTTTCCAATACAAGATGATTTGTAAGAAATTTTGATGGGACAAGCTATGTTACATACAGCCATGGTTTCAGTACATCCAAACCAAAACTAGGAACCATATAGTAGGTGCTTTTAGCACACAATGTGGAAAGCAGACAGGCCCTGGATTGTCAGAAACTAATGTCTTCCCTTTGTCCTTTTCCTTATTTTCAAGGACATCTCCCACTTCCTAAGCTAACAGTGGAATACCAAAAGATCATGTAAATCATCAAACAAACATAGCCAAGATGGAAGGTACGTAGTGGGCTCACCAAGTGTCAGCGGGTAGCCGGTGAGGCAGACGACATGGCGCGGAGCCGTAGCGGTAAGCCAGCGCCCTGTGTTGGACGGGCGCCCTATTGCCGGTTCACCAAATCCGGCGGTGAGGTCGGGGCTGGCTGCTCACCAAGTGTCAGTGGGCAGCCGGCCTCCTCCGTCGGGGCGGCTCCGGCCTCCTGCGTCGGGGTTCGAAGTGGAAGTCGTCGAGGCGGCGCTAAGGGAGTCCGGGATGCCGGCGTTCGGAGCTCCGGCTCCGGCCTCCTCCGTCGGGGCGGCGCTGAGGGAGTTCGGGGCGGCGTGGTGGAGATGAGTGACGGCGGCATGGTGGGCACGAGTGGGGCGGCGGAGGCAGGGCGGCGCTAGGGTTAGGGCCTTGGGGGAAGGAGGAAACGGGAGTGGTGGGCGCGACTCAGACAAGAGGATAAGGCAGGAGGGGGATTTTTTTGCCTCTACATGGGCGGGAGCTGTGTGGGGCCCATGTGTCGGTGGTAGAGAGCCTGCGCGGGAGAGCGGGAGAAATGCGTGCCCAATTTTGGTCTGGCGCGGTGGGGCCCTATGTCATTGAGAGAATTAGTCTTATTACTAATTGAAATACAAATTTGGGGGACTAAATGAATTCAAATGGAAAAAAGGTAAGAAACAAAGTTGTTCAACACATCGAGATCTATCATCTATATTTTAGTCATTTTTTCAATTGAGTTTGTTTGGAGAGTTGAAATTTTGAATTTTCAAAGTCGTAAACTTGAAACCAAAATTTGGGGTACTAAGTAATTTCAAATGGAAAAATCATGAATACCAAAGTTGCACAACTCATTGATATCTACATTTCTTATTTAGGTCATTTTGTCATCCGAGAAAGTGATGGAAACTTTGTTCTCAAATTTTACTTATCTCTCTTATAGTTTATGTAATATATTCATAGATCATGATTTAAGAAAATTTTAGGAAAAAATGATCAAATTTGGAGTAAGTATGTGGGAGATAAACTAGTTACAATATTTTGCCATAGATTTAAAAGAGAAATGATAGCTACACGATGAACTCAGTGCAAGAGAGGCTAAATACTAAGCAGGGCCCACATGTCATTGGAACAATGGACCCACAGGCTAAGATGTAAGAAAGAACGCTGTGGCCAGCTGGTCCTTGGCGCGCGGCCACCCCCATCCAGCTCAAGCAACGACTCCGGCGACCTGCTCCATTGCCGGTGACCTGATCCCTCACCGGCGACCAGCTCCTCTCCACCTGCTCCCTCGCCACCCCGCCTCCCCCCGACCTCCACCAGGAACCTCGGTAGCTACTCCTTGGGTAATGGCGACCCCCTCCAGCTCGAGCAACGAGGCCGTCGGTGACCTGCTCCCTCGCCACCTCCTCCCTCTCAACCTGCTCCCTCGCCGGCCTCCCCCACCTCCAGCAGCTATCTCGCCGTGCTCCTCCCCTGCATGTGGCTAGATCGAGCAGGTGCTCCCTCGATGGCCATTCAGATGGAGGCTAGCCGGCCAGACTAGCTGCTGCAGCCTTGCCGGTGGCTGGTTGCCGGAGCTGCTGCATCACCGGCGACCCAAGCTGGCAGCTGCAGCCTCGCCGGCCAACCCACCTGGCAACACCTGCCTCGCCGGCCACTGTTCAAGGTGAGCAGAGTTTTCAAATTTCTAGCACCTAAATTTGGGGTTACCAACTGCTTCTCCATGCCGATTGTTAATTTTTTGGCACCTAAATTTATGCAGGTGGAGATGGATAGAAGCTGGGTTCATAACAGTGCCCCATTTACGCTGGCCTTTATGTTTGGTGTTGCACAATTCATGGAACATGTCCGAAGTACATTTGGTGCAGATGAGAAGATCAAGTGCCCCTGCTGAAAATGCCTTAACCAGAAAGAGAAAAGCCAAGATGATGTACACGAGGATATCGAACTCAATGGTATGTCGATGTGCTATACTAGGTTGATTCACCATGGAGAGGAAGAAAATGATGTTGGACAGGATGATGTTGGACAAGATGATGATGGAGATATGTCATGGGATGGAAATGACCAGGCACCACTTGATGAGGAAGGACAAGCTGAAGATGTCATAGATGATAGTGCACGGGGAATACAGGGGTTGATTCATGATTTGCACGCCGCAGCAAGCCATGGCTTTGGTGGCAACCTATATAAAGAAATCATGGAAGAGGCAAAGCGTGAACTTTATCCAGGTTGCACCGAGGAGACTAGGCTAACTTTCATTATTAAACTGCTGCATATCAAAGTGTACAATCGGATAACAACATCTGGGTTCGATGCTTTCCTTGAGTTGTTTTCGTCATCTCTGAAGAATGTGCCCGGCCTTCCTAAGTCCTATAAGGAAATGAAAGCTCTGCTTCGGAAGCTTGGTTTTGGTTATGTTTGTATTGATGTGTGCAAGTATGATTGTGCCTTATTTTGGAACGGCCATGAACACGATGATCATTGCCCAGTTTGTGGCTTCACAAGATGGAAAGTGAACAAGGAGGGCAGAAAGAAAGTTCCTCACAAGGTCCTCCGTTACTTTCCAATAATTCCACGCCTTCAAAGGCTTTTTATGTCAAAGCAACGGGCACAGTATGCAAGATGGCACAAGGAAAAGAGGGTACCAATTGAGAATGAAATGAGACATCCTGCTGATGGGGAAGCTTGGAAAGAATTTGATGAGACTTTCGAGTCTTTTGCAGATGATCCCCGCAGTTTGAGGCTAGCCATTGCTACAGATGGATTTAACCCATTTGGTCAGATGACCAATTCATATAGCATCTGGCTAGTGGTAGTGGTTCCATATAATTTTCCACCATGGATGTGTATGGACCAATCTAATTACATGCTTGCTTTACTAATTCCAGGAAAAAAATCACCAGGCAAAGATTTCCATGTGTTCATGCAGCCTTTGATAGAAGACATGCTTAAACTTTGGAACGGTGTCTCTACTTATGATGCATATGAAGGCAAAGAATTCAGTCTGCATGCAGCGATTCTGTGGGGAATCAATGACTACCCTGCATTAGGCACCATGTCAGGCAGAACCACTCATGGTTACTTCGCATGTGTGCACTGTGATGAGAATCCATGCTCCGAATGTCTGAGAAACAAAATTGGTTTCATAGGTGATCGTGCAAAACTGCACACCTGCAAGTGAACGGGCTGCCGCTAAGATAGCAGCGAATGTCGTGTCCTCCACAGGGACTAGAGTACCGGTGACAGGACACTAAACTAAAGCTAAATCGCACAAACAGGGAGTTGAAGACTAAATGCAGAAACTATTACAAACTAAAGCTAAAGAACAGATCTGCAAAAGAAAGAAAGAAGGAGAAAGGAAGAACTAAGGGGCTGCGAATAAAAATGTCTGACTGAAGATGAGAAAAGAGAAGGACCTGAGAATCTAACTCTACTGAGAGAAAGAGAGAAAGTGAGAAGGCTAGCCAGAAATAACAGAAGGAAGGCTGAGGGGAAAGAGAGAGAAAGAGAGAGAGAGAGAGAGCAGAAGAGAGAATAGGGCTAGGAGTAGGTGGAACTAGCGGATGAGGAGAAGGGAAAGAAAGAGAGCAAAGATAAGAAGAGAGTGCTAGAAACTAGAAGACCAGAGGAGAGATTTCTGCTAGAGAAAGACATGAGATGAGAAAGAACTAGAGAAGATAAGAGAATTAAGAAAAATCTAAAGATGGAAAGAAGACTAAGAAATAGACAGAAGAAAAGGGAAAGGAGAGAGGAGACTGCTACTTACTCTACAGAGAGAAAGACTGAGGAGCACTACTAAGGAAAACCCGAAAAGCAAACGCAAAAGAGAAGAAGTAATAGAAGAGAAGAGTGAGGGAAGGGAAGAGCAGAAAAGAGAAAAGGGCTATAAGAATACTAGACTGGCAATCGAGATGACCTACCGATTACTCCTTCTAAGCTAAAGAATCTAAGCACAGAAGGGATGAAAGAAAGGTCTGCAGAAGGGGGGGGTTCTATTAGAATAGAGAAGGGAAGGAGTCTGGAGAATTCACACAGCAGAGAGAAGAAAGGAAGCGATTAGATAAGAAGAGCAAGCTGGACAGATAAGAGAAACTATCTAGAAGGGAGAAAGCTAAAGGGAGGGGGACCCGCTGGAAAGGAACTAGCAAGATATAAGGATTCGCATTAAGAAACTACCGAGAATAAAGCTACTACTATACCTACCCCTCAACAACAAACAAAGACAGGAACAAAGTAAGGAAATGAATCTAGCAATTCAATCAATGAGCAAATTAAACTACTTCAGAGATCCAGAAAAACGTATCTACCACATGAATAATAGCAAACACTAACACCTAGACTAACTAATTTTTTTTACTTTTCTACTAACAAGACCTAACATAACAGCAAGCATAAAATTATCCTAAAATGAGCGATTGAATCTAAGACGACAGAGTAAATCAAAAATCCCAGCAACAAAATAAATCTACAAGCAGGATCATGAACTGATGTAAAAACACTAAAACATCAAGTGAGATTCATAAATGTAAAGCGTAAAATAGCATTCACATCAACATCTCAGACAACAAGAATATGTAAAAGCCCTCCAAGTTCCCAAATCCACACAGACCATACATGCATATCACAGATTCATCATGCAAGAATCTCAAGAATATACTTCTCAGTACTAAATAACAGATCGAAAGTGATACAACCCAAAAGTTATGCAGATCTGTCGTTGAAGATGATTCTGTAGTGGACGCAGGTAGATGAAGCAGATTTGGAGAAGACGCCGTAGAGGATGCAGGCAGGTGTTGCAGATCTGGAGAAGACACCGCAGAGGTTGTAGATCCAAGCTGAAGAAGTTGCAGGGTAGCCGATCTGAGCGTATAGCAGATCCACCCAAGAGAACGCAGGAAGAGCAGATCTGCCGTGAGGTTGTAGATCCAAGAGCTTCACGCGGAGAAGTTGCAAATCTGGCCGAAGATGATGCGGATTTTTCGGAGATGAAGCAGATCCCGAGCTAGGGTTTCAGATCCGACCGTGGGTGAACAGATCTGGCCGGCAGAGAGGGGATTTCGTGCGGGAGAGGGCTAGGGCGGTTGCATGTTTGGGGTGTTGGAGATGGGAAGAGGATGGGTGTGGGAGCTCGGTGGAGATGGAGGGCTTCGGGAGTGTGTCGCGAAGGAGGATGGTCGCGGCGGCGAGGTTCGGTGAGGGGAAAGGCAGATGGATGGCTAGGGTTAAAGGGGAGATTCGGCTAGGATTCTTGGAGATGGAAGAGGATGGGTGGTGGCTGGTGTATTGGAGTTTTTGGGCTGTGGAGAGGTGGAGGTGCGAGCTCGGTGGTGCGGCTATTCAGGTGATGGAGTGGCGGCTAGCTGGGATGGCTTCGTGGTCTGGTGTGGCATGGAGGCGGTGGAGTAGTGCGGCTGGTTCTTGGAGGTGGAAGAGGATGGTGGCGGCCGGTTGTGGTGGAGAAGAAGAAACAGCAGGATGGATGGGTTCGGCCTAAGGGCTATTGCGGCTAGGGTTTTTGGTTCGTGGTCTCCCCCCGCTCTGGTTCTCCGTCTCTCCCAGCTTAAATAGGTGCGGCGCTGGCTTAGGGTTTTGCGGGGGCAGCAGCAAGGGATCTTGCGCAAGTGGCTGAGGCTTCTTGCTGCAGTTTGCATTTTAGTCCTCCCCTTTTCACTATTTTGTAACCCTAGCTCCTCATGGTGATTCTTTTGTAGATTTTTGCGCCTAGTTCGCGCGGACTGCAAGATAATCGCAACCATCATAAATGATCCCAAAAGGAGGGCAAACTGTGTATAATTAATGAATTTATGGCCAATTTGAGCAATTAGCAACATGATAATATCATAAAATATACTGCAAATATGATGCACATCATATACCCCTAAGCTTAAACATTTGATTGTCCTCAAGCAAATGATATGGCAATATCGAACCAGGGACGCTTGAAAAACATGAAAGGATATAAGTGAATGCTTGTAGCTAGTCAAATTGCACTTCATAATTCAAATAAGACTGCCTAACTTGATTTTTACTGGCTGTTCAGATTTAGAACCAGAATTACAGCAAAGATATCTAAATGATACTAGAGTTTTTGACCAGATCAAGTTACCCAAAAGTGCCAAATTGCACTAAATGTTTGCATGGATCCCACCAGAATTGAAAAGTAATCAAGACTAGATATCACAGTCAAGAATAAGCATATCCTAGAGTCATACTTAGGCATTTACCATTCTAGATAAAGAGACTAATGTTTGCATGAAGTTTATGAAAAAGCCTACACTTGAGCCATGATACTTTACTTTTGCTGATTTTTAACAGGTTTCAAACACACCATGGGCACAAGTGCCACTTATTCCACTCTTGGGCATGCTTGCCACTTATTCAGACTTTCAAGCTTCATTTGGGCATAACTGCCACTTATTCACCACTTTTTTTTTCTTTTCTGAAACAATGTGACAGAGTCACTTATTCAACTCACACTTTGCAACCCACAACAGAAATAAAGATTTTTTTTCTTTTCTTTTCCCCTTGTTTTTATAGCATCAATAACTGGTTTTCATTATCCAAAAGATCTAGACAATTCAACCATGTTATTGGCTCAAGATAAGACTGCCACTTTCACAAACTTTTCATTCAAGCAGAAGCATCAACATCTAAAATAAGTACTATGCCCAAGCATGAATCCTAGGATATTGTTATTCTAGAAGTGATAACTAGAATCAATACAATTCGCAAAAGGTAAAGATACATGTGTAACTTGCAATGAATCAAAAACCAAAGGATCACAAGATTTCTAAGCCATTAAGATTTCAATGTATTTCAAGAGTAAGCCAATTGGATCTCCAAAGAATTGATTTCAATACCAGTTCACTTAAGCAATTTTCAGTGTGATAACTCTGAATTATACCATTACAGTCACAAATTACAGACCAAGTATTTGATTTAGCAGAATATAACAACACATATTAATGATCAGGGCAGTCACATGTATTCAGCAATAACCCAACATGAGAATGATACTAGCCATAAATCATCAATTACACATCATCAACTTCAGTGCCCATGAACATGACAAGAAGAATATGCAAATCATTCACATAAGAACAGATCCTCCCCCAAGCTTAAGTCAAACATACATTCTGAAATAAAAATTCAGTATTGGAGTCAGCTCACCGGGTGCAAAAATTGAATCAGAATAGTTATCTCATCATCCCCAAGAGCTTCCTGCCTTGCTTGGATGATGGATCAGCATGTACCTGCAATGGAAAGATAAACCGACAAAAGATAAGGTAAAAGAGGAAAACTGCAGTAAAACAGAAGGAATAAATAGCTCAGGTTGCCTCCTGAGAAGCGCTTGTTTTAGGTCTTTAGCTTGACCAACAAATGATAATCAAGTAGGCTCAAAAGAAATTGGAGGATCAATGTCGATCGACTTGATCTCCAAAGAATGTCCTCATTAAGTTCAAGAAAGGGTTCCCCAACAAAGTAATGTTTCAATCTTTGCCCATTAACCTTGAAAATGCCCCAGTTGACTCTCAACCTCAAAAGCTCCACTTCCTAGCTCTTTCTTGACTACACAAGGCCCAAACCATCTAGATTTGAACTTTCCAGGAATAAATGGAACCTAGAGTCAAAAACTAAGACCATTTGTCCAGTTGGAAATCACGCCTCAAAATGTGACGGTCATGAATCTTTTAGCTCTTTCTTTGTAAATCCTTGAGCTTTCATAAGCATCAAGCCTCAATTCATCAAGTTCACACAACTGTAACTTCCTATGTTTCCAGCTAGACCCATGTCCATGTTGAGCTTTCTAATTGCCCAATGTGCTCTATGCTCAAGCTCAACAGGAGATGACAGGCTTTACCATAAACCAACCTAAAGGGGACATGCCAATAGGTGTTTTGTATGCTGTCCTATAAGCCCACAATGCATCATAAAGCTTAAGAGACCAATCTGTCTGGATTTGGACACAACTTTTCAAGGATTTGCTTTATCTCTCTATTGGAAACTTCAACTTGCCCATTAGCTTGAGGATGATGAGGGTGATGACTCTATGATTATGGACTCCATATTTGGCTAGAAGAGCTTCAAACTGCTTGTGATTAAAGTGAGACCCACCATCACTTATCACAACTCTAGGAATTCCAAACCTAGGAAAGATGATTTGCCTGAACAACCTACAAACAGATTTTGAATCAGCATGGACAGTGGGTATAGCCTCAACCCATTTGGACACATAATCCACTGCCACAAGAATGTGCTTGTACCCTTGAGAAGAAGGCAAAGGTCCCATGTAATCTATTCCCCAAACATCAAAGAGTTCTACCTCAAGAATACCATGCTGAGGCATTTCATGTCATCTTGACATGTTCCCTGCATGCTGACGGGGATCACAAGACTGAATGTATGCATGAATATCCTTGAACATGGTAGGCCAATAAAATCCAGCTTGAAGAACCTTTGCTTGGGTCTTAGCAGTACCCGCATGTCCACCAAAAGGAGCAGAATGACAGTGAAACATCACATTTTGAAACTCCTCATGAGGAAGACAACGTCGAACAACCCCATCTGCACAATGCCTATGCAGATATGGGTCATCCCAAAAGAATTTTCGCGCCTCATGAGTAAACTTCCTACGCTGCTGGTAGGAGAGTCCAGGGGGTAAAGCATTGCAGACCAAATAGTTTACTATATCTGCATACCAAGGGGTTTGAGACTGAACAAGTGACACTTCTAAAAGTTGGTCTCCTGGAAGAGAATCTTGAATAGGAAGAGTAGAAACTAAATCTGAATGAGGCAATCTAGATAAATGATCTGCCACTAAGTTCTCAGCCCCTTTTTTTATCTCTAATCTCAACATCAAACTCTTGCAACAACAGAATCCAGTGAATGAGGCGAGGTTTAGCATCCTTTTTACTCAAAAGATACCTAATGGCTGCATGATCTGTGTACACTATGCATTTTGAGCCAACTAGGTAGGATCTAAACTTGTCAAAGGCAAATACTACAGCTAGCAGTTCTTTTTCAGTGGTTGTGTAATTAATTTGAGTGTCATCTAAAGTCCTGCTAGCATAGTAAATGACATGCAAGGCTTTTTCATGCCGCTGCCCCAAAACAGCTCCCACAGCAAAATCACTAGCATCACACATAAGCTCAAAAGGAAGATCCCAATCAGGAGATTGCACAATGGGTGCAGAAATAAGAGCAGCCTTGATCTTACTAAATGCATCCATGCAAGCCTCATCAAACACAAAAGGGACATCGCAGCCCAAAAGATGAGTGAGAGGGCGAGCAATCTTAGAAAAATCTTTAATGAATCTGCGGTAAAAACCAGCATGCCCCAAAAAGCTGCGAACACCTTTCACATTAACAGGAGGGGGTAAGCGCTCAATCACCTCAACTTTAGCTCTATCCACCTCAATCCCTCTAGAAGACACTAAATGACCAAGGACTATCCCCTCTCTAACTAGAAAATGACATTTCTCCCAATTGAGGACCAAATTGGCCTCAAGACAGCGCTGTAAGACAGTTTCAAGGTTGGCCAAACAGCTCTCAAAGGTCTGTCCATAAACAGTGAAATCATCCATGAAAACTTCCATGATTTTCTTAATAAGATCAGTGAAAATGGACATGACACAGCGCTGGAAGGTCCCTGGGGCATTGCAGAGTCCAAATGGCAGCCTACGGTATGCAAAGGTACCATAAGGGCAAGTGAAAGTGGTCTTTTCCTGATCTGATGGATGTATAGGAATCTGTAAGAATCCTGAATATCCATCAAGATAACAGAAATAAGAATGACGGGCAAGTCTCTCTAACATTTGGTCAATGAAATGCAAAGGAAAATGGTCCTTGCGAGTGGCCTTGTTAAGCTTCCTATAGTCAGTGCACATGCGCCAGCCTGTGGTTGTTCTAGTGGGAATTAGATCACCTTTTTCATTGGCAACCACTGTTATGCCCCCTTTCTTGGGCACAACATGAATGGGACTGACCCACTGACTATCTGAAATAGGATAGATGATGTTAGCACCTAGAAGCTTGAGGATTTCTTTCTTGACAACCTCCTGTAGATGAGGATTAAGCCTACGCTGGTGCTCACGTGTTGGCTTAGGATCATCCTCAAGGTGAATGCGGTGCATGCAGGTGGCTGGATCAATGCCCTTCATATCATCTATAGAGTATCCAATGACAGCTCTATATTTACGAAGGATCTCCAGAAGTTGATCAGCCTCTAAAGGTGTCAAATGGGCACTAACAATAACAGGACAGGTCTGATCTGGTTCCAGAAATTCATATCTAAGATGATTAGGAAGTGGTTTCAGCTCTACCTTTGGGGTGTGGGCTGCCTAAGGTCAGGATTTGAGAAGGCTCTACAGAGCATCAATGAGTGCCACATGATGAGAATCTGCAGCGGTGCACTCATCCTCAATTGATGTCACTTCCTCAACATTTTCATATGTCTCAACAACACATTTGTCAACCAAATCAAGTGAGAAACACTGATCCGACAGTAAGGAAGATGAGTGGGGTGCCTCATATCAAATGCTAGCTTCTCTTGACCAAATTGGAGAGTAAGCTTAGCATTTTTGACATCAATGACAGCACTGCAGTAGCAAGGAATGGTCTCCCAAGGATGACAGTTCACTTCTATCCTCCATCTCTAGGACAACAAAGTCTACAGGAAGGCAAAGGTACCCACTACCACAGGAACGTCCACTAAAATACCAGGTGGGTGACGATATGTGCGATCACCAACTGCAATTTCATGGTCATTGGTGCAGATCGCCCAAAGGGAGCGCGTCTACAAACCGATAATGGGAGGACACTAACACTTGAGCCTAAGTCACAAAGAGCTCTAAAGTTCTTGGAGCCTAAAATGCAAGGTATGCAAAAGCTACCAGGGTCATCTAACTTAGGAGGTAGCTTATTCTGTATGATAGCGCTACACTCCTTAGTTAGAGTGACCACCTCGCTCATCCATACTCCGCTTCTTGGTAAGCAGCTCCTTGAAGAATTTGGCATACATAGGCACATGTAGGACAGCCTCTAGAATGGGAATGGTGATCTATACATCCTTCATCCTCTCTAGGAATTTAGCAAACTACTTGTCCTCATTTGACTTTTCTAACCGCTCAGGGAATGGCAATTTGGGTTTTGTGGAAGGGACAGCTGCTGTAGTGGATGATGAGGGGATATCATGTGTTTTGGCTGGTGTTATGGAGCTGGGTTGTTGCAGATTCTGCTGCTGTGAGTCAGGATTTGCTTGCTGGACAGACCTAAAGACAGGGGGCACATACAAGGGTGGTGTTGGAAGAAGAGGTTCAGATGTGGTTTTACCACTCCTAGTAGTGATTGCTCCACAATGGCCACGAGGATTGACCTCAGTGCATGCAGAAGTCTCCTGTGTGCTTTGGATGAAGCTCATGATGCTTGCAAACTCTCCACACGACTAGCCAAATCAGTCAATTGAGTCTTTGCATCATTGTATTGAGCTTCCATCTTAGCTACATGTGATGCAAGGAGCTGTTCAATTCAGTCAACGATCCGATTGAGAAGTAGTAGGTGGAGGTTTGGAACATGCATCATAGGTTGCTGAAATGAGGCATGTGAAGGGGCTTGCTGCTGTCTAAAGCCTTGTCTTTGGTGTTCCCAAAGGGAAAGATGACACACTAGGGTTTGTGTTCTTGTAAGACAAGTTTGGATGACGCCACCACAGGTTGTAGGTTTGAGAATACTGCCCATGTGATTGAGCATAGTTCACTTGGATGATTCATTTGTGGAAGTTAAGGGCACTCAGCTGGAGTATGCCCTTGAGATCCACAAATCGACATCCGGTGGCTATATGGGCTGAAGATGAGGGCATGAGCTGCGCCATTTGACGTGTGAGAACTTGAATCTGAGCTGATAAGGCATCATTAGAGCTCACCTCATAGATACCAGGACGTGGAGGAGCAGAAGCTCTCTCACTAGACCACTGAAAGTGGTGGGAGGACATACTCTCAATCAAGCTGAAAGCTTCATCAAGAGTTTTGTTCATTATGCCTCCTCCTGCTGCAGAATCTACAAAAGCTCTAGTGTGGTGTGTAAGACCTTTGTAAAAAATCTGCAGCACCAGCCACCTTTCAAGGCCATGGTGAGGACACATCCTAAGCAGGGTTTGATACCTCTGCCAAGCATCATACAAACTCTCACCCTCAGATTGTGAAAACCTAGTAATCTGGTCACGCACTTCTTGCCTTGGAGGAGGAAAATACCTCTCAAAAAGGCTGCGAGGGTGTTCCCATGTGTCCTTAAGATGCGAGGGCAGAGAATGCAACCAAGTCTTAGCACCATCTCTAAGAGAGAAAGGAACAATGAGAGCCTAATGGCATCAGTTGTGACTCCATTGCACTTCAAAGTGTTGCAATATTCTAAGAAGGTGCGAATGTGTTCATTGGGATCCTCAGTGGGAGAACCTCCAAATCTGGTCTGCTGAACCATGGTAATGAGTGCAGGTTTTAGCTCAAAGTTGTTTGCCTGAATGGCAGGTTGGACAATTCCAGGGGCTATACCTTGGTCTCTAGGAATCCAAAGGTCACGAAGAAGAGGCTGGGGGTTCTGATCACCCATTTTCTCTTTGTGGGAGAGTTGATTTTCTTTCAACAGCTTATGGAAAGTTCGCTCAATCTCAAGGTCAAATGGAGCCAACGAATGGTCTCCACTCCTACGCATAAGCTGAGAAGCTGGGCCAAAAAGGGAGGAAGGAAACTAAAGAAATGACTTAGTCTAAGGTCTAGCGCGATCACCAATATCTAGTCCCCGGCAACGGCGCCAATTTCTTGATCGTGCAAAACTGCACACCCGCAGTGAGCAGTGCCGCTAAGATAGCAGCGAATGTCGTGTCCTCCACAGGGACTAGAGTACCGGTGACAGGACACTAAACTAAAGCTAAATCGCACAAACAGCGAGTTGAAGACTAAATGCAGAAACTATTACAAACTAAAGCTAAAGAACAGATCTGCAAAAAAAAGAAAGAAGGAGAAAGGAAGAACTAAGGGGCTACGAATAAAAATGTCTGACTGAAGATGAGAAAAGAGAAGGACCTGAGAATCTAACTCTACTGAGAGAAAGAGAGAAAGTGAGAAGGCTAGCCAGAAATAACAGAAGGAAGGCTAAGGGGAAAGAGAGAGAAAGAGAGAGAGAGAGAGAGAGAGAATAGGGCTAGGAGTAGGCTGGAACTAGCAGATGAGGGAGAAGGGAAAAGAAAGAGAGCAAAGATAAGAAGAGAGTGCTAGAAACTAGAAGACCAGAGGAGAGATTTACTGCTAGAGAAAGACATGAGATGAGAAAGAACTAGAGAAGATAAGAGAATTAAGAAAAATCTAAAGATGGAAAGAAGACTAAGAAATAGACAGGAAGAAAAGGGAAAGGAGAGAGGAGACTGCTACTTACTCTACAGAGAGAAAGACTGAGGAGCACTACTAAGGGAAAACCCCAGAAAGCAAACTGCAAAAGAGAAGAAGTAATAGAAGAGAAGAGCTGAGGGGAAGGGAAGAACAGAAAAGAGAAAAGGGCTATAAGAATACTAGACTGGCAATCGAGATGACCTACAGATTACTCCTTCTGAGCTAAAGAATCTAAGCACAGAAGGGACGAAAGAAAGGTCTGCAGAAGGGGGGGGGTTCGATTAGAATAGAGAAGGGAAAGAGTCTGGAGAATTCACACAGCAGAGAGAAGAAAGGAAGCGATTAAATAAGAAGAGCAAGCTGGACAGATAAGAGAAACTATCTAGAAGGGAGAAAGCTAAAGGGAGGGGGACCCGCTGGAAAGGAACTAGCAAGATATAAGGATTCGCATTAAGAAACTACCGAGAATAAAGCTACTACTATACCTACCCCTCAACAACAAACAAAGACAGGAACAAAGTAAGGAAATGAATCTAGCAATTCAATCAATGAGCAAATTAAACTACTTCAGAGATCCAGAAAAACGTATCTACCACATGAATAACAGCAAACACTAACATCTAGACTAACTAATTTTTTTTTACTTTTCTACTAACAAGACCTAACATAACAGCAAGCATAAAATTATCCTAAAATGAGCGATTGAATCTCTCTGCTGAGATCGGGTTGAGTAAATATGTACTTCAGGCTCTTGTGATCCGTGTAAATCTCGCAGCGGTTACCAATCAAGTAGTGCCTCCATATTTTCAGTGCATGCACCACGGCAGCAAGCTCCAAATCATGAGTTGGGTAATTTCCTTCATGGGGTCGCAGCTGCCTCGAAGCATATGCCACTACCTTTCTTTCTTGCATCAGTACACAGCCTAGTCCTTGCCTTGACGCATCACAGAAGACTTCAAAATCCTTTCTAATATCTGGAAGTGTTAACACCGTGCAGAAGTTAACCTCTTCTTCACTCTTGAAACTATCCTCGCATACGGTTTACTCCATTCAAACTTCTTTTCCTTCTTCACAATCGGGTGAGAGGTCTTGCGAGCTTGGAGAAGCCTTCAATAAATCGACGATAGTAACCACCAATCCAAGAAAACTTCGATCTCGGATCGACTTTGGTTGTGTCCAATTAAGCACATCATTAACTTTCTCAGGGTCTACGGACACTCCTCCTGCCGAAATCACATGGCCCAAGAAAGCTACTTTCTTCAACCAAAACTCACACTTACTAAACTTGGCGTACAACTGATTTTCTCTGAGCTTATCCAAAACTATCCTCAAATGTTCTGCGTGCTCTTCCTCATTCTTGGAGTATATCAGAATATCATCGATGAATACAACCACAAATTTATCCAAATATTCCATGAACACCTTATTCATCAGATTCATGAAGTATGCGGGGGCATTGGTTAGACCGAAAGACATTACTGTATACTCGTATAATCCATAACGAGTAGCAAATGCTGTCTTGGGTATGTCTTCTGGTCTTATCTTCAATTGGTGATAACCTGATCGAAGATCAATCTTGGAGAAGACACATGATCCTTTCAACTGATCAAACAGATCATCTATTCTGGGCAAAGGGTACTTGTTCTTGATCGTCACGTCATTCAAGGATCGATAATCCACACGCATGTGAAGACTTCCGTCCTTCTTCTTTACTAACAGTACTGGGGCTCCCCAAGGTGACGAGCTTGGCCTTACAAATCCTTTATCTTGTAGCTCTTCAATTTGTTTCTTGACTTGGCGGATCATTTGCGGACATCCCAGTAAGGTCTCTTGGAAATCGGAGTGTGCAGTGCATTTATAACAAATTCAATCTCTCTATCTGGTGGCATTCTGGCAAATCTTCAGAAATACATCAGGTATTCACATGCTATAGGCACCTTTTCCAAAGTTATTCCCTTCAAATGTTTAACTTACTTTTCTTACGGGAAGGTGCATTGACTGAAACCTTACTCGAATCCTTTGAATTGGTAAGAGTAACACTCAGGTCGGCACAATCTATCGCCTTTATACTTGGTTAACCAATCCATACCAAGTATTACATCTAAACCCTTGAGTCTATTATAATAACATTTGCTAGGAACTTAACTCCATTTATATCCACAATTGCGTTGGGGTAAACTGTGTTAGTCCTTATTTCCTTTCCAGGAGACTGGACTAGCATGGGGTTACGTAGTTTACGCACATCCCATTTATATCTTTCAACCACATCTTTTGACACAAAAGAATGCGAAGCTCGAGAATCAAATAATGCTGATGCAAATCTCGAGTTGACAAGGAACTTACCGAACTACGTCGGGTGCATCACGGCTGCCTCCGCAGCGACATGGTTAAGATGTCCCTGCTCATTGCTGCGAGTCCTTGGGGTTTGTGGTGCCCCACGGCCTTGACCTGCGATCGGAGCTCTTCTTGGCGTAGTCCCAGTTGAAACGAATCGGGGTCATCTGCTTGCGTTTACGGGGACGATTCTTTGGCATAGTGCCCCATGTTCTTGCAGTTGAAACACCGCACTCCTGCTGCTTGAAGTCTTGTTCTGCTGGGGTTGGCCACCATTGCTTGCCCGGGAGTTTGTGGATTTGGCGAGGTCCTGAAAAGGAGTCCTTGGCACGCTTGACTTGAAGGCTTGTGAAAATGAGGTATGTTGGGGCAAAACCGAGCTGCTTGCTCCTTGCTTGAGCTTGGAACTTCCTCTTAGAGTTTTGTATAGCCGACACGAGCATCTTCTTGGACAAAGGCCTT
Organism: Dendrocalamus sinicus; assembly: GCA_036346575.1. Classification (NCBI taxonomy): domain Eukaryota; kingdom Viridiplantae; phylum Streptophyta; class Magnoliopsida; order Poales; family Poaceae; genus Dendrocalamus; species Dendrocalamus sinicus. Next base: position 5,835,039 of record CM070658.1, read on the forward strand.
GTTCACTAGGTCTTTGGAAGGTCGAGTAATCATTGGACACCAGCTGCACCTTGAGGTTGGGGTCAAGTCCTGCGTGAACCTCCAAATCTTGGTCGCCTCCGATGTGACCTCTTGGATGCATACCGACGGTTGGGTGAACTTGTTCAGTACTCGAAACTCTTGAGGTTTCCTGCTGCGCTTGGTAGAATTCTCTTTTCTTCATTTCCATTATTCCGTAGGAATATGGGCGTGTGAAAGCTTCCACAAACTCATCCCAAGTGATGGTTTGTGCATTTTGATGGGCGGCGCGGTAATTTTCCCACCAGTTAGCAGCGATTCCCTTGAGCTGGTGAGCAGCATACAGCACCTTCTCGTTGTCGTTGCACTGAGCTAGGACCAATTTTCTTTCCACATCCTTGATCCAATCATCTGCCTCCAGGGGATCCACTGATCCAGCAAAAGTGGGAGGCCTTGTTCTCATGAATTCTCCCAACTTAGACTGAGGCGCCTGGTTGGGTGCCTGCTGGGCTGGCTGCACTTGGTTCTGGGCGAGTGCTTGAAGTAACTACAGCTGCATAGCCATCATCTGCTCCAAGTTGGGGGCCTGAGCGGGAGGTGGTGGAATGTTGTCCTCTGGCTGATTGTTGGCGTCACGGCTATTGCCAGAGTTGCTCCTTGTGTTCACCATCTGAAGCGGTTTAGGTTAGCAGAAGGTAAGAGGGAAATAGCAAAGGTAAGGGATTAGGGGAACTAAATCACATCCCAAGCCAACACACAAGAGGAAACCAGCAACCACTTAGGAAAACTTTTATTGAAATTCGGATAACTCCATGAATGGTTGTACCACAAGTGCACATAGGCACAGTGCAGTCCATCTAGCACACCAAAACATAGCATAAAATGTTCTAAAGACGTGGACATTTTATTGGGTACTACTGACTCAAAAGACTACTAATCCTCTCCAAAGACGCGCTCCTCAGGGTCCTCCTCCGGGTCCTCTTCTGGATCCTCCTCCGGGTCTTCCTGACGCTCTCTCACATGGTGCCTCGAACAATCACACTCAGCCGAAGCACGGGGACGGTTACGACTGGAGGCAGTAGAACGCGAGCGGGAAGGAGAAGGCTTGCGCTTCTTGAGAGTGATGACGGGTGGCGGACTGGGGCGTCGCACCTTCTTGCGTGCTGTGAGCCGAGTGCGGAGTCCCGAGAGTCGAAATGGCGCGCGGTTGGCAGGGGCGGCGGCTAGTGCAGGCGTGTAGTCGGGTACAGCTTGGAGACGTCCCAATCTAAACTAGTCTGTCTGGCTCCGAAGAAGCTGCGCGCGAAGGGTGTCAGTGTTGATAGCTGGAAGTGAGAAGCATCCGGAGTTGTCCAATCTCCTCCTGAGCTCTAGCATAAGTGACTGCCATCGCCTGTGTGAGCTGCACCTGGTGCGACAGTCGAGGATCGTCAGCTGGGATGTCAAAGGGATCTGGATTCCTCTGTCCTACTCGAGGGTTGATGAAAAAGCAAAAAGGGGACTGATGTACAACATCCTTGTGCATGTGGCACAACTCGTCAATGGCGAGGCGTGCTGCGTCCTGGACAGCGTCGAAACAACGGGATCGAGGGTGCTTGATGGGGTATGTGTGGGAGTTGAATTCCTCTTCCCGCGCATACAGGAATACCTCCATCATCCAAGAGTCTCGATCCAGGATCCTCGTCTTCCGTCCTCTGAAAATGGGCGGCTGACGGTACTCAAGCACTTTGCATCACCCGGAGAAGGCTAGCGAATGCTCCAAAGATCCTCTCCATGTGAGTAGTAGTCCCACGAGGCAGCGGAGGATGAACCAGCCATTTACAAAGTTGAGTAAAAGAAAAGATTAGTAAAAGTTTTTAACAAATGGAGTTTTGAGACAAGAACGAGATTCTAAGTAGGAAGAGAGTAGAAGCAAAGAAGCTTATACATTTTTAATATACTCTTTTTATAAATATAAATCCTTATGGTTTTCCATTCTTAATCTAGGTCACGTCCTACAGTCAAATTGGCTCTGATACCATCTCTGTCGGGACCCCGGATTACCAAACCCGGACCCTCTGTGTATTACAGCACTAGTCCCAGATCAAAGCTAGTGCACACAGCTAAACAGAATGGAAAACATCACCAACAACGATTTATTACAATAATTAAGAGTACTGACCGAAAAGGTCTCATTATTACAAATGAGGTTTAAGACCTCGCACACAAGAAATAAAGCGGAAGCAAAGATAACTCGTAGACGACCCATCAATTCGCCACGTGCAATTGGTGGGAACCGCGACCTAGTCCTCGGAAAGAATCCGTCACGACCACAAGCGAAGCGATAGTCGTAGTCACCTTCTTGAGCTTCAACTTCCTCGAGATTTATTTTTAAGTGTAGCATGCGAGTACATAAAGTACTCCGCAAGTCTTGGGAAAAATGCATAGATGCAAAGCTTGACAAAGGAAGGCTATATGGCTCTTTTGCACAAAGCAATATTTTAATTTCAATTACTACTAATTATTTTCGAAGGCATCAATTTAATAAAGTAAATGATTTTAACAGAACTACCAATTATTCTCTAGTGAAGGTTCTATCTACCAACACTAGGTTAGCTATTTCCAACTGAACAAGTTAATATTGCGGGTTACATCCACCCTCTCTGGCTCCATCCGCCAGGATTCCCTTCCGAGAGTTCCCTCCACTCTCGGAATACAAAACTTTGATTTTAAAACCAAAATCAGAAATCTACCATGTGAATGCATTCTTTGCCCGCCCTTGACCGTGGGCACGGCTATTCGAATAGTTTTACACTCTGCAGAGGTTGTACAACTTTACCCACAAGAGATAAATTATCCTAAAAGTCAACACGCTTCCTTTGTCATGAGACCCAGATAAAATATCACAAAGCCTTTACCTTACTCTAATCTAGCTAGATACCACCCACGAGGTTTCACCGCAGTAGGCTAACCGCCGAACCGAAGCCCCTCTTGCGCCATATGAGTACAATGAAATCCTGTCCCTCACTGTGAATAACGGTCCATCCTCGCACCCACTTTCCACTGGTGGCACCTAAACTAGACTATCATAAGTTAATCGGCTAGGTCGTACCCATATAGACTTGTGGTTATGCGGTTAATGCTCGATGCGGACAAACACAAGCGTCGGTCCTTAATTGACTAGGTGGAACATACACTTTACAAGATCTCGTGCTTCTGCACCAATCCAAACTAACCATCCACCTAATCTAAACCAACTTTCACATTTTATTTTATTTTAAAAGAACAGTGGCAACTCCAATTACCACTAATTTTCATAAACACAGGGGCTCAACATTAAATCATAATTTCCCGTTTTCAAGATTTTCCAAAGTTATTAGATAGCATGGCTAAGTATTATCCTACCATTCTACTATTCACAAAGGTTAATATTAATCTCATTATTGAGACAAAGGGGGTTCTAGGGTGACAAGGTACATGGCAATCAATGTCAAATGAGGGCATAACAAAGTTGGAATAACTAACTCCTAAAGATTTGAACTAGTGACTTTATATAAATAACAATGCACATAATTTAAAATATTTAAAACATTTCAAAAGCATAGGTTCAAGACGATCAAAGGAGACTTGCCTTCTTGCAGGGTTTAGGTCTTCTTCTTTGCTGTGAAGAGGATCGTCGACAACGTTGGAATCTACGCGAGAAAAGACGAAGCAAACAAAGCAAATAAATACAAACAAAATTCAAATAAAAATCCAAAAATTCAACAGAGGCCATAGTTGGATAGATTATGATTTTAGATGAATTTAGAAATTTGAATAGCTGAATTTCGAGTTAAAATGAGAAAGTTATGCTCATTTGAAAATCTCAGATTTGAATAAATCTAGAAATTCCCAAATTTCTGACAGTGGGGCCCATCGGGAGATTAGATTTTAATTTCTATTTTTATTCCGAGAGGTGACGGTGGGGCCCATCAACAGTAACCAGGCGGTCATCGACATGTGGGACCCATCGACGGTGAGCCCAGCGACTTAACCTCGACATGTGGGACCCTCTGGACTCGGGCCCACTTGTCGAGACCAGCCTGAGAGAGGTGGGGCCCGGCGGCGATGGCCGCGAGCCGGCGCCGGCGGCGTGTGGGGCCCACTTGTCAGCGCGAGATTTTAAAAGAATGGCTCGACCTCAGCGTGCGGAGCCGGGGCTCAAGCAGCGCCGAGGAGCCGAGGGGAGGGAAGAGTTAGCGCTGGTAACCAGTCGGGCGGGGAGGCGTTGCCTACCCATATAGGGTAGGTAACCCTCTTGAGGGGTACCTTCGGTGGCTGGCGGCGAGGTGATCGGAGCGACGGCGCGGCGAGGAGGCCGAGGAGTGCGGGCGGTGCGTGAAATGCAATCCTTGAGCGGAGGGGGTTCGGTTGGAGGGTCGACGAGTGCGGCAGACGAGCGGAGAAGGCCGCGGCGAGGGGTGGCGGAGCGCTCGGGTCCTCTGGCGCGACAGCGCTCCGGCGGCGGGAGGCGGCCGAGGTGTCGAGGAGGATCGCACGGACGAGAGGAGCTCGGGAGGCGACGGCGGGCTCCGGGGATGACCGAGGCGGTGGCGAAGGCTCGCCGGAGTTGGGCGGAGCTCGGGGAGAGAGAGCGCACGGCGCTGGGGTGCTATAGGGCTCGGGAGATGCGGTGGAGCGCTCTGGGAGGTGGTGCGAGAGGAGGCGAAGCCGAGGGGGGGCTTTTATAGGGTGGAGGAGGGGACACGGGCGCGGGATTGCTCGCCGGAGATCTCGGTGGCCGGCGGGGAAAGTTTGGGGAAAAAGGAAATAGGGGGCCGGAAAGGGAAGGGAGGCACGAGCGTTGGGGATTCGCTTCCCGCCGAGGCTCGGGGTTGCCAAAACCGGGGAGAGGCAGGGAAGGCAAGGCCGGATCCAGCTCGGATTGGTCGCCAGCGCAAAGAAGGAAAGCGGGGAGAGAAGAAAGGAAGGAGGCGGCTCCGCGAGGCGGCAGCGGCACGACAGCGGGCCGGGCGCGAGAGAGAGAGAGGAGGGTGAGCTGGCGGTGCGGATGGCTGCCACGCGACCAGAGGCGGATCGGCGACCGAGAGCGAGCGGCGGGGGCGGCCGAGATGAGGCGGGCTACACGCGTCGCCCAAAGAGGAGGAAGAAGGGGATGGGACGAGCGGCAGAGATGGCGGCGGCGTGGCGGTATCCACCGTCCACGTGGCGGCCGGGAAAAGGATTGGGATTTTATTTTCAGAATTTGATTTTGATTTTCAGAAAAGGCTAGAAAATTATTTAGGCCTCAGAAAAATATGAAAATACCTCCAAAAATTCCAGAAAAATTCACAGAAGCTCCTGGACATATTTTGGACTAAATAAAATTATTTCCAACTACTGTTGGTATTTTAGTTTCATACTTTGAATTACTTTTTAAATTTAAAAATTAGGTTTTAAAATTCAGAAAATCCAGAAAAGCCACATAAAATCTAATTACTTTAAAATAATTAATTTGAATTTAATTTTCTTCCAACAAGCAAAATTTTGGGATGTTACAGTCCAGATGAAGGCAACACATTAGAGGAAGACAATGATGATGTCTAACCTTTGCATTTCTAGAGCTATTTGTGAACCATGAACTTCTATTAGTGATTCTGTTGCATTTGAATTATGCTATTGTCTGCAGGTTTTTATGACCACATGACAATGTCATGGAATGCCCAGAATCTGTCCTAAATATATTTTGGGGGTTTTTATGACCACATGACAATGTCATGAAAAGTACAAAATCCGTCATAATATGTATATGCTGAAGTAACATACATCCTGCCAAAATTTCATCCCACACAGGTTCCACATCAAAGCACAAGTGATATTTATTTCCAACATACATTAGAAATGCACATGTTACATTTCCATAGACACAACATATGTCCAAGAGCACAAAGGCCCATATTTCATACCAAAGACAACAGTTCAATACAACATGTCCTGACTACTTCATGATAAAAGCCAAAAGCATTGCCTACTTCTTGAACATGTCCCAGACTACTTCATCATAAAAGACAAAAGCATTGCCTACTTCTTGAACACTACAGCTACAACCAACAAGATGGCCAACACCAGGAACATTGCTACATTCACACATCCACACACAAGACAAATGCAGCTTCCCATGCCTTCCCTCTCTTCTTGCCAACCATTTCCTTCACCTTGTTCAGATTTTGCTCTAAGGTATCAATTTTTCCCACAAGCTCAGGAACTTCTATTGTCGAAGCTGCTACAACGGTCGAGCTTGCTGGAAGTAGAAAACCATGATCTTCAAGGTACACCACATATTCTTCCTCGAACCAATACCTGGAACATTTCCCCTGCATCCAAATGACAACCACATGCAATTTAACACCAATAGTGCGAGCCTTTAGATGCTACAAACACTACCATATTCTCGGGAGACCTATTCAAACATGACTGAAATTTGTGCAACGAAACTGAACCATCGCTCCGACATTTCAATAGGTCTTCCGGGCACTGAAAACCTCTTTCCAACGTTATACTCGGACTTCGTGGTAGTGGCAGCAAACACCCTCACGTCCTTGCAATCCGGGCACATGATCAATGGCAACCCGGTCACATCATCGATCGGGTCTGCAGATCGACATCGGTGGCGCGAGCTCTGCGGCAGCGGCGGCAAGGGCTCGGGGTTGCGGGCAACCTAGCCGTGCTTGACCACCGAGTCGAGAAGTTGAGGACGGCGCTTGCGACATGAGAACTGGAGAGGAAGGTGGCGAAATGGCAACGAGACGGGCACTACAAAATGGCACACCTAGGGCGATGGGGAGCTGCCACCGCCGAGGCAGCGCGCCGCCGCCGGCGAGCCCTTCGCCGATGAGCCACGATTGATGCACATTGGATTGATTACAATTGCCATGCCAATAAAAAGGAACAGGGAGGGGATGAGGCGCCATCGCCGACCAAATGGAGGGCGGGGAGGATTGACGGCGCCATCGCCACCATGCGCCACCGCCTACCAACTTTGATGCGATTGCGGTCACCGGTGATCCGCGCTCGCCGGCTGGCTTGGCGGCAGATCTCGTGCAGCCGCCACCCACTGTGCCTCCGCCCAGAGGTAGCACGACGGCGGCCGTGCTCCGCCCCAACCGACGCTCGCCCAGAGGCCGCCCACCGCTCGCCGCCCGCCCGCCGCCAAGGCCGCCAACCGCTTCGCCGCCGTCTTACGTTGGGTCGGGGAGACGGGGAAAATGAATTTGGTCAACAGAAGGAGACGGGGTCCACCTACAGGGGTATATTGACGTTGCGGTCGGTCATTTTTTGAAATAACATAAAGTGACACCGACAAACCATCGCATAAAGATAGCTCAAAGCGTCATAAAACCCAAGGCGTCAACCGGCTCCTGTCGCCAGACAATTTGTGACGACATTTTGTAGCTTTCTGTGACACAATAAATTATGTCGTCATAAATTTGTTTCTGGCTCATAAGATTATGACGACGCAAAATATTTCATCATATTATGATACATTATATGACGAAAACAAGCACGGTCATAAGGTATTTTGTCATAAAAAGAAGGATTTCTTGTAGTGAGAATTCAGTCCCCAAGGACCTTACTTGGATAGCCCCTACATCTTAGTCATCAAAGAGCTGAGGAATGAGGGGCTCACTGGCTGGCATGTGGTGAAAGACTTTATCACCCGTCGCATCTGTCCCCTGAAGCGATGAGCACATCTCATGTAGATGTACTCAAGAGTCTCAAATCCAACTAGGGACTACGAGAATAATAAGTAACAAATGTACTCATAGTAAGATTAAATTTTGAGCAATATTTACTGACCTGTTTATCTGTATGAATAGATCTTGATTACGTAGGATCGATATGATCAAAGTATTGACTCGCCTGGTGCGGTTTACCACGGTCTTGAGCTCACACGATGCTTTCTCTTGAGCTTCTATTATTTATCTTCACTTTGCTCTGACCACGCTTGATCCGTGGATTCTTCAGGACTCCAGTTTTTAATTACGCAATAAACGACCGAATCTAAACAAAAGCAAATAACTCAAAGATCCAAATAAATCTGAATAAACTCAATTTAGTTTTATTATGAGTTAATGGGTGATTCGGGTGATTTGAAGCAAGGTCTACGGTAGGGTACGATGACTTGATCTTTTTATTAACAATTTCTTTTATCCTTTTTATATTTATCAAGGAAGTTCCATGAGTTAGGTTAGACCTATGAATCGGTGTATGAGTCTAGTTGAGTATCATTTTGTCTAGTGTTAATATTCCAGGCATATACGATATACAAGCGATGTGTACCGAGCTAGTATTGTCTGGGCATATAGCATTTTGTGGTATGACGTTTTATGTACCTTCAGTTATCACTAGGCTAAGTTTAATTTGAATTAGGGTCTATTTATACGGATCCCAGCTTGCTATATATACTGTTGTAGCTACAGGCTAAACAGGAATGAAGGGGGGACTAGTAGAAGAGGAAGAGGGAGCCATGTCTGTGGAATGGTTGGTAGAATGAGAGGATGTCCCCCCTTTGCCCCTCCTGGGGGTTTATATATATGAGTGGGGTAGAATGGGAAATCCCCATTCTACCCCTTAGTATTTACAAAGGATGAGGGTACATTAGTATATTTACACTGGTATATTCCTCTGCACTATTGGGCCTATGACATGTTGGACTAGTTGCACGGCCCAGTCACGGGGGGTTGGGCCACCCCTACAACTTATACAATTATGCTCAATATTATTATGTATTAAATATTGTGTTAAGATTTAATCACTAGCACCATTATCATTCTGTCCACACCTTTGTTATTATTAAGCTTAGCATTATTTTTAGTTCAAATTTATTTATCAAGGCTTGTCATACGGTTCATATATTAATATAGTTACTACGCACGCCGAGGTAGAGAGGCGAAGGCGTCGTTCCCCTACCTTCAAAAACAGTGCCAGCGGAGAGCGGGCACTTGCAGCATAAGCCGAGGGTGCTACGCGCGCGGAGGCAGGGAGGCGCAGCCGCCGTTCCCCTACCTTTAAAAACAGTGCTCGCGGAGAGCGGGCGCTTGCGGCGTAGGCCGAGGGCACTACGCACGCCGAGGTAGAGAGGCGAAGGTGCCGTTCCCCTACCTTCAAAAACAGTGCCCGCGGAGAGCGGGCACTTGCGGCGTAGGCCGAGGGACTACGCACGCCGAGGTAGAGAGGCGAAGGCACCGTTCCCCTACCTTCAAAAATAGTGGCGCACTCCCTGGTGCAACGCTCGCGAGGGCACGACATCCACGTGGTGCGCCGCTTAAAGTGAGGCACTCCCTAGTGTCTCGGCCATGTCGCAATTTTTATACTCCGTAGAGTGCGTGGGAACAACATCCACGTCTTATTTATACTCCGGAGAGTACGTGTGGGAGCGACGCCCAGACGTGCGCGGGACATCCGCGTCTTGTTTATACTCAGTAGAGTGCACAGGGACAACATCCGCGTCTTATTTATACTCCGTAGAGTGCGTGGGAACTTCAACCACATCTATTTACACTCCAGGTACCAGGCATTTGCGCCGCGAAGCTCAACGATTCTCTTGAGAGTCGGCACAAAAGGGAGTCTCGCGACATTGTTTGAAGGCGGTGGCGGGCCCGCAGACACGACGACCACTAGAGGCTCCAGCGCGCCGGGAACAAGCGGTTAGTCTATCCCTCTTTTGTAATTGCTCACCGCGCAAACGGAGACCAATAAAGTTCACCGTTTGTCGCAGACGATTGATTGTTAATACATCATGATGCGGCGAGGCGCGCGAGGCTGGCCCACGCGTGCTTCGGCGCTCACACAAAGACGCGCGTTCGCGTGTGCACTCGCCGTAGCTCGGGAGTGCAGTGCAGTATAAATCGAAGTCGCGCGTTCGCGTGTGCACTCGCCGTAGCCAAAAGGTGGCGGGCTGAGTATAAACCAAAGACGCACATTCGCGTGTGCACTCGTCGTAGCTCGAAGTGCGGTGCAGTATAAATCGAAGTCGCACGTTCGCGTGTGCACTCGCCGTAGCCAAAAGGTGACGGGGCTGAGTATAAACCAAAGACGTGCGGGGGGACGCCTTCGCACGCACTCCGCGGAGTATAAATAAGACGTAGCATCGAGGTCGCCTCCGCACGCGAGAGTCTCTGGACTATAAAGAAGTCGTAGCGTCAAGGTCGCCTCCGCACGCGCCAGTCCACAGACTCTAAATAAGACGTAGCGTCGAGTCGCCCCGCGCGAGTCTCGGACTATAAAGAAGTCGTGGCGTCGAGTCGCCTCCGCGCGCCGATCCACGGACTCTAAATAAGGCGTGGCGTCGAGGTCGCCTCCTCGCGCGAGTCTCCGGACTATAAAGAAGTCGTAGCGTCGAGGTCGCCTCCGCACGCGCCAGTCCACGGACTCTAAATAAGACGTAGCGTCGAGGTCGCCTCCGCACGCGAGAGTCTCCGGACTATAAAGAAGTCGTAGCATCGAGGTCGCCACCGCACGTGCCAGTCCACGGACTCTAAATAAGACGTAGCGTCGAGATCCGCCTCCGCACACACTCTACGGAGTATAAATAAGACGCAGCGGGGGGACGCCCTCGCGCGCAATAAGACACGGATGTTTTCCCTGCGCACTCTACAGAGTATAAACAAGACGCGAACTCCGCGCACGCCAGGGACCTCGTCCCTGTGTGTACTCCCCGGAGTATAAATAAGACGTGGATGTTGATCCCGCGCACTCTACGGAGTATAAAAAGACGCGATGCTCTCCTGCGCACTCTCGGAGTCTAAACAAGACGCGAACTCCGCGCACGCCGAGACCTCGTCCTGTGTACTCCCGGAGTATAAATAAGACATGGATGTTGATCCCGCACACTCTGCAGAGTATAAAAAGCGCGATGCTCTCCTGCGCACTCTACGAAGTCTAAACAAGGCGCGAACTCCAGCGCCGCCGAGACCTCGTCCTGTGTGTACTCCCCGGAGTATAAATAAGATGTGGATGTTGATCCCGCGCACTCTACGGAGTATAAAAAAGACGCGGACGCTCTCCCTGCGCACTCTACGGAGTCTAAACAAGACGCGAACTCCGCGCACGCCAGGGACCTCGTCCCTGTGTGTACTCCTCGGAGTATAAATAAGACGTGGATGTTGGTCCCATGCACTCTACGTAGTCTAATTAAAACACGGGTGCCCTCCGAGCGCTCTGCGGAGCGGAAGGAGGACATTAGTCGTGCACCCGTTCGAAGGGTAGGGGACGGAGCGCGCGTGCCTCTACTTTGACTTAGGCGCCAGCTCGCGCCACCCGTTCCAAGGGTAGGGGCGGGCGCGCGCGCCTCTCGCCGACTTGGCGCCAGCTCGCGCCACCCGTTCGAAGGTAGGGGCGGAGCGCGCGCGCTACTTCGACTTAGGCGCCAGCTCGCGCCACCCTTGAAGGGTAGGGCACGGGCGCGCGCCTCACCGACTTGGCGCGGCTCGCGCCACCCGTTCGAAGGGTAGGGGCGGAGCGCGCGCCTCTGCGCCGGCAGGCGCGGCTCACGCCACCCGTTCGAAGGATAAGGGACGGGCGGGAAGTGCACGAGGCTGCTCCGTTGCGAGCGGGGCGCAATATCGTGCACTTCGCCTCGCGCGCTAATCTACGGGCCATGTAAGGACGGATCGCCGGGGTCCGCCGCTATGCACGCTATCTTGACGGAGGGTCCTGCGCATGGTAGGGCATATCGGCAAACTCGGAAGCAAACCTGCATCAGTATATCTCGAAATGCCGAAAAAGCTCATGTACATTGGAAAAATCACAAAACTACAAAGGCCCGGCGGCATCCCTGCTACGCTAGGCCATTACTCCTCGGGCTCGTCCTTAACGCGCGCTAAAGTCGGAAGCCCGCCCGTAGAAGGTCGGCCCGCCCAAAAGTTCAATGACTCCTCGGCCCTTCGCCACCGAAAAGTCACCGGTCGCAAGACCGACGTAATGCGACCGCCCGAACAAGGAAGCTGCCCGGATAAAGCCAGGTGGTCAGTTCGTGAAGCAAGCATGCACTTTGTTCATTCAACAAGGGAGCAAATGTTACAACGCACGCCCACACCTAGCTACTTCGCGCCGCACCTGTGAGCCATCGGCATCTGCGGAGGCCCCAGCGCCACCCTCGTCGCGGCGCGGACCTCGTCCGAAATCGGCGAGACTCCTCCCGTGAAGGGACTTCCGGAGCTCCACCTGCGCTTCGGCTATCCCGGCGTAGTCCCAGATCCGCTCGTAGAAGAATTTGAGAGGCTGGCGAACGGCGCGGACTTCACCGGACATCACCCCAGCTCCGCTGGGCATCTCCAGCTGCGGGTCCGCCAGTTCGGCAATATGTCCATAGCCACGGTGCTGAAGAAGGGCGCACACCAAGCATGATGCCACGTAGGCGCAGTGGTCACCAAAGTTTGTCGCAGCTCCGCGCGCCACTTCGGCGCTGGCATGGATCCAGCGTAGGGCCCGCAGCAACTCCTCCGGGCCGAAGGCGTGGTCCGGCACCCCAGCCACAAGTCCCTCGAGATGGACTTCCAGCATTTGCAGGGCATCCCACGCGATGACCGAGGCCTCGTCAAGCGTCTGGTTGCGCCTCGCTAGAGTCAACGCAAGCTCGCCCTTCTCCTTCTCCAATACGGCGACTTGCTGCAGAAGGCCGCCTTGCTCTGCCGCGAACTCTGCCCGCGCCGCCTCGGTGGCCGACTTTCGCGCCGACGCGGCAACTTCTTCGGCGTGCGCCTTCGCCTCGGCGCACTCTGCCTCAAGCTGGTGGATTCGGGCATCCTGGGCGGACCGGGCCCCAGCGGCCTCGTGCAATTGCCCCTCGACGGCCTGCAGCCTATCTTCCAGTGCCCTTTGCGCTGGCGTCGCCGTTTGCGGGGCTTGCCCCAGCACCGAGTGCATAGGGCAAAAGTGATTGAGAGCGCGGCGTGGTCGGGCGTTGTCATATAACGGTGTACTTACCCGAACTCCGGCGCCTCGGCCGTCCTCGGGCGTCCTACCCGTAAGTAGTAGCGCTTTGCTCCACGGCGCGGCGCGCGCGTCATCCACAATGCTGCGCCATGCCCTCAACGCCCGGCGGGGAAGAAGTGCGAGGATTGGGCAGCGCGGCGCTTCGTGCGGCGACACCGGAACCCTCACGTTCCGGCACAAGCTCCTCCTCCGGGATAAGCAACACTGCAGGCAAAGCTGCGCGTGAGCATCACAAAGCACAGTAAGAAAGCCCGCCAGGGTCAGCCAAGCCACCATACCTTCAGTGGCGGACGGAGGGCTTTGCGAGCCCGTCCCCCTAGTCGCAGGCGGGGGGGCGCCGACACGGGCCCCCGTGGAAGGCAGGGTCCCGCGAGGAGTAGACGCCTCCGGGCTTGGAGCCAGCGCCGGCCGCTCTGGCATGGCGGACAAGGCAGCCTGGAGGAGTTAACCATGAACAGGTGTGGGGTGAGCAGCAAGGGATGCCCAGCGAGCAACCCCAAGCGCCAACCCATTTATACCCAGCCTGGCCAGGCGAAGAGTCGCCAGCATGGAGGAGCATCAACCGGTGGCATGCCAACCGACGAAAGCACAAACCGGGAATGTCGGGCGGCTCAGCTACCAGGGGTGCGTAAATGCAGCCGCCCGCCCCCCGCCGCATGCGCGTCGGAAACCGTCGCATGCTCCACTCGAGAGGGCGCGCTACACAAGGCGACGGCCCACCCCCTGGCAAGCCAACTGCCATTAAAAGCGCACCACTAGTCGCGCGATCGATTAGCTTCAAGTGGCGAGCCCAACCACACGCCTCGCCGACTTAGGCGCCACTCGCGCCACCCATTCGAAGGGTAGGGGCGAGTGCGCCGTCTCGACCGACTTGGCGCCAGCTCGCTGCCACCCGTTCGAAGGGTAGGGGCGGGCGCGCGCGCGCCTCTGCCGACTTGGCGCCACCTCGCGCCACCCGTTCGAAGGCGAGGAGCGAGCGCGCGCGCGCAACCGCCGGCATCAACCATACTTTCAATCGCAGCACGTTAACATTATGCAAGACCGGAGAAGTTCACAGCCGCGAGGACGGAGGGCCAAGGGACTCGGCAACATGGCTTCGGCCCGGTGAAGCCCTTCACCATGAGAGGCTCTGTTGTAGGGTGGCCCCACCTAAACCAGCAGCTGTTAGAAGACTACAAAGACCAGAGTAGAACATGTGTAATGGCTCAAATACCCTAAGGGGATACAGGATGTAAGGGCATGATTGTAAAGCACTCCCCACATGAATATATATAGCGGGATGAGGGGAGGAAGGCAGGACACTTCCCACTCCCCACTACCACTTCTCTCTCTGTTTGGTCTGTAACCACAACAAGTACATTGATTTTTCTTATGTCCCTTTTCTCCACAACGCCTACAAGCTATTAGGTTAGTGAGGCAGTCATCTGGGTAATGATATTTCTTGCAGTATAAGCAGTAGGGAACTGGGCAATTGTAGCAGTAATGTCCGGTTTGCCCACATGTGAAACATGCTCCTTGTCCAACTTGTCGTAATGGAGGGCATAGTTGTGCAACATGTCTTGCTTTACCACATTCGAAGCATATGTTATTTAATGAAGCTTCCTGGTCTGGTGGCAACACTTTTGTAGTGGCAGCTTGTTCCTCTTTAGAGTTGATAGGGTTTTCTTCGTCGGAGTTGAAGTTGATGGTGACGGCATCCATTCTTTGTTTTTCTTTCCTCTTGATGGGGCAATTCTTCACATAATGTCTCGGGTCGCCACATCTGAAACACTTGCCTTGCTTCTTCTGAGGGCATTTACTAGAGAGGTGTCCAGTGTTTTTGCCATAGGAACAAGTGTCATTCTTTTGTGTTTTACTTAGTGCAGGGCTACTATTATCTTCATGATGATGGCTTCTCTTTGACTTTCCTTGTAGGGTGAGGTCATGTGATGGATTGTACGTATGATTGGGGTTATTGCGAGCATCAATTATTATTCTTCCTCTCTTACTTCTGACTGTGGCAGTGGTCTTGCTTCTATCCATTGGGCCTGATAGGATTTTCCAGAAAAGGTGAGAGGGAATAGCATGAGATGAGTATTAAATCGTAGAGATAAGATATTATAAACCCATTCAAATTTTTTGGAGAGTATACCCTAGAAGCGGGGGTGATACAGAACCACGCAAATTTTTAAAAGCAAGCTTTTCCCATGATTGCAAAATATGATGCCTGAGGGCAAGAAGGCAGTGCACAGGGCATAATGAAAATCTTGCGACAGTACAACGTCTACTCGGGGAAGCACACATAAGAGGGCACAGGGTTTATCTGCATAGTCCATTTTAAAATGAGACCATCTTATCTTCATGACCATCTTCGACGATCCTAATCTTAAATTTTAGAGCAAGGGTTAGAGAAGGGGATAAAGTTTTCTCTTGAAACCAATAGAAGGAAGAGTAAAGTATTTGGGGGGTAATTTGATTGATATTAGTACTCATTCTTGTATTATCATTTTTAAGGTATCCTAATCTCTCCCAATGTTCACATATCCATCAATGATTTGATTCATATCCATCAATGATTTGATTCACTCCCATATGATGCCTATACATAAGGCTTAGAATCCAATAGCCTTGATAATTTAACTTCCACTTTTGTAAATTGCACTTAGGCTATCTTCCAGCATTATTTAGCCACAGTATTTCTGCGGTCTACATCTCCAAACCGCGAGTGTCATCGTGTATTTGATCCACTGCTCATATGCTTTCCATGGAGTCATTCACCATTTCGTTAATCCAGCGATGGTTATCTAATTCTCACATGAATCTTTAACTTCCAGCATAATTTGTGATTTAAATCTCAAATTTCACTATGACTGTGTAATCCCAATCTCAGATCTATTGTTTGCCAATTTGAACACTCCTCAGTCCAATGAAAATCTAGTATTCTTTATTTTAGAGCCACCGACGATTTTTGTATCATGACTCCCTAATAATCCAGTTTGGTGTTATTGATTTAGATCCATGATTTGCTTCTCTAGAGATCATCCTGAATCTTTACTATCTATCTTCTCAAAAATTCAGTTATTCCATTCAGTTATCGACCATATCCTATTATTCCATTATTGTAAACATCTCTTAGGAATTATACAATTTATCAACATCGTAATCCAACAATCATTTTCGCTCTTCCTATTTCCCCGAGAACCACTTAATTCTTCTATCTAGACAATCTATTCATTTAAGCTCCACCAATTCATTTATCCAAAAATTCACACTATCATTTCCTCCAAGGATAAAACAAATTTGTGCATTTAAATCTCAAGTTTAAGCATCATGGTTCTTGGCCCAAAGTGTGTTTTCATAGAAAATTTACAAGAGGAGTACTGGATTTTCATCACTTTGAATTCAGGATAAGAGAGCTTTAGAGGTAAAATGGATAGGGCTGCATATAGATGAGGGGGGAATCATCTAAGAGAGATGAGAAGGAGCAATACAACTTATATTTGTGAAAATAGATATTGAAGAAAAAAATTCTAGTCATGAACTAATGGCCTGGCTAACTAGGTCACGACCTGCAATCGATATGCTCTGATACCATCCCTGTTAGACCCAGATTTTATAATTCAGAATCCTCTGTGATTATACTGCACTATTCTTTGGATCAGTAGATAGTGCTCACAGTTTCAGTAATGGACATCAAAATGCATATTATGCAGAAGCAAAAATAAAATAGTAGACTTACTCACGGGCCGACTAGGCCGAAATAATTAAATTGCAACAGCGGAATGAAGCACACAGGTGGGACCTTCAGGACATGCCGATAGGCAGCCAACTGGAGGTTCGCGACCTAGTTCTTGACATCCTCATCTCCTTCACCATCTTGCTAGTCGTATCGCTGAAGCATAGTAACTTGACTCCTGATTCTGGATTATTTGTGAGAGCGAGGGTGAGCAAAAACCACCGTGCTCTGCGAGCTAATACACAGGGTGCAAATAGATATCATGCATGGCTTATCAAAGGAAGGCTCGGGTTATTTTATTTGCCATAAATTGCATTTGAAATAGGATACATAGAAATTTCTTGAGACCTAGCAGTTTGAACCAAATCATAATGTGTGAAAAGAATGCAATATCCATAATAGTGATCCAGATTTCCATCCACCGTTACATGGCATCTACACCATATTCTTATCTTTCAGCGTTATAACCGCTTACAATATCACTGGGGTGACACCCAGGGCAATTCAAACCAGGACTTTCTACAATCCTTCACTTTTCCAATACCACCCACAAAGCATTTTGAAATAGAACTATATCTGGTTAAGTTCACATGACCGCCCTTGACCGTGGGCATGGCTATTCGAATAGTTTTGACTCTACAGAGTTTGTACACTTTCACCACAAGAGACAATCAACCCGTTGCCCCACACGATTCCTTAGTCATGTGGTTGAGCAGACCATCACAGTGACTTTTCAAAGTATCTAATCGCTTTTGTCATCTCACCCTATGGGCCGCTCCCACTTGCGGTGGGTCCCATATGTTGCACGAGATGTCCCCCACGGTTACTAGCGCTATTTGGGCTCCACTCCCCTCAACACTAGTACGACTGGGAAACGTCACCCTCCACTTGGTGTCCCTTTAGGACTCCCCTTGCCCTTGCATATCCACTCCTATCCACTACCGGTGAGATGAGTCCAGGGGTTTCTATAAATCTACTTAGCCAAGTTGTATTTTATAGACTTGTGGTTGTACGGTTTTACATAGGATATCATGACAAGATTTGGTCCTTAGATTTACATGAGCGGTTCTACCACACTCCATAATTTGTGCTTCCTTTGCACCACATACCAGCCCCCAAATCATCCGCCCAGAAATTTAAGCAAGTTAGGATTTTTGGGAGTATAAAATAATCATATCAAAATATACCAGTCATTCCCACCATGACTGTCCAAATCAGTTTCTCATGATTAAAGTGATGCTTGGGGCATTTTGGTGCCCCTAGGTATCTAAGCAGTGCTAAGCATGGCATATAATTAAGGACTTATTTTCGAAAGCTAACCAGTATAAATTTTTCTCTAAGGTGACAAGGCTCACATATCCAAGTATTCCAAAAGAGGTGTAATACTATCAAGTTGAACAATGAGCATATATCTAGAATCTTAAATCAAATATATATTTGCACATAAAATAACAGCATGCAATTTGATAATTTAAACAAAAGTAATTTGCAAAAAAATGTAGGATCGATATGATCAAAGTATTGACTCGCCTGGCGTGGTTTACCGCGGTCTTGAGCTCACACGATGCTTTCTCTTGAGCTTCTATTCTTTATCTTCATTTTGCTCTGACAACGCTTGATCCGTGGATTCTTCAGGACTCCAGTTTTTAATTACGCGATAAAGGACTGAATACAAACAAAAGCAAATAACTCAAAGATCCAAATAAATATGAATAAACTCAATTTATTTTTATTATGAGTTAATGGGTGATTCGGGTGATTTGAGGCAAGGTCTACGGTAGGGTACGATGACTTGATCTTTTTATTAACAATTTCTTTTATCCTTTTTATATTTATCAAGGAAGTTCCATGAGTTAGGTTAGACCTATGAATCGGTGTATGAGTCTAGTTGAGTATCATTTTGTCGAGCGTTAATATTCCAGGCATATGCGATATATAAGCGATGTGTACCGAGCTGGTATAGTCTGGGCATATAGCATTTTGTGGTACGACGTTTTATGTACCTTCAGTTATCACTAGGCTAAGTTTAATTTGAATTAGGATCTATTTATACAGGTCCCAGCTTGCTATATATACAATTATGCTCAATATTATTATGTATTAAATCTTCTGTTAAGATTTAATCACTGGCACCATTATCATTCTGTCCACACCTTTGTTATTATTAAGCTTAGCATTATTTTTAGTTCAAATTTATTTATCAAGGCTTGTCATACGGGTTCATATATTAATATAGTTACTTAATTAAATCTACTATGGAGAAATCTACTATAGAGATTTGTTTAACGACGGTATGTTAAAAACTAGGGCATTCATTATAATTAAGTGTAATCTTTATTAAGTTTGAGTATCTAACCATAGTCATATTTCTTCACTATTGCTTTGAATTAATAATTAGCCTCTTAGATGATGGCTCAACCATACTAATTATGCATACCTGAGCTAATCCAATTATAGTTATTAAATAGCCGCATTTCCATCCTAGTTGATTTTTTTGTTAACTGAAATGGGTTAACTAAAAAAATTCAAATGAGCTTAAAAATCTTTGTTTCAGTTCCATTAGATAGATCTTGAATTTAGATGAATTTAGAAATTTGTTTCATTCACTTTGGGCGGTGAGGTCACCGGCGAGGGGTGGTCGGAGGGGTGCAGATGGCGGCCAAAATGCGTTGTCGGAGTCACGAGGAAGCCGACGGTGAGGTCGGCGGCGGTCGGGGAGTGCCAGAGAAGGGTCAACGGCGTGCGGCGGCGACGACTCGGGAGGGACTTCGGTGCCGGCGAGGTACAGCCCACGGAAAGCGCGGGGGAGGCCGGGGTTAGGACTGCGGGGCTCCAGAGATGGTGTGGGAGGATGGTATTGGAGTTTGGCGATGGGATTTGGCGGGAAGGCCGGTGGCCGGCGGTGAGGAAGCTTGAAAACCCGATTGCACGGAGGTAGAAGTGGTCTGAGGTGTGGGGAGCTCGGAGGAGGTCTCGGCTGCTCTTATAGGCGAGCGGGAGGGGCTGTCCTCAGGAGGCTTGCTCGATCGGTCATGTCGCGAGTGGCGGGGCAGGGGCGGGTCATGTCTTTGGCCGAAGCAGAGCGAAGGAGGGGGGTCCGGGCGCACAAGGAAAAGAAGGAGGGAGTGCGGGCAAGGGCAGGCCCGCTGGCCAGGGAGAAGGGAAACTGTTGGATCGAAATCGGCAACAGAGGGGGGGTGAATGTTGCTTAAAAAAATGCCCCCAAGGTATCCACTTAAAATCTTCTCTTCGAAAGATATAAAATCTATGAAGAGAAAGATTGATATTCTCTGGTTGATCCTACAGAGCAAGCATGAACCACACAGAGAAGAACTCAGAAGACCAAGAGAGAAAACAAGATATGAAAAACAACCGTCAACAGAAGGCACTGATGGGGGCTGGTCAGACCTCTGTGGTGGGGCCAGTCTGACCGCCACCTTGCCGCCGGTCAGACCGCCCTGACCACGCCGGTCTGACCGCCGGTCAAGGGCCGTCTGACCCGTCGGCCCACACCGGTCTGACCGCCACTTTGAATCCGGTCTGACCGCCCTCTGGTAACCGGTTTGACCGGTTACCCTGAATTTCCAGACAGTCCCAAACCCGAAAAAACCTGAAAGAGCTAAAACTTGCAGGTTTCAATGGGTTTTGTGAAAAGAGAAGTTCTCCTCAGACCTTAATCTCCAGAACATGTTCCAAATAGCCCTAGGACCTTTGGAATTCAAAGATTTCAACCGGAGAGCGATGAATCAAGATTTTTTAAAAAACTGAAACTTTTGCAGGGAGGGAACTAAAATCCAAATTGCTCACTAATCCTCATACATTTGCACACGAGCTTTTGCAATCCATTTAGCAATGGTCTCATGGCCACAACACTCAAATCTCATGCCATCTCATGAAGGGAAATGAGAGAATCCAGAGTCCCCTGTCTCAAAACCTTAGAAAAACCAAGACAGAGGAAATGAAGCAAAAGCGAATCTTTGGATTTTCAGCTGTGCTCTTGGAAGTTTAATTGATCAAATGATCTTGGGGCATCATCCCAACATAGAGCAATCTATTTTACACCTTCTGGGCAAGAGACAACTTCAAATCACAAGAACATAGAAATCAACAGAGCAAAGACACGAAGAAGAAAACAAGAGAACAGGAGCAACTCAAATCAAATCGATACATCTCCATGAATGATTGAGTACAGAGAAAGGATTACAAGAGTATCAACTCATCTCCATTCCTACAGCCCTATACATGATTGAACAAGATGCACTACATGGTTTTCCTGGAGGAACACCCACACGCAGGAGACAAGAGCAAAACAGAAATCTGCCCTCTCCACCAACTCTCAACCACTAAAGAGAAAGCAAAAGCACAACAAACTCTAACCCTCTCCCCAAGCCATACATGCACCTGGACAAACCTCTCCTATTTATAGCCTTCACTTAACGGGTTTCTCCCTCGCATTGCCCGCTAATCAAAGACCCAATCCGCTTCCTCATGCAGCTTTGCGCTTTTACCGAAACGCCCCTCCTGCACCTTCTGGGAAGCTTCCGCATTCCTTGTCGTCCAAGCCTCTCAACCAACTTGAGTCCTTGCCATCTTCGGCACACCTCGACTGTTCTGACCTCAGCACCGCTTGCGCCTAGTCCGGTCATCCGTGCCTCGCCACGACTCCACCTCGATGTTCTGCAGCCATCACAGACAAGAAACACATCACATAGCACCGCTCGAAACATGTAATCATGATTAACATCAATGAATCATACTCAAGCAAGAATTTGCCCAAACGACCAATCGGGAAGAAGAATATGCCTCAAGTCCGAGTAACCCAACCCGACTGAGCCAAATGCCATCATGGCACGAAATGCACAAACCAGACTCAATCTTTCCAAAATACTTGTCAATTACTTATCACAAACATGGGGTCATAACCACATGGTCTCTCAGAAACGGGGAGGGGGAGGGGCCCGCGTGGCGGTGGCAGAACGCGCTGGAGCGGGCTGGGCCGCTTCGGCCAAAACGGGAGAGGAGCGGGGTGTGGGGTTGGGCCGCTTATTCGTTGTATGCATATATACATATACAAGTATATATACATATATATTTTCTTTTATGTCTATATTTGTATATATATTTTTATGTTTTTGCTCATCATGCTAGGAAGGGAAGCATAGAGCGGTGGAGAGCCAGCGGCCGGTGAAGGTGGTGGAGATTCCGGCCGATGGCGGAAGGGAGATCGACAGAGCAGCACAGGGGAGGAAGCTGATCGATGGAGTGGCGAGGTTGAGGAGATAGCGGTGGATGTGGATGGCGTGGAAGTGGAAGGCGGCGGAGAGAGGTGGCGCGGTACAAGAGATGGAGTGGCCGCCGGTGAGATGGCCCGGCCTCGCCGGCGCCGGAGCAGAGGATGGGGGAGGAGAGCAGAAGGGGGTGAAGGAAGAAGCAATGCCAGGTTCAATCTTTCCATAGGCGGCGGCACTGGCTTTTGATGGAATTGGGGAATTTTGGCATTTTGCAGTTTAGTCCTCGAAGAATCTAGGGTTCACAAGGAGCTCCTTCCCTTTAGTGTTTCTTCTGTTTTGGCCCTCAGAAACTCTGATTTCTTCGCGAAAAGATCCTACGCGTCCGTGACGATGCGCACATTTGTACAGAGCAGTCCTGAAATGCCAAATTTGTCATTTATGCGCCTTGTTCGCGCCTCCTACTAAATATATATATATATATATATATATATATATATATATATATATATATATATATATATATATATATATATATATATATATATATATATATATATATATATAAAATAGTCCAAATTAAGCAACTAATTATAGAAAAATGTGTAAATGATGATAAATGGTCACAAAATATGAAAAATATGAGGGTAAAATGACAGGTAAATATATGTAAAAATGACGCATGTTAAAATGTTACATTTACCTCTAGGTCCTCCTGAATGCTCAGCCCGGCTTCTCCACTCAAGAATGCTTTCATCTAGAAGCTCCCTGTGGCTCTGCCTGCAGTCGAAGAAGTGGTGGAGATGGTGGTCGAGAAAAGGACCACTATGGCAAGAGAGGCTGTAGTCAAGGCTGCGAAGACTATGACCACAGAAATGGTTGTAGAAAAAGAAGTTCAAACGGTGAAAGAGAGGGTACAAAACCTGGTCAAGAGGATGGAAATCCTTTTCGATCGCCATGCCAAGGAGGAAGACATCGAGGATGCTCCCCCTCGTTCCCGAGAAGGTACAGCCAGAGAAGAAGAAAATGATCAACCTAACTTCTTCTCCACATTGGTAATAATCACAGACAATTTTTAATAAGAAACATCTGTGATAATTCATAGACGGTTATTACTAAAACCATCTGTGATATTTATAATTATCACAGATGATTCTTGTTATGAACTGTCTATGAATTCAGACCAATTAAAAGGATAGAGATGTTGCATGAATAAGCAAAAATAATAAGGTGGACTTGGTCAGTAGTGGTGTGCCACATCACGTCCAGTTAAAAGGAGAGAGATAATACATAATTCAGCAAAAAAATAATAAGATGGATTTAGTCTGCCATGTCACAGTCATGCACCGTCGCAAGTCAAGGTCACACAATTTTCCACGTGAATGTTGGTGTAAGCATTGATCGATGTAAGGTGGTGTAAGCATTGGTCGATGCTACCCGTGAGTCAAACTTCCAGAAAGTATCTTGGCAAATTACCCTGTATCATTATCACCCCTACATAAGCCATCTCTAATGGCCTTTTCTGTCACTCTCCTCGTGTCTTTGTCTCTAATTAATTATTAAATTAAACTAATTTTCATAGAGGCGTTAACTCCTTGGAATGCAAAAAGTGTTGAGGAACCATCGCTGGCGACCAGTCCGATCGATTCCTCTGCTTATGCAAAACCAAATCAATCACAGAAGACAGAGAATAGTAGATTGAAAACACAGAGAGGTAGAGAGAACTCCTGATCTTTCTTTATTGCTTTCTTTCTGATTCCGTATACAAAATAGCCAATAGTGCTCCCTATTTATAGTCTAATTGTGAGGTGTCCACCATGGGCTGAGGCTTCAAGCCTAGGCCCAGGTTTCCTAACACTCCCCTTGGGCACTCACTCGACACATTTATGCCTCATCAAAACTCCATAAAAACCCAGTGAAAAAATGTTGGAGAAAGAGTACACAATACATGTTATGCTGCGTTGCACAAATTGTCTTATTAAAAACCTTGGTTGAGAAACTTCAGGAAAACTTGTCAAGAGAAAAGGGTACAATTTACCCAATTTTGTTCAATCTTCAGGACGTATTCTTTGGGTACTCGATCTTCATGATCAAGATTTAATAATGGGCTTGACAAAATTGTCCCCCTGAATTCTGCACTTCTCTAAGTCTCATCATTCCAATTCTTCGTACGCATCTTTCAAAGCTAGATGGAGAAAGTGACTTAGTGAATAAATCTACAAGATTCTCATATGACTTAGTATGCAGTACCTTAATCTCATCCATCTTTTGCAATTCATAAGCATAGAAGAACTTGGCGTTGATATGCTTTGAGATAACTCTTCACGTAGCCCGTCTGCACTTGTGCAACGCAAGCTGCATTATCTTCATAGATAATTAGGGAGCTTGCATAATGTTCAACCCACATGACTGCTGGATGTGGTGGATCATCCATCAGAGCCAAGCACATTCTCATGCGGCTTCGTATAGTGCTATAATTTCTGAGTGGTTCGTCGAAGTCGTTACATGACTTTGCTTAGACGATTTCCATGAAATTGTAGTTCCACCACACAGGAATACATAACCTGTTTGTGACCTTGTGGTATGCAGGTCCGACAGGTACCCAGCATCTGCATAGCCAATCAAGTTCAATTCTTGATTCTTTCTATAGAACAATCCAAGGTCCTTGCTTCCTTGGAGGTATCGGAAGATGTCTTTTATTCCCTACCAATGCGTTTTGGTAGGTTCTGCATTATACCTTGGTAACAAGTTTACGGTAAATGCGATGTCCGGTCTAGTGCAGTTTGTTAAATACATAAGTGCTCCTACTGCACTCCCCCTCTGTCGGGACCCGGAGCAACAACTCCAGAACCCTCTGTGTTATTCGCACTATCCCAGGAAAAGCTAGTGCACACAGATTGAACAGTGATACATATCATGCATGATAACCAAACTTTATTATACAGCAAAAGTACGGGCCTTATGGCCAAGATTACAATAAGGTGGCTTCATGGCCAAACATGAAATAAACAGCGGAAGGTAAATAAGAGGAGCAGCCCATCCTGCCTTCCCACAAGGCGAATTGGTGTAAGGCGTGGCCTATTCGTCGCGATCCTCAACATAGTTGACATCGTCGTCCTCTGGCAACATTGTTTATAGCAAGGTGAGCAAATAAAGTACTCCACAAGTTACACCAGGAGATATAACAGATTTGATGCATGCATAAGGGGTTACAAAGAAAGGCATAATGTGGTTCATTTGCATAAACAACATTATTGAATTAAATACAATAACGTAAGTGCAAAAGCTGAAGTTGATACAATATATAAAAATAAGATTTAACAAAATAATAACGTTAGTGCAGGCAACAACCTAACACTAACCTAACCACGGGTATCCCACCCGACCATCTTTCAAAAGTTTCACAAATTTCCATAAACCAAATTTTATTAAAACCAAAATCTAATCCGTGAAAAACCATACTAAGCATGTCCTTGACCGTGGACACGGCTATCCGAGATAGTTTGTTACTCTGCAGAGGTGTACAACTTTACCCACAAGACATGTTCTCTGTTTTGCCACGGATTACACACTTCCTTAGGTGTGCGGTCGAGGAGATCATGATAAGGCTGTTCCAATGTTCCATTACCAAATTAGCTACGCCGCCACTAAGGTTTCACCACAACATGAATCCACATGTTGGAGCCCCTCTTGTGCCATGTGAGACTTCTCATGGCCTCATGCCACGCTCACATTCAGCCTATAGCGAAACTAAAATGGAACTTCACAAATTACTTAGCGGATCTGTCCCATACCGGACTTGTGGTAGTGCGGTGTGACTTTGTAATAGTAGTTCACATCCAGTCCTTAATTTGACTTAGGCCTACCCGCATACCCCTTGTGCCTAGCAATCAACATCGAGTCAACAAACTACGACGCATACCAGCAAGCACCCACCACCATACCAATGCCTAAGTCTAAAACAGGTTTTATCCATTTTATTTTATCAAAATTTTATAGACCTTCTTGACTCACCAAAGTCAAGAATAGATTTTATAAACCAACATTTCGTGTGAAACCAATCTTCCCACCTAAATTAATCTAAGCATGGCTAAGCAATTCTATAAAATGTTCTAGTTAATACTAATGTACCAACTAGGCTTTCATCTATGGTGACAAGGTATGTTCGTTCAAATTCGAGATTGGCCATACAAAGGGAATTGGGTGTAACTAAAGTTTTAAGCACATTTGAACTAATTTGAATAAAAGTATGCATGCATATTAATTTAAAAACAACATAAATAATTTAAATTACTGGGATCAACATGGTCAAAGGTGTAACTTGCCTTGCTCGAAGTCTTGCTGCGATTCGTCGAAGAAATACTCTCCGGATTTGTCGTAATCTATACGCAAAGAACCAAAAGAAAATCAAACAAAATTCAAATAAAATCCAAAAATTCAAAAAGAGCCCAGAAATGGATAGTTTAGGATTTTAGAAAAATTTAGAAATTTGAGCGAGTTAAATCGGAGTTAAAATGAAGAAGTTATGGCCTTGGAAGTTCTCACGACCATGGCAAACGTGATCGGGCGGAGCTACGACCACGGCAAATGCGATCGGCGGAGCTACGACCACGTAGTCGACTTACGACCACATGGGAGGTTTACGACCACGCGATCGACATACGACCACACGGAAGGTTTCACGACTACTCGGGAAAATTACGACTACGGCCACGCACTCGGTCTACGACTACGACTACACGAGAACCTCGACCCGACTACGAGAGAACTTACGACCGACTACACAGAGAACTTACGACTTCGACTACGAAAACTTACGACTTGACTACACGAAAACCTCGACTCGACTGCGAGAACTTACGACTGACTACACGAGAGAACCTCGACTTCGACTACACGAAAACCTCGACTCGACTACACAGAGAACCTCGACTCGACTACGAGAGAACTTACGACTTGACTACACAGAGAACTTACGACTCGACTACACAGAGAACTTACGACTACGACTACACGAAAACTTACGACTTGAGGCGAATCGACCACTCAAACGAGGTTAACGGCTACCTGGTCATTTACGACCACATAGTCGCTCGACTACTCGGCAGCTACGGCTACGGCTAAGACTTACGACTACGGATCTACGACCACGGAAGGTGTTACCTTGGCCGGTTGGCGCGGGGTGGTCGGAGGGAATCGGCAGTGGCGGAGGCGGCGGATGGTCGTGAGGTTGATTCGAGTGGAGACGGTCGGTCGACGAAGAAGCGGCGGCGCTCGAGTCTTCGGCAACAACGGGCTCGGTGGCGGCGTCGCTCGGCGAAGAGGGGAATGGTGGTCGCCGGCGCTTGGGGATCACGAAGGCGTCGTCGGCGAGGCGCGGAAGAGACCAGGGCGGCGCCAATTCCTCGCCGGAGCTCTCACGACGGCGGATGAGGAAGCACGGGTCGGGGCCGATTCGGTTCAGGGCGGAGGGGGAAAGAGGTGGCGACGCACAGGAAGGCGAAGGAGGGGATAACGGGCTCGGGAAGGAGCTTTATAGGGCAGGGACGGAGGTAAAGGGCTCGCCGGAGTTAAGGACTTTAGAAACAGTCGCATAACGGCGAGAGGCTTTAAGCCGACAGAAAACGGACGAAGGTGGGGCGGTTACTAGCGCGCGAGCTTAAGGGCCAATAATGGCTTCGTTGCGGTAGAGGAAGGAGTAACCAAGCTTTTAAAGCTCGGATGGGGTGTTAATGGAGGCCGGCCGGTTGGGGAAGAAGGGAAGAAGGAAACTTCTAAATTTCTTTTTTTTTAATTTCGAGAAGTAAATTCTCAAGAGTTAAACAAAACTTAGGGAGGGTTAAGAAAAGAAAAAAAAATAAAATAAACTTTTTTTTGCTTTAATAAAATATTTTAAATACATTTTCTTGCTTTAGATTTTTAAATAAAATCCAGATAAATCCAAATAAACTCCAGAAAATCAATAGAAGGCAAAAAAATTTTTGGGATGTTACAAACCTACCCCCCTTAAAGAAATCTCGCCCTCGAGATTTGAACTAACTAGCAAAGAGATCGGGATGGTTGGCTTTTATATCTTCTTCTCGCTCCCAAGTTGCTTCGTCTTCTGTGTGATTGCTCCATTGAACTCTACAGAATTTGATGGTGTTTCTTCTGGTCTGGCGCTCGGCTGTCTCGAGAATCTTGATCGGTTGCTCTTGATAGGTGAGATCCTCTTGAAGATCAAGGGTTTCCAAGTCTGCTTGATCCGCGGGTACTCTGAGACATTTCTTCAACTGAGAGACGTGGAAGACGTTGTGCACACCTGACATGCTTGGCGGCAAATCCAACTGATATGCAACTTCTCCTTTGCGGCTTGAGATCTTGAATGGCCCAACGAATCTTGGTGCAAGCTTTCCCGACTTGGAATCTTCGACTCCTGAGCGGAGATACTCACGAGATACACATAGTCCCCAACCGAAAGTCGTCTCGGCGACGATTATCGGCATAACTTTTCTGCTGGATTGAGCTATCTTTAACTTTGTCTTTGATCTTCCTCACTTGATCTTCACATCTTGAAGTAAAGTTGGCCCGCATCTTGGAATTCTCGGACTTTTCCCAATGCAAGGTGTTCGCACTTCTGCCATCTGATGCTTCAAAAGGTGCCATTTGCGGTGGCACGATAAGCGTTGTTGTAAGAAAACTCAGCATAGGGCAATGGCGATCCCAACTATTTCCAAAATCCAGAGCACATGCTCTCAACATATCCTCTAGCACTTGATTTACTCGCTCCGTCGGCCATCATGCGAGGATGATAAGCCGTCTTGAAATTAAGCTTACTCCTAACTCTTCATGAAGTTTCGCCAAAACTTGGAGGTGAACCGACTACCTCTGTCCGATACTATCTTTTGAACTCCATGCAAGCACACAATTCTAGCCATGTAAATCTCAGCTAACTTACTTCGAACAAGTAGTCTTGGTGGTATAAAATGAGCTACTTTGGTCAATCACAAATTACCACCAGTTGAGTCATAGCCGGATTGAGTTCTAGGTAGTCCGGTTATGAAGTCCATACCGATCTCTTCCCACTTCCAATCTGGTATTGGCAAGGGTTGCAAAAGTCCTGCGAGTTTCGATGCTCGCCTTGACTTCTGGCGGTATCACAAGCTTCAACAAACTCCGCAATTTCCTTTTCATACTGACCCACCAAAGATCTTTCCCTAAGGTCTTGGTACATCTTGGTACGACTGGATGAATTGAGTATGGAGTTTCATGGGCTTCTTGCAAAATCGTTTTCTTGATCTCTTGATTATTGGGCACACAAATACGGTTTTCAAACCAAATAGTTCCATTCTCATCTTCATGAATCAGGCGCTTTGCCTCTTCTCATATTTTTCTTGATTTCTTGAATATCTTCATCCACCTTTTGGGCTTCCATGATTTGATCGGGTAAAGTAGGTTGAATCTCTAGAGTTGAGAGAAAACTTTGATTCATCGGTTTTATACTTAGACGGAGATTCCTTCCTAAAGTCGAATCGATCTTCTTTTGACAACACACTGTTTGCATAAGTCCTACGCTTAGCGCATCTGCCACAACATTTGCTTTGCCGGGATGATAATGAATTCCAATATTATAATCCTTGATCAACTCTAACCATCTGCGCTGCCTTAGGTTGAGTTACGCTTGAGTGAAAATGTATTTCAAACTCTTGTGATCCGTGTATACTTCACAACGATTACCGATGAGGTAATGGCGCCAGATCTTCAAAGCATGCACTACGGCCGCTAATTCCAAATCATGAGTAGGATAATTGCACTCATGTGGTCTTAGTAGGCGCGATGCATAGGCTACCACTCTACCTTCTTGCATAAGAACACAACCCAAACCTTGACGGGAGGCGTCACGAAAAACTTCAAAATCCTTATGCACATCCGGAAGGATAAGCACTTTGGGCTGAAACTAACTTATTCTTGAGAGTCCGAAACTCTGTTCACAAGCTTTCGTCCATTCAAACTTCTTTTCTTTCTTCAGAAGCTGAGTCATGGGTTTGGCTAACTCTGAAAATCCTGCTATGAAGCGGCGATAGTAACCAGCAAGTCCAAGGAAACTTCGACTTCACATCTTGTCTTGGGTGGCTGCCATTCCATTACGGCTTGCACTTTAGAGGATCCACTGCAATTCCTTCACTGTCACAATATGACCAAGAAAAGCAACCTCCTTTAGCCAAAATTCGCATTTACTGAATTTGGCATAAAGCTGATGCTCTCTAAGCTTTCCCAGGATTATCCAAAGATGATTCTCATGCTCTTCTTCATTCTTGGAATAGATAAGAATGTCATCTATGAAGATTACAACAAACTTATTTAAATACTCCATGAATACACTATTCATCATGCTCATGAAGTAAGCAGGCGCATTTGTTAGTCCAAAAGACATGACGTTGAACTCATAATGTCCATAACGGGTAGAGAATGCAGTCTTAGGGATATCTTACGCACGGATCTTCAATCGGTGATATCCCGATCTCAAATCTATCTTGGAGAAGACTCTGGCTCTCTTCAGCTGGTCGAACAGATCATCGATCCTGGGCAACGGGTACTTGTTCTTAATAGTAACCTCATTAAGCGCTCTGTAATCTACACACATTCTCATGCTTCCATCCTTTTTCTTGACGAACAAAACAGGTGCACCCCAAGGTGAAGAACTTGGTCGAATATACCCTTTATCCTCCAATTCTTGAATCTGTTTCTTCAACTCGGCTAACTCATTAGCTGGCATACGGTACGGTCTCTTGGAAACTGGGGCCGTGCCGGGGACTAGGTCAATCACAAACTCGACTTCCCTATCTGGTGGCATCCCTGGTAAATCCTCCGGAAATACATCTGGGTATTCCCGTACTACTGGTACTTCTTCTTGCACTTGAAGATGAGTGAGAACACATTCTCCTTCTGCAGGGGTTTCAGGGGAAAAGTTTACTTCTACTCCTTGATCATTGGTGAGGGTTATGGATCGGGTAGCACAATTAATCTGACCATTGTTCTTGGCTAACCAGTTCATGCCAAGAATTACATCCAATCCCTGAGATTCCAACACTATTAAGTCCGCTAAGAACATAACCCCATTTATGATTAACTCTATTCTCGGACACAAGGTCCTTGTTCTCATTTCCGCTCCAGGGGAGAGAACTATCATGGGTGTACTAAGAGAAACCATACCCAACCCATTCTTAACCACAAAATCCAAGGAAATAAAAGAATGGGAAGCTCGGAATAAAAAGAAGCAAGCGCGCACCGAGTTTACAAGGAACATACCCAGATCGACATCCGGTGCAGCCTGAGCTTCTTCGGCGATGATGTGGTTCACGTCCCTTAACATAGTTTTACGCTTCTGAATGCGACCTTGATTCGACCTCCGAAGCATTTACATTAGCTGCACTTTGAAGCTTCTTGGGGCAAGACTTGGCATAATGCCTGTTTCCTTGCAATAGAAACAGTCACTCCATCGATGTAGTATTACTCTTACGAGCTCGACCATCGGTAGGAGGAACGCAGTGCACGATGCTTGGGGCGGTTGACTTGGAAAGTTGGCGATTAGGCTGCTGGCTGAAGCTGCTGATTGAGGCTTGAAGTTCTTTGGAGTGCGGCTTGAACGCCCAACCCGAGGTGGGTTACTACGGGGCTTGGGAAAACCTCGGGGTTAGCCTTTGCGTGGCCATCCTTCTCTTCCGATTTTCCATCTCTACAAACTTGCCCTCTGGCGAATGGCTTTGCTAACCAAGCGATGAAAGTCTGCATAGTCACTTGATATCAAGCGGACGAAATATTGTCATTTAGACCCTCCGAAATCTTTCTTGCTTGGCTTCGCCGGTAGCCACATCCTCAGTGCATAGCGCCAATTGATTGAACTTTTGCGGTACTCATTCACCGTGCGGCTTCCTTGACGCAGTTCGAATTCCTTCTTCTTGTGGTAATGGTGCGGATGGAATATGAGCCTTGCGGAAACTCGAACAAACTCATCCCATGCGATGGCACGAGGTTGGCATGAGAAGCAATCAAGGTATCCCACCACTCGGATGCGAGTCCATTAAGTGGTGAGAAGCAAACAAGACCCTTTCTCGATCGATGCATTGCGAATATCTAACTTCTTGCCTATCGCGCGGAGCCAATCATCGCATCCATTGGCTCGGCCTTTGCTTGAGAAGGTTGGAGGCCTTATCCTCAAAAATTCGACATCCGGTTTGAGGAGCTTGAGTGGTGGTGAGGAGCTTGTTGAGCGGGGTTGTTGATAGCTTGAGCTAACAGTTGAATCAAGCGATTTTGATTTGCCATCATTTGAGCCCGGTCGGGTCCAGTGCTTTGGCGGAGGAGGAGGATGGGGACGATGACTTCCTTGCGCTCCGGTGTTGTTGGCGTTGTCATTGACATTCCTCCTTGTGTTCACCATCTGCCAGATTCTTCTAGATTTAGAGGAAAGAAAGAGAGAACTAGGAGAAGGTCTATGTAACATTCCCACCACGAAACAAGAAACACAACAAAACTCAAGGAACAACCTACCATATTATTTTATTGAATATAACCTTGAGGCTGTTGACAAAGGAATAACAGCCCACAAGTATCGTTCTATAACTTTAAACTTAAACTATGGTTTCTATGGGCTGGTGCTACTACTAGTAGGCTGGATTTTAATTTTCTTTGGGGGTGGTCCTGTAACAGAAGAACCCTCATCTTCCAAGCGGTACTTAGCTAATTCTTCTTCTGCTGCGCGGAGTCGCTGCGCCATGAGGCTCAACTCCTTCAAGGTGTTTTGGTACACATAGTCCAAGGACTTGGTGTCTGCACTGCTGAGCGAGCCGAGGATTACTCTCAAATTGCATCGAGGAGAAGACGCTGCTGGGTGGCGGGGTACTTCTTTGGGAAGTGTCGAATGTGGTGCGTTGAAGCTCTTGGGCGTAGATGTCCTCATCTGCCGAATTGCTTCACGAGCTGCATCTTGGATTCCGTTGAAGAAGGTGTCGGGGTAGAGGAGCATCAAAGGTGTGACATGCTTCTTCATCTCCCACGTTGGCGTAGATCAGCACTTCCACTCTCCAACGTTCTTGATCTCCATAGGTTCCCGAATATCCTTGGTACACGGGCGTGCCGTAACACCCAACTCTTGAAGGAGATCCCAAAGGCGATCGGCTAGGTGTCCACTAGGATTCCATGGTGGTTGTGGTAGGACGATCACCATCTACAATTTTGAAAAAGAAAAGGAGTTAGTCACCAATTATGCATATTATTATATATATATATATATATACATATTTTTTTAAAAGAATAGACAAGTGAAGGAATGAAGGAGGTAAGAGGTAGAAGGATTTTCAAAATGTTCTTATTATATATATATATATATTTTTGAAAATAAATCCTTAAGGTCATCCATTCTATTCTACCTACGGTCACGTCTTAGGGTCAACATGCTGTGATACCATCTCTGTCGGGACCGGAGCAACAACTCAGAACCCTCGTGTTATTTGCACTATCCCAGAAAAGCTAGTGCACACAGTTGAGCAGTGATACATATCATGCATGATAACCAAACTTTATTATAAAGCAAAAATGCGGGCCTTATGGCCAAGATTACAATAAGGTGGCTTCATGGCCAAACATGAAATAAACAGCGGAAGGTAAATAAGAGGAGCAGCCCATCCTGCCTTCCCACAAGGCGAATTGATGTAAGGCGTGGCCTATTCGTCGCGATCCTCAACATAGTTGACATCGTCGTCCTCTGGCAACATTGTTTATAGCAAGGTGAGCAAATAAAGTACTCCACAAGTTACACGGGAGATATAACAGATTTGATGCATGCATAAGGGGTTACAAAGAAAGGCATAATGTGGTTCATTTGCATAAACAGCATTATTGAATTAAATACAATAACGTAAGTGCAAAAGCTGAAGTTGATACAATATATAAAAACAAGATTTAACAAAATAATAACGTTAGTGCGAGCAACAACCTAACACTAACCTAACCACGGGTATCCCACCTGACCATCTTTCCAAAAGTTTCACAAATTTCCATAAACCAAATTTTATTAAAACCAAAATCTAATCCGTGAAAAACCATACTAAGCATGTCCTTGACCGTGAACACGGCTATCCAGGATAGTTTGTTACTCCAGAGGTGTACAACTTTACCCAGAAGACATGTTCTCTTGTTTTGCCACCGGATTACACACTTCCTTAGGTGTGCGGCCGAGGAGATCATGATAAGGCTGTGATGGACTACGGGTTGGCTACGCTAGCGCAAATTAATAAAAATTCTACCCGTAAACCAAGATCACTGCAGTTATAGATCACAGAATTACCACTAGACGTGCAGGTGCGGAATTGATGCAACACGTCGGGCGGTGTAGTCGTACTACATCGATGCAAAGCGTCGGGCGAGTAGTCGTACTACTTCCTCGTCCTCGTCGCGGCGTCCAACGTACAACTTCTCTCTTGCGTTCGTCCAAACGCTACGGATGCAGCGCCGCCAAAAGGTATCCACACGTGCGGGAGAGCGGCGCCGCGCCGGATTACTAGATCGCGCGGCGCCGAGGCGTGGGAGGGTGGCGGCGGGGTTTGAGAGGTCACCAAAATTCTCTTTAACCACGAGCGCCCTTGCCCTCCTTTATAGATGTCCTTACAAATGGGCCTGCGAATGGAGGCCCATTAGGACTCAATACCAGTCTAACCGGATCCAATCCGAATTAGGCTTCACCCTTAAGTGTGTGACCCTATGGGTTCACGTATGTTTAGACATGACACGAGTTTACCTACTCGGTCAATAGTTGGTAGCGACCTCTGGCAAGGCGTGCCAACTCCTAAACATACACAAAGATCATATCGGATGAACCATCACAGCGTTATGTACATGCCAATCCTTTTGTCTCACGATATTCGGTCGAGCTCCAAGCGACCACTCTTTCTCGATCTGTGAACTGGAATCCCTTACTAGGTTAACTCTTAACCTTAAGTAGCATGGCCATGCATTTACGGATCCGATCACTCGAGAGGCCCGAGATATCTCTCTCGGATAGAGAGGGCAAATCCCATCTCGACCGACCATGCCTCGCATGACATGCTTCATGACAAACCCGAAGCTACCTTTATAACTACCCGATTCACGGAGTAGCGTTTGATAGCCCCTAAGTAGGTCGATTCACATCTCAAGTACATGCGACAATCTCAAGTCTAAGGACAAGGCGTACACATTGTGTAGAGAGAGAATCATAAGTATAATTGTTATGTCTCATGTTGGGTCAGTCCAACCCCATGTTCTAAACATGTGTCCACATTATTGGTTTGACATCTCCATGTCTATGACCTGTGAAACATGGTCATCAACCGATACATGTGCTAATCCATCATTCACGTGTGTCCTCACATGAACTCCGACTAGGGACAACTTTAGAATAACCATATAAGTAAAGAGTTTCACAAACAAGTCACATACTTGTTAATCAACACAAAGGCAATATTCAAGGAACATTTATTAAATCATGGATACAACGAAATATCATCATCTCTATGATTGCCTCTAGGCATATTTCTATGATCTCCCACTTGCACTAGAGTCAATCTAGAAGATATCTAATACCCATAGCTCTTGTGTGCGCCTCATGCTTAGGGTGTGGGAGAGGCTTCACAAAGGATCTGAAATATTCAAATCCGTGTGTATTTTGCATATCTTTAAATCTCCTCGATTGAGGATCTCTCGAATGAGATGAAACCGCCGCATATGTGTTTGTTCTTTTGATGATTCCTTGGCTCCTTGGCTTGCGCAATGGCCCCACTTGTTATCACGATAAAGATCTAGAGGATCGCACGCACTAGGAACCACACCTAGTTCGATTATGAACTTCCTTATCCAAACACCTTCCTTTCTTTGCTTGAAGCGCAATATACTCGGCCTCCGTTGTAGAGTCGACAACGCTCTCTGCTTGGAACTCTTCCAACCGACCGCACCACCGTTCAAAATGAACACAAAACCCGATTGCGACTTGTAATCGTCTTTGTCGGTTTGGAAGCTTGCATCGGTGTAACCATTTACAACGAGCTCTTCCTCACCTCCGTAGACTAGGAACACATCCTTAGTTCTTTTCAAATACTTGAGGATGTTTTTAACCGCTGTCCAGTGACTCTCACCTGGATCAGCCTGGTATCTTCTCGTAACACTTAGAGCATAGGAAACATCTGGGCGAGTACATATCATAGCATACATGATAGATCCAATGGCCGAAGTGTCACATCCCAAAAATTCGCTTTCTGAAATTTTTAATTTTAAATTAATTATTTTAATGTATTCGGATCTTATTTGGATTTATCTGGATTTATTCGGATTTATTTGGATTTTATTTAAAATTTTAAAGCAAGAAAATGTATTTAAAATATTTTGTTAAAGCCAAAAAGAGTTTATTTTATTTTTCCTAGCCTTCCCTGAATTTTTAAATAATTTTAGAGAATTTTCTGGAATTTAAAATCAATTTTCAAAGTTAAAAAGAATTTTATAAAGTTATAAAATTCAAATCTGAAACTAAAAATATTTTTTAATAAGTCTAAAATGCTTCCAGGAATATTCTATGATTTTTCTGGAATTTTTAGGCATTAAATATTAATTTTCCAAGCTTTTATAAAATTTCTAGTAATTTCTGAAATTTATTCCGAAAATAAAAATCAAATTATTCCTAGCCCGCCACGTTCGCTCTCAGATTAAATCAACCTCTCTCCACGTTTTAATCCTAGCCATCCACCACAACTTACCCCTTCATAAAATCCAAAGCCTCTCATACACCCACTTGCCACGTGTCGCAAATCCGACGGCCCGTACCCCTTCACTAATTCACCCTCTCTATGACACATGGGGCCCCCTTGTCATATCCTTCTTCTACCTTCCTTTCTTCCTCCTCCCACCCTCTCTCTCCACCTCCATTAACCCGAAAATGGAGCTTGGATTGCGGTCGTTTTACTCGCTTTAATTCCCGAATAAAACATGGTAACGGATCCTCTATCAATTCCCTCCTCTCCTCCGGCCATTTCCCCTCAATTTGCGCCCCTAAATCGCGGGGGCAATAACTCCGGCGAGCTTCCAAAAATGGCCGGCCTCCCCTCCCCTCCTCGCCTATAAAAACCCCCTCCCCTCCCCTCCTTCACCCCGCCTCACACCGCGCCTCCTCCTTCTCTTTCGGCTGCCTCCCAGCACCTCGCCGCCGCCCCCATCAAAAGCGCCGCCACCTCACGCGCCGCCTCCTAGCGCGCCGCCGCCGCCGCCTCCGCCGCCGCGCGCCGCCGCCCCGACGCCCTTCACCGCGCCGCCGCCGCTTCCCTTCACCGCCGCCGCCGCTGCCGCCATCTCCCGCACCTCCGTGCGCGCGCCGCGTGGCGCGGCCTCGCCGCCATCTCGCGTGGCACCACCTCCGCCGCAGTGGCGCCATGTGGCCGGTGCGCCACGTCGGCAAGGCCCGAAGTCCGTGGGTTCGGTCCACGGTAGACCGGACCCACCTGTCATTCAAATACACTTTCCGCTCAGCAAATTCGAATTTTGATGACGTCATAAATGGCATTTTCCAGTATAAAAATAATTCCCGAAATCCGGTTTTCCTTTTTTTTCCCTCCTATTTAATCTTTCGGAAGCCATAACTTTCTCATTTTAACTCCGATTTGAGCCGTTCAAATTTCTAAATTTTTCTAAAATCATAAACTACCTAAATATGCACTCTTTTTGAATTTTTGAATTTTATTTGAATTTTGGTTGAATTTATTTGTTTTGTTTGTCCGTCTTTTGCGCGTAGATTCATGTCGCGAGGAACTCGTCGAGTCGCAGCAAGAAGACCCAACCAGCGTCCAGGAAGGCAAGTCTCCTTTGATCATTTTGAACCCATGATTATGAAATGTTTTTAATTATTTTAAATTTACGTGCATCGCTATTTACATAGAACCCTAATTTTGTCGTAGCAAATTAGTTAAACCAAATGTTGTTATACCCTCAATTGAATTTGAATATCCTGTACCTTTGTAACATTAGGATTGCCATTGTCTCAATATCGAGATTATTATTTAATCTTTGCTAATATAAGAACGGTAGTATAATGCTTAGCCCTGCTATTTAATCTTGTTATAACTTTGAAATGGGAAATTATGATTTATTGTATACCCTTGTGTTTACAAATGTAGTGGTAATTGGAGTTGCCACTGGTCTTTTAAAATAAAATAAAATGTGAAAGTTGGTTTAGATTAGGGTGGATGGTTGGTTTGGCTTGGTGCAGTTAGCACGAGATCTTGTAAAGTGTATGTTCCACCTAGTCAATTAAGGACCGACGCTTGTGTTTGTCGGTGAGCACTACCGTACAACCACAAGTCTATATGGGTATGACCTGGCCGAATAACTTATGATAGTCTAGTTTAGGTGCCACCGATGGAAAGTGGGTGCCGTGGATGGACCGTTATTCACGAGTGAGGGACAGGATTTCTTGTACTCATATGGCGCAAGAGGGGCTTGGTTGGGCGGTTAGCCTACTGCGGTGAAACCTCAGCGGGTGGTATCTAGCTAGATTAGAGTAAGGTAAAGGCTTTGTGATATTTTATCTGGGTCTCATGCCATAGGAAGCGTGTTGACTTTTAGGATAATTTATCTCTTGTGGGTAAAGTTGTACAACCTCTGCAGAGTGTAAAACTATTCGAATAGCCGTGCCCACGGTCAAGGGCGGGCAAGGAATGCATTCACATGGTAGATTTCTGGTTTTGGTTTTAAAAATTAAAGTTTTGTATTCCGAGAGTGGAGGGAACTCTCGGAAGGGTATCCTGGCGGATGGAGCCAGAGAGGGTGGTTGTAACCCGCAGTATTAAACTTGTTCAAGTTGTTAGCTAGTGTTGGTAGACGGAACCTTCACTAGAGAATTAATGATAGTTTTGTTAAAACAATTAATTGGTTAAAATGTTGCCTTCGAAAATATTTAGTAATAACTGAGTTTTAAAATGTTGCTTTGTGCAAAAGAACCATATAGTCTTTCTTTGTTAAGCCTTGCATCTATGCATTTTTCCCAAGACTTGCGGAGTACTTTATGTACTCACATGCTACACTTAAAATAAACCTCAGAGGAACATGAAGCTCAAGAAGGTGATTACAACTCTTTGCTTGCCTGCGTGGTGTGACGGATTCTTCCCGGAGGACTAGGTCGCGCTTCCCCAGTCAACTGCCTGTGGCATCTTGATGGGTCTGCTTTGAGTTTTCTTTGCTTCCGCTGTGTTTTGATTGTGCGAGGTCTTGAAACCTCCAATGTAATAATGAGACACAGTGGTCGATTACTCTTTATATTTGTAATAAATCGTTGTTGGTCATGAATCATTTCTGTTTAACTGTGTGCACTAGCTTTGATCTGGGACTAGTGCAGAAATACACAGAGGGTCCGGGTTTGGAAATCCGGGGTCCCGACACGAAGCATATGGAATCTTACTCATGCGATCTCGCTCATCAGTTGTCGAAGGACACTGAGTCTTGCGAAGATTTATGCCATGAGACATGGGCAAGAACCCTTTCTTTGCCTCCTCCATGTTGAACCGTTTCAACACTTTGTCAATGTAAGTACTCTGGCTTAATCCTATTAGCCTTTTTGATCTATCTCTATAGATCTTAATACCCAAAATATATGCCGCTTCCCCTAAGTCCTTCATTGAAAAACTATTTTTGGTGAGGTCTTAACGGACTCGAGCATAGGAATATCATTTCCAATCGGTAATATGTCATCTACATATAAGATTAGAAATCGAGCGAGCTCCCACTTGCCTTCTTGTAAACGCAAGATTCTTCTTCGTTTTGATGAAGCCAAACCCTTTGACCACTTCATCAAAACGAATGTTCCAACTCGAGATGCTTGCTTCAATCCATAAATGGAATTTTGAAGTTTGCATACTTTTCTAGCATTGATTGGATCGACAAAACCCTCGGTCTGTATCATATACACGTCCTCGGTTAAATTTCCATTAAGGAAAGCCATTTTGACATCCATCGCCATATCTCATAGTCGAAATATGCAGCAATAGCTAGAATGATCCGTATAGATTTAAGCATCGCTACAAAGAGAAGGTCTCATCGTAGTCAACTCCTTGAACTTGCCGAAAACCTTTGCGACAAGTCGAGCTTTATGGATATGAACATTTCCATCCGTATCAATCTTCTTTTATAGATCCATTTGCACTCTATGGTTTTAACACCATCAAAGGGTCAACCAAGTTCCAAACTTGATTGTCTCCCATGGATGCTATCTCGGATCTCATGGCACTTTGCCATTTCTCAGAGTCTGGGTCCATCATTGCTTCCGCATAGGTCGTAGGCTCATCATTGTCTAACAATAACATGTCTCGCATATTGCGGAGCCTTCCGACCTTTGTGGTGGTGGTGCTTCCTTTGCCATGGGTTCCTCAACTTGTACGCCACGTGGGCATCATTCGTCGAGTCTTCCCGATTGGTTCATCTTGAACCTCTTCAAGCTGCACCGTTCTTCCACTTGTCTCCCTGTTGAGAAACTCTTTCTCTAGGAAAACACCACTTCGAGCGACAAACACTTTGCCCTCTAGTCGGTTGTAGAAGTAATATCCAAAGGTTTCCTTCGGATATCCCACGAAAATGCATTTATCCGACTTGGGTGTGAGCTTGTCCGATCAGTAAACGCTGACAAACGCCTCACATCCCCAAATCTTTATAAAAGACAAACGTGACTCTTCCTACCCATATCTCATATGGTGTCTTAACTACTGATTTAGACGGTACCTATTAAGTGTGAAAGCTGCCGTTTCTAGGCGTAACCCCAAAATGATAATGGTAGATCTCGATCGCTCATCATCGATCGAACCATGTCCAACAAGGTCCGATTCGCTGCTCGGATACCCGTTTCTTTGAGGCGTTCGGGTGGTGTTAGTGTGGAACAATTCCGCAACTCTTGGATGATTGCTAAATTCATGACTCAAATACTCGCCACCACGATCGGATCGCGAGCCTTAATTTTCTTGGCACGTTGATTTTCAACCTCATTCGGAACTCTTTGAACTTTTCAAAAGTTTCGGACTTATGCTTCATTAAGTAGACATAGCCATATCTACTAAAATCATCGATGAAAGTTATGAAGTAATGAAATCCACCTCTAGCGATCGTGCTCATTGGTCCACATACATCGGTATGTATGATTTCCAACAAGTCGATGCCCTCTCAAAGAACCTTTGAAAGGTGACTTGGTCATCTTACCAAGCAAACAAGCTTCACATGTCTCGTATGATTCAAAATCAAGCGAAGTTAGAAGACCATCATCATGGAGCTTCTTCATGCGCTTTTCACTTATGTGACCCAAACGACAATGCCAAACATAGGTGGGATTCAAATCATTAGGTCGAAGTCTTTTAGCATTTATGTTAAAGATGGGCGCATCATCAAGATTTAAAATAAATAACCCATTCACAATGGGCAAAAAGCCACAAACATTTCATTTTAGAGATCAAACAACCATTGTCTTTACTTGCAAATGAATAACCATCTCTCATCAAACATGAGGGGATAAAATGTTTCGACTCATACTAGGAACATAATAACAATTATTCAATTCCATAATAAATCTTGAAGGAAGCTGAAGTTGCATGGTGCCGACGGTCAACGCAGCAACCCTTGCTTTATTTCCGACGCGAAAATCAACTTCACCTCTTGCGACTCCTCTACTTCTTATTAGCCCTGCATCGAGTTGCAAATGTGAGCAAGCGATCCGGTATCAAATACCCAAGAGTTAATAGGAGAATCAGCGAGAAAATGTCTAAAACATTTATGACAAGTGTACCATGGGTGGAAGTCTTACTTCCGGCCTTCTTCTTGCATTCCTCGGAATCCATGTACTTCTTGTAGTTTCTCTTCCAAAGGGCTAGTCTCTTTACAATAGAAGCATCTTGTCTCGGCTCGAGTCCAGCATTAGGCTTAGGCGTTGCTTTTGAGATCATATCTTTAACCTTGCCCTTATTCTTTGCCCATGACTGCTTACCCTTTTCTTGAAGCTAGACTTGTTCTCACACACCATCACATGGCTAGGCCCCGCACACTTCTTAATGTCACTCTCTGCTGTTTTGAGCATCCCACAAAGCTCATTAAGGCCCTTTTCCACCCCATGCATATGGTAGTTCGAAATGAAATGTCCATAGCTAGGTGGTAGAGGCGCCAAAATGAAATCGATTGCCAACTCTTGGCTAATTGGAAAACCAAGTTTATCCAAAGTCCGATTGTAACCAACCATTTTGATCACATGTGGGTCTCGGTGCACCTTCATTAACTTGCATTCGAAAAAGCCTTAGAGACATTGAACCTTTCAGTCTGGCACGTATGCGGAACATGTCCTTAAGCGCCATGATCATATCATACGCTTCGATCCTCAAAGCTGCTTTTGAAGGTCGGGTTCCATGCATGCAAGCATAAGACACTAATCTCAAGAGAGTCATCACATGCTTTCTTGTAGGCATTTTTAACGAGCAGCGCGCATTGTCGTGAGCTCTTACGGGATTGGGGTGTCGAGCGTTTTCCTTTTATACGCCACGAGAACAATTCTCGGAGTTCACGGACCAATCCGAATAGTTTGTTCCATTTAATTTTTCTTTCTCAAGAATCGATCGCAAAGCAAAAGGGTGTGCGCGGTTGTTAGATGCCATTGATCTACAACAGAAAATGCAAAATA
Organism: Dendrocalamus sinicus; assembly: GCA_036346575.1. Taxonomy (NCBI): domain Eukaryota; kingdom Viridiplantae; phylum Streptophyta; class Magnoliopsida; order Poales; family Poaceae; genus Dendrocalamus; species Dendrocalamus sinicus. The sequence continues at coordinate 5,877,631 of CM070658.1, forward strand.
CTAAGACAAATAAAACCATGATAGAGTAAACCGTATTAAACAAATTTAATAGAATGTACTCCCACTAAAATCAATATCCTCTATTGATTCTTAGCGATTCAAGATCCGCAATTAACTAGTCTACTAGTGAGCTTTTGCATCACCGCTAGGAGACAAGGTAATTCGGTAAGTAACACCTTACTAATCATATCTCTATATGACTCTTGTTGTTGGGTGACATCTCTATGCCTCGGTGCCCAACCTTTATGCCCCAAGGCCCATAACCTTTATGATAACCTTGTTAAGTTCACCAACCCTTATGCATGTATGTATCCGATACAAACCCATCTAGTCAAGGAAAGTCGATGGTGCCCTAATTTTATAGACCCACCATCAATTTACAAGACATGGGATGGTGCAGAGTTTAGTTGGGAGGGCATATGTTTAACTTAACATTTTGTGAGGATCATTATACTTCTACCATTCAAACATGCATAGGAGTAAAACAAGCAGAATAGCATTCACACAGTTGTGACTCGGTATGGCCCATTTTCTCATGGTGATCTCCATCGCCATAGAATCATCCCACCATGATGATCTCCATCTCCATGGTCAATGTGTGCCATCCCTTCAAGTGATGTGTCCTCCGAGTACTAATATAAGCTATTACTCATAACAGCTAGTAATCAAATACATGGATACAAGGAATCATCACAAGTCGGCACGCAGCCGTTAATACAATACTTTGACAACACAATGGCTCCAGTAGTGTTGCGAACCCACGACACGCAGTCATGAAAATATTACAAACATGCATCACATACACATTAGGCCATCTGGTCACATACATCCTGCAAAAACAAGTTATGCATAGATTCGCAATCTACGGATAAGGGGGTCGAGGGGTTTCCCCATCAGGGTTCGAAGGCGCAGCGCCCGCGTATTTTGATCGGCAATCTATGCAATTTTTACTTAGGATTTTGATCGGCAAATCATATTTACCCCAAATCGACTATTGTTCGATTCGACCAATTTGCATTGATCTTCGCGTGCACAACCGGTTTTACGTGTCACCGTCTACCCGATGGTGATACCGACCGGTAGGGGTATGTTGTGTACGACCTTAGCAGCACAATCACGGAATATCGATTATTAATCTATGTTCCGATTCGACCAATCATATTGATCTTCGCATTCCGCAATCGGTTTTACGTGTCACTGTCTACCTCGATGGTGATACCGACCAGTAGGGGTATGTTGTGGCACGACCTTAGCAGAATGATCACGGAAACCAGATCTATCCATTACCAGAACTATACAATCGATCACATCGATCATAACGACTTACATATCGCCATTTGTAAAAAAAACAGAGATCCAATCTATGCAATTTTTACTTAGGATTTTGATTGGCAAATCATATTTACCCCAAATCGACTATTGTTCCGATTCGACCAATTTGCATTGATCTTCGCGTGCGCAACCGTTTTACGTGTCACTTTGTCTACCCGATGGTGATACCGACCGGTAGGGGTATGTTGTGTACGACCTTAGCGGCACAATCACGAATATCGATTATTAATCTAGGTTCGATTCGACCAATCATATTGATCTTCGCATTCCGCAATCGGTTTTACGTGTCACCGCTCTACCCCGATGGTGATACCGACCGGTAGGGGTATGTTGTGGCACGACCTTAGCAGAATGATCACGGAAACCAGATCTATCCATTACCAGAACTATACAATCGATCACATCGATCATAACGACTTACATATCGCCATTCGTAAAAAAAACAGAGATCCAATCTATGCAATTTTTACTTAGGATTTTGATCGGCAAATCATATTTACCCCAAATCGACTATTGTTCCGATTCGACCAATTTGCATTGATCTTCGCGTGCGCAACCGGTTTCGTGTCACCGCTTTGTCTACCCGATGGTGATACCGGCCGGTAGGGGTATGTTGTGGCACGACCTTAGCAGCACAATCACGAGAATATCGATTATTAATCTAGGTTCGATTCGACCAATCATATTGATCTTCGCATTCGCAATCGGTTTTACGTGTCACTTCTACCCCGATGGTGATACCGACCGGTAGGGGTATGTTGTGGCACGACCTTAGCGAGAATGATCACGAAACCAGATCTATCCATTACGTAACTATACAATCGATCACATCGATCATAACGACTTACATATCGCCATATGCAAATCACCCAACCTATAACATGACAAAGCAATGGCTCGATACCACCGATGGACTACGGGTTGGCTACGCTAGCACAAATTAATAAAAATTCTACCCGTAAACCAAGATCACTGCAGTTATAGATCACGGAATTACCACTAGACGCCAGTGCGGAATTGATGCAGCACGTCGGGCGGAGTAGTCGTACTCGTCGATGCAAAGACGCGTCGGGCGAGTAGTCGTACTACTTCCTCGTCCTCGTCGCGGCGTCCAACGTACAACTTCTCTCTTGCGGTTCGTCCAAACGCTACGGATGCAGCGCCCCAAAGGTATCCACACGTGCGGGAGAAGCGGCGCCGCGCCGGATTACTAGATCGCGCGGCGCCGGTAGCGTGGGAGGGGTGGCGGCCAGGGTTTGAGGAGGTCACCAAAATTCTCTTTAACCCTGAGCGCCCTTGCCCTCCTTTTATAGATGTCCTTACAAATGGGCTTCTGCGAATGGAGGCCCATTAGGACTCAATACCCAGTCTAACCCGGATCCAATCCGAATTAGGCTTCAGCCCTTAAGTGTGTGACCCTATGGGTTCACGTATGTTTAGACATGACACGAGTTTACCTACTCGGTCAATAGTTGGTAGCGGCCTCTAGCAAGGCGTGCCAACTCCTAAACATACACAAAGATCATATCGGATGAACCATCACAGCGTTATGTACATGCCAATCCTTTTGTCTCACGATATTCGGTCGAGCTCCAAGCTGACCACTCTTTCTCGATCCTCGTGAACTGGAATCCCTTACTAGGTTAACTCTTAACCTTAAGTAGCATGGCCATGCATTTCGGATCCGATCACTCGAGGGCCCAGAGATATCTCTCTCGAGATAGAGAGGGCAAATCCCATCTCGATGACCATGCCTCGCAGCATGCTTCATGACAAACCCAAAGCTACCTTTATAACTACCCGATTCACGGAGTAGCGTTTGATAGCCCCTAAGTAGGTCGATTCACATCTCAAGTACATGCGACAATCTCAGGTCTAAGGACAAGGCGTACACATTGTGTAGAGAGAATCATAAGTATAATTGTTATGTCTCATGTTGGGTCAGTCCAACCCCATGTTCTAAACATGTGTCCACATTATTGGTTTGACATCTCCATGTCTATGACCTGTGAAACATGGTCATCAACCGATACATGTGCTAATCCATCATTCACGTGTGTCCTCACATGAACTCCGACTAGGGACAACTTTAGAATAACCATATAAGTAAAGAGTTTCACAAACAAGTCACATACTTGTTAATCAACACAAAGGCAATATTCAAGGAACATTTATTAAATCATGGATACAATGAAATATCATCATCTCTATGATTGCCTCTAGGGCATATTTCTAACAGGCTGTTCCAATGTTCCATTACCAAATTAGCTACGCCGCCACTAAGGTTTCACCACAACATGAATCCACATGTTGGAGCCCCCTCTTGTGCCATGTGAGACTTCTCATGGCCTACGCCACACTCACATTCAGCCTATAGCGAAACTAAAATGGAAATTCACAAATTACTTAGCCAGATCTGTCCCATACCAGACTTGTGGTAGTATGGTGTGACTTTGTAATAGTAGTTCACAGTCCGGTCCTTAATTTGACTTAGGCCTACCTGCATACCCCTTGTGCCTGGCAGTCAACATCGAGTCAACAAACTACGACGCATGCCAGCAAGCACCCACCACCATACCAATGCCTAAGTCTAAAACAGGTTTTATCCATTTTATTTTATCAAAATTTTATAGACCTTCTTGACTCACCAAAGTCAAGAATAGATTTTATAAACCAACATTTCGTGTGAAACCAATCTTCCCACCTAAATTAATCTAAGCATGGCTAAGCAATTCTATAAAATGTTCTAGTTAATACTAATGTACCAACCAGGCTTTCATCTATGGTGACAAGGTATGTTCGTTCAAATTCGAGATTGGCCATACAAAGGGAATTGGGTGTAACTAAAGTTTTAAGCACATTTGAACTAATTTGAATAAAAGTATGCATGCATATTAATTTAAAAACAACATAAATAATTTAAATTACTGGGATCAACATGGTCAAAGGTGTAACTTGCCTTGCTCGAAGTCTTGCTGCGATTAAATCGAAGAAATACTCTCGGATTAAATAAGTAATCTATACGCAAAGAACCAAAAGAAAATCAAACAAAATTCAAATAAAATCCAAAAATTCAAAAAGAGCCCAGAAATGGATAGTTTAGGATTTTAGAAAAATTTAGAAATTTGAACGAGTTAAATCGGAGTTAAAATGAAGAAGTTATGGCCTTCGGAAGTTCTCACGACCATGGCAAACGTGATCGGGCGGAGCTACGACCACGGCAAATGCGATCGGGCGGAGCTACGACCACGTAGTCGACTTACGACCACATGGGAGGTTTACGACCACGCAGTCGACATACGACCACACGGAAGGTTTACGACTACTCAGGGAAAATTACGACTACGGCCACGCACCGGTCTCGACTACGACTACACCGAGAACCTCGACTCGACTACGAGAGAACTTACGACTTGACTACACAGAGAACTTACGACTTCGACTACACAGAAAACTTACGACTTTGACTACACAGAAAACCTACGACTTCGACTACCAGAGAACTTACGACTTGACTACACAGAGAACTTACGACTTGACTACACGAAAACCTCGACTTGACTACACGAAAACCTACGACTTGACTATACGAAAACCTACGACTTCGACTACACAGAGAACCTACGACTTCGACTACCAGAGAACTTACGACTTCGACTACACAGAGAACTTACGACTACGACTACACGAGAGAACTTACGACTCGACTACGAAAACTTACGACTTGAGGCGAATACGACCACTCAAATAGGTTAACGGCTACCTAGTCATTTACGACCACATAGTCGCTATGACTACTCGGCAGCTCGCCTCGGCTAAGACTTACGACTACGGATCTCGACCACGGGAAGGTGTTACCTTGAAACCGGTTGGCGCGGGGTGGTCGGAGGGAATCGGCAGAGTGGCGGAGACGGCGGATGGTCGTAGAGGTTGATTCTGAGTGGAGACGGTCGGTCGACAAGAAGAAGCGGCGCGCCGAGTCTTCGGCAACAACGGGCTCCGGTGGCGGCGTCGCTCGGCGAAGAGGGGAATGGTGGTCGCCGCGCTGGGGATCACGGCGTCGCCGGCGAGGCGCGGAAGAGACCAGGCGGCGCCAATTCCTCGCCGGGCTCGCCGCGGCGGCGAGGAAGCACGGGTCGGGCGATTCGGTTCGGGCGGAGGAAAGAGGTGGCGGCGCACGAAGGCGAAGGAGGATAACGGGCTCGGGAAGGAGCTTTATAGGGCGGGGGGAGGTAAAGGCTCGCGGAGTTAAGGACTTTAGAAACGATCGCATAACGGCGAGAGGCTTTAAGCCGACGAAAACTGACGGAGGTGGGCGGTTACTAGCGCGCGAGCTTAAGGGCCAATAATGGCTTGGTTGTCGGCGAGGAAGGAGTAACCAAGCTTTTAAAGCTCGGATGGGTTGTTAATGGAGGCCTACGGTTGGGAAAGAAGGGAAGAAGGAAACTTCTAAATTTCTTTTTTTTTAATTTCCAGAAGTAAATTCTCAAGAGTTAAACAAAACTTAGGGAGGGTTAAGAAAAGAAAAGAAAAATAAAATAAAATAAACTTTTTTTTGCTTTAATAAAATATTTTAAATACATTTTCTTGCTTTAGATTTTTAAATAAAATCCAGATAAATCCAAATAAACTCCAGAAAATCAATAGAAGGCAAAAAAAATTTTTTGGGATGTTACACCCTCTTCCCTAGGTTGTTGTGGATCTTTTTCTTGCTGTAAAGACTTCCCGATCATCGGTACTTTCGATGGGTACGCCTTCTCAAAGCCGAACCTTTCTAACACCTTATGGGCGTAGGTTGACTGATGTACTAATATTCCTTCAGGGACATGCTCGAGTTGCAAGAATAAGCAATATGTGGTTTTACCCAAATCTTTCATTTCAAATTGTAACTCTAGGTAAGAATTTGCTTCTTTTATGTCTTCCATTGTCCCAATGATATCCAGATCATCTACATACATTGAGATTATACAAAATCCATTCTGGGATCGTCGTATAAATACACAAGGACAATTTTCATTATTCGTGTAGCCTTTCTTGCATAGAAAGTTGCTTAAGCGATTATACCATGTCACATCCCAAAATTTGCTTTTTGGAAGAAAATTAAATTCAAATTAATTATTTTAAAGTAATTAGATTTTATGTGGCTTTTCTGGATTTTCTGAAATTTAAAACCTAATTTTTAAATTTAAAAAGTAATTCAAAGTAAGAAACTAAAATACCAACAGTAGTTGGAAATAATTTTATTTAGTCCAAAATATGTCCAGGAGCTTGTGTGAATTTTTCTGGAATTTTTGGAGGTATTTTCATATTTTTCTGAGGCCTAAATAATTTTCTAGCCTTTTCTGAAAATCTAAATCAAATTCTAAAAAATAAAAATATCCCCTCTCCCTCCAGTGACGCGTGGGCGGCCCAGATCCATCCACGTCGCGCTCGGCCCATCGAGCCGCCTCTCCCTCTCCTCTCGACTCCCGGGCTGGCCCGTCGGCCACCCCGCCTTCCTCATCCCTCGGGCGACATCGGCCGGTCCGATCTGCGCCGCGTCGCCCGTGCGGGCCATCCAGCCGTCCGCGCCCCGCTCCTCTCTTCTCTCTGACTCGCGGGCCCCTCCCGTCAGCCGCTCGCGGCCTCGCTCCCGCTGCCACCCGGCCCCACCTGTCAGGCCGTCGTCGTCCCCGCGGAGCCGCCTCCTTCCTTTCTTCCTCCCCTCTTTCCTTTCGCCGGCCGGCCGTGCCCGAGCCGAATCCGGCCTTGCCTTCCCTGCCTCTCCCGGGTTTTGGCAACCCCGAGCCCCGGCGGGAAGCGAATCCCCAACGCCCGTGCCTCCCTTCCCTTCCGGCCCCTATTTTCTTTTTCCCAAACTTTCCCGCACGGCCACCAAGATCTCCGTGAGCAATCCCGCACCCGTGTCCCCTCCTCCGCCTATAAAGCCCCCTCGGCTTCGCCTCCTCTCGCACCACCTCCCGGAGCGCTCCACCTTCTTCCCCGAGCCTGTAGCACCCGACATCGTGCGCTCTCTCTCCCGAGCTCCGCCCAACTCCGGCGAGCCTCGCCGCGCGCCTCGGTCATCCCGGGCCCGCGTCGCCTCCCGAGCTCCTCTCATCTGCGATCCTCCTCGACACCTCGGCTGCCCCTCCCGCCCGGCGCCGTCGCGCCAAGGACCCGAGCCAACTCCGCCACCCCTCGTCGCGGCCTTCTCGCTCGTCGTCGCACCTCGTCGACCCTCCAACCGAACCCCTCCGCTCAAGGGTTGCATTTCACGCACCGTCGCACCTCTCGACCCTCCTCGCGCCGCGACCTTGCCTCGTCCACGGTGCCGGACCACTCGGCGAGTAACCCTCAAAGGGATTACCTACCCTTTATGGGTAGGCAACGCCTCCCCCGATCGTTACCGGCACTAACTCTTCCTCCCCTCGGCTCCCTCGGCGCGCGTTCGAGCCCCCGGCTCCGCACGATGAGGTCGAGCCATTCTTTTAAAATCTCGTGCTGACAAGTGGGCCCCACATGTCAGCGGCCGCCGGTCTGCGCTGGCCACTGCCGCCTGGGCCCCACCTCTCTATGCTGGTCTCTGACAAGTGGGCCCGGAGTCCAGAGGGTCCCACATGTCAGAGGTTAAGTCAGTGGGCTCACTATCTAGTGGGTCCCACATGTCAGTGACCGCCAGTGGTTACTGTTCAGTGGGCCCCACCTGTCAGTCCCTCGGAATAAAAGTAGAATTTAAAAATCTAATATTCCAGTGGGCCCCACCTGTCAGAAATTTGGGAATTTCTAGATTTATTCAAATCTGAGATTTTCAAATGAGCATAACTTTCTCATTTTAACTCCAAATTCAGCCATTCAAATTTCTAAATTCATCTAAAATCATAATCTATCCAACTATGGCCTCTATTGAATTTTTGGATTTTATTTGAATTTTTGTTTGTATTTATTTGCTTTGTTTGCTTTGTCTTTTCTCGCGTAGATTCCAACGTTGTCGACGATCCCTCTTCACAGCAGCAAGAAGACCCAGAAACCCTGCAAGAAGGCAAGTCTCCTTTGATCATATTGAACCTATGCTTTTGAAATGTTTTAAATATTTTAAATTATGTGCATTGCTATTTATATAAAGTCACTAGTTCAAATCTTTAGGAGTTAGTTATTCCAACTTGGTTATGCCCTCATTTGACATTGATTGCCATGTACCTTGTCACCCTAGAACCCCCTTTTGTCTCAATAATGAGATTAATATTAACCTTTGTGAATAGTAGAATGGTAGGATAATGCTTAGCCATGCTATCTAATAACTTTGGGAAATCTTGAAAACGGGAAATTATGATTTAGTGTTGAGCCCCTGTGTTTATGAAAATTAGTGGTAATTGGAGTTGCCACTGTTCTTTTAAAATAAAATAAAATGTGAAAGTTGGTTTAGATTAGGGTGGATGGTTAGTTTGGTTTGGTGCAGTAAGCACGAGAACTTGTTAAGTGTATGTTCCACCTTAGTCAATTAAGGACCGACGCTTGTGTTTGTCCAAACTGAGCATTAACCGTACAACCACAAGTCTATATGGGTGCGACCTAGGTGACTAACTTATGATAGTCTAGTTTAGGTGCCACCGATGGAAAGTGGGTGCCGGGATGGACCGTTATTCACGGTGAGGGACAGGATTTCTTGTACTCATATGGCGCAAGAGGGGCTTGGTTGGGCGGTTAGCCTACTGCGGTGAAACCTCGGCGGGTGGTATCTAGCTAGATTAGAGTAAGGTAAAGGCTTTGTGGTATTTTATCCGGGTCTCATGCCAAAGGAAGCGTGTTGACTTTTAGGATAATTTATCTCTTGTGGGTAAAGTTGTACAACCTCTGCAGAGTGTAAAACTATTCGAATAGCCGTGCCCACGGTCAAGGGCGGGCAAGGAATGCATTCACATGGTAGATTTCTGGTTTTGGTTTTAAAATCAAAGTTTTTGTATTCCGAGAGTGGAGGAACTCTCGGAAGGAATCTGGCGGTTGGAGCAGAGAGGGTGGATGTAACCCGCAATATTAACTTGTTCAGTTGATTAAGCTAGTGTTGGTGGATAAAGCCTTCACTAGAGAATAATTGTTAGTTCTGTTAAAATCATTTACTTTATTAAACTGATGCCTTTGAAAATAATTAGTAGTAATTGAAATTATAAAATATTGCTTTGTGCAAAAGAGCCATATAGCCTTCCTTTGTCAAGCCTTGCATCTATGCATTTTCCCAAGACTTGCGAGTACTTTATGTACTCACATGCTACACTTAAAATTAAATCTCGAGAGGAAGTTGAAGCTCAAGAAGGTGACTACGACTCTTTGCTTCACTTGTGGCTGCGATGGATTCTTCCCGAGGACTAGGTCGCGCTTCCCATCAATTGCACGTGGCGAATTGATGGGTCGTCTCTGATTATCTTTGCTTCCGCTTTATTTCTTGTGTGCGAGGTCTTGAACCTCATTTGTAATAATGAGACCTTTTAGGTCAAGACTCTTAATTATTGTAATAAATTGTTGTTGGTGATGTTTTCCATTCTTTTAATGTGTGCACTAGCTTTGATGCGGGACTAGTCTTTGTAATACACAGAGGGTCCGGGTTTGGTAATCCGGGGTCCCGACAGAGATGGTATCAGAGCCAATTTGACTGTAGGACGTGACCTAGATTAAGAATGGCAAACCATAGGGATTTATATTTATAAAAAGAGTATATTAAAAATGTATAAGCTTCTTTGCTTCTACTCTCTTCCTACCTAGAATCTCGTTCTTGTCTCCAACTCCATTTGTTAAAAACTTTTACTAATCTTTTCTTTTACTCAACTTTGTAGATGGCTGGTTCATCCTCCGCTGCCCCGTGGGACTACTACTCACATGGAGAGGATCTTTGGAGCATTCGCTAGCCTTCTCCGGCGGTGATGCGATGCTTGGAGTACCGTCGGCCGCCCATTTTCAGAGGACGGAAGACGCGGATCTGGATCGAGACTCATGGGCGATGGAGGTATTCTGTATGCACGGAAGGGGAATTCAACTCCACACATACCCCATCAAGCACCCTCGGTCCCATTGTTGACGCCCGTCCGGACGCAGACGCTGGCCATTGACGAGTTATGCCACCGCACAAGGATGTTGTACATCAGTCCCCTTTTGCTTCTTCATCAACCTCGAGCGGGACGAGGTATCTAGATCCCTTTGACATCCCACCGACGATCTCGATCGTCGCACCAAGTGCGCTCACGCAGCGATGGCGATCACTTATGCTAGAGCTCGGAGGAGATTGGACAACTCCGGATGCTTCTCACTTCCAACTACCATCACTCCGACACCCTTCGCGCGCAGCTTCTTTGGAGCCAGACAGACGAGTTTAGATTGGGACGTCTCCAAGTTGTACCCGACTACACGCCGTCTTCACCTGCACCAGCCGCCGCCCACCCAACGCGCGCCATTTCGACTCGGGACTCCGCTTTCGGCTCACAAAGACGCAAGAAGGTGAGACGCCCCAGTCCGCCACCCGTCATCACTCTCAAGAAGCGCAAGCCTTCTCCTTCCCGCTCGCGTTCGACTGCCTCCAGTCGTAACCGTCCCCGTGCTTCGGCTGAGTGTGATTGTTCGAGGCACCATGTGAGAGAGCGCCAGGAAGACCCGGAGGAGGATCCAGAAGAGGACCCGGAAGAGGACCCTGAGGAGCGCGCCTTTGGAGAGGATTAGTAGTCTTTTGAGTCAGTAGTACCCAAATAAAATGTCCACGTCTTTAGAACATTTTATGCTATGTTTTGGTGTGCTAGATGGACTGTACCAGGCCTATGTGCACTTGTGGTACAGCCATCCTTGGAGTTATCTTGATTTTAATAAAAGTTTTCCCTAAGTGGTTGCTGTTTTCTTCTTGTGTGTTGGTTTGGGATGTTGATTAGTTTCCCCCTAATCTCTTACCTTTGCTATTTCCCTCTTACCTTCTGCTAACCTAAACCACTTCAGATGGTGAACACAAGGAGCAACCCTGGCAACAGCCGTGACGCCAACAATCAACCAGAGGACAACATTCCACCACCTCCCGCTCAGGCCCCCAACTTGGAACAGATGATGGCCATGCAACTTCAGATTCTTCAAGCACTCGCCCAGAACCAAGTGCAGCCAGCCCAGCAGGCACCCAACCAGGCGCCTCAGTCTAAGTTGGGAGAATTCATGAGAACAAGGCCTCCCACTTTTGCTGGATCAGTGGATCCCCTGGAGGCAGATGATTGGATCAAGGATGTGGAAAGAAAATTGGTCCTAGCTCGATTACAACGACAACGAGAAGGTGCTGTATGTCGCTCACCACTCAAGGGAATCGCTAACCGGTGGGAAAACTACCGCGCCCCCATCAAAATGCACAAGCCATCAATTGGGATGAGTTTGTTGAAGCTTTCATACCGCCCATATTCCTACGGGAATAATGGAAATGAAGAAAAGAGAATTCTACCAACTGCAGCAGGGAAACCTCAGTGTTTCCGAGTACCTGAACAAGTTCACCCAACTGTCCAGGTATGCATCTGAAGAGGTCACATCGGAGGCGACCAAGATTTGGAGGTTCACGCAGGGACTTGACCCCAACCTCAAGGTGCAGCTGGTGTCCAATGATTACCCGACCTTCCAGCACCTAGTGAACAAGGCCTTTGTCCAAGAAGATGCTCAGCGTCATCTATACGAAACTCAGAAGAGGAAGTTCCAAGCTCAGCAAGGAGCAAGCAGCTCTCGGTTTCGCCCAACATACCTCATTTTCACAAGCCTTCAGAGTCAAGCGTGCCAAGGACTCCCTTTTCAGGACCTCGCCCAAATCCACAAACTCCCGGGCAAGCAATGGTGGCCAACCCCAGCAGAACAAGACTTGTGCGCAGGAGTGCGGTGTTTCAACTGCAAGAACATGGGGCACTATGCCAAGAATCGTCCCCGAAAACGCCAAAGAAGTGACCCAGTTCATTTCAATGCTGGGACTACGCCAAGAAGAGCTCCGATCGCAGTCAAGGCCGTGGGGCACCACAAACCCCAAGGACTCCGCAGCAATGAGCAGGGACATCTTAACCATGTCACTGCGGAGGCGACCCAGATGCACCCGCGTAGTTCTGGTAAGTTCCTTGTCAACTCGATATTTGCATCAGCATTATTTGATTCGGAGCTTCGCATTCTTTTGTGTCAAAAGATGTGGTTGAAAGATATAAATGGGATGTGCGTAAACTACGTAACCCCATGCTAGTCCAGTCTCTGGAAAGGAAATAAGGACTAACACGGTTTGCCCCAACGCAATCGTGGATATAAATGGAGTTAAGTTCCTAGCGAATCTTATTATAATAGACTCCAAGGGTTTAGATGTAATACTTGGTATGGATTGGTTAACCAAGTACAAAGGGCAGATAGATTGTGCCGATCGAGCTGTTACTCTTACCAATGCAAGGGATTCGAGTAAGGTTTCAGTCCAATGCACCTTCCCGTAAGAAAAGTAAGTTAAGCAGTTTGAAGGGAATAACTTTGGAAAAGGTGCCTATAGCATGTGAATACCTGATGTATTTCTGAAGATTTGCCAGAATGCCACGGATAGAGAGATTGAATTTGTTATAAATGCTGCACTGCACAGCCCGATTTCCAAGAGACCTTACCGGATGTCCGCAAATGATTTGGCCGAAGTCAAGAAACAAATTGAAGAGCTGCAAGATAAAGGATTTGTAAGGCCAAGCTCGTCACCTTGGGGAGCCCCAGTACTGTTAGTAAAGAAGAAGGACGGAAGTCTTCGCATGTGTGTGGATTATCGATCCTTGAATGACGTGACGATCAAGAACAAGTACCCTTTGATCTGTTTGATCAGTTGAAAGGATCATGTGTCTTCTCCAAGATTGATCTTCGATCAGGTTATCACCAATTAAAGATAAGACCAGAAGACATACCCAAGACAGCATTTGCTACTCGTTATGGATTGTACGAGTATACAAGAATGTCTTCGGTCTAACCAATGCTCCCGCATACTTCATGAATCGATGAATAAGGTGTTCATGGAATATTTGGATAAGTTTGTGGTTGTGTTTATCGATGATATTTTGATATACTCCAAGAATGAGGAAGAGCACGCAGAACATTTGAGGATAGTTTTGGATAAGCTCAGAGAAAATCAGTTGTATGCCAAGTTTAGTAAGTGTGAGTTTTGGTTGAAGAAAGTAGCTTTCTTGGGCCATGTGATTTCGGCAGGAGGAGTGTCCGTAGACCCTGAGAAAGTAAATGATGTGCTTAATTGGACACAACCAAAGTCAGTATCCGAGATCAGAAGTTTTCTTGGATTGGCTGGTTACTATCGTCGATTTATTGAAGGCTTCTCCAAGCTCGCAAGACCTCTCACCCGATTCTTTCAAGAAGGAAAAGAAGTTTGAATGGAGTAAACCGTGCGAGGATAGTTTCCAAGAGCTGAAGAAGAGGTTAACTTCTGCACCAGTGTTAACACTTCCAGATATTAGAAAGGATTTTGAAGTCTTCTGTGATGCGTCAAGGCAAGGACTAGGCTGTGTACTGATGCAAGAAAGAAAGGTAGTGGCATATGCTTCGAGGCAGCTGCGACCCCATGAAGGAAATTACCCAACTCATGATTTAGAGCTTGCTGCCGTAGTGCATGCACTGAAAATATGGAGGCACTACTTGATTGGTAACCGCTGCGAGATTTACACGGATCACAAGAGCCTGAAGTACATATTTACTCAACCCGATCTCAACATGAGGCAAAGGAGATGGCTTGAGTTAATAAAGGATTATGATATTCGAATACATTATCACCCAGGAAAGGCTAATGTGGTAGCTGATGCCTTGAGTCGAAAGAATTACTGTACCAAACTGTGGATTAGGGATAGTATGCCCGCACTTCAAGAAGAATTTCAACGGCTCAACTTAGAAGTAGTGGAGAAAGGATTCCTAGCCACTTTGGAAGTTCAACCAACCTTAGAAGATCAAATCAGGGCAGCTCAAAAGGAGAACAAGTATGTCCAGGAGATCAAGGATAATATGAAGAAAGGGAAAGCCTCGGGATTTTCAGAGGATGAAGAAGGTACCCTTTGGTTTGGGAAAAGAATTATTGTACCTGAAAAGAAAGAGGTAAAGGAGTTAATATTGAAGGAAGCCCATGAATCTGGATATTCAATTCACCCTGGGAGTACAAAGATGTACCACGATCTCAAGGAAAGGTATTGGTGGTCACGTATGAAACGAGAAATTGCCGAATACGTAGCTTTGTGTGATGTATGCCAACGGATTAAAGCTGAACACCAGAGACCTGCTGGACTTTTGCAGCCATTGCAGATCCCTGAGTGGAAATGGGAAGAAATTGGTATGGATTTTATAACTGGATTACCAAGAACCAAATCAGGACACGATTCAATTTGGGTTATTATGGATCGTCTGACAAAAGTCGCCCATTTCATTCCAAAGAAAGACCACCTACTCCGGGATAGACTTGCAGAGTTGTACATGTCAAGAATTGTGTGTTTGCATGGAATCCCAAAGAAGATTGTGTCGATCGAGGAACCCAATTCACTTGAGATTTTGGCAAAGCTACATGAACTTTTGGGCACAAACTTAAACTTCAAGATGCAGCTTATCATCCACGAGACGATGGACAAACAGAAAGAGTAAATCAAATTCTGAAGACATGTTGAGAGCTTGTGTAATGGCAAACAAGAATAATCGATCCGAGTTTGCCGTATGCAGAGTTCTCCTATAACAATAGTTATCAATCCAGTTTGCAAATGTCTCCGTTCAAGCCCTATACGGCGAAAGTGTAGGACTCCATTGTATTGGAAGGAAACAGAGAAGGACAAGTGCTTGGACCAGATGTGTTGAAGCAAGCGTAAGAACAAGTTTGTCTAATCCAGGACAGATTAAAAACAGCACAAACCAGACAGAAGAGCTATGCGGATAATCGACGTAGAAGCTTAGAATTTGTACCTGGGGATCATGTTTATTTGAAGGTGTCACCTCTCAAAGGAATGAGACGTTTTGGAGTCAGTGGAAAGCTAGCTCCCGATTCATTGGACCCTTTCGGTGGTAGCAAAGCGAGGAGAAGTTGCTTACCGCTTGGAGCTTCCGCCTCCACAAAGGTGCATGATGTCTTCCACGTATCCCAGCTAAGGAAGTGTCTCAGAGTGCCAGAAGAGCAGATGCCTTTAGACGAAATAAACGTGAAGGAGGACCTCACCTATCCAGAATATCCAGTCAAGATATTGGAGGAAGCAGAGCGCCGTACGCGCAGCAAGGTTATCAAGTTCTGTAAAGTGCAGTGGAGCAACCATTCAGAATCGGAAGCAACTTGGGAGCGTGAAGAGGATCTAAGAGAAGAGTTCCCCGACCTTTTTCCCAGTCCATCCGAATCTCGGGGTCGAGATTCTTTCTAAGGGGGTAGGTTTGTCACATCCCAAAATTTGCTTTTTGGAAGAAAATTAAATTCAAATTAATTATTTTAAAGTAATTAGATTTTATGTGGCTTTTCTGGATTTTCTGAAATTTAAAACCTAATTTTTAAATTTAAAAAGTAATTCAAAGTAAGAAACTAAAATACCAACAGTAGATGGAAATAATTTTATTTAGTCCAAAATATGTCCAGAGCTTCGTGAATTTTTCTGGAATTTTTGGAGGTATTTTCATATTTTTCTCGAGGCCTAAATAATTTTTAGCCTTTTCGAAAATCTAAATCAAATTCTAAAAATAAAATATCCCTCTCCTCCAGCGACGCGTGGGCGGCCCAGATCCATCCACGTCGCGCTCGGCCCATCCAGCCGCACTCCCTCTCCTCTCTCGACTCCCGGCCCGGCCCGTCGGCCACCGCCTTTCCTCATCCTCGGCCGACATCGGCGGTCCGCTCGCGCCGCGTCGCCGTGCGGGCCATCCAGCCGCTCGCGCCCGCCTCTTCTCTCGACTCGCGGGCCCCTCGTCGGCCGCGCGCGCGCCTCGCTCCCGCGCCACCCGCCCCGCTGTCGGGCCGTCGTGCTCCCGCGAGCCGCCTCCTTCCTTTCTTCCTCCTCTTTCCTTTCTCGCCGACGAGACCGCGCGAATCCGGCCTTGCCTTCCCGCCTCTCCCGGTTTGAACCCAGACCCCGCGGCGCGAATCCCAACGCCGTGCCTCCTTCCCTTCCGCCCCTATTTCCTTTTCCCCAAACTTTCCCGCTGCCACCGAGATCTCCGGCGAGCAATCCACGGCCGTGTCCTCCTCCGCCTATAAAGCCCCTCGGCCGCCTCCTCTCGCACCACCTCCCGGCGCTCCACCTCCTTCCCGAGCCTCGTGGCACCCCAGCACCGTGCGCTCTCTCCCGAGCTCCGCCCAACTCCGCGAGCCTTCGCGCCGCCTCGGTCATCCCCGAGCCCGCCGCCGCCTCCCGAGCTCCTCTCGTGCATGCGATCCTCCTCGACACCTCAGCTGCCCCTCCCCGCCGCCGGAGCGCCGTCGCGCCAAAGGACCCGAGCCAACTCCGCCACCCCCTCGTCGCCGGCCTTCTCCGCTCGTCGTCGCACCTCGTCGACCCCTCCAACCGAACCCCCTCCACTCAAGGGTTGCATTTCACGCACCGTCCGCACCCCTCCGACCCTCCCTCGCCGCCGACGACCTTGCCTCCGTCCACGGCTGCCGGACCACTCCAGCAGGTAACCCTCAAAGGGATTACCTACCCTTTATGGGTAGGCAACGCCTCCCCGCCCGACTGGTTACCAGCGCTAACTCTTCCCTCCCCTCGGCTCCCTCGGCGCGCGTTCGAGCCCCCGGCTCCGCACGCTGAGGTCGAGCCATTCTTTTAAAATCTCGTGCTGACAAGTGGGCCCCACACGTCAGCGGCCGTCGGTCTGCGCTGGCCACTGCCGCCTGGGCCCCACCTCTCTGTGCTGGTCTCTGACAAGTGGGCCCGGAGTCCAGAGGGTCCCACATGTCAGAGGTTAAATCAGTGGGCTCACTGTCTAGTGGGTCCCACATGTCAGTGACCGCCAGTGGTTACTGTTCAGTGGGCCCCACCTGTCAGTCCCTCGGAATAAAAGTAGAATTTAAAAATCTAATATTCCAGTGGGCCCCACCTGTCAGAAATTTGGGAATTTCTAGATTTATTCAAATCTGAGATTTTCAAATGAGCATAACTTTCTCATTTTAACTCCAAATTCAGCCATTCAAATTTCTAAATTCATCTAAAATCATAATCTATCCAACTATGGCCTCTATTGAATTTTTGGATTTTATTTGAATTTTTGTTTGTATTTATTTGCTTTGTTTGCTTTGTCTTTTCTCGCGTAGATTCCAACGTTGTCGACGATCCCTCTTCACAGCAGCAAGAAGACCCAGAAACCCTGCAAGAAGGCAAGTCTCCTTTGATCATATTGAACCTATGCTTTTGAAATGTTTTAAATATTTTAAATTATGTGCATTGCTATTTATATAAAGTCACTAGTTCAAATCTTTAGGAGTTAGTTATTCCAACTTGGTTATGCCCTCATTTGACATTGATTGCCATGTACCTTGTCACCCTAGAACCCCCTTTTGTCTCAATAATGAGATTAATATTAACCTTTGTGAATAGTAGAATGGTAGGATAATGCTTAGCCATGCTATCTAATAACTTTGGGAAATCTTGAAAACGGGAAATTATGATTTAGTGTTGAGCCCCTGTGTTTATGAAAATTAGTGGTAATTGGAGTTGCCACTGTTCTTTTAAAATAAAATAAAATGTGAAAGTTGGTTTAGATTAGGGTGGATGGTTAGTTTGGTTTGGTGCGATAAGCACGAGAACTTGTTAAGTGTATGTTCCACCTTAGTCAATTAAGGACCGACGCTTGTGTTTGTCCAAACCGAGCATTAACCGTACAACCACAAGTCTATATGGGCACGACCTAGCTGACTAACTTATGATAGTCTAGTTTAGGTGCCACCAAAGGAAAGTGGGTGCCGTGGATGGACTGGTTATTCACAGTGAGGGACAGGATTTACTTGTACTCATATGGCGCAAGAGGGGCTTCGTTGGGCGGTTAGCCTACTGCGGTGAAACCTCAGCGGGTGGTATCTAGCTAGATTAGAGTAAGGTAAAGGCTTTGTGGTATTTTATCCGGTCTCATGCCAAAGGAAGCGTGTTGACTTTTAGGATAATTTATCTCTTGTTGGTAAAGTTGTACAACCTCTGCAGAGTGTAAAACTATTCGAATAGCCGTGCCCACGGTCAAGGGCGGCAAGGAATGCATTCACATGGTAGATTTCTGGTTTTGGTTTTAAAATCAAAGTTTTTGTATTCCGAGAGTGGAGGAACTCTCGGAAGGAATCTGGCGGTTGGAGCCAGAGAGGGTGGATGTAACCCGCAATATTAACTTGTTCAGTTGATTAAGCTAGTGTTGGTGGATAAAGCCTTCACTAGAGAATAATTGTTAGTTCTGTTAAAATCATTTACTTTATTAAACTGATGCCTTTGAAAATAATTAGTAGTAATTGAAATTATAAAATATTGCTTTGTGCAAAAGAGCCATATAGCCTTCCTTTGTCAAGCCTTGCATCTATGCATTTTTCCCAAGACTTGCGGAGTACTTTATGTACTCACATGCTACACTTAAAATTAAATCTCAGAGGAAGTTGAAGCTCAAGAAGGTGACTACGACTACTGCTTCGCTTGTGGCTGCGATGGATTCTTCCCGAGGACTAGGTCGCGCTTCCCACCAATTGCCCGTGGCGAATTGATGGGTCGCTCTCGAGTTATCTTTGCTTCCGCTTTATTTCTTGTGTGCGAGGTCTTGAACCTCATTTGTAATAATGAGACCTTTTCGGTCAGTACTCTTAATTATTGTAATAAATCGTTGTTGGTGATGTTTTCCATTCTGTTTAACTGTGTGCACTAGCTTTGATCTGGGACTAGTGCTGTAATACACAGAGGGTCCGGGTTTGGTAATCCGGGGTCCCGACAGAGATGGTAATCCGGAGTCAATGATCTTCTGGACTTCTCTATTTGCTTCACTAGTGTGCGGGTCATGTTCATGGATTCCCGTGGCATGCCACGTAATTTCCTGATATTTTTCATCAAGAGGTTGATTTCCTCCCCCTAATGTTGGAAAATTATCCTCATCAAATATGCAACCAGCGAAGTGAACGGTATGCAAATCTCCTGTCATGGGTTCTAAATACCTGATTATGGATGTAGACTCATAACCAACGTATATCCCAGTCTTTCGGAGAGGACCCATTACAGTACGCTGTGGAGTGGGTATAGGTACATAAACCTTGCATCCAAACCTCCTGAGATGAGAAATTTTCGGTGCTGACCCTTGCGCCAGTTGCATATGTGAATGGATCTTGTAGGCCGATGGTCTAAAGTTGATAGAGATTTGCTGCATGCACGACTACGTCTCCCCAACATGTAGCTAGTAAATTACAATTTTGCAAAAGAGGTCAGGCAATGAATTTAATTCTTTTGATTAATGCCTCTGCTAAACCATTCGGTATGGATATGCGGTACAAAATGCTCAACTGTAATTCTCATTGCCATGCAATAATCATCAAATACCTTTGAAGTAAATTTTTTGGCGTTGTCCATTCTGATAGACTTTATGTGATGGTCAGGAAAAATATTTCTGATGCAAATTATCTGCGAGATTAGCTTTGCGAAAGCATGATTTCTTGTAGACAATAAACATACGTGTGACCATTTCGAGGAAGCATCGATGAGCATCATGAAATATTTAAATGGCCATAACAAATGGCTGCATGGGACCGCAAATGTCTCCTTGGATGCGGTCCAGGAATACAGGGACTTCATCCTTCACTTTCAGAGTGGAAGGTCTAGTAATTAATTTCCCAGTGGCGCATGCGGGGTACACAAAATCATCGTGATTTGGAAAATTCTTTATATTAATATTACGTCCTTGGGAATTGTTGATTATATTTCTCATCATCCTAAAACATGGGTGACCTAATATGTCATGCCAGAGACAGAAAAGTTCAGAGCTTCCAAATACTGTCTTCAGGATAGTATAGGCTGCAGGTGCCTTGATGTTGGTGTAGTATAGCCCAGCTTCTAATGAACGAAGTTTTTCTAATACTATTTTTCCATTTGTTTCGTGCTTCATAATGAGCAGGTATTCCTTACCGTACTCTTATTCAGTCTCAACGTAGAAACCATTGGCACGAATATCCTTAAAACTTAGAAGAGTTCTAATCGATTCTGGGTATAATAAGACTTCTTGAATGACGAAAGTTGTGCCAATTAGAAGTATAATTGTGGCTCTTCCTAACAAAAAGGACCTGCAATCCAGATCTTGACTTCTCAAGGCTTCATAAGCAACAGAGGGTTTAAGACCTCGTCTGTTGCGGTAGCAGCAGCACGGGCCATTAAAAGGGGTCAAAATGGCCCGTAAAGTAAGGCCTATTCTCTATGTATGATTTAGTACTATGTTGCTAAGGTAAAATAGAGGTGAAGAAGACATGGTACGTCGTTGGCATTCT
Organism: Dendrocalamus sinicus; assembly: GCA_036346575.1. Lineage (NCBI taxonomy): Eukaryota > Viridiplantae > Streptophyta > Magnoliopsida > Poales > Poaceae > Dendrocalamus > Dendrocalamus sinicus. The sequence goes on from CM070658.1 coordinate 5,898,398, forward strand.
GGAACCCATTTTTGGCCGAGTGAGGGCTGTGTATTCTACCATTCCAATACGTGAAGAAGACATGGCACGTGGTTGACATCCTGGAACCTTTTTTGGCTGCATGAGGGCCGTGTATTCTCTATGTCCTTTTCCAATACGTGAACAAGAAATGGCACCAGGTTGACATCCTGGAACCCTATTTTGGCTGCATGAGGGCCGTGTGTTCTCGGGGTGCAATCGGTTGAATTCGGATGATATTGTTTATACTGCATTGTAATCTATATTTTTTTCATTAGAGTTGGAGTCGGAGTCGGATACGATAAGGCACTACTACAGAAATACTATTAGTAGACGCCAAATCACATACGGTTTGATAAAACCGTCATTGACGTACACTATCAGATACGGTTTTAATTTGGAGACCGTCTGTGTTGTTGGTGTTGGAAACAACGTACAATGATTTTTTGTTTAGGATAAGATTGATATTGATTGTAATTGTATATTTGTTAATGGATATCTTATTTTATTTTATTTCAATTAATTTATTTGCGAAATGGATCTTTTATGTTTGTGAAATTAATTGAGATGTGAATTGGATGTATACATGTACATGTTGATTTGCTTATTTTAGAGGGCATGGCTAGCATTTTCTGAGGCTAGCCAATAAACAGAAATAGATTTAGGGGTAGAAGAAAATAACATAGATAGTTTTTAACTAAAAACGTCTGTGCTAGTTGATAATCACTGATGGTTTTTAACTAAAAATCGTTTGTGCTAGTTGATAATCACAAACTGTTTTTAGTTAAAAACCATCTATGATATTTATATATCACAGACGGTTTTTAGTTAAAAACCGTCTGTGATTATCAATTATTATAGACGGTTTGTAATTAAAAACCGTCTGTGATATTTATACCACAGACGGTTCGAAAGCCGTCTGTGATGACCTTGTATCATTACTGACCCATAAATTCAGACGCCTCACAAAACTGTCTGTGATGACGTTTTTGAACCGTCTGTAATACGGTTTTCTGTAGTAGTGAGGCTAGATACGAATATAAATTCGGAGTATTCGGAGTTTCAGATACGGTATCGTCAGGATGGATATATAACGATTTCGGATCGGAAGCAAATAATATAGGTAGATAGTTTGACAATAGGTAAATTCGACACATGATAAATTCATACATAAGTTTAATATATTCATAGTCATAGGACAAAGCATGCAACGCTATCCCACCCTAAGCATATTCAAACACAGAATCATCTCCTTTCCAATGGGAGCCTATGAGCTTTTTCTCGTCTCGCTCTGTAGTCTGAATTCAACAAAGAACAGCCACACACTATATAGTAATACTAGTAATACTTGACGTGTGACCATTGACCCATCTTTCTCTAGAAACCAACCCTTAGATAACACATTTCCAGACTTGACGTGAAGGAATAAGGATAATCAAATCTCAATCTGAATGAATTTTCAGGACTCGAGTTGAAGAGGCCAAAACAACCGAGGAGAAGAGAGCACGAGGAAAGACAATCTCGAGGCAAGAATTCACATTGGCCAGCGAACAGATCACTGCATGAGAAATTAAACTACCGCAGAAGTCAATGTGGCAGTGTAATACCCGTGGGGAAGAAAATGAAAAAGAAAGTAAGGAATGAAATAAATTCACAGTTTACAATAGAGAGATTAATTATAAAAGGGAAATCATGTCTTACACTCTTAGTTACATTCGGATCAAAATAAAATAGAAATTAAATTCGGATTAATACATATTCCTACCAGTACATTAAAATTTAGAAAAAAAAGGTGAAGTTACATGCATACCCTTTCATACAATAGGATTAGAATCCACCTTTAAGCTAGCACCACATGCCATATTATTTGTGAGCCAGTTAGCATTAAGATGCCGGAAAAGACCAAAGAAAAGAACAAATGAAATTAAGTAAATTGAAGAAAGAGAAAGAGATTGCTGTCAAAAGCCCTAGAGGGCATAGCTGAAAGCATAAACAAACCTGAAATATATTCAAAGGATCTTGGAAACCAGCCCACTGTCCCAAAAATATCCATTTACAGCCGTAGCCATAGTAAAGGGGCAGCAAAGCATTTGAGAAGGCATAGCTAGGCACTTCTTGAATACACAACATAGCCTCCTGAAAAGCCACAAGGCAACACTAAGGGGACAACACAACCCATCGAGAAGTCATAGCACAATAGAGCCAATAAGCTAGCGCAATAGAAGGGGGGGGGAGGAGAAGCACCAACATCCAAACCCCATGTCCAAAAGACAACCACATAGCATCAGTTACCGCAAAGAGAAATCAGGGCAAGCCGACAGGAGCAAAAAGCTAGGCCACGGGACAACAAGCCGTAGGAGGAGAAGGCCACCGTCACCGCTCATCGTCACACAGGTGACCCGGGAAGCAACTGCCAAGCACAAGACACTATCCTATCCCAAAGCAACCCAACAATCAACCGACAAAGGTAGCCCACCATCCATTTTCAGTACTTGCATCAAATTCTCAGAAGTAAACCATGCATAGCCCATAGTCAACAAGCAATCAACTGAATGGCATAGCATCACTAGGGCAGCACCTAGGCACCACCGAGTATATGCGCAGAAGGGAAAAGAGTAGGAGGGAGGTTACCGTAGGCGAGGATCGGCGGCAGCAATGCACTACCATCGGCTTAGTACTCGCACTCGACAGCCACCACACACTCCCCTGGTGTACGGGCAGCTTCGAGCTCCGCCGTGACTAGCCAAAGCAGCTCACCTCCGTGCCCATCCCCTTCTTTATCTAAAAACCAAATCAAATCAAAATAGTAACAAGCTTGCCATAAAACAGAAATTGCGATGAGAAGGGGACACGAGAAAATGGCAGCCGGGTGGAGAGGAGCCAGATTTGGGACTTAGGAGAAAAGAAGGAAAAGAAGAGAAAAAGGTTAAGTGCGTATGGATAAGATTTACTCACAAATATAGAAAGATCCTTAAATTCTGGTCATTTGGGCATTGGGGTATTGGAAAGGTGTTTCATGAGAGAATGGTTGTCGATATCAGATTTATGCATAGGAACGTTGTCGGTTGTCCATACGTGTAGAACCGATGTTGTTTGCATGCTTGTGTCAATTTCCATGTTGAGTTGAGAGTTCGGGTGATGCTTTCAAGTGGAGGTTTTGATTTGGCGCTCCTCCACGCATTGTCCACAGGAACAATCAGGCAAGTGCATCGTAGAATAGTGGATTGTGATGAACGCCTGGTATTTGTTTAATGCCATGATTTATGCCGTGTTATGAAATGATATCCCGACTTATCTATTGATTCTACTATGATGAGAGATACTTATGATTGATATCAACATTTGAAGAATGTTGTGTTTGCATTGTACCATGAGCATCACGGAAGCCCTATGACGATAGGCATCCCACACGGTAGGAATATCAGGACCTACGTCGGTAGGCACCTCTAAGGATGGAGGCAGAGGGGTTTCACCGACTAGTGAAGCAACTCCACTATAGCGGTATAAGTGGCACACAGAGGTGCATTATACATTGCACTCATACGAAGGACCTACCATGGTAGGCCTCCCACAACGGTGGGGAAATCAAGACCTACTTTGGTAGGCACCTCCAGGGATGGAGGCAGAGGGGTTTCATAGATGGGCGAAGAAACTCCACTATACTGATATAAGCTACATACAGAGGTGTATTTGATCGCATTGCATCATAGAGTAGGTGGTAGCACTTTGGGCTCAGAGAGGGGCCAGGGTGTTACAGTTGGTATCAGAGCAGGCATTAGATCCGTGGTGTAGAAAAAATTGATAACTTAGCTTAATTATAAAACTAGAACTTGACGTAGGTTGTTTAATTATTAAAACCTAACTTAGGTCTAATGGTTAAATTAAAACTTGACACACTCTGATGCACAATAGGATGGGGTTGGGTTAAGTATTGCATCCACGTTCCATTAGCTGCATTCATGATTAATCATGGTGTGTGATGGTTGTTTGAGAACTGATTGTGCTATTGGTTGTTTGGGGTGCAGAGGATATGCCGAAGGGTAGAGGCCATGGTTGTGGTGGATGTCGTTGCTGGGGTCACGAACACAGTCCGGCAGTGTCACCACCTCTAGCTGAGGAGAGTATCGATAATGCGGGTGAGGATGTCGTTTCGACTATTCAACCAGTTCTTGGAGTTCTAGTAGACTCGGCAGCCGAGTAGCAAAATCTACAGAGAGAGGTTCAAATGCTTCGTCAACAAGTACAGGAGTGTCACCATGTTTTAAAGAAAAAGAACTTCGAGGGTGGAGGCGGGTTTTCTCAACGACCCGTTCCTAAGAGATTTCAGGGGGGCAACGTTCTCCACCGTTGACTCGACCATTTCACCTGAGGCCATTTTCTTCTTCAACGCCTCATTCTTCCCCCAACAACCCCAGCATATCCATATCGTCCTACCCCAAGGCAAGGTATGATCTATTTCAAATACGGTGGAGTGCACTGTACTGTCGATGTTCTTGGATGGGAAAGTGTCAACATTGTAGTCGATTGGGCCACATGCAACGGGTTTGTTATCAGAGCCCCTCTAGTATCATCAAGTGGGAGCCGATATCTGCATTGCAACCTCCTTTTCCTTGGGCCTGCACTAATTGTTCCAGTTTAACACGCTACAACGCCATCATTTTTAGTGCCGCCACAGCAGAGCGTCAGATCTCTCACTGCCTCACCACTACTCGGACTCCACATATCTCCTGCTTGAAAGTTTAGGTGACGTTATAGTTGTAGTAGTGGTGTGTTTTGTACAAACCCCCTAAGTTTGGTAACACGTAGCTGAAGTGTGTACTTTTGTGCATTTGAAGTTGGAGGCTTGTTAATAGTATGTGTTGATGTTGTTGTTATGTGGTAGTTAGGTTTCGAAGGACCCTGTATCTAGTAGTAAACATATTCTGCAGTATTTGAATGGGTATAGGTGTTTATCTTGGCCTATCAGTATGGTTAGTATTTTATGGTGGTTAAGGTAACAGGTTGGTAGGGCATGGAATTTTAGATTGTGAGAACGCAGGAGAGTAATTAATTTTAGTTATGTCATGATGTTGAAGTTGATTTGAATTCAATGGGGATTTATTATTTACATGAGAAGTAGTAGCATAAGGCAGGTCCATTTTTTTGCTTAATAGTTGGATTTGAATTATTGGTGAACTAGTCGGTTATTATGGTTGCTTAACTGTTGAGCCACATTGAATGATTGGTTTTACTTTGGCCTCAATCAATAAACCTAACCATACAATTTGGATGTGCTAGGAATGTGCTAATCTATGGTCTTGATGGAAAATCCCTCGTGGAGTTATCTTTTCAATTGGTAATAGGTGATTGATCATTGTAACATCCTGATTTTCAGAGTATTTTTGAAGCTTTTAAAATAAAATTCACCATTTGAATTTTTTTTCTGAAATTAATTAAAGCTTAAATGAAATTTTATGAATTAAAAGGATTTAATATGAATAATCTGAACATGAACATTTGCCAAAGTTATTTTATTTGAGTTCCTTGTGTCTCAAGGAATTTATTGGATTTTTTCTGGATTTTTCTGGATTTATTTGCTATTTTCTAGAGCTCAAAAGGATTTAAATGAATTTATGAAAAGAAAATACCAAAATCCCCAACCGCCAATGGCGAAACCCACCACCGCCCAACCCGCCTCGGCTCCGCACCCAGCGCGCCAGCGCCCGCTACGTGCACGCTGTCAGCATCCGCGCTCGCGCGCTCGCCTTGGCCTCCCGATGATCGCCACGTGGCCGCTATCCGCTGCGCCAGCGCCGCGCCGCATCCCGGCCGCTGCTCACCGCGCCACCGGCAGGTGGGGCCCACTGCCGTCGTCCCGACCCGGACTCGTCTTCCGCTCGAGCCGGACTCGCCGCCGCTGCCGTCCTCGTCGCGGACACCTCGGGTCCGTATAAAAGCGGCCGCCCCTCGCTTCGCATCCCGAGCCGCCGCTCGCCGCGCCTTCGCCGGAGCCGCCGCCAGCCGCTGCCGCCTCGTCATCTTTTGCGCCGCCGTTGCCGCCAGAGCTTCGCCGCCGCTCGCTCTGCTGCTCGCCACCGCCGGTGAGCCCCGCCGCCGTCGTCCCGCCACCTCGCCGCCGCCGTCACCGTCGCCGCCAGCCGCCGCCGCGACTCGCGCCGCCGCCGCCGCCGCTGACGCGCGCCGCGCCGCCGCCTCGCCGCGCCGCCTCGCGCCCGCGGCACGCCAAGACGTCGCATCGACGCCGCGCCCGCGTCCCTTCCGTCGCCCGGTCCATGTGAGCCGTGCCGCTGCCTTGTGGGTCCCGCCCGTCAGCCCGAGTCGTAGACCCGTGAGCCGATCTGGGCCGACGGCCCGGATGCGTCCACGCGGCCGCACCACAGCCGTCCGTCGCCCGCGCCGCCAGTGCTCCCGAAGCTGCCACGCAAGCCGCCACGCGTCCCCTAACGCTTGCGTGTCTGCCACGCCAGCTGCCACCTCAGCCCTAGTCGCCCGCGTCAGCAGCCGCCGCCCCGCACTGTTTCGTGCGCCGGGTTCACCGTAGACTCAGCCTCCCGTGCGCCCGGTCCACAGCACAGTGCACTTTTCCAATTTTCCCGATTTTCAGAAAATCCAATTTTCCAAGAGCCCGTTCTCCTCATCCTAGCTCCGATTGACCCGTTCTTTTTCTAAATTCATCTAAAATTGAGCTCTACCTTTTGGTTCAGGTTTGAAAGTTTTGGAGTTCATTTGAATTTTATTTGAATTTATTTTCTCTTTTCGTCTCGTTTTCTCTCTCGTTAGATCGCGTGTTCGAGGGAGCGGAAGTTGGATTTGAAGACCAAGAGCCCTCATCTGAGCAAGGCCAAGGCAAGTCGTATTCTTTGATCATGTTGAACCCAGTTTTCAATCTATTATGTATTATTTTGTTTCAAATTATCATGCATGGCTATTTGTTAATAAAACCTCGTAATTGGTAGTTATACTCCTAATTGGTTAAATCCCTCCATGATAACTTGATTGCCATGATTCCATTGACACCTTAGGATTGGGAATTATTTAGTGATAAATAATAATTGTCACATGGGGTTACGTTCAACTGCTTAGCCTGCTTATTATTAGTTCGCTGGGATCTGTCATCGCATGTGGTTAATTAATCCTGACTTAATGGTTTACTTGAACGTGGTGGTTAGCCACAGTTATAAAATTTGTATGTCATGACATGGGTAGTGTCATGGGCATTGGTTATACAAACTTGGCTTTCACTTGGGCGAATGATCGTGCGATAAAGGGGTGCTTGGATGCACATTGGGATGTGGATGCTTCACTGGTAATTGTTAAGGACTTAACTTTGTGCGCCATTGATCTGAGCTTAATCGTGCAAACCACATGTCTAGTATGGGATAGACCTGGCATAATAATTTGTGAAGTCTCCACTTTGGTTTTACTACTGATGTTGTGTGGCGCAAGAGGGGGCAATTATCGACTAGGGGGTTACCCTACTCGACGGCGAATCCTTAGCGAGTGGGATCAGGTGGAGATGGACCATTGTAAAAGCCTTGTTGTGATTTCCTTAAGCTGAGGCTAATCACATCGTGTGGGTACAGTTGTGCAACCTCTGCAGAGTGTAAAACTATTCGAATAGCCGTGTCCTCGGTCATGGACAATGCTCGGTGATTTCACACGAGGGGTAGAGTCTTTATGAAAATTTGATTGGTTTGAGATGGGAAGTGAATGGTTAGTTCACTTGTGGTTATATTCAATTCCTTTGATATATTTACTTAGTGTCTGTTGTTAAATATGCTTTTCAATCTATATATTGTATTTACTTCAAATTGTCGCTTCATGCAAAACTAACCTTTCAGCCATCCATTGTTAAGCTTTGCATATTATATTGCATTCATTTGTTACAAACGACTTGCTGAGTACCAATGTACTCACGGCTTTATGCCCATGTTGCTCGGCTTGAGGAGGAGGGACCAGATCAGCAGAGTTGCTAGAAGGAGGCTACTACGGGGACTTCACGGATTAGGACTTCGCTCCCGACGATTGCCTGTGGGCATGTCGAGTGGCTACTACGCTAATTTTGGATTTCACGCTAGTTTCTTTAAAAGCCCTTCAAAGCTAATAATTGTAAGCTTGGCCATAAGGTCGTACTCTGTTGGTTATTAATATAATTTGGATTTCCTTTAGAATATCGTGATGTGGATGATATTTATCTTTGTTTACGCTGTGTGCACTAGCGTGATCTGGACTAGTGCAGAGTACACATAGAGTCCGAATTTGTATATTCGGTCTCGACAGAGATGGTATCGAGCCATATCGATCAGAGACTAAAACCTAAGTTAGTCGTTGTCTCAAAAATTCAAAACCTATTTTCTAAAGACAAAACAACCAAACCTGATATTTAGCAAATTCTTTACTCTCTTACCTTATTCTTAGGGACTCTTGCCTCTCACCTTAAAATTTCTGCGAAAATGAAAATTTTTAAACGACTCTTATCTTGTGCCGTCTTTGTAGATGTCGCAAAGCAACTATAGCAGTCGAGGATGGAGGAGAGTGCTTGAGTCTCGCTAAGAAGTCTTGGTTTCAAAGAACACCAATGTACAGCCCATGGATGATGAAGTAAGAGGTACCATTTCACACGGTTGTACTTCACTATCAAGCTTGGAGGTCACGTCGTACACCACACTTCAAAGGTTCAAATCCATAGCAGCTGCAAGGCCGTTGCTCAACTCGCGACGGTACAAGATCGGTATGACCAAGTTCATCCAGAATACAAGAGAAAGTATGAACACGAGGAGTACACTCGCGGACGCCAACACCTCCACCTTCGCCACGCCACCCAGCCGGAGGAAAGGCAACGCATGGCGATGATCGCCGAGTACCTTCAACTCGTCATTCCAGCAGCAGCGCCTACAATGCGCTCCGCAACCGATGGACGTTCTCTGACGCGAGCAGGAAGAAGAGGAAGATCGCACACCGCACTCTCGCCGACCTGAGTGGGAGCCGGAAGAGTAGACCGTAGCATAGGATAGCATCGGTTAGGAAGTGGTTTTTGTTTGCATTGAGTGTGATGTGAGCTGCGTTTTGCCCTCAAAAGCAATATGTTGCAGTCATATCAAATCTTTTATTGAAGTGATTTATTTGTTCTTTTGTTAGCTTTTCAGCTAAGTGATTGTTTAGTTTAGGATTTACCATTAGAATATCCCCTTAGACGAACTTACCACTTATCTTTGCTTTTCCTCTTACCGTAAGCCTGTGAAGCCACCCTCAAGCAAGTGATCTTTCTTTTCAGATGGTTGATACCCGAGCTCCGCAGACGTGGTCGATGAGTCGATCCCGAGGCGATCAGCAACTCCGAGCAACATGCAAACCCAGCTGGATCGGATCCAACCTTGAGTCGGCTCATGGCAGCCTGCATCGGTTGATGAACACCATGATGCGAACATGAACGCCATGATGAATCGAGCAGAATCAAGACATGGCCATGCCTCCACCGGCCGCCAAAGAGTCCAAGTTTGCGAATTTATGAGGACAAGGCCTCCTACCTATTCACGGTCTTCGAGCCACTAGAAGCCGATGACCGGATGCGTTCAATGGAAAAGAAGCTTAACCTTGCCCAGCAGTACGATCGCGAGAAGGTGTTGTATGCAGCCCATCGCCTTGAGGGTGCTGCGGCGAGTGGTGGGAAAATTATTGTGCCGCCACGAGGATCCGAGAGCATCACTTGGGCTGAGTTCGCAGGAGCTTTTCGTCATGCCCATATCCTGGATGGGGTGATCGAAATGAAGAAGGAAGAATTTCGGGAGTTGCAGCAGAAGAACATGTCCGTGAGTGAATATCTCAACAAGTTCACTCAGTTGGCCCGTTATGCTCCAGAAGATGTCGCCACAGATGATGCTCGCCAGAAGAGGTTCAAGAAAGGATTGAACCCAGGATTGAAAGTTCAGGTAGTGGGACATGATTATGCCAGTTTCCAAAACATGGTGGACAAAGCAATGCTCATTGAGGAAAGTCATCGCGAGTTGGAAGAATCTCGCAAGAGAAGAATGATGCAGCAAGGATCACAGATGCACCAAGCTCAGAGAGCCCGCTTCGGTAATTTTCAGCCAGCTCGAGTTCCTCAGCAGTCGGGATTCAAAACTCCTGCACCAGCTCCCCGTCAGTTTTCTTCAGCGCCAAAACCAAATCCAGTGGGAAGCCAACAGCAGAGGATTACCAAGCCCATGTCAGCAGTCACTTGTTTCAAATGCAATGAGACGGGACATTATGCCAACAAATGCCCGCAGAATACTGCATTGACACCAGTTCGCTTCAACTTGGGAGCCACACCAGACCGTACCCCTGCAGCAGGGTCAGGACGCGGAGCACCTCAAGGATCAAATCAACCCAACAAAGGATCGCAGACCGTGATGCGTGGCCAGGTGAACCACGTCACCATGGAGGAGGCTCAAGCAGCGCCAGATGTGGTGATCGGTAAGTTCCCAGTAAATTCAGTACCTGCCACAGTTTTGTTTGATTCTGGAGCTTCACATTCGTTTGTTTCTCGGAGTTTTGCTCTAAAGCATAAGTTGGAAGTCGTTGCACTTGGTTCCATTTTATTGGTTCAATCCCGTGCTCGAGATGAGTACAAACCTAGATGCCCCAAAGTTAGGATAGCCATCCAAGGAGTAGAGTTCTCCGCATTTGGTTGTGTGAATATCCATCGTTAGACGTAATTTTGGGTATGGATTGGCTCAAGAAGCATCAAGCAGTGTTGGAATGTGGAAGCCGAGCAGTCACCTTGGACGGTCCCGATGGAAGCAAAGTAAGATTTGAAGCCGACATGAAGCAACCAGAAAAAGTGATGGTGTGCCAAAGTAAAGGGATTGCCCTAAATGAAGTACCGCTGCGGAGAATATCCCGATGTTTTTCCGATGATCTCCCGGATGCCACCAAAAGAGAAGTGGAGTTTGCAATTGAGTTAGCACCGTGCACCTCGCCAATTTCAAGAGACCTTACCAATGCCCGCCAATGAGTTAGCAGAATTAAAGAAGCAGATACAAGAGTTATTGGATAAAGGGTATGTCGGACCCAGTACTCTCCGTGGGGAGCACCGGTATTGTTCGTCAAGAAGAAGGATGGTAGCCGGCAGATGTGTGTGGATTACCGAGCTCTCAATGAAGTTACCATCAAGAACAAGTACCGTTGCCTGAATTGATGATCTGCTCGATCAATTAAAAGGAGCTGGAGTGTTTTCCAAGATTGATTTGAGATCGGGTATCACCAAATGAGGATTCGACCGGAGGACATACCCAAGACAGCCTTCTCAACTCGTTATGGATTATACGAGTTCACCGTGATGTCCTTTGGCCTAACCAATGCCCCACTTACTTTATGTACCGATGAACAAGGTGTTCATGGACTACTTGGACAAGTTTGTCGTTGTGTTCATTGATGACATTCGATCTACTCCAAGAATGAGGAGGAGCATGAGGAGCATTTGAGATTGGTATTGCAAAGATTATGGAGCACAAGTTGTATGCTAAGTTCAGCAAGTGTGAATTTTGGATGAAGGAAGTTGCCTTTTGGGTCATGTGTTGACAGCAGAGGGAGTGTCCGTTGACTCGTGAAAGTACAAGATGTGCTCACCGAAGGCACCCACGCCGCTGACCCAGTCCAAGCTTCCTAGGAATGGCAGGTTACTATCGGAGATTCATTGAAGGGTTCTCAAAGTAGCCCGACCCCTTACCCAGCTACTAAAGAAGGAAAAGAAGTTTGAATGGACGCCAGAGTGCGAGAAGAGTTTTCGGAAGTTAAAGGAAAGTCTGACAACAGCACCAGTCTTAATTTTGCCTGACATCAAGAAAGATTTTGAGATTTATTGTGACGCCTCCCGCAAAGGTTTAGGGTGCGTATTGATGCAAGACAAAAGAGTGGTAGCTTATGCATCGCGTCAGTTGAGGCCACATGAGGAGAACTACCCTACGCACGATTTGGAGTTAGCAGCAGTTGTGCATGCCCTGAAAATATGGCGACACTACCTGATGGGTAACAGATGTGAGATCTACACGGATCATAAGAGCTTGAAGTATATCTTCACCCAATCAGACCTTAACCTAAGACAAAGAAGATGGTTGGAGTTGATAAAGGACTATGACATTGGAATCCACTATCACCCAGGAAAAGCCAACGTAGTGGCAGATGCGTTGAGCAGGAAGGTATATTGCAACACAATTATGGTCAAGGAGAGTCAACCAAGGATTGCACGAGGAATTCCAAAAGCTCAGTTTGGAGTTGGTTGAAGAAGGGATGTTGGCCGCTTTGGACTTGCAGCCGACCTTGGATAGTCAGATTCGTCAAGCGCAACCGGAGGATGAAAATATCCAGCGGATCAAGGTTGGATTGAAGGAAGGAAAAGCGACAGGTTTTGTGGAGGATGATCAGGGTATCATATGGTACAAGAAGCATTGTGCGTACCCAATAAGGAAGAGTTAAAGCAATTGTTGCTTAAAGAGGCACACGAGTCATTATATTCAATTCATCCAGCAGTACCAAGATGTATCAGACATCAAGGATAAGTACCGTGGCGGTATGAAGCGAGAAATAGCAGAGTATGTAGCACTATGTGATGTTTGCCAGCGAGTGAAAGCAGAGCATCAAAGACCCGCAGGATTGTTGCAACCGTTGAAAATTCCCGAGTGGAAGTGGGAAGATGTGGGCATGGATTTCATCACAGGTCTACCCAAGACCAAGGAAGGTTACGACTCGATATGGGTAATTGTGGATCGATTGACAAAGGTAGCCCATTTCCTTCCAAATCAAAACCACATATTCGGAGATAAGTTGGCGTAATTGTATATGTCCGAATTGTGAGTCTCCATGGAGTTCCTAAGAGGATTGTGTCGGATCGTGGATCGCAGTTCACTTCACGATTTTGGAGTAGTTTCCACGGCGATGGGTACTCATCTGAATTTCAGCACACTTATCACCCACTGCACCGATGGTCGACAGAGCGTGTAAATCAAATCCTAGAGGATATGCTGAGAGCATGTGTTTTGGATCACGGAGCTAAGTGGGACAATTGCCTACCTTTGCAGAATTTTCCTACAACAACAGCTACTGTGCCGCCGGTTGCGATGTCACCGTTTGAGGCTTTGTATGGTCGGAAGTGTAGGACCCTCTCAATTGGAAAGAAACAGGAGAAAGGCAAATTTTGGGCGAGTGTTTGCAAGAAGTCAAGAAAAAGTGCGCTTGATTCAAGAAAGGCCAAAGCACTCAAGCCAGCAAAAGAGTTATGCCGATACTCGCCAAGAGATTTAAGCTTTGAGCCCAATGATTATGTGTATCTCAGATCACACCTTTCAAAGGTGTTAAGCGTTTTCAAATGAAGGGAAAGCTAGCACCAAGGTATGTGGGGCCATTCAAGATTTTGAAGCGCAAGGGAGAAGTTGCCTATCACCGGAGCTACCGAGAACTTGAGCGGGATACACGATGTTTTTCATGTGGCTCAATTGAAGAAGTGCTTGCGAGTGCGAGAGCAAGTGCCATTGAGGTCGTGGATCTCCAGGAGGATCTGTCCTATAAAGAGCATCCCATCAAAATCTTGGAAGTGTCGAGCGAGTCACTAGAAGAAGAGTCGTTCGCTTTTGCAAAGTTCAAGGAGCAATCATTCAGAGGAGGAAGCAACTGGGAAAGCGAGGAGGATCTCAAAGGAGTTTCCAAACCTATTCTTTAGAGAGCCGAATCTGGGGTCGAGATTCCGCTTTAAGGGGGAGGTTTGTAACATCCGATTTTCGAGTATTTTTGAAGCTTTTAAAATAAAATTCACCATTTGAATTTTTTTCTGAAATTAATTAAAGCTTAAATGAAATTTTATGAATTAAAAGGATTTAATATGAATAATCTGAACATGAACATTTGCCAAAGTTATTTTATTTGAGTTCCTTGTGTCTCAAGGAATTTATTGGATTTTTCTCGATTTTTCTGGATTTATTTGCTATTTTCTAGAGCTCAAAAGGATTTAAATGAATTTATGAAAAGAAAATACCAAAATCCCCCACCGCCAATGGGCCGAAACCCACCACCGCCCAACCCGCCTGCTCCGCTCACCAGCGCGCGCCAGCGTACACGCGTCGAGCATCCGCGCCGCCGCCCGCTTTGGCCTCCCGATGATCGCCACGTGGCCGCCATCCGCGCGCCAGCGCCGCGCCCGCATCCCGGCCGCCGCTCACCGCGCCACCGGCAGTGGGGCCCACTGTCAGTCGTCCCCGACCGGACTCGTCTTCCCCGTCTCGAAGCGGACTTCCGCCGCCGCTGCCGTCCTGCCGCGGACACCTCGGTCGTGTATAAAGCCGGCCGCCGCTCGGCTCCCGATCGAGCCGCCGCTCGCCGCCGCCCTTCGCCGGAGCCGCCGCCAGCGCTGCCGCCCTCGTCATCTTTTGCGCGCCGTCGCCGCCAGAGCCGCCGCCGCTTGCTCGCTGCTCGCCACCGCTGCCGCAGAGCCCGCCGCCGTCGTCTCCCGCCACCTCGGTCGCCGCCGTTACCGTCGCCGCCGCCAGCCGCGCCGCGAACCGCCGCGCTGCGCCGCGCCGACGCGCGCGCAAGCCGCCGCCGGCTGCCACGCCGCGCGCGGTTCGCGCGCCGCGCGCCAAGATCGACGCCGCGCCCGCGTCCTTCCGCGGCGCCGGTCCATGTGAGCCGTGCGGCGCTGCCTTGTGGGTCCCGCCGTCAGCCCGAGCCGTAGACCCGTGAGCGATCTGGGCCGACGGCGGATGCGCCCACGCGCCGCACCACGCCGTCCGACGCCCGCCGCACTGTGCTCCCGAGCTGCCACGCAAGCGGGCCACGCCAGCCCTAACGCTTGCGTGTCCGCCACGCCACCGCCACCTCACCCTAGTCGCCGCGTCGCCGCCCGCCGCCCGCAAGCTTTCGTGCGCGGGTTCACCGTGAGACTCAGCCTCCGTGCGCCCGGTCCACAAAGACAGATGCACTTTTCCAATTTTCCTGATTTTCAGAAAATCCAATTTTCCAAGAGCCCGTTCTCCTCATCCTAGCTCCGATTGACCCGTTCTTTTTCTAAATTCATCTAAAATTGAGCTCTACCTTTTGGTTCAGGTTTGAAAGTTTTTGGAGTTCATTTGAATTTTATTTGAATTTATTTTCTCTTTCGTCTCGCTTTTCTCTCGTTAGATCGCGTGTTCGAGGAGCGAAGTTGGATTTGAAGACCAAGAGCCCTCATCTGAGCAAGGCCAAGGCAAGTCGTATTCTTTGATCATGTTGAACCCAGTTTTCAATCTATTATGTATTATTTTGTTTCAAATTATCATGCATGGCTATTTGTTAATAAAACTCGTAATTGGTAGTTATACTCCTAATTGGTTAAATCCCTCCATGATAACTTGATTGCCATGATTCCATTGACACCTTAGGATTGGGAATTATTTAGTGATAAATAATAATTGTCACATGGGGTTACGTTCAACTGCTTAGCCTGCTTATTATTAGTTCGCTGGGATCTGTCATCGCATGTGGTTAATTAATCCTGACTTAATGGTTTACTTGAACGTGGTGGTTAGCCACAGTTATAAAATTTGTATGTCATGACATGGGTAGTGTCATGGGCATTGGTTATACAAACTTGGCTTTCACTTGGGCGAATGATCGTGCAAAGAAAGGGTGCTGGATGCACATTGGGATGTGGATGTTCACTGGTAATTGTTAAGGACTTAACTTTGTGCGCCATTGATCCGAGCTTAATCGCAAACCACATGTCTAGTATGGGATAGACCTGGCATAATAATTTGTGAAGTCTCCACTTTGGTTTTACTACTGATGTTGTGTGGCGCAAGAGGGGGCAATTATCGACTAGGGGGTTACCCTACTCGACGGCGAATCCTTAGCGAGTGGGATCGGTGGAGATGGACCATTGTAAAAGCCTTGTTGTGATTTCCTTAAGCTGAGGCTAATCACATCGTGTGGGTACAGTTGTGCAACCTCTGCAGAGTGTAAAACTATTCGAATAGCCGTGTCCTCGGTCATGGACAATGCTCGGTGATTTCACACGAGGTAGAGTCTTTATGAAAATTTGATTGGTTTGAGATGGGAAGTGAATGGTTAGTTCACTTGTGGTTATATTCAATTCCTTTGATATATTTACTTAGTGTCTCATTGTTAAATATGCTTTTCAATCTATATATTGTATTTACTTCAAATTGTCGCTTCATGCAAAACTAACCTTTCAGCCATCCATTGTTAAGCTTTGCATATTATATTGCATTCATTTGTTACAAACGACTTGTTTGAGTACCAATGTACTCACGGCTTTATGCCCATGTTGCTCGGGCTTGAGGAGGAGGGACCAGATCAGCAGGAGTTGCTAGAAGGAGGCTACTACGGGACTTCACGGATTAGGACTTCGCTCCCATCGATTGCCCGTGGGCATGTCGAGTGGCTACTACGCTTAATTTTGGATTTCACGCTAGTTTCTTTAAAGCCCTTCAAAGCTAATAATTGTAAGCTTGGCCATAAGGTCGTACTGCTGGTTATTAATATAATTTGGATTTCCTTTAGAATATCGTGATGTGGATGATATTTATCTTTGTTTACGCTGTGTGCACTAGCGTGATCCTGGACTAGTGCAGAGTACACAGTAGAGTCCGAATTTGTATATTCGGGTCTCGACAATCATCCTTAAAGAATCGAGCTTATAGATTTTAGTTAGTACCCAGAAATTAGGTGTGTATGGGATTATTGATTTATAGTGGATATTTTGGATCAAAGAGCTTTGTCCGCACCTTGTGGGTTGTGCACTTGATAATCGTTATGATTGTGTTGTTGGGTGCAGTAAGGTGATAGAGTTCAGTGAGCTAGAGAGTAAAGATGGAAAAAAGAGTGCCCGATTCTATGGTGGGCCTTATAAAGGTTTATGATAGGATATTGAAAGTTCATGACTCATATATTAGCAAATTGATGCTTGCTATATTATGTAAGCAATACTAGGGGTACTGGCTTATCATTGTTATGGGGAAAAGAATTTTGGTTGATTTTCATCATTGGCATTTGAAAGAAATGCCTTGAGTTTTGGTGTGCTTGGTCAGTTGGAACTCATGACTTCAGAGGAGGTCATGTTCTATTTTAATGATGATGAATGCTTGGAGTTGTGGTAGGAGATCTGCATGACTTACAGTTGATTTATATGTATGTGTCTTGTCAAATGGCTTCCCTTACTTTTGCATATGAGATTTTCCAGATGAGTGATCTGTGGTGCTCCCGAACGTGTAAGTTTCAGTCGTACCCAGAAACGAAGTCCTAGGCGTACTTAGGAATGAACCTTGAGCTATTTCAAACATGTAGTTTGGATGATCTTGAGTCAGAGTTTAGAGGGAGCCCGGGCGCATCGACTAGGGTACTCTAAGATTTGGATTTTGTTGCATTTCCTGTTCAGTCTTCTCTCTCTTGAGAAGATTTGTTATCTTGAAGTGATATTTTGGTGGGGAAATGATTCCCAACTATTTTGGGAGAATGGTTGTTATTTGTGGATGAATGGATTGATCCCATGATCGAATTTACCTTTTATGAAAGACTTTGCTTTGTAGAAGTGAGTCGATTTTAGGAGTGTTATGTGATACCTGTCTTGTAAACGAGAAGAGCACATTTTGTTGAGAACAAAAGTAGCGTTGTCTCTTTTGTGCAAGCAATGAGAGTGATTTTCTTGTAGGATTAGGAATTTTCTTATGCTAAGACATGAGATGCTAAGGGTTGTTAATGTGCATTAGTCGAATTAGACTGAGCACAAAGCAACTAGGAAGTTGGGAGCCTCGCTTGCACGAGGAGTACCCGGAGTTATTTTCCACAGGCACGAGTTAGAGTTGTCTTCTGTCCAGCTTGTGTACTAGTATTCTCCATGTGGATCGTCTAGTGCCAGAATTCAGGCTCGAATTCTGTTAAGGGGGTAGAATGTAATACCAGTGGGGAAGAAAATGAAAAGGAAAGTGAAGAATGAAATAAATTCATAGTTTATAATAGAAAGATCAATTACAAAAGGGAAATCATGTCTTACACTCTCAGTTACATTCGGATCAAAAGAAAATAGAAATTAAATTTGGATTACTACATATTCTTACTGGTACATTAAAATTTAGAGAAAAGGTGAAGTTACATGCATACCCTTTCATACAATATTATTAGAATCCATCTTTGAGCTAGCGCCGCATCGCCATATTATTTGTGAGCCAGTTAGCATTAAGATGCCAGAAAAGACTGAACAAAAGAACAAATGAAATTAAATAGATTGAAGAAAGAAAAAGAGATTGTCGTCAAAGCCCCAAAGGGTAATTTTAGGCAGGGCAGTCCATTCACAGAGATACCTAATCATCCAGGGATCAGTCGGCTCCTCTCACAACCATAGGGTCATCACTCGGCATAAACAAACCTGAAATATATTCAAAGGATCTTCGAAACCATCCCACTGTCCCAAAAATATCCATTTACAGCCCGTACCTACAGTAAAGGGAAAACAAAGCATCTGAGAAGGCATAGCAAGGCACCTCTCGAATACACAGCACAACCTCCAGAAAAGCCACAAGGTAACAGTAAGTCGACAACACAACCCATCGAGAAGGCACGGGACCTACTTCGGAAGGCACCTCCAGGGATGGAGATAGAGGGGTTTCACTGATGGGTGAAGCAACTCCACTATACCGCCATACCGGTATAATTGGCATACAGAGGCGCATTATGCATTGCACTCATACGAAGGACCTACAATGGTAGACCTCCCGTGATTGTAGGGAAATCAAGACCTACTTCCGTAGGCACCTCTAAGGATGGAGGCAGAGGGGTTTCACCGACGGGTGAAGCAACTCTGCTATACCAGTATAAGCTGCATATAGATGTGTATTGCATCGCATTGCATTTGCAAGAAACAAATAGGAGACAGGGAGGAAATCCAGAGATTCTGGGTTACATTTCATAAATATGTGATTGAATGATTATTATACTAACCCCACTGTTTTATCGTGTGCTTGCTGAGTCTTCGGACTCAACCTTACTTTGTTGTTATTTTTAGGTATTGGTTGAAGGCAACATGTACGGGCGGGAGTAGCATAGTTGTTTCACATGCAACAGTAATCCATATATCATCTAAGTGGACATATTTAGCCTTGAATAGTCTGAGTACCTTTTTGGTAATTAGCAAATTTATACCTCTACTGCGCTTAGTGTCAAGTGTATCGACTTTTGTTGTTTGGTTGATATTTAAATAGAGGAATTGCTTGGCAAGACCAGCGGCAAATGTTGGAGTTGGTAGCATCATAGAGTAGGTGGTAGCACTTTGGGCTCAGGGAGGGGCCGGGGTGTTATAGGCAATGTATGCATGCAACTTCAGTTCCTGGTTTGACTCTTACAGCTGAATTCGATCTGCTTCAACCCCAGAAAATATGGCTGGTATTGTAGTCATGGTAGTCTTTGTGAACATAGGCAATGACCAAATCCAACCGGTATACCTAACTCGCTTCCCGAATCTGATACCAGCCGGATTCAATACCAGGTCAGTCAGGAATTACCCAACCCATTTGGACCCCTAGCATATCCTATATGTCATTTTCTAATAGAGAATGACTACAACATGTCCATCTCGTCCTCCTACAAACGGTTGCTTTGTATGCTCATCCTCTCAGTCCGGCCACCGTCCTTACTCATCCCCACACTGCACCCTCCTCCATCATGCGGACGGAGAGAGTGCGCCATCCTCCTCAGCACATGCAACAACCTCGTTGTCCTTCCTCATCCCCACACCACGCCGTCCTTCCTCATCCCTGCACTGTGTCCTCCTTCTCCATCGCTCATGCAGATTGTGGGTGTGAGCGACACCGTCCCCTTCAGCACATGCAAAACATCGCCGTCCTTCCTCCTGTGTTGCATGCATAGAGCTCGAGCAACACCATCCTCATCTGTTTCGAATGCTCTCATTGCTGGCTCAAGTCACCGTCTTCAACTCATGTGTGCTTGGAAAATGTTGTCATCAATCTCCCAACCTATTACTGCACCATGTCTTAGGTAAGATTCATGCTTTTATCCCTCCCAAAAAATTCTGCTTAGCATGCACTATGTTCGACAAAATGCATGACTTTATTCTATTTGAAATTCTTTTAGTTTAGTGTTTCATGTAGCATTTCACTTGATATCCTTGCTAAAAATTCACCCATTTGATGTATGTGTAGGTCGTTTTGCCTATTGTCGAGGTGTCGACATGACCTTAGAGAAGATTGGTGCAGCATAAGATAATGAATTGAATTATGCCTTTCCAGAAGCTTTATTGGCCACAAGTAATGATCAAAGGGTAATGATATGAAGGATGGAGATGCAGACAATGAAGAAATAGATAGACAAGATGAAGATGCAGACTATGTCAGCTCGCGGCCTGTGAAACCCCATGTTGGCATGGAGTTTTTCACTAGAGAGGAAGCGCAAAAGTATTACAATTATTATGCATTTACTGCTAGCTTTGGAACAAAGGTTTCAAGTAACACCAAGAACCAAATTATAGGGGGACTACAACAGGTTTGAGTTCACCTACCACTCTGAATGTAGCACAAAAAGGATGATGGAGCAAGTGGCAGCAACGGCTCATGGAAGAGCAACAAATTGCGCAAAACCAACAACAAAACAAGGATGGTGATTGTTAAGATGGATGAAAAGTGGGTGGTTAACATAGTTGAGCTAGAGCAACCTGGCCCCCATTTGTGCCTCTCTCAGCTTCATTTCTTGAGGTCACACGGGCGCATCATCGATGATGATTATGACCTTACGGAGTTGTTGCATGAAAACAACATCCCTATAAGGAGAGTGATGTCTGTCCTATTAGATTTGTACAACAACATGAGGAACATACCTTACACAAAGAAAGATGTCAGCAACCTCTGGACATCTATAAGGCACAAGAGTGAGTATGGCGATATGGAAGCCACCATCATGTACTTTTAGGAATTGCAGGCAGAGGATCCATCATTCTTTACAGTATGCAGTTGGATAGCAATAACACAATCATTGGTCTCTTTTGGGTGGATGGAACTTCAAAGGAAGCATACAAGAAGTTTGGTGATTGTGTTGTGTTTAACACAACATACTGCACAAATATGTATCGGCTCCCATTTGCTCCCATTACTGGTGTTAGCAATCATGGACAAACTGTGTTTTTCTCAAGGATGAAACAATTGAAACCTTTGAGTGGTTGTTCGAGACATTTTTAAAGGCAATGGATGGCAAGGCACCTAAGAGCATCATAGCAAATCAAGACAAAGTGGTGGAGATTGCAATAGCAAATGTACTGCCAAACAATGCTCATAGGCACTGCATGTGGCACACGTATAGGAATGCACAGTGCAAGTTGGACCTAGTGCTTCTTCCCCAGCACCTGTGCCACCATTGCCCGTCGAATCCAGTGGTCCCCAGACACACTCGTCGGATCCGGCCTCCCCGACCACCCGGCTGTGCCACACCCAACCGCCCACAACACACCCCCAACCGCGGCACTCCTCGCAGCAATGCCATGGCTGTGGCTCCATGTCACCCGGCCCGTCATGCCTCTCATGTCGGGCCGGCCCGAGCGCGGCAAGATAGGTCAAGCTAGGCCATGCGGCCCGATAGGCTAGTTTTCTAGGCCTAGCCCAACTCGTCATGTGTGGTGCTCGTGTCGTGCTTGGGGCATGCCATGCTGGCCAGGCCTCAAGCTGGTCTGAAAAATCTTGGATCAACTCCTAGGTCTACAGAGCAGTGGCAACGGAGAAAGAAAAATAGAGCTTTGAATAGTAGCAAGGAAAAATATAAAATTTCTTGCGTCCCTAAATCCTAACTTTTTGACTCCTTAAATTGAATAAACCCAGACAAGGTTTGAGTTGGGCCACGATAAAAGCTCAATTTATTTTGGGCCAAATTTTGCTATCCTTTTTTATACTGTAACTTCTACGCAAAGATGGAATATGGCTTTCAAGAATGATGTAACCTAGGCTACGCATATGGTTACGCAAACCTTTTCCGGTTAGGTAGTAGGAATTTCCCCCTTCTCTCTCTCTATATATATATATATATATATATATACATATACACACACATATATACATATATATACGTATATACATATATATAACACGATTGTGCTAATGAGCACATGTGCGCACGCTACGCGTGGGTCGTTGGCCGCGTGCGCGACTTGGCTTCCTGGTGCAATTCGTGCGTAACTCGGTTGGTGCGTAACTTCATGAATTATAAATGATAACTTTTTGTACATGAGATAGTAAGTTTGCAAATGTAACTAACTTGATGTATTATAAATGATAACTTTATGTTCAGGAGATAGTAACTTTTTCATAACTAATAACCCCACTAAATCCTAGAAAAAAACATCATGTGGCACCACTTGCGAAGGGGGGGAGGCACAGTTCTAATGCGCGTCAGAACTATAAGTAAGTTTATGAATTATAGATGATAACTTGATGTGCATATGATAGTAACTTTAACGCGTATGAGAACTGTAAATAACTTCATGAATTATAGATGATAACTTACGTGCATATGATAGTAACTTTAACACGTATGAGAACTGTAAATA
Source organism: Dendrocalamus sinicus (assembly GCA_036346575.1). Lineage (NCBI taxonomy): Eukaryota > Viridiplantae > Streptophyta > Magnoliopsida > Poales > Poaceae > Dendrocalamus > Dendrocalamus sinicus. The sequence continues at coordinate 5,920,962 of CM070658.1, forward strand.
ACTTTATGAATTATAGATGATAACTTTTTGTGCATGATATAATAACTTTGCCAAATGTAAATAACTTCATAAATTATAGATGATAACTTTTTGTGCATGATATAATAACTTTGCCAAATGTAAATAACTTCATAAATTATAGATGATAACTTTACATGCAGGCGATAGTAACTTTTCTATAATTAATAACTTCACTAAATTCCAGAAAAAAGGCATGTGGTACCGCTTGCGAAGGGGGAGAAGAGGCCGCATGTGTGTCACACGTGTAAGAACTATAAGTAACTTCATGAATTACAGACGATAACTTAATGTGCATATGATAGTAATTTTACCATATTTAGCAAACGCTAGTAACCATCCATGGGGTGGGATGGTGGAGCCATTGGCTGATTGGGTCAGGACGTGCACTTATTCTACGTGTAGTCACTGAATAGTACTTATATATATATGTATGTATGTATGTATGTATATATATATAATATTAACTGGGACACCATAGTGCTTGGGCACCATGGTCTAAAATAGATATTTTCCTTATGTATTATGTGAAAAAATTTTGGAATTTTTTGGAGGTCGAGGTTAACTAGTTTAGAAATTAGTTCAAACAAGTTTGAATTGAACTTTGAATTGTAGTTGCCTTTTTCATAACAGTTTGATTGTAGGTATGTGCTAATTATTTATAAAAATCAACAAAGCATGTGATGAAAATTCATTTGAAATTTTGAAATTGAGTATATATATTTTTAAAAGGTATGCATTTCATTTGAATTGTTATAGATGGCTATATACCCTAAAACTAATATTTTCAAAAAAATACACCCCAACTTGGGTAGAATTCATGCATTTGAAATCATTGTGCCCAGGCACAATGGTGCCCCATTCCAGCATGAAATACTTATTTTAGATAATAGTGCCTAGGCACCATGGTATCCTAATTAATTACATTGTATGTATATATGCATGCATGCATGCATGTATGTATGTATGTATGTATGTATGTATGTATGTATGTACGTACGTACGTACGTACGTATGCATGGGGAGCATATCTAGTGCTACGTTATTCTAGTAGTAGAAGTTTCTATCAGACCCGGATTTTTCAATCCAGAATCTCCTGTGAAACCACCGCACTATTCCCTGGATCAGTAGATAGTGCTCATAGGTACATTGCTGCATCATTTTATACATCACATGAATCACAATAGCTCATAATAATATTACACAACGAGGTTTGAATTATGCCACGTCGGGCAATAAGTTTACATAAGGGCCGGTCAGGCCAAATGTTCGCATTACAAAAGCACAGCAGCGGAAGCAAAAGCAAAGTAGAGCCTTTAATCCACAGGCAGCGACTGGGGGTAAATATGTGTCATATGATTATTACCTAAGCTAAATCAATAATTATAGGCACATGACACCATAGTCTAACTGCCTAGGACTCAAAAGCGCAAGAGACGTCCTAGTTCTCGGCGTTGTTCCCTCCTTCCGTAGCAGGGGCATCTTCATATGCATAATGATCTTGGGCTTCTGAATCTGATTTTGGTAATGCGAGTGTGAGCATAAACCACCGTGCTCAGCAAGCCAATACACAGGATGTAGATAGATAGCATGCATGGCTTATCAAGAGAAGGCTCGAGTTATTTTATTTGCCAGAAATTGCTGTTGGAAATATATTGTATGTAGAAAACTTCCTATGACCTAGCAGTTTGGACCAAAACATAGAGTGTGTAAACAAATACTTTATTAACAGTGATCTAGAGACCATCCACCTTTACATGGTCTCTATACCATATGCTATTCCTTCAGCGTTATAGCCACTTACAATACCACTAGGACGACACCCAGGACAACACCAACCAGGGCTTCCCCACTGCCCTCCATTTTTCCATTCCACCCACCAAGATTTTTGAAATAGAACTATATCTAGTTAAGTTCCCATGTCCGCCCTTAACTGTGGGCACGACTATTCGAATAGTTTTGACTCTGCAGAGTTTGCACACTTTACCCACAAGAGACAGTTCACTCGTTGCCCCCACACGATTCCTTAGTCATGTGGTTGAGCAAACCATCACAGTAACCATTCAAAGTACCTTACCCCTTCCATCATCTCACCCTATGGGCTGCTCCCACTTGCGGTGGGTCCCATACGTTGTGCGGCATGTTCCCCTCCTATGCGCCTAGCAGCTGGCTACCCACACTGCTAGCACGCCGCAGAAGAACTTCACCCTCTGCGGATGTCCCATTCAAGCCCGCCACCCAGATAGCCGCTTGCACTACTTCACTCCTCCACCGATGATGATGACTTTCAGGGTCCAGTAAATTTACTAAGCCAAGCTGTACTTTACAGACTTGTGGTTGTACTTGTTTTACACAGGAGGTCATGACAAGATTCAGTCCTTAGGGTTATCTGGGTGGTTCTACCACAAACCACACTCTCATGCACCACTGCACCATAACCCCGAACCATCCACCCAGATAGATAAGCAATTTGAGGTTTTTGGAAGTGTAAAATAATCATATCACAATATACCAGTCATTTCCACCATGACTGCCCAACCAAATTTTATCATGATTTAAAGTGATGCTTAGGGTATTTCAGCGCCCCCGAGTATCTATGCAGTACTAAGCATGGCTTGTAATTACAGACTTATTTTCGAAAGGTTACAGTCATAATTTTGCTAGGGCGACAAGGTTCACATATTCAAATATTCCAGAGGAGGTGTAATACTAATCAAGTCAGTAATGGGCATATAACTAGAATCTTAAATTACACATGTATTTGCATATAAAATAATGGCATGCAATTTGATAATTTATTCAAAAGTAATTTGCAGAAAATGTAGGTTCAACATGATCAAAGTATTGACTCGCCTTGATCGCAGTGGGTTTGATCTTCGTTGTCTTGAGCGGCTTCTACTTCAGCTTCTTCTTCTTGAGCCTCGTACGCTATCGTTACGTACGTGAAATTTTGGATAAAAAAGCAAATCAGCAAGCCAATTAAACGCTCGCAAGAAGAACCAAACAACTCCAAAATTCATGATTTCAGTTCCATGGGATAGACTTTGATTTTTGGGTGAGCTTAGAAATGTGCTTTCATTTAATTTGGGTTTAAAATGAATTATTTATAATTACTTGTATTTTAACCATAAACCAATTGTATGCATCATAGCTTCTAATTTAAATTGAGCATTATGGTCGAAAAAGGATCCTCACCATTTATTAGTCAAAATATTTCTCCTAATTGCTAGAGCTTAAAGACAATGGATTATGGGTTAAACTTTACAAAGGCTAATTTTTTTTAACATTTACTAATATGTGAGGTTATATGCTTTATTGTTTAATAAATTTTCACTTGCTAAGTTGTCATCCCATGAGAGCATATACCTATAAACATTTCTAATCAAACTCTCACTATGCCTTAGTTAGGAATTAAGCTTTTATATAAAGGTTAAAAGGCACATTAGCCACTGACATGAAGTATTTAATCCATGATTAAATATTTATTAAACTCATTTATACCTTAGATAAATCTTAGCATCATTCATGGCTTAGTTTCTGATTTTTACTAAATTTTTCTAGCTGTATTTGGCTTAGCAATAAAACAAAAAGAATAAAAATTCTAATACTCTATACGCTGCAGGGGAGGGGTTCGAACTCGAGCGGCCGAACCGAACGCGCGCTCAGCTAGCCAGTCAATCACTCGGTGTTACCTGACTTACAAGGGGGCCGAATGCATATAAGCCGAGGCTATAGGGGGAAGCCAAAACAGAGGATGTCGGGCAGCACACGGGCGGTGGGATTGCCGGTGAGAGGCGGCAGGGGAGGCGTCGGCGATGGGCAAAACAGGTTGCTGGCACTGCGTGGGGGCTGATGGAGAAGTCGGTGGGGGCCGAGGGGCGCCGGAGGAGGGTAGGCGGCGTGAGGCGGTGGCGACTTGAGGGAGGGCCGACGCAGGCGGCATGTAGACCCGGAGGGGCTCGGTCGAGCACGAGGGCAGCTTCGCTGGGTCCCTAGGAGGTTCTAGCAGAAAGGAATTGGACTATAATGGCTTGTCTCGGTGGCACGCTCGTCGGCCGGCCGTGGGGAAGGAGGTGGCACCCGCGAGCAAGGAGGGCTAGGGGGGCCGATTACCTATAGAGGGAGGAAGAGTGAGGTTGTGCAGTGCGAGTGGAGGCCTTGGCCAGTGATTTATAGGCGGGAAAAAGGTGTGGCGGCAGGAGGGTAGTTGGCCGGGGCATGGTGGTGGCGTGTGCTCCGACATGGCTACAGGGGAGGCGACGGGATGATGAGGCGACAGAGGCGATGTGCGGTGCGCAGGGCATGGTGAGGAGTGGCGACGCGACGGGGGGTAGTTTGGTGATGCGGGAGCAGTTGGTGCCAAGGGTAGGGCCGGGTGACGCAATGAGGACGGAGGAGGATGACACGGGCGCGACGGGAAGAAAGAAGGAAAGTAAGGAGGGAGGAAGAAGGATGGGCAGGCCGGGCCTAGTGGCAGAGAAAGGGAAAAACGGGAGGGGGAGAGAGAAGAACGGAGAGAAAGGAGGGCCTGCGAGCAGGATAGAGAGGAAAGAGAGGGGGAGAGAGAAATAGGGAGTGGGGCCCACATGGAAGTGAGAGGAAAAAGGGAAGGAAAGAAAAAGTGAGAGAAAGAAAGGTTTAAGCCCACTTTTAAAATTTAGATTTTTAATTTAAATTTTAATTTGCATTAGGAATTACTAATTTTTGGGGTTTTGCCTAACATTCAAAATTTTGAATTTTTATTTAAGTTTTGCATTTAATTTTTGGATTTTTAATTCAAGTCTTGATTCTAATATCTACATACTATAACTAACATTCTTCCACTCTTGATTTTTATTTTATATTGGGTTTGTGTATAAATTTTTGAAGATTAGACCTTGGGTTTTGTTTGCTAATTGAATTTAAAGGAATTTTTTTATTTAATCATTTATAGATAGAGTCTACTATTTTTTTGGTTTTATCTCACTGACTTGAATTCAAGTTTTGGTATTTAGGATTTATGATCCACAATGCCGTTTTCTATTTTTATTATTTGCATGGCCATTATTTGCACTTGGATTATTCTTGATTATTAATTTGCACCCTACGAAACTCAAAAGATCCCAAATAACTATTCTAAAGAAATCTGAAGGCCAGATAAATGCAAGAAACATTTTAAAATTTTCATATTTTTGAACTTCCGAAATTCGGGATGTTACAGTTTCTCCCTTCTCTTATACATAAACTTTCCTTTATATATATATATATATATATATATATATATATATATATATATATATATATATATATATATATATATATATATATATATATATATATACCATATATGCCCATGGTGCCTGTGCTCTATGAGTAAGACTTTCCATCCATGTTAATGACTTCTTTTCCATACTATTGTACTAGCACGCATCTAAAAGCAATCCAAAGGCAGAGAAGTTTGGTGCCCGGGCACCATGGTGCCCCATTTCAGCATCCTATATAAATATATATATATATATATAGTATAAATATATATGTATATAGTATAAATAATAGGGGCACCATAGTACCTAGGCTCCATGATTGGGACTTTCCATCCTGATATATTATATATCATTGTACTTGAATGCATCTAAAAGCAATCCAAAGGTAGGGAAGCTTGGTGCCCAGACACCATGGTGCCCCTTATATATATATATATATATATATATATATATATATATATATATATATATATATATATATATATATATATATATATATATATATATATATATATATAGTCTCTTTTCTACTCCCGGGTGTAATTACACCCTATGTTGTATCTCGCTTAACGGAGGGTATGTACATATAGTATACGAGTATTTAAGACCATCTAGATGGTATGAATAATTTTTTAGAGGTGGTATATACACTTTTTTCGACATACTCCCTTTTATGTGTGTATATGAAGGTATTTACAAAGTACATTAAAAACTACGAACTCCCTTGCAATGTTTTCGTGTGGTTCATATTGGAGTATCTTATAATTAATATATGAGTATACCTAAAGTGATAAAAAAAATATTTCAAGTTTGTTTAGGTGGTATATTAGACGTGGGTGTAATTACATCTAGGAGTAAAAGGTATTTTTCCTATACACACACACATATCCATGTATACATACACATATATATGTATATGTATATGTATATGTATATGTATATGTATATGTATATGTATATGTATATGTATATGTATATGTATATGTATATGTATATGTATATGTATATGTATATGTATATGTATATGTATATGTATATGTATATGTATATGTATATGTATATGTATATATTGATAATCATGAAATAATTATTGATAGGTTCACAAACCTCTGGATCATTCATTTTAGTGCCCATGATTTCCTGCATATGGCGGCAGACGTAGAATTCACATACGTTGCCCTGTAGTTGCTAGTGGCACTGCAAAAATAGAATTACATACATATGTATTATGAATTCTAGAGACATTATTACAAAGTGTGATATAGGATTGTTGTGTTATAGCTGGTACCAAAAATCGTATCCTGTATCACAGTGTGGTGCTGGATTCTTTGTGTTTTCCTCCCTGGGCAACATAAGTGCTAAACGACATACGTGATTTCAAAAAATTAGCCTCGGCCATTGCAAACGAAGGGAAGACTTCAATAGAGTTATGTATGGAGGAAATGGGTTTATTTGTTAATTGTTTGTTGCACACGGCTAAAATTGTGGTTGTTCTTAAGTAGGGAATCAAGGTATATTATCTTACTCTACTTTAGTATAATCACAATCATAATCCAATGAAACCTAGTTATGTATGTCACCATAGTGATTAATCCTAAGTTCATGCTGTGTATAAAACACAAATGAAACTTGTATGAGAACTAGTGAAGCACTTACTTCTAATTGTATGGTACCAGAATATAGTCCTTATCACTCTGAGCAAGCAATCCCATCATTATGTAATCTTTGATGAAGGATATGTTTTCGTTGATACATTACTCAGAGACCAAGTGTGGTCGAGGAAACCCAACGATTCTCGCCGCCACCAAACTTATTGGATCATAGATCTATATATAAGAATGAGTTATGGCATTTATCGATATTACATAAATGTAGAACTTGATTGCATAATATACTTCAGTGTCTAGCATCATAGAAGTGAGGCATCGAGTTTGTCAAGGTTGAATAGTACAAATAAGTCTTCGAAGGTCACGGTGAAGTAGCCCGCGTTGTGGAGGAAATGCACCTTCGTGTATCCCACGGTGAATCCACTTTGCCAGTTTGGCTTCCTGTTAGACCTCTGCATATACTAGGTATGCAAACTCTTGTAAACTAGTCCAAGGCTAGGTAATTGTGACTTGGGCATTGACGACACTCCAAGCTTGTACTTCTAGTGCCCAGGAGGCACCTTAATCTTCTTTGGTTGGGCCTTAGCATCTCGCTTGCGACACATCTTCGGCGTCATCTCCATGGGAGCCGATGCGATGGCCTTCTAAAGCGGAGTTTACAGTAGAGTCGTAGAGGGTTCTGTTTGACAAGCATGGTCATGTGGAGATTGCGGCATGGAAGGGTCCAAGGCGATGCCCCTTCTGGGCCACTGGACAATGTGGACAGCATCCTCTAGTATCATGATCTCTTCGTTTGGGGGCATCTCCAGTGGGATGGTTATAAAAACATCATTAATCATGTCTACCTGGACCTTCACAAAACTGGTCCCTAGCTGGGCACCGTGCACCTACATCCCTAGTAGGCATAGAAACGCCATCCCCTACCCAGCGTCAACGAGAATGGAGCCAATAAGCCTGACTCTGAGGATGCATAGCATGGGCTCCTACATAATGATACACGATGAGTTAAGGCATCCACCAGGTCTATCTATGTAGCATTCTAGAGAGGTATATTACCTAGATATTATCGATAAGTAAATGGGTGTCACTATGTTCGGAAAGTGGCGTAGACGCACGGCTACTCTGATGTTGAGGGGGACTGGCTATCGCAATAATGGGGTGGCTTGTGATTGGTTATGGACTTCTTTCAGTTCTTCCCTCAATAAAGTTATCTCTCCTCAAAGTGAGGCAGTTATCCTGTCTCAAAGTAAGGCAAATAGCTCCTCCTCAAGTTGTACACAAAGCTCCTATTTCAATTGTTCTACACACTTAGCCATGGATCTCTTCCTACTCCTATACACCTCGGAGTCATTTGCAAATCCGTGCCTCCAAGGTACGTAAACCCCTAGGCCTCGCATGCAACTCAGGCGCTCCTTGTTTTCTAGGGACGTGGATAGTGTATCCCTCTCCCTAACTGCTTCAAAGGAGCCTTTAGAAGATTTGGTAGTCAACATTTGTTGTAAGATGCAATTATGTTATTTTAGGCCCTATATAGTTATAGACCTAATAACAACTAGGTAGTTTAATATATCCTACCAAGTGTTGGGACACTTCCTCGTCTGCAGGGTTTTAAAAGAGGTGACGCCTGAAGACGTGGTTGATGACCTCATTCTTAACCAGTTTCATGCATGCTCATTTATGATCCTAGCAAATAAAGGGGAGACCTTCGATCTGATTGCGACCTCATCCTCCATTATGGGATTTTACTCGTGTACCCAGTGGTGTTGAGTCTGTGGGGGTGAGTGTTTTGTGCCTGAAGAGCTTTATGTGCTACACTTTGCTGTTGATATTCGATCATTGTCTTTATCTACACAAAGGCCTCCTATGTTTTCGGTGATACAAAAGGATACCTCATGAAGGTTTTTCAATCCTTGCTCACGTACTGTGTGACAAGCGTGCTCTTTAAGGTCTTCCACACATTTTCCACTGTGAAGAATGCCTGCCGTTGCACAAGTCCCTGGACTTCTACTAGGATCTCGAATGACCTTGAAATTTCCAACAACAGCTGCTTTTTCTTGTCATCTATCAGAGACTTCTAGTTTGCTATAGTGATGGGGACCTGTTGCCTTCCAAGTATCCCGCAGGTAGTTTGGAATGATGTCACTGCTTTCTTTGGTTGCAGAGGGACCCCACCTAGAGAAACCTCTATGATGGTCATTTGGCCCTCTAGCATATTTGATGTTCCTCTACCACGCTCAGTTACCTTGGTCTTTAAACTGTCAACGTATTCAGTGACATCGATGAGCTATGAGTATAAACATTGGCACATGGTTGATTTCACGTACTTTAATGTTCTTAATGTAGTTGTTAAGAAATAAGAATATTCAGCAAGGTATATTATTACTATGAGGTCTCTTTACAATACTCTAGTATGAAGCTAATGACACACAATAGTGTCTTAGATTCTACGAAGTGGTTATGGCCGGAGTTTCTTCCTCCTCATCATGTTGTCTGCTAGGCTTAGATGTTGTCTTAGGTATAAAATAACATTTGGGCTTGGTTCCTCCTCCTCATGTATGTATGTATGTATTCCTACTTCTCATATACTACTATAATGTTGTTGTTATACCTCTTTATCTATCTCCAAAGAGTTTCATGAAAAAATTCATAAAAAATGTACTTCTTACAGCATAATTTGCGTATATAGTCTTTTCATATGTATATGTATATGTATATGTATATGTATATGTATATGTATATGTATATGTATATGTATATGTATATGTATATGTATATGTATATGTATATGTATATGTATATGTATATGTATATGTATATGTATATGTATATGTGGTCTCCCTTACTGTTTCCCCCTCAAAAAAGGTTTGGCCCCTTAAGCTAGTCAAGACTTCTTGACCTGGGTCGCTCGGATTTGGCTTGGGCTGTCGGGTCAACGAAGCATAATATAGCTATCCAGGGCCTAGTCTTAAACCTGCCCTTGGGCCAGGCCAAGCCCTTCCGGCTGCTAAGCCAAGCCATTTCTTGTCACATCCACTCATGTGAGCTGTTGACATGGTAGGATGCCCCGGCCTGACTTTTGCCATGCCATAAGGTGAAATAGAAACAAATAGCCCTAAAATTTCTAAAATCTTTTGGTCAAGGTAATCACTTTTGAAGAAGGGTGTAGGTGTTTATCCCACTTATCCTTAAGGCTCAATAATCGAAAGGCCAACAGATAAAATGTTGGGATTTCTACGAACAACTATGTACTTAAACTGCGGCCATTAGCCAATGCAAGACATGAATGTCAAACTGGTTATACTTGTTGAGGAACCGTCGCTGGCGACCAGTCCGAGCGATTCCTCTGCTTAGAACAAGAATGAATCAATCATAGAATCACAGAAGAATAGATTGAACACAGAGAGGTAGAGAGAACTCCTGGTCTTTCTTTATTGCTTTCAATTGCATCAGGTGTACATAATGAACAGGTATAGGTCCCTATTTATAGCCTACGGTGGGGTGCCCATATTAGGCCTGGACTCCTGGTCCTGGGCCCAGGTTTCTCAACACTCCCCCTTGGGCACTCACTCGACATACTCATGCCTCGTTAAAACTCCATAAAAACCCAGTGGGAAAATTTTGGAGAAAGAGTACATGATATATGTGATGCTGCGATGCACGAATTACCTCATTAAAAACCTTGGTCGAGAAACTTCATGGAAAACTTGTCAAGGGAAAAAGAGTACAATTCACCCAATTTCATTTGGTCTTCAGGACTTTATTCTTTGGGTACTTAATCTTCATGATCAAGATTTATTAGCGGGCTTGAGAGAATTCTCTCCTGAATTCTGCACTTCTCTAAGTCTCATCATTCCAATTCCACGCACGCATCTTTCAAAGCTAGATGCAGGGAGTGACTTAGTGAATAAATCTGTGAGATTTTCACATGACTTAGTATGCAATACTTTAATCTCGTCCATCTTTTGCAATTCATGTGCATAAAAGAACTTGGGGTTGATATGCTTTGTGAGATGACTCTTCACATAGCCCATTTGTACTTGTGCAACACAAGCTGCATTATCTTCATAGATAATCGTGGGGGTTTGTACAATGTTCATCCCACATGACTGCTGGATGTGGTGAACCATTTGACGGAGCCAAGCGCACTCTCGTGCGGCTTCATACAGTGCTATGATTTCTGAGTGGTTCATCGAAGTAGCTACAAGGCTTTGCTTAGACAATTTCCATGAAATTGCAGTTCCACCACACAGGAATATGTAACTTTGCAGTATGCGGGTCAGACAGGTACCCAGCATCTGCATAGCTAATCAAGTTCAGATCTTGATTCTTTCTGTAAAACAATCCAAGGTCCTTGCTTCCTTGGAGGTATCGGAAGATGTCCTTTATGCCCTGCCAATGCCTTTTGGTGGGCTCTGCACTGTACCTTGCCAACAGGTTCATGGCAAATGCAATGTTCGGTCTAGTGCAGTTTGCTAAGTACATAAGTGCTCCCACTGCACTTAAGTATGGGAATTCCGGTCCCAGGATTTCCTCCCCTTCTTCCCTAGGTCGGAAAGGATCTTTTTCTTGCTGTAAAGACCTCCCGATCATCGGTACTTTCGAGGGGAATGCCTTCTCAAAACCAAACCTTTCAAGCACCTTCTGAGTGTAGGTTGATTGATGTACCAAGATTCCTTCATGGACATGCTCAAGCTGCAAGCCTAAGCAAAACTTAGTCTTGCCCAAGTCTTTCATTTCAAATTCTGACTCCAAGTAGGAGCTTGCTTCTTTTATGTCTTCGGCTGTCCCGATGATGTTTAGCTCATCTACATATACCGAGATTATACAGAATCCATTCTGGAATCGCCGTATAAATACACAAGGACAGTCTTCATTGTTCGTGTAGCCTTTCTTGCAGAGAAAGTCGCTTAAGCGATTATACCACATTCTTCTAGATTGTTTCAGTCCATACAGTGACTTTCTGAGTTTCACACTATACAGATTTCTATTTGCTCTGTCTTGGCTCAGGAAAGGGATTCCTTCAGGAACTTTTATATAAATCTCCGAATCCAAGTTACCGTAAAGGTATGCAGTCACAACATCCATCAATTTCATTTCTAAATTCAAGTTCACTGCCATTGAGATCAAATATCTAAAGGTAATTCCACTCATGACTGGGGAGTAGGTTTCTTCATAATCAACTCCAGGACGTTGAGTGAAATCTTGTGCTACCAGCCTTGCTTTGTATCTCACTACTTCGTTTCTTTCATTTCTCTTTTCAACAAATACCCACTTATGCCCGACGGGGTGTACATTGGGAGGCGTGCGACATACGGGCCCAAACACCTCTCTTTTGTTCAGAGATAGCAATTCAGCTACTATTGCCTTCTCCCAATCTTTCCAATCTGATCTTTTCTTACATTCAGCGAGCGATGCAGACTCGGGATCAAGATCGATGATTGTGGCAATTTTCTTTGCGAAGTAGATATCGATATTGGCTATTATCCTATTCAGGGACTCTCCCGTGTGCACATAATTTATAGCTTTTTCTTCATGAGTTGCTTCTTCTAGAGCGATTGCTTCTTCTGGAGCTTCACCTTGCGCATCGCTTCTTTCAATTGCGGTGGCAAGTCCCTTTAGTTTTTTGGCTCCGATGTGTGCGCACACATCCATGCTGATGGGGATATTCAGATCCGGTATGCACTTTTCTAAAGGTGTCATACTTGTACCAGGTCTCAACTGGCTCTCATTCTCATTCTGGGGGACTTCAATGATCGGCTGTGATAAGTCTTTCTTATCCTTCTTCACCAGGCGTTCCCGGTTACTAAGGATTCGAGGAATCGGAGTTCTCATCCTCTTTTTTATTTTTGAAGCCTCTGGACAAGATTAGGGATACCTTCTGTTTTATTTGGTATTTCAACCCTCTCCGGTGTAGTGCGTGCAGGCACATGCGACTTAGTCACGCTCTTCAAATCACTAAAGTGATCAGGCAGCTGATTTGCTAGTTCTTGCAAATCGATTGTCTTCTGGACTTCTATTGTCTTCTGGACTTTTCTTGTCTTCTGGACTTCTCTATTTCTTCACTAATGCGCGGGTCATCTGCATGGATTCCTGTGGCTTGCCATGTAATGTCTTCTGGACTTCTCTAGTGCGTGGGTCATCTGCATGGATTCCCGTGGCTTGCCACGTAATTTCCCGACATTCTTTATCAAGGGGTTGATTTCCTCCCCCTAATGTTGGGAAATTTTCGGTGGTGACCCTTGCGCTAGTTGCATAGGTGAATGGATGTTGTAGGCCGAAGGTCTAAGGTTGATGAGATTCGCTGCATGTAGGACTGCGTATCCCCAACATATAGCTGGCAAATTACAATTATGCAAGAGGGGTCGGGCAATAAATTTAATTCTCTTAATTAAAGCCTCTGCCAAACCATTCTGGGTATGGACATGCGGTACCGAGTGCTCGACTGCAATTCCCATCGCCATGCAATAATCATCAAGTGCCTTTGAAGTAAATTCGCTGGCGTTGTCCATTCTGATGGACTTGATGTGATGATTAGGAAAACACATTTCTGATGCGAATGATCTACGAGATCAATTTTGCAAAGGTGTGATTTCTTGTGGACAACAAACCCACATATGACCACATCGATGAAGCGTCAATGAGCACCATGAAATACTTGAATGGCCCTGAGATGGGCTGAATGGGACCACAAATGTCTCCCTGGATGCGTTCCAGGAATGCAGGTACTTCATCCTTCACTTTCAGAGTGGAGGGACTAGTTATTAGTTTCCCGATGGCACATGCAGGGCACACAAAATCTTCATGATTCGGGAAATTCTTCACATTTAATATTATGCCCTTGGGAATTGTTTATGATATTTCTCATCACCCTAAGACCTGGGTGGCCTAATCTGTCATGCCAGAGACAGAAGAGTTCAGAGCGTCTAAATATTGTCTTCAGGACATGTACGCTGCAGGCGCCTTAATGTTGGTATAATATAGCCCAGTCTCTAGTGAAGGAAGTTTTTCTAATACTCTTTTGCCATTATCTTCACGCTTCGTGATGAGCAGGTATTCCTTTCCGTACTCTTCTTCAGTCTCAACGTGGAAACCATTAGCGCGAATATCCTTAAAACTTAGGAGAGTTCTAGTCGATTCTAGGTACAATAAGGCTTCTTCAATGACCAAAGTTGTGCCCATTACGAGTACAATTGTGGCTCTTCCAGAACCAATTATTCATGCATCGCTTCCGACGATTGTCGTAAGGCTGCCAGTGCTCTTACGGATCGACTGGAAATACTTAGTCTCTTTTAAGATGGTATTCGTTGTGCTGCTGCTAGCTAAGCACAATTCCTTTATAGGGCACTACACGCGTTCTAATATAGGGTATTTATTAACATGTATGAGAAGGTAATCAACACATAAGTAAAATACTCCAATATCAGAACATATCATGCCATCATAAACTGAATAAATGAATGAATTCTTCAAATATCATCCAACCATCACGAGAAAATAACAATTCTTAAGTACCATCCATGCAAATTCTAACATATTCATTCACACAAAATAAATGACAATTAAAGTCTAAATGCATTCTGTGCACTAGACTTCTTCTGCTATTCTCTCGGGGTGACATTCTCTTCAAGAGAAATCATGGCATTGGCTGCTTTTAGGTCGAGAGGGGGTGCTGCTGTCGTGATGGTTTCAACCTTCATCGGTGCAGGCAGCTGCTCAGAACTCTCCCCCTCAACCGATGCATAGTGGGCTTTATGCTGCCCTTTGCCATCCTGTTTTGGCTTGCTAGCCTTATTCTCTCGTGGAGCATCTGATTTGCCTTTCTGCGCTACGGCTTTACCCTTCCTTCCCCTTTTCTTTATCAAGGGCTTTCGCACCTTGTTGTTCCTGGCATTGGTTTCACAGCCAACGGAGCTTCCAGGTGGCTGAGTGACGTAGTTCTTATGGAGAACTTTGTCCTGAGCCTCCGCAACTTGCATCATATCAATCAATTCGGCGTATTCCTCGTAGCCATCTTGACGATAGTTGCGTGCGGATTGTGCTACATTGGGGTGGAAGGATTTTCTCAATTTTCTGTATTGGGGTACAAATCCTGTGCAAGGCAGAATTGTATTCTCCGACCGTCTTAAAGTTGGCAAACCTCAATTTGATCCACTCCTGCTCTGCTTGAGGAAGAATGGTGTACTTGAGCCTCTCAAACCGCTTCTTGAGTGCGGTCCAGAGTGCTAGCACGTTTTTCTTTGCCATATACTCATTTTTTAGAGTTGGACAAAGGTGATGCCTGAGAAAATGAAGTGCCTGATCATTCTCCTCAGGTGTGGGTCGGGCGTCTTTCTGTCCGCTTAACCTAATAGCTGCGCGGAGCTTCTAGCTCTAAGTACTATCTCGACATCGGATGCCCACGTCAGATAGTTTTGGCCATGCTGGGCCAGCTCCTCGAACTCACGGTTCGTGATGCCATTCATATATATGTGTATATAAGTTTACTGCAGGTAAACATGCACGAAAATAATTTACTGTGAGTAAATAAATGGTACAAAAGGTTCCCGTAATGTTCCAGAATTTTCTATGCATTTTCTATAATTTTACTGCTAATTTCAGTGATTAAAAGTAATTTTCAGCAATTACAATTAACCAAAAACAGTAAATAAATACAGAAAATACAGAGAATAATAATGGCATAAATAAATAAGTTTCAAATGCTAAAAATAATTCAAAATTCGGATTCCCGAGGCCCTTTTATGCTAGAATATAAATTTTCAGCGAATTCTGCAATTTCTGGGGTTTCTGCGTAAATTTTCAGTTCAGAGAAAAATTCGCGCAATTTTCTGATTTACCGAGAGGTTTTCTGCAAAATTCTGGACCCGCTCTTAAATTAAAGGGCTTATACGTAATTTTTGGAACCACGAGGCCTTTTCTGCAATATTCGGGACTTAAATGCAAGTTTTAGGGTCCTTTCGGTAATTTCACGGAAGGTGGAGGGCTTTTTCGTAAAATGTCAGGCACCGGCCCATTGCGCCTTTTCCTTTTCTTTCTATTTTGCCGTCTGGCCCATTTGACCCCCCCGGTCCCCCAGCCCATAAGGCCGATTCAGCCAGCATAACTAGAGTGGGGGGAAAGCTTTTAGGGTTTCCTCCCTTCACTCTCTAGGGCGCCCGGACGGGCGTGGTAGTGCGGGCACAGCGGCACGCGTGCACAGCGCCGCGGGGAGGTCGTCAGTGGCGCTATGCAGGGCGTGATGCCGAGCGGGCGGCCGGTGAAGCCTATCGGCGCGCGGGTGGACCGGAGGCCGGAGCCGAAGCGGGTGCGGCGTGGGTACGGGCCAGTGGCGCGGCGCACGAGTGTTGGTGCGGAAGTCGAGACGGGTCGACACGGCTGCAGTCCGGCGTTGTGCGGCGGCGGGTTGCGGCTAGGTGGCGCGGGTGCCGAGCGGCGGGCCGGGAGGCGGCTGCGGGCCACCAGCGGGGGCACAACGCTTCAGGCGCGGCTCCTTCGGGTAGCAACAACACCGGTTTCAAGCATGGATAGCGGCGGCGCATGGCGCGGCTGTGGTCGTCGGCCAAGGAGGGCCCGATGCCTTCGGGCGGCGTGCTTCGGGCACGGTATGTGGGCGAGCGGAGGAGCCGAGGTGTGCGGGCCGGCCGGCGCGTGTGGTGGCGCCATGCGGTGCTGTGCTGCGGGGTGACGGCACGGTTGAGCATGGGGCCGACGGCAACCATCGGCCATGCGGGGACCGGATCCCAAGACGGCCGTGCGGCGGTCTGGTGCTGACTGCGCACGCACAGGGCGTGAGGCGGTCACCGCCTCGAGCCGGCAGCACAACTTCGAGCATGCATCCCCGAGGTGGCGGCCGAGCAGCTGACGTCGACTACCATACGAGGCAGCGCCAGCTTCAGGTGGCGGCGCCGGTTATTGGCCAGCGGCCGGTGGTGCACATGCGGGTGCAGCAACATTGCCCCTTGTTTTTTTTTCTGTGTAATGCTGTGCATAAACCGAACAGGAAGAACAGATGCATAAATTTTTGTTTCTAATCTACGATGCAATCAACATCTACCCTTTTCACAATCTACCGATCGACATTGTGCCGGCGATTTCAGATCTGCTCGCGGTAGATTTGGGGCGGATTTGCATCGTTTTTCTAATCTACAGTGCAATCAACATCTACCCCGTTTCACAATCTACCAATCAGAATTGTGCCGGCGACTTCAAGTCTGCTCGCGGTAGATTAGGGTGGATTTGCACCGTAGAGATTCAATCTAGAACGCAAAAGAAAATACAGATTCAAAGCGATCTAGAAAAATTCAATCTGTGCTTCGATGATTACCTTCGTTCACCAGAGCGAAGTCGTGCTGATAACGTGTTGAGGAACCGTCGCTGGCGACCAGTCCGAGCGATTCCTCTGCTTAGAACAAGAACGAATCAATCATAGAAGTCCGAGCGATTCCTCTGCTTAGAACAAGAATGAATCAATCATAGAATCACAGAAGAATAGATTGAACACAGAGAGGTAGAGAGAACTCCTGATCTTTATTTATTGCTTTCAATTGCATCAGGTGTACATAATGAATAAGTATAGGTCCCTATTTATAGCCTACGGTGGGGTGCCCACATTGAACCAGGACTCCTGTTCCTGGGCCCAGGTTTCTCAACAATACTAGCTTTCCTGTGGGATTATTCATAAAACCTCTTCGAAATAAGGGTTCACGCAACCACCATAGATTTCTAGTTGGCAGATGATGAGGAGCTAGGACTACGGACACTGGATGCATGTAGACCATGAGGGACGGCGATAATGATGATGAGTTTGTTGAGCGGATCTAGCAATGAATGAAGATATGCTATGAAAGAAGTGCAGTTTTATCCGGTTTCTCGACTTTTCTCCGTAGAAACTGACGAGAATAACAACAGGAGATAACGTGTGTGGTTTAGGAAGCCATAGTACGTATGGTCATCCTGGAATCCGTTGCATATGTACGGTACTGTAGCAATCTTTTTTTTCAATTTTGACTTTAGACGTTTGTTTTTGTAAATCTACTCCTCTTCTCGAGCTTGGTAGCCGTGACAGATGATATGTGTCTCCTGTCACGCTACCGTAGCTCGGCAGGACAACGGCAGTGCGGGAGGCCAGTTGAACATGGTAGGACAGGTAGACGCGTAGTCGCTGGCGAGCCCCACCGGCCTACCAAGGTGCAGTGGCTGCTAGTGGCGGTCCCAGGAATAAGGGTATGTTTATATTAGTTTTTACTGATGGTTTTTGACTGCAATTGTTGAATAGTAGTGGCTGATGAATAGTAGTGACTGATGAATAATAGTGCATTATGTAAGAAAAACGGTGCAATGAAAGGTACTACAACATTTAAACTGTCATGCGACTTACAGAATTGTGAATAATAAAATACAAAATACGTTACAATATGTGAAAATGAAAAGTAGTGGCTGGTAGAAGCAACTTATAGAAATTGGAGTGTTTGTATTAGTTTTTGCTTCTGAAAGAAGTCAGAAGTAGAAGCCAATATGAACAGGCCCATAGGTAGGGCGGCATTGACCAATGGTATTATCTAATGGCAAAGTAAGCCATACGCAGACTATATTGCAATCATACTAATAAAAGCATATAACACTAAATGAAAGCAACAACTACAATCTGCATGTGAACTTATAAAGATGAAGGTAGAATATAAAAGATGGTACCTCAGTGATGAAGCTTGTTGGACTTAGAGTTGGTCCAATTAGACAAGTTGAGATTGTGCGATGCTATTCGACTTGCACTGGTGCTTGAACTCGAAACATAGCTAAAATATTTCTTTAAATATATTTCTAGCAAATCAAACTATTAGTCAATCAAAACCTTTGCAGAAAATATCACAATCCATTCCATGCCTCCTTCCATCCCCTAACCTATTCCTCGTAACACTACGGAACCCCCAATCTCGCATATAGCTTCGCTTGCTCACAACAGTTACAAACTATGGAAAGCGAAGGCTAGGGCTTACCAGCGAGGGAGCTACCAGCCCTGGTGGATATCCAACACCGGCGTGAGGCAGAGGAGGTGGAGGCAGAGTGGCTTGGTCCTGATCGGAAGAGCCTGATGCTGGTAGCCAGCTGCGACAAGGCAGGATGCGCCCCTAGCCAGCACCGGCGATAGGGCGAAGGTGGAAGTGCAGTGGCTTGGTCCTAGTTGCGCCAAGGCAGGATGAGCCACCTGGCTGCCACGCCTCACTCTTGACTACCGTCCACTGGTCACCGCATGCCCATCTTGGCCACTCTAGGGTTAGGCTTAGCTCTCGATTTTTGGTACGGCACCTATGCTCACTCGATCGGTCAGCCGGTCTGCCCCTCTGCCTCTAACTATGCTTGCTTACATTTCTACTCATGTGCGGTGCGCCCCTAGGCTCTTGGGCCATTGGGCTGGACCGAAGTCATCGAAGCCCATGTGCTCCTCAGAAACAAGTCAACAATCGTTGCGAGAGCTTGTTGTCCATCGCTATTCTTGGCTCACTTTGAAGGAGGGGCAACCGACGCCAGGGGGATCCAGCCGATGCAGAGTTTGAGTAGTTCACCCAAAGGGAGAGTCTGCCCCTGGTGGCTGTTGAGCTGCCCTGGTTCGTTGCCAGCTTCCTAGGCTCATTAGGTGGCCTCCCTGCCTAAGCATCACGCCTAGGTAATAGATGCTCTTGTACGACCCAACTATTAATCTAGCGGACATGCATACAGTGGCCCGATCTTTCACAATATCTTCTCTCGAATAATAGTTTTTGTCTTTTTTCTCTCGGGCACGGCAACAGCAAAACAACTACTGATTAATCAATCAATAGTAGCAATAACAGTAGCCAACACACCAGTAGTACCAAACACCAACTTCCTGATATGACAAACAACAACAACCAATTGATCACAATGGCAAGATAGCATCTTCAATCAATCTTCAGCAGTAGCACATATTCTTGGATCTAAAATACTAAGGAGCATAGACAGAATTTGACGTGCAGCACCTCACCAATCACTAGAGTTCCTCTAACTCATGTATACCACAATACACGAACTAGAAGTATGGAACCTGCGCTCCAGGGAATAAATTCCAAAACATCATTTGGGATCTACTCACCCCTAGCGAAATAGTAGATAATACTTCACACAAACAAGACTCACGACTTGGCCAATGACATGGCAATTTTCCTAGGTATATTTCTCATGCCAAAGGCTCCCCGATTACATGGCCATCAGCCTGCCCTTTATATGGCACACACACACACAACCCTAAACCAACTCCTAGCCGACTAGAAAACTATACGAGCTCGTATCCATGGCCGTATGCACGGATATGCATACATATACACAGACTCAGAGTATACATGCAAACACATCTACTATTCGAGTCGGAGCACATGCATGCACTACAGGACATGACTAGAAAACAAGTTTGCAAGCATGTGGATAGCTACATGACAACTAGAAAAAAACAAATTGGTTCATACCAAAAAAAACTAATCCAATAGGAATCATTAAGCTACCAACCCAAAAATAACTAGCACTTAGCTGGCTTTTTGTCTCCATGCCTCACACACACGGGTCTCCACATGATGCCCAACGGCAGCATGCCGCACTCACACGACCCAATGTACGGACATTCGCATGTACTTCCACATGCCCTCCTTGGTCCATCTTACTCTTCCCACTCTTGGCCATCATGGATGCAGCGGTAGTGGTACTTGGTGCCGTATCATCCCCTCCCCCTTTAAGAAAAGCCATCCTCGGCTTTGGTATGGCTTTTGGGGCCTTCTTCTTTGCTAAAATTTCTTCATTAACATGGATAGCACACTCCAATTTTGGTTTTAGCACATGCTTCTTTCCCCCATGTACAAAAGTGTATGTGTTGGACTGGCCTTCATGTGTAGCATTGCGATTATATTGACATGGCCTTCCCAATAATATCCCATATACATCCATTAGAACTACATCGCAATCCACCTTGTCAACATAGTCACCAACAACAAATGAAACACACACCTTGTAAGTTATCTTTAGCCTTCTAGAGTTGTATAGCCACTCCACATGGTGTGATTGAGGATGCCTCCATGTGGATAGCCCTAAAGCATATACCAAATCTTTGCTAATCACATTGGTGTAACTCTCACCATCTATGATCAACTTGCATGTTTTATCTTTGATCATGCACTCCGTTTGAAAAACACTCCACCACTATCTCTTTGTTTCAGTTTCTTTACTTTCCACCTTCCGAACCAAAAGATTGACACCATTCAATTCTGGATCACAATAGACAACATCCTTCTTAGAATCATCAGACTTTTCACTTTCAGAATCACTACTAGAACTCGTTGAAGCATAGTCATCTTTAGTGAGAAGCACTCTCCGATGATTTGGACAATCACACATCATATGACCTCTTCTCTTGCATTTAAAACACTCAATTTCTCTAGCACGAGCATTAGAAGGCAAACGAGAATTAATTTTAGTTACTTCTTTACCTTTATTGCTTGCCTCCTTTGAAAGAGTCTCATTTGAATGGCTTGATGTAGCCACTTTCGAGTGTGAACCAACATCATCGCCTTAGTGTAATGGACGCCTCCATGAACTTATTTGAGTGTTGACACGTACACTTCAATTCTGGTTAGGCATGTTTAGCTTAATGCATCAAGTCTTGAATGTTGTAGTAATGGACCATCTCCACCATATCTTGCACTTCCTCATTTTACCTATTAAAGAAACGTGCCATAGTAGCCTCATCATACTCCTCTGTCCCTATACGGATCACCAACATCTCCATTTCATTATAATATTCATCAACACTAAAATTATCTTGGCATAGTTATTGTAGTCGATTGTACAAGGTCCTAGTGTAGTGTGCTAGAACAAAACGCCACCTCAAAATATTCTTCAATTGTACCCAAGTATCCGAATGAACTCTTACATGACACAATTGGTTTAACTAAACAAGAGCATATCCGGTGAACTCAATTATTGCCAAATGAATCTTCTTGTCCACAGTATAGTGATGGCTGTCAAAAATTTGTTCGACGTGTATCTCCCACTCGGCCACTCCAAGTACTCCTCCGGTTTAGCTTTACCATTGAATGACGGGATAGAAATTTTTACTTGCTTGATGCCATCATCCATAGCAACACGCTGAGCAAAACCAACACCATCACACATGCCCCCACCACGGGCAGCACCTTTGTCGTGCACGCCTCTACCACGGTAGTCTTGAGAATGGCGTGGTTGTGGAGCAAAGACCGCTACACCATCAAAGCCCTCATCTTGTTCGTCATCTTCATATGGTGCACGCCGTTCAAAATATTGAGGACCCCATTCAGCATGTTGAAATTGTGATGGCCGGTTGCGTATAGCCTCCATCAATGCATCAATTCGCGCTCCCAAATCATCATCTTGCCTTCAGGTTTTCGGCGACAATCTAAGAAGTAGTCACATGTAGCTTCAAGCCCTTTTCGCACCTCGGGCAGCAAAGACACCGCATATTGGGGTGCCTCCCCGATTGGCTCGCTATGAGTATGAAGCGCCTCGCCATCTTTAGTCTTCACAGAACCCACCATCAAGAAAAAAATTAGCATCCTGGTACTGTGATCAACCACGTTCTGATACCAAGATGGTATGGCTCAACTATTAATCTAGCGGACACGCATACAATGGCCCGATCTTTCACAATACCTCCTCTCGAATAATAGCTTTTGTCTCTTTTTTTCTCTTAGGCATGGTAGCAGTAGAACAACTACTGATTAATCGATCAATAGCAGCAATAACAGTAGCCAACACACTAGTAGTAGCAAACGCTAACTTCCTGATACGACGAACAGCAGGAGTCAATCGATCACAATGGTAAGAATAGCATCTTCAATCAATCTTCAGCAGTAGCACATATCCTTGGAGCAAAAAATACCAAGAAAAAATAGACATAATTTGACGTGTAACACCTCACTAATCCCTAGAGTTCCTCCAACTCGTGTATACCACAATACATGAACTAAAAGTAAGGAACCTGCACTCCAGGGAATAAATTCCAACGCATCAATTGTGATCTACTTGCCCCTAGCGAAATAGTAGATAATACTTCACACAAATAAGACTAACGACTTGGCCACCGACATGGCGATTTTCCTGGGTATATTTCTCATACCAAAGGTTTCCCAATTACATGGCCATTAGCCTGCCCTTTATATGGCACACACACAACCCTAAACCTACTCCAAGCTGACTAGAAAACTATATAAGCTCGTATCTGTGGCCGTATGCATGTATATGCATACGTATACACAGACTTAGAGCACGCATGCAAACACGTCTACTATTCGAGTCGGAGCACATGGGTGCACTATAGGACATGACTAAAAAACAAGTTTGCATGCATGTGGATATGTACATGACAACTAGAAAAAACAAACTGGTTCACACTAAAAAAACTAATCAAATAGAATCATTAAGCTACCAACCCAAAAATAACTAGCACTTAGCTGGCTTTTTGTCTCTATGCCTCGCACACACGGGTCTCCACATAATGTCCAACGGCAGCATGCTGCACTCACACGACCCAATGTACGGACATTCGCATGTACTTCCACATGTCCTCCTTGGTCCTCTTTACTCTTCTCACTCTTAGTCATCATGGATATAGCGGTAGTGATATTTGGCGCCGTATTATGCTCTAACCTTTTGCTTTTTGAAGATCTGACCAAAAAAAGTTTACTAAACCCAGTCAAAGGGACTGTTAGCCGGCTCTGCCGGATTTATGCATGCTTTGTGATTGGATGTAAAACGCACCACAGCATGCTGCAATTCATGTATTGTTATACGACAACGATACAAAGTAAAGGCAGTGAGATTTTCTGCAGGCCCTTGTTAGTTTTGGTTGTTTGCTCTCGTTTTTTTTTATTGTGCATATATTTATGATCATAGTTTTGTGGTCAAAGACTTAACTCGAGCCTATCGCTGTGTGGGAGGCAATGATTCATATATGTCTTCGTACGAATACTTAGCCGATGTCAACTCGGGTCATACTTATCTTAACATGGCTTTTAAAAGTTAACGGGATCATTAATCAAAATAAATAAAAGGCTTTTTAAGTGAATTCTCCATACAACTTTGTAGGACCGAAATGGCGACAGAAGGGGGGTGAATGTCGCTCGCTTAAAAACGCCCCCGAGAAATCAAACACTGATTTCTCACCAGATGCAAAACAACGCAACTCACAGAAAACTTAAAATTAATTTCTCTGAATTTTGGAACGCATGCGACACCGAAAAATTCACCATAAATCAGAGATCATCCAGTAAAAATTTTAACTGAAAATATCGT
Source organism: Dendrocalamus sinicus (assembly GCA_036346575.1). Lineage (NCBI taxonomy): Eukaryota > Viridiplantae > Streptophyta > Magnoliopsida > Poales > Poaceae > Dendrocalamus > Dendrocalamus sinicus. The sequence goes on from CM070658.1 coordinate 5,945,152, forward strand.
TGTTTGATCTGCATGCAAAAATGTTAAAGATCAGCTCAAAAAGAAGAGATGCAAGTGCTAAAGAACTAGCATGCAGTTCTGTATGCATGCAGCAAGATGCTTGCTGGCCGAACACAAACAAACCAAAAAAAGAAATGAGCCAAGAAATAAAAAGATAGAACTCTGGCCGAAAAGCTGAAATGGCACAATGATTACTTTGCAGCCCGAGAGATGACTTTGCTGCAGAAATCACAAATTTCTGAATGCTATCGGGACAAAAATACTGCAGCAAATAATTGAAATCAGAGTAATTAAGACTGCAGATCAGAATTAGGTTGAACCAGCCGAAAATGAACTCTGCAGAGGAACCAGACAAAAACCAGACAAGCCGAATAGAGAGATTTCAAGAAAATTGAAGACTTGCTGCTAATCTTCCCTGGCCAGGAGAGTCATAAAGCTATTCTAAATAGCATTTGGCCTCTGAAGATCAACGAAATCCACCCTAAAAACTCAATTTTCAGATTTGAGGAATACAAACTGAAAATATTCAGAGCCAACATAAAGAATCAAATTCCTCCTTCATCTTAGATCCTATGGACATGAAACTTTGCAGATATGTTAGTAATAACCAAGAGATTCTCCAGGTCCAATTTTATACCTTCTTGAGAGGGGAACCAACAGGTTCACTTAAACCCTAGAATTTCAGAGAAACTTCAGAGCAGGCTCACAAAATCCAAATTACTCAGAGATCTTTAATCCTTGGCTCAAGAAACTTTGCAGTTATGTTAGGAATAGCACAAGGGATTCTCAGACCAAAGATTAGACCATCTCCTCAAAGGAAACAAAAACTATCATAAACCCTAGAACTTGCAAGAACTGAACAGGGGAGGTCCAAAGCGTAAAACTGAAATCAAAGATGGGTTGTTGGGATTTCTACTGATCAAATGATCTTTGGGCCACATCCCAACATGAAAAACCCATTTTAACACTCTCCAACACTAGACCACAAGAAATCAAGAAACTCAAAAATCACCAAATGCAAGCATCGAAGAACAGAGAGCAAAAAGAGACTCAAGCACTTAATCGAACTCAAATACCATCATCTTGGATTGATAATGAGGAAGAGAGATACATGATTGCATAGAGTATCAGCTCATAACATCCCTACAACCCCATACATGCTTGGATTACAAGACCTTCCTCACTATCCCTCTCAAGAGCTCTCAGAACAATCACATTGGAGACATCGAAGGGAGACAGAGTATGTATTCCACACCTACTCTCACCCACTAAAGAGCAAAGGGGAAACAACCTTCCCAAAGCCTCTTTTGACTAGTGTAAACCCTAATTCCCTCCAAATGCTCAAGTGGGCATGCAGCCCCTCAATCCTATTTATAGCCTTGGCTAACGGGTCTCCGCCCCGTTACGCCTGCTAAATCCAACGGCGCCCGCTCCCGCTTGTGCAGCCTCGCGAATTTCCCGATTCACCCCTCCTGCACCTTCCGGGAAGCTTCCGCGCTCCTTGCCTCGCACGCCTCGCAACCACCTCGAGTCTCGCGCCTTCGACACATCCCGACCGCTTCGACCTCGCCACCACGCGCTTAGTCCGGTCCACGTGTCTCGCCACGACTCCACCCGATGTCCTGCAGTCACACGCACAAGAAAACACGCCAAATAGCACCGCCGACACATGAAAGCGTAAATACCATCACACTTACCACGCATTTAAGTCCAAACTGTCAAATCAAAGAATCGCCCTAATCCCATATGACCAAGTTTGACCACAGTCCGACCGAGCCCGTTGCACCACGCAACGTCAGGGTCCGAACCACCCAAACCAAACTCGACTGACCTAAACAATAGCAATTACTCATCACTCACATGTGGTCACCTCCACATGGTTCATCAATCTCCCCTTGATGAGTGTATTGACAAACTCGAAAAGCGCAAAGTTGAGTTTGAGTTTGAAGAATCCAACATGGTCCAAAGACAGGAAAAAGAAGCTAATGACCATGTCGACAGAAGGAACCACTAGAGCAACAACTGAAAGAGCAAATTGATCTCCAAAGCTCTAAAGTGTTCCCAACAGACTTTTTCTTCTCTATTCTCCCCCTTTTGGCAATAAACACATCAAGAGCAATAGAGAGAATATGACATGTCAAAGGATGAATATGGCTGAAGTTTGTTTATTTAAGCATTTAGAGCCATGAGAATTATCCATATTGACCATAATGTAATACACCAAGCCATAACTAAATACAACGCTATCTAGATCATGACAACATATATATAAACCAGCTAGAGCACATAGATGACAATCTGAAATGTAATGCATTTAGTGAGCAAGTCAAGTCATCAATGAGCAAAGTCTAACTAGAGGTATCCAAGGATGATGCAGGCCATGTCAATAAGCTAAGCGGAAACAAGAAGCTAGTGTTGAGTCAATTAGAGTGCTACAAGCTCAAGAGTTTATCATTTGGTTAAGCACTTTTCATCTTTAGGTGATTAAGCAAATCTTGCACATTTGACATATTTTCTTTTAAAGCTTATAGCTGTTTTCAACCAAAAATTTTATCATGTGCTAGATCTCAAGCCTTATGCGACTACTCCAAGCGAGAAGCTTAAGAAGATAGTCCAGGTCATCCAAAACTCCCCCTGAGTTCATGCCTAGTGTAGTGGCAAGCCGTCTCATGAGAAAGAATTGGTGAAATCAGTTTTTCGCACATAAAAGAGATCCTTTGCTTTTAACAGATTGTGCTAACTCATGATGTATCAAGATGCTAAAATAGCTCAATCTAAGATTCAACCTAGATTCAAGACTCAACTCAGCATATTTGACATGGCATGAATCATAAAGGGATAGCTCAAGCAAGACTAATCTCGAGTGCTAACATGACAAGTTTTAATTTAAGTTGAGCAATTTTAATTAACTTATCATGGCAGAAAGCTATTCTACGCATATGAAGTCATGATAAATCTAGCAAGCTAAGCACAAGTCATGGCAAGGTGTAAAGCATTGAAGCATGTCATAACAGGATAATAATCAAGGCTCAATGCAGATTGATTATAATGCTAGAATGCTGAAAATGCAAGAAAGTCCAGCTCTCCCTCAACATTAGATGCAACTTTTAGTTCAAGTTGAGTTATGTCAAAATTAAGCTTTAGAAGCTCCCAAATGAACTCCCCCTGAACCAAAGCAATACGAATCGAGAAGCTGGCAAAGAAAACAGCAAACGGGTAGTCCTTAAAGCATAGATAAGATATTGAGACAACTATGGCTCAGATCGACTCTCATCTACCCCATATGACTCCGGGACAATCAGTGACAAGAAATCACACACTAGAGAGCAAACACGCACTCGCCTACCCGAGGGTGGCCCAACCTCGCTAGAACCTACAAGAAGTGAGTGAGCTCGACCTAGTGAGATAAGAAGCAGCTAATCCTGGAAACACAAGATAAGAGTTAGAAGTCTAAGCATCTCGACAAGAGAAGCACTCTAACCTATGCTGGAAGGACTAAATCCAAATGCACCCCGAGTGCAATGCAAATGAAATGAGACAAGCATAATCAATATAGTAAAGCAAAGAAAGCCCAAAGCTCCCTCACTACAATCCGTAAGGACACACCACCCCAAGCTCTCCCCGCAGAGCTGAAAACCTCGAACTATCCAAAGGCTTGGTGAAGATGTCAGCCAACTGGTGGTCACTCTCCACAAACTGGAGCACTATATCACCCTTCTCTACATGGTCTCTAAGGAAGTGGTATCGGATATCAATGTGCTTGGTCCAAGAGTGCTGCACTGGGTTTTTAGCAATGTTGATAGCAGACGTGTTATCACAAAAGAGTGGAACACTGTCTAAGGCTAACCCAAAGTCCCGCAGGGTCGAAACCATCCAAAGTACCGGCCGCAAAGAATCGGCAAAGAAGAACGCACTCGGCCTCTGCAGTGGACTGTGCAACACCGGACTGCTTCCTTGAAGACCAGGAAACGAGAGAAGTGCCAATGAATTGGCAGGTGCCAGAGGTGCTCTTCCTATCTATCCTACAGCCGGCAAAGTCTGCATCCGAGAAGGCTCTCAAGGAAAGACAGGATGAGGAAGAGTACCAGATACCATAGTCAATGGTACCTCGAAGATATCGAAAGATGCGCTTCACCGCCTGGCGGTGAGATACGCGAGGAGAAGCCTGAAAACGAGCACACAGACACACTGAGAAGTGTATGTCTGGTCTCGAGGCAGTGAGGTAAAGAAGGGAGCCGATCATACTTCTGTATTCTTTCTGATCAACTGGCTCGCCATCCTCATCTGGGTCAAGATAGGCCGTAGAAGCCATCGGAGTTGACACCGGCTTCCCATCACTCATATCGAAGCGTCTCAGGAGGTCACGAGTGTACTTGCCCTGATGTAGAAAAGTACCCTCCCGAGACTGCTTGATTTGGAAGCCAAGGAAGAAAGTCAACTCACCCATCATGCTCATCTCAAACTCGGTGCTCATGACATCCGAGAACTGAGAAACCAGAGCATGGGAAGAGCCGCCAAAGATGATGTCATCGACATAGATTTGGACGAGCAGAAGGTCACTACCAAGCCTACGGATAAACAAAGTCTTGTCTACTTTACCCATCTCAAACCCATGACTCAACAAGTAGGACTTAAGCCTCTCATACCAAGCTCTGGGGGCCTGCTTAAGTCCATACAACGCTTTGGAAAGCTTGAAGACATGGTGTGGGTATTTGGGGTTCTCAAAACCTGGAGGCTGTCTGACGTAAACTTCTTCCTCAATAACGCCATTAAGGAAGGCACTCTTGACGTCCATCTGGTAGAGCTTGAAACCCTTAGAAGCTGCAAAGGCAAGCAGGATTCTAATGGCCTCAAGTCGAGCTACAGGGGCAAAGGTCTCCTCGAAGTCTAGACCCTCAACCTGGGAAAACCCCTGAGCTACCAGTCTAGCCTTGTTTCGAATAACCACTCCATCCTCGCTCTGCTTGTTCTTGAACACCCACTTAGTCCCAATAATATTGTGACCTCGCGGGGGCTCGATAAGTGACCAGACCTTGTTCCTCTCGAAATTTTCTAGCTCCTCATGCATGGCATTGACCCAAGACTCGTCAGAAAGAGCATGAGAAACATCCTTGGGCTCAAAGGAGGCAATGAAAGCATAATGGAGACAGAATTGAGATAAGCTAGATTTTGAGCGGGTAACACGCTCGAACAGGTCTCCAATCATCTGCTCAGAAGGATGTCTTTTCAGGATATGTCGGGGAGGTCCAGGATGAGATGAAGAAGTGGCCTCTACCTCGTGAGCTGACGAGATAGGAACAGAGCCACTAGCTCCAGAGGAAGCGAAGGCATGGGCGATCACCGAGGTGCGGTGGAAGACGGCACCTCAAGGGGTGGATATGGACTGGATCGGTAGACAACCTCATCTCCATCGCCCTCGTCGCCCACGAAGATGGTCTCGATCGCTCTAAAGAACTCGAGATATCGTGCCTAGTCCCCGGACCGCCTCGTCAAAGGTCACTTCACAAGTCTCTACCATTTTGCTAGACTTGCGCCTGCACCCTATAAGCCCGCGAAGAAGGCGAGTAACCTAGAAAGATCCCATCACAAGAACGTGACTCGAACTTATCTAGGTTCCCGGACTTGAAATAAAGCACTTGCAACCAAACACACGAAAATGAGAGACGCTGGCTTTCGCCGTATCTCAACTCATAAGAAGTGCGGTGCAGTGTGCCCAAGAAAACTCGATTTGAGACATGGCACGCGGTGGCTATAGCCTCAGCCAAAACTTCCGCGATGTAGAGTACTCATCAAGCATCGCCCGGCCATCTCGACCAAGGTCCGGTTCTTTCTCTCCACGACGCCATTTTGCCGCGGGGCGTGAGGAGAGGAGAACGATGCTCTACACTGCCTCACCACGAAACTCTCGGCGTAGGAATTCTTGAACTCCGTGCCATTGTCACTGCGGATCGCTCGTAAGGCACCCGGGAGCTCAACAGAAAGCCTACTGAAAAGACCTCGGAAATGTGAAAACGTCTCATCCTTCGAGGCTAAGAAAAACACCCAAGAATACCTCGAGAAGTCATCGACCACGACAAGAACATACCACTTCCCTCCTGCTGACTGCACTCGAGCTGGTCCCACTGTATCCATGTGGAGCAGCTGTCCTGGTGCATCGGTCATAGTCACAGTGACCGGAGGATGTGAAGCGGCAACCATCTTGCCGTGCCGGCATGGAGTGCAAACAAGATCTTTGACCATTTTGAGCTTCGGCAGACCACGAATGAGGTCGTGGCCGCTAACTCGGGTCAAATGATCAAATCCAATATGACCAAGTCTCCTATGCCAGAAGGTCAAATCACGGGACTCTGAGGCAACTAAACACCTGAGAGGATCACTAGAAGACTTAGAAAAATCAGCACGAAAGATCCTCCCAAAACGAGAAATCCCGCAAACCAGACTACCCGAAGAATCAAGAATTTTGCAAGCGTTTTTCTTAAAGCTCACCTCATAACCGTCATCGGTAAGCTGAGAAACCGAAAGCAAATTATAACGCTGCTTACTAACCAAGGCAACATCTCTCAAAAGAAACGAATCATTAACGCCAAGATGCACTTTGGCGATGACGCGCCGGATGAAGCATCTCCGAAGGTGATCGTCTCATCACCGAGCACGGGCTAGGAAGAGAACCAACGGAATCTCCGGTCATGTGTCGTGAACACCGAGTCTACAAGCCAAACCTCTCCTTCCCAGCCCGCGAGCCCGAGTCAAACAGAGTAAAGTTTCAGTACTGGGGTAAATCAAGAGTGATTTTGGCACCCAATACTGAACAACATGTCGAGCAGATGAAGTAGTCAAGCACGACTGACCTCTATCTACCCTACGCTCTCTGTCACTCAGAAAAGCAGATGGTCTACGAGTAGACCGAGAGCATTCTTTGGTCCGCCTCTGAGCAAGCGAGTCGAAGCACCGCAACAGTTGAACACGCCGCGGGTAGCTATCTCGACGGGAGAAACGAGAAGTACCCTCAGGACGGCGGAAGTCACGACCGAGAGCAGCATGAGGACGAAACCAGAAGACTCAGAAAAACCAAGTCCTCGATGCTGCCCAAACCCTTCAACAGCAGTAAACCTAGACCTCGTGCTGGTCCTAGGTGCACTCAGGGTCTGGGGCTGACCCTGAATACGCCTAAGTGCCTCAGCACGGTCTCTACGCGCAATCCTGGCGCGCCTGAAGCATCGATCGACCGTGTGTCCATCCTTCCGGCGAGGTGCGGTGGTACTTCACCTTCTGAGAGGTGGAAGTAGCACGAAGAGACTTCGCCTTCTGAGTGGCCGAAGCTGCAGGTGGACTCACCTTGCTGTCAGAGATCCCTTGGACGAAGCCCGCTGATTTGAATTTAACCTCATCAGATCTGGACTCGACCTCGATCACACCTCCTACGATGGGTCGGAGAATAGCAGGTGGATGCTTCCTCATATCCTCATAGAAATCATATCCTAGACCTTGATTGAACTTGCAAATCTTGGATTGGTCTAGAATAAGATTTAGCTTCTTCTTGCCGCCTACAAATCTCTCGAGAGTGTTCATAAGGTACTGACACTCCCGAAAGAGAGAGGTGCAAGAAGAGCAGGGGGAAGAGGGAACAGCAGGAAGTAAGGGAGCAGATGAAGAACCAACAGCAGAGGGACGATTGGCTTGTGCACGCACATCCGACTCAGAATGGGCAATCCTACTGCTAGCAGGTTGGCTCGTGTCGCTAGGCGTCTCTACCTTACCCTGGGGCTTCTCCCCCTCCTCAGCAATCACATTACAATCTGATGGTTGCTTCTCTATTAAGTCCTTAGTTAGCTTCACACATTTTTCATCCAATGCAATCAAGTCAATTCTTAGTTTTTCACAATTTTTGCATGGTGAGCTAACAGGGCCCTTAGAAGCATAATTAGCCGCTTCTTATTATGATCAATCATTTCTTGAAACTGCTTGGACACAGATTCAAGTTCAGCAGTTAATTTAGGACAGTTTGAACATGAAGCAGCTGGCTCAAGCAACCAAGAATACAACTCAGAAATTTTATGATCTGCCTTCTTTAGGTTCATTTTCAAATTATTGCAACTTTCACATGACTCAGGCAGATCTAACAGCATGGTGTAAAGACCTCTAAAAGCATTGTCCTTATCCTCACATGAGGTGCAGGAAGTAGTCTCAACAATAGTAGGCGTAGCAACCGCTATCCTACTCATCTCTAATTCGGCAAGCAGACTAACATTCTCCACCTTAACAATATCAAGTTCGGAGGACAAACTATCATGCGAGGTCCTTAACTTCTCCAAATCACCCAACAAAGCAGAGCATGTATCACAATCATCACTAGGAGGATCAGATGTAAGAGCAATAATCTCTAGTGATAATCTATCTACTTCCTTCTCTAACTCGGTACACCTGGCCCTAGCTCTAGCATGGAAACCACCTAGCTTAAGAAAAGCATGATTGAGCTGGTCGTAGGTGGGGCATACCTCGTCCGAGTCGGAGTACAGCTCGCTGTCGCTCAGTTCGCCCTCGAGGGCCATGAAGCACATGCCGGAGAAGTCGTCGCCGCCATCCTTGGGCTCTTGGTCACCCGTCCCGTCGTCGTCGCTCCATCCCTCCACCTCGCTGAGGTCGAGGTCATCGAAGGCGGTGAGGACGCGGTGGAAGAGCTTCTTGGCTTTCCCGGTTGCGAACTTCTTCTTTCCGCGTCTGAGCCGAGTCTTCTTGTTGCAGTTCTTGTCGGTGTAGTCGTTCTTGCCTGAACCGCAGTGAGTCGTTCTTGCCCTTCTCCGCCTTGGGACAGCCGCGCTCGAATGTGGTTGGGGCCACCACACTCGAAGCAGATGACTGGTCCGCCTCTCTTTCTGTCCCTCCTCCTCTTGTAAGCATGGGAGAACTTCCGAGCTAGGAGGGCCAGCTGTTCATCCTCTAGCTGCTCTAACTGATCATCAGTTACGTCACATAGAGCAGCTAGGGAGAACCCACAAAGCGAATCGGCGGAAAAACCAGAAGCCGAACTGGGATCGGTGACCAAAGCCATCGACTGTGACTTCGACCGACGAGAGACAACGTCAATCTCGTGAGTCTTGAGGCGCGAGTACAGCGCGTCAAGAGTCAGGGTCGAGAGGTCTGTCGTGTCTTTGATGGTGGTCACCTTCATCTCCCACACGCGCAGATCGAGTGCCGCGAGCATCTGACGAGCGTTGTCCGAGTCGGGGTATGTGAGACCGACCGCTCGGAGGTTGCTCAAAATTTTGTGAAATCGCGAAAAGCACTCGTCCAGGGACTCACCAGCAAGCATCTCGAATTTGTTGTATTCGCGCTTGAACTGGTCCTGTCGAACCGTCTTGATCTGGGTGGTGCCCTCATGGTATGCGTCGAGGGTCACCCAGATGTCGTAGGCGGACGACAGGTGAGATATACGGTCAAACTCGCTACGACTCAACCCCTGGATGATGATGTTCCTTGCCTTTGCATTCGCCTCAACATCAGCCATGTTCCCGGCATTGATGTTCTCATCGGCAGGAACAGCGAATCGTACCTTGACCTTCCGCCAGATGGCATACCCCTGGGCCTGGATGTATGTCTCCATTCGGCTCTTCCAGAAGGGGTAATCGATGCCATCGAACACGGGCGGCTTGGTCGAGTACTTGTCCTTCGCCATGGCTCGAGACCGGTTAAGATCTATTGATTAGAGCTAACCGGCTCTGATACCAATTGTAGGACCGAAAATGGCGACAGAGGGGGGGTGAATGTCGCTCGCTTAAAAACGCCCCCGAGAAATCAAACACTGATTTCTCACCAGATGCAAAACAACGCAACTCGCAGAAAACTTAAAATTAATTTCTCTGAATTTTGGAACGCATGCGACACCGAAAAATTCACCATAAATCAGAGATCATCCAGTAAAAATTTCAACTGAAAATATCGTTGTTTGATCTGCATGCAAAAATGTTGAAGATCAGCTCAAAAAGAAGAGATGCAAGTGCTAAAGAACTAGCATGCAGTTCTGTATGCATGCAGCAAGATGCTTGCTGGCCGAACACAAACAAACCAAAAAAAGAAATGAGCCAAGAAATAAAAAGATGGAACTCTGGCCGAAAAGCTGAAATGGCACAATGATTACTTTGCAGCCCGAGAGATGACTTTGCTGCAGAAATCACAAATTTCTGAATGCTATCGGGACAAAAATACTGCAGCAAATAATTGAAATCAGAGTAATTAAGACTGCAGATCAGAATTAGGTTGAACCACCAAAAATGAACTCTGCAGAGGAACCGCACAAAACCGGATAAGCCGAATAGAGAGATTTCAAGAAAATTGAAGACTTGCTGCTAATCTTCCCTGGCCAGAGAGTCATAAAGCTATTCTAAATAGCATTTGGCCTCTGAAGATCAACGAAATCCACCTAAAAACTCAATTTTCAGATTTGAGGAATACAAACTGAAAATATTCAGAGCCAACATAAAGAATCAAATTCCTCCTTCATCTTAGATCCTATGGACATGAAACTTTGCAGATATGTTAGTAATAACCAAGAGATTCTCCAGTCCAATTTTATGCCTTCTTGAGAGGGGAACCAATAGGTTCACTTAAACCCTAGAATTTCGAGAGAAACTTCAGAGCGTGCTCACAAAATCCAAATTACTCGAGATCTTTAATTCTTGGCTCAAGAAACTTTGCAGTTATGTTAGCAATAGCACAAGGGATTCTCGACCAAAGATTAGACCATCTCCTCAAAGGAAACAAAACTATCATAAACCCTAGAACTTGCAAGAACTGAACAGGAGGTCCAAAGCGTAAACTGAAATCAAAGATGGGTTGTTGGGATTTCTACTGATCAAATGATCTTTGGGCCACATCCCAACATGAAAACCCATTTTAACACTCTCCAACACCAGACCACAAGAAATCAAGAAACTCAAAATCACCAAATGCAAGCATCAAGAACAGAGAGCAAAAGAGACTCAAGCACTGAATCGAACTCAAATACCATCATCTTGGATTGATAATGAGGAAGAGAGATACATGATTGCATAGAGTATCACTCATAACATCCCTACAACCCCATACATGCTTGGATTACAAGACCTTCCTCACTATCCTCTCAAGAGCTCTCGAACAATCACATTGGAGACATCGAAGGGAGACAGTATGTATTCCACACCTACTCTCACCCACTAAAGAGCAAAGGGAAACAACCTTCCCAAAGCCTCTTTTGACTAGTGTAAACCCTAATTCCTCCAAATGCTCAAGTGGGCATGCAGCCCTCAATCCTATTTATAGCCTTGGCTAACGGGTCTCCGCCTGCTACGCCTACTAAATCCAACGGCGCCGCTCCCGCTTGTGCAGCCTCGCGAATTTCCCGACCGCCCCTCGCACCTTCCGGAAGCTTCGCGCCCTTGCCTCGCACGCCCGCAACCACCTCGAGTCACGCGCCTTCGACACATCCCGACCGCTTCGACCTCGCCGCCACTGCGCTTAGTCCGTCCACGTGTCTCGCCACGACTCCACCCGATGTCCTGCAGTCACACGCACAAGAAAACACGCCAAATAGCACCGCCGACACATGAAAGCGTAAATACCATCACACTTACCACGCATTTAAGTCCAAACTCATCAAATCAAAGAATCAGCGTCCTAATCTTATATGACCAAGTTTGACCACAGTCCGACCGAGCCCGTTGCACCACGCAACGTCAGGGTCCGAACCACCCAAACCAAACTCGACTGACCTAAACAACTGTCAATTACTCATCACTCACATGTGGTCACCTCCACATGGTTCATCAAACTTCCCAAGCTTCAAATCGTGTACGTCGTCTGTATCGACGTCTCCATCATCTGTTATTATCTTAAAAAATATAGATAAAATTTATCAGCTGCAATCCAAATCATAGAATTATATATTCCTTGCTTCTTCGTTGACGATGATAGTCTTGTCTACGTCAGCCAAAAGAGTACGGCTTAAAATATCTCGGTATAGTAATCCTGGTGAAATGTCATTCCTTTCTGAATGTGATAGTTTTTTTTTTTGCTTTTCAATCATTTTTGGCATTTAGATTCTCTCAGTAATAACTATTCACTAGACTAATAAACCACAGTCTAAAAGAACAAATCTTATATCTTATTAGTTATGAAGAGACTAGCAGCACCAGGTATTTGTTTTGGACTAATTAGAAAAATTACAGTACGGTCTTCTTCGAATTTCTCATCAGATTAGCTCTTCACCTCTGACATACTTCCATGTCAACTTACTTAGCTGTGGCACTTAGGTGAGAAATTGGTTATTCAGATAACTTAATTTTCGCACTAATTTATACATACAACCGAAGCCGTCATTGCATGCACTACTACAGAAAGCCTAATATTAGACGCCAAATCATAGACGGTTTTGTGAAACCGTCTGTGATATACACTACCACAGACGGTTTTAATTTAGAGGCCGTCTATGGTGTTTGTGGCGGGAAAAAGGAGTATCACAGACGGTTCTTACCGCTGAACCGTCCGTGATACTAGAATATCACTGAGCGGTTTTATTATAAAACCGCTCGTGATATTCAGATTATCACGACGATTTTATAAAACCGCTCAGGATATCGGATATCACTGACGGTTTTATAATAAAAACCGCCTGTGATATTTTAGTATCATAGACGGTTTTATAATAAAAACCGTCTGTGATATGTTTCCCGCTTGAGTCCGAGTATGATTCAATTTTGACACACCTTCAGTAAAACGGGCATAACTTTTGCATACGGTGTCCATTTTCAACGTTCTTGTACTCGTTGGAAAGCTAACGACGAGTCCGATCCAAAAATATGACCCGCTTGCACTAGTCGCCCTCCAAGACCCCAAAAATCGGCCATCTTTGGATCTAAATCTGCGTCGCAAATTTTTGGTTTCTGTTTTTGCCCTTTTTCTTGGTCTTCCTTTTGGAATTTGGATTTTGCTTCAACTGAAAAGTTGTAGATCTCGTCGAAACCTTTCCAACGAGTATATATAAGTCATATAGAACTTTGCTATTTTATCTTTTCAGACTAGTTGTTTATATTGCATCGGTATATAAAATTGTGTGCTCTAATTCACAGACGGTTCTATATGTAGAACCGTCTATGATAATCTGACAGCTGGGCCAATCGATCCTGCTCAACCCAATCCTAGCTAATAGTAATCCACCAATCCTCACCCCACGGATCCCCGCGCCAAAAAATTTCGAACTCTCGCCTCTCCCTCCCCTATAAATATAACCAAAACCCAGCCTCCTTGCTGTTCTCCTCCTCCTCCTTGTCGTCCTCCTCCTTACTGTATGTTCTCCTCCTCCTTGCTGTATATTCTTCTCCTCCTTGTTGTATATTCTTCTCCTCCTTGCTGTATGTTCTTCTCCTCCTTGCTGTATGTTCTTCTCCTCCTTGCTGTCCTCCTCCTTACAGACGACGCACAAGTCTACGGGAGGCAAGACACCGCAGAAGCAACTAACTCGTGCCAACCGTGCAGACGCTCAATCAACGCCGATGATGGTGGGCGTCAAAGACATCCAGCTCATGCGTTGCATTAGGGGCGAGAAGGCATAGAGGATATTTGCTCTTTTTCTCTGTTCTTGTTGTGTAACCTGCACGTTGTTTGGGATATTGTAATGGTAGGCTCTAATCTTAATAAAAATGGATGTTTTATGTTTGTGAAATGAATTGAGATGTGAATTGGATGTATACATGTACATGTTGATCTGCTTGTTTCAGAGGGCATGGCTAGTATTTCCTGAAGCTAGCCAATAAAAAGAAATAGGTTTAGGGAATATCACAGACGGTTTTTAACTAAAAACTGTCTGTGATAGTTATAATCACAGACGGTTTCTATGATTTATAAATATCACAGACGGTTTTTAGTTAAGAACTGTCTGTGATATTTACATATCACAGACGGTTCTTAATTTAGAACCGTCTGTGATAACTATATATCACAGACGGTTTTTAACTAAAAACCGTCTGTGATATTTGCAACATAGATGGTTCGAAAACCGTCTGTGATGACCTCGTATTATCACTGACCTATAAATTCAGACGGATCACAAAACCGTCTGTGATGACATTTTTGAACCGTCTGTGATGACCTTTTCTGTAGTAGCGATGCGTGCTTTGCTTGTTCACCGTTTCGATGGAATCAATTAGCTCAACTAGAAGGCTAAGTTAATTTTATCAGTCACTTACAAATTATAAAAATCCTCTAATAAGTATTCTTAATTATTAGAATAATTAATAGCCATCAGAAGATTTAAAACTGTTTGTGACAATTAGAATAGCAAGCGCCGATTAAAATAGTACACAACGATTTAAGATTACGCATAGCGAATAAAATTATACGTGACGTTTTAAATAGCATTTAAGTCACAAAAATCCACAAATGACTAAAATAAAATTCAGGGATCTCACAGGGATGCCTAGTATAAATTATTTAATTATTATTTAATATTTACTTTGTGTTAATAATTACGCATGTAGTAGGAATGATTTGAAGAACTTCAGGAGCTATGGTATTAATAATTAAACAGTAATTGTGTTAACTTCAAATTGATTTGCAAATATGGCTGGCGACCTTGGTAGTTCGGTCTGGCCTTCCGGCCTACTAGACCAGTTCTGTTACGATACCTTTTAATTGCAGTTATATGTTTCGCAACCACAATAGAAGGGGTGGTAGTGGGACAAGCTGGGTGAAGTGGGCGGAGGCACTCCAAGACTTCGTGCAAGAGCCCACTGCATATGACTCCAATGCGTACAATGAGTACCTACGCTAGTATACTCCGTAGACACGGATCAGGCTGGTGCATATCGTTGACCCTCCCCCCGCTCATGTACCAGCATCGACCGACGTGTACCCCGCACACTTAGTGCGGAACTTTGCCCTTGCAGTAGGTACTCTAGTGTTTCAAAGTTTCTGAGTACGGTTACCACATTTACTAGTTTGACGCTTTCTTGTACTTTTTGCAGACAGACATCACCGTCGAGATTATGAGGTACACCAAGTCGATCGTTGACAGGGTCACCCATGGTTTGGAGGTGACACACAACGACCTACTACACATTGTCCATCGAGTCGTGCAGGACGCTCCTGGAGGTGGCCACATCGTTGCATGCACCGAGGTTGTCACATCCTGTAGCTCAGGTAGGAGGCTCTAGAGGGCCATATGCATGGGCCTCGCCGACACCTGACCAGGCCAGAGGGTCAGCGTGGCCACATGCCTACCCCCGTGCACTGCTGGGCCAAGCCGGAGGGTCAGCATGGGTATGTGCCTACACACCGGTGCTGTCATTGTCCATGGATCCCTACCTGGCATCAGCAGGGTAGCACACATTATTTGGCCAGGATAGGTATGGTGGGTGCAACAGTTAGCTGCAAGCCATGGCATACGTGGAAGGTAGTGATACGGCCCTACACGCTACAATCACATCAATTGATTTATATGAATCAGTCGGTACTATTGATGTTTGTTCTGTTTTAATTGAAGAAAAGAGCTACGGAGGGGAAGAAGCAATGCGTGCAAATGGGCCTAGCACATAAGAGCTAGAAAAGGAAATGAGCATGGTGTGTGAAGAGCCTAGCGTGTACGTGGAACCAGAGCAACACGTGCCTATCCTATTATGCATGGAGTCTGAAGAGAAAGAGTTCAAGCCAGTAGTGATTAAAGCAGGAGATGATCAATTCAGATTAATTAGCTTTCAACGTGAAGAATTAGTTCAAAGGGAACTTTATCTATCCGTGTTCAGTCTTGTAAGCAAATCACAAGATGAGGAAGTGTATTATTTGGTTAAGATTCTTAGACATAAATCAACATTTTCAGGAAGGAAGCTGCAAGGTAACAAGGAAAGACATGGCTTCGGTCAACAAATCAGGAAATAATCTGTCATTTCCTTTGTTGTTTGCGCGTGGAGCCGAGCAAAGTCGATGTGTTCACAAACCCATCCCCATGTGTATCTTTCTTTGTGTGCACTCGGTTGGGGCCTGCCTATCAATCCAAGTTAACTAAACAAGATGGTCTCCAAGATAATTACATATTTTTGTTGGTCTAGTATTATACAAGCCTAAGATGTAAAAGGGCATTCTTATTTTGGTCAAATCCTAGCACTTATGTGTGCTATTTTAGTTAGCCAAGTCAATTAGGTAGTTTGAGTTAAGTTGGGTTTAGGCTATTTGTGTGCATGTGTGTAGCTATATAATGCTAGGGTGTATGCGTCATGGAAAGAGGAGTGTTAAAGATTATGGATTAAAACACGTGTGCATGTTGGCCTTCGGGCGTTAGGGTTCATCCTTATTCTACTGTATTATGGTGAAGTCCAATCTAGGATTTCATCTTAGCATGTTGGTTCCTATTGTGATGTAGGTATTTGCTCGCTGATCTTTAATCTCTATTTATTGATCATGTGTTGTGGTGTGCATGGGAGTTAAATCATCGATCTTAGTACGAGTTGCATCCTGTAATTCATGCTCTACTTATATCTAGCTGTTCTACTACCGTGAAAGATTGGGCAACCCTCGGATTTTATCTCATCTCGAGGTTCGATCCACATTAGTACGTTTCATCACTTAAGGGTTTCTCGAGTTAATATATTGCAAGAATAAACAATACATGTTTTGCAGGTATGACACACTGAGGAAGAGTTCACCTATCCCCCCAAGAGGATCTCCTGGGGGACGTGAGTGATGTCCTCACGGAGGACTCAACAGAGGTCCTATTCAGATCGTAGCTCAGCAGTGCCCTAGATTCCATGCAGCACAGGTGGAGTCAACAATGTTGATTATTCGGCCACTTATTGGTATTCGACCACGTTGTCTGCTTCCAACCACGTAGTCGGGTTTATGACCGCACTATTTGGTTTTGACCATATTGTCGTGTTTACAACCACGTTATCACATTTCGACCACCGTGATGGTCTCCGACGATGGTTTCTTCTCTAGTACCTTTTCTCTGTTGTTCTGGTCTCGAGTATCAATGACTATCGACCACATTGATGAGACTTACGACCATATGGTAAGTCTCGACCACGCTGTCAGATTCCGACCAGCTTGGTTTTCCTTGTTCTGCTCTGTTTTTTAGTAAGACTTGAAATCTAGTCTTCATAGCTCAGTAGCTATTGGAGAAAAGAGTTAAGAGGATAAATGGGGAGAATTTGAAGGCACCATTCACCCCCCTCTGTTGCCTGTCCGGTCCTACAAGTGGTATCAGAGCCTGGTTAGCTCTTTTCAATATATCTTAACCGGTCTTTGGAGCCATGGCAATAGACAAGTATTCTACCAAGCCTCCTATCTTCGATGGGGTTGAATATCCCTTTTGGAAGAGTAGGATGGAGTCTTACATTCAGGCTCAAGGCTATGCAATCTAGAAAAAAGTTAAGACTCGATTTGTTGTTCCTGCCGATGAGCACATCACAACGATGAATATGCGAGATGTGGAGGCAAATGCTAAGGCAATGAACATTATCATTCAAGGTCTTAGCATAAATGAGTTTGATCACATTTCTCATCTTTCATCGGTATATGACATTTGGGTGACCCTCGATGCATACCATGAGGGCACCATCCAAATCAAGACTATCCGACAGAACCAATACAAGTGAGAATACAACAAGTTTGATATGCTCGCTGATGGGTCCTTGGATGAGTGCTTTGCCAGATTGCATAAGATTTTGAGCAACCACGAGCTATGGTCTTACATACCCATACTCGGACAATGCTCGCTAAATGCTTTCTACTTTGGACCTGAGAGTGTGGGAGATGAAAGTGACCAACATCAAGAACACGACTGACCTATTGACTTTGACTCTTGATGTGTTGTACTCATGTCTCAAGACTCATGAGATTGACATTGTCTCTCGCAAGTCGAAATCACAGTCGACGGCTTTGGTCACCGATCCCGGTTCTGGAGCATCTTCTGATGGTGCTTCTGGCTTTTCTTTGGCTGCTTTGTGTGACATGAGTGATGATCAATTTGAGAAGTTTCCAGAAAGTTAGTTAGCCCTATTAGACAAAAAATTTTCACACGCATACAAGAGGGTTAGGGAGAGAAAGAGGGATGGACTAGTGATTTGCTTTGAGTGTGGTGGCCCTAACCACATTCGAGCAAACTACCCCAAGCTGGAGAAGGGCAAGAACAACTACGACAGTGCGAGAAAGAATGACTACATCAACAAGAACCGCAACAAGAAGCCCCAAGTTCATGGCAAAGAGAAGAAGTACTGCAACCTTGGCAAAGCCAAGAAGCTCTTCCACCGTGTCCTTACTGCCTTCGACAACCTCGACTTCAGTGACATGGAAGGCTGGAGTGATGACGATGGCAAGGATGAACCAGACAAGGATACCAAAGACATCGATAACTTCATCGGCATGTGCTTCATGGCTGATGAGAACGACATCAGCGATGATGATCTCTACAGCGACTCCGATGAGGTAGGCCCTTCCTACGACCAGCTCAATGATGCTTTTCTCAAGTTAGAAAAATTTTATGCTGGATCGAGAGCTAGGTGTAGTGAGTTAGAGAAGAAAGTAAAGAGCTTATCATGGAAGCTTACTTCACTTAGATCTGCTCCCTCCAGTGATGATTGTGATGTTTGTACTTCTTTGCTTGGAGATATGGAGAAGCTAAGGATCTCTCATGATAGTGTGCTTTCTGAGCTAGACTTGCTTAAGATGGAGAATATTAATCTGCTAGCTGAGTTAGAGATGACTAGAGTAGCATCTATTTCATCTAATTCTGTTGAGACTACATTTTGCACCTCATGTGAGGATAAGGACAATGTCTTTAGAGGCCTTTATACCATGCTTTTTGATCTGGTTGAAACTTCTGAAAGTTGTAATAATTTGAAGATTAACTTAAAAAAGGTAAATCATAAAATTGCTAAAATGCAAAATGCTCTATTAGAACCTGTTGCTTCTTTTGTCAACTACCCTAAACAGGCTGCTGAACTTGAATCTGTTTCAAAACAATTTCAAGAAATGGTTGATCACAATAAGAAAATGGCTCAATTTGCTTATAAGGCTCCTGTTAGTTCACCATGCAATAATTATGAAAAACTAATATCTGAATTGATTGCTTTGGATGACAAGTATGTGAAGCTAACTAAGGACTTATTAGAGAAGCCACAATCTGCTTGCTCTTTCTGTGCTGAAGTGGGGGAGAAATCTAAGGAAATGCTAGAGACCTTTAGGCAGCGTCAAGGGACTTAGTTTTTCTGCTCCTTCTGTTTTTGGTCCTCGAGTTGCTTCTGGTCAGGATGTCCATCGTCCTGAGGATAGATCTCATTTTCCCCGTCGAGATAGCTATTTGCGGCATGATCAGCATGTTGTGTTGGTCAGACTCGCTTCTCAATAACAGTTGGACCCAGCAATAGCTCTATGAGAGACAGAGAGCACAAGGTAGCTAGAGGTCAGTCATTTGTGACTGCTTTCTCTGTTCATCGTGTGACTCAGTATTAGGTTCCCAAATATGTTCTTATTTACCCCAGAACTGAGCCATGGAAGATGTCTTCTCACTGATTGTGGGGAGAGCTTGTGGTGGTCCATCCTTATAACTTAATTTGAGGGAGAGTACCTTGTACTTTATGTATTATATTGTTCATATGTTTCTATTTCATTTTGTTGCATTTCTTTGGGTGCTTTTGGGTTGGTTTTTCTAGTATAGACTAGAGTGGTTCTCTTTCTCAGTTGCTTAGACTTCTTCCTCTCATCTTATGATTCTAGAATGCACGTATTAGTTGTGTCTCTTCTTACTAGGTTAAGTTCACTCACTTCTTATAGGTCTAGCAAGGGTTGGGCCCTCTTGGGTAGACAGGGAACGTGTTTACTCTCTAGTGTTAGATGACCAGCTAATAGTTCTAAAGTCATATGGGGTAGATGAGAGCCCGTCTGAGCCACAATATTCTATCTTGTCTATGCTTTAATGACTGCCATTTCTTCTTTCTGTCCAAGCTTCTCTCTTCTTGCTTATTGCTTTGGTTCAGGGGGAGTTCATTTGAGTTTTTCTAGAATTTAATGATGACATAACTCAACTTGAACCAAATTGCTTCTAAAATTGTTTCACATGCTGAGGGAGAACTGGATTTTCTTGCATCTTATGGCATTTAATTTCAACTTTGTGCATTGTAATATAATTACATGGAGCCCTAATTATTATCCCGATATGACATGATAATATTGCATCACATCTTGCCATGATTTGTGCTAGGGTACTAGATTTATCATAACTTTCTATGTGTAGCCTAGTCTTTGCCATGATAGCTTGAGTAAATGTGCACAACTTAAATTAAATCATGTCCTGTTAGATCTTGTGATTAGTCTAGTTTTAGTTATCCTTTTATGATTCATACCATGTCAAATAGGCTGAGTTGAATCTTGAATCTACATTGAGCTTTAGATTGAGCTATGCTAGTTCTTTAGTGAAGCATGAATTGATATTAACTCTCTGTTCTTGGACTGAACCCAAAAAATGCAAAAAATCTCTTTTATACGAAAAACTGATCTCACCAATTCTTTCTCATGAGACGACTTGCCATTGCACTACGTATGAACTCAGGGAGAGTTTTGAATGACCAAGATCATCTCCTTAAGCTTCGTGCTTGGAGTGGTTCATTTCTTCGACCATGTTGGTCGTTCGACCCTAATTGAAAAATGTCTTAATTTTGGTTATGATTTGCACGATCATTTATTGGAATAGGTTCTTAATATTCTAGAGAAGATCCCTGTAATGTTCCACAGTTTTTGGATCATCTAATCAAAAGTTACATGAATTTATATCCACCAGAATTCCTTAATTCAGTCATCTTAAACAACTTCACGCAATATAACCTCTCTCTGAAGATTGTTGCTCCCGTTGTTATTCTGAGAAATATTAAATAAGCTCTTGGTTTATGCAATGGAGCACATCTTATAGTAACTAAACTGGGTGATCGAGTTCTAGAAGCAAGGGTCATGACTGGGACACATATCAGTGACATGGTTTGTATACCATGCATTATTGATACGAAGACTCTCGAATTTGATGACTAAAATTCCCACAATCAAATATGCTCAATCATTTACAAATCACATGAAAACATATTCTCAACCTAATTATCTTTAGGAAGATTCTAACTCCTGGAGGGTTACTCACTGAAGTCAAGTCATGCATGACAATAATTCAACAATCCCTACTATCCCAATGATTCCCATAACGGTTAGACTTCTTCACAATTATAATCTCATTAACTACACCACCATAATCCTCCTACTAAACCTTACAAAGTGCCCAATCACGATACTCTAATAAAATTGATCAAGATTCTCATACTTTTGATAATTCTAATGTTCCATCAAAATGATCGAAACATTCTTGAACCACAATCTACTATAAGTTCTACTAATTGCAATTATGAAGTCAGTTAGCTCCAAAGACAAACATTCTATTTAAATCAAATCCTCATCGAGAATTATTCCAAGAAATCAATTTATCACTCAATGAATCTCAAACAACTTGACACCTACAATCTCACCAAAATCATCTACTTGACCACCACTATCAAGTTGCCATTATACAACCTAAAAGGCTTTGCAACACGGATTGGTTAATCCTTCCTCAGAAGAAGATATAGATAGAAACAATTTTCAGCACATAGAAAAACGTTTACCACTCACCGTAGACACGAGACCAAGGAAAAAAAAGTCAAATAGCCAAGATCTTGGAAAATAGAAGACGAGACCACAGTTGAGTGCACAAGTCCCACAAGAAGAGAATATCAAACTTCAGCCAAAAATAAATAAATAAATAAAGCGTTGCTTTTGGAAACTTGAGGAATTCCTTTGTGGTAAACCAACAAGGTTAAACACGCTTCAATAAACTGCAGGGTACAAAACTTGAATCCAACCGCGAATACCTCTACTACACACTTCAATTTAACAAAGGACATAATTTTCTTTAATGGAAACATCACTTTACCAACTTCAAACAAACGATCCTTTAAGCTCAAATCACATGAATCACTTAAGAACCGATAGAACCTTCCAATACGTCACTCTGCGCAAACTAATTTCAGATACCACAATAATTCATGAACTCCCATAGGATCATGAATGCAAAACTCCAAACATTTCTTTTAACTGACATCACGGAAGACGAACAAATTCCTTTACTTCTAAAAGAATCAACACTACTCTCATCATCTCATACTCAGTTTTACTAACCTCATCATTATATATTCTTAACATGAATCATCATAGCCTACCAGCGTATCATAAACCTTTCCAAAAGAACACAATAACTTATTTTCAAATTTTTTTCCAATAAGATTGCAACAATCTTACTAACATCAAGAATAATACACTCTTAACAAGAATCGTTATCGTCTACCCTTCCATTATAAAACCCTCCAAAATCTCATCAAATAGTTCCATGCTACTTTATCATCCTATCCTCAAATTGAAAGTATTTCAAAACCTTACAACCTCACTACGACAACTGCTTTAAATTAGAGGAGATCTACTACACAATTTTAATGATTCTACCAAAACTCTTTCATCAAAAACATAATATCATCTGACAATCCCACCATCATGTAAATATAGATTACATTTTAAACCCCATCCATTGCTCTCTTACTGATGGCAGCACCAAACTTCATTACACAACAGTTGCACTTAGCAATTACATACGAACACTAAGTATCCACAAAGATAACTCCAAGATTAATATCCACTAATACAGTAATCCAACACCTTCTGAATTTAACCATCCTAAATGGTTAGATTAATCCATTGAGACCCGTTGATCTAATTTATCCCAAAAGTTTACTAATTTTGTCTCTCTTATTGATCTACCAGTTTATCAAAGTTCCACGCCTCTTAGTAACTCTATTGATTCCATTAGGAATAGCCCTATTCATAAACACAGTTCATGAACAGCTACAAGAAGACATCAACTTATTCAGTTTCACTTCCAAGGATTCTCATACCATATTAATTTATTTGATTACAATCTCTGACTTAACCATAACAAGACATCACAAAAGGATTTTAACACCTCTCTTCAGAAAAGTGAGGTATTAAACTTCAACACTTCGAATAATCCAAAAGAATTACATAAAGCCAAAGCTTTCACATGTTAAAGAATTTGCAACATAAGACTTTCATTAACAGGAATACCAAGCGAACAAATGAGATATGTTTCATAACAAGACAAAACTCCCACGAAGGGACCAACCATGCAAATCCACAATGCTCACAAGTAGCAAAAGTGTCTCAATAGTCCGAAAAACAATAATTGCATCAAAGAACAGGTAGAAACTAATTGAAAACCCTCAACTGCAATGAACCATGAGCCCAAGATAAATTCATCCACCACCACAGGATAATAATTGACCAAATTCAACTCAAGGAAGAGAGAAACTTTTCTAAAGAATTCATTCCTAACCTCTGAAACTAAGTTGCTCAAGGAAAAATCCTTCACCATTTCAATACCATGAATAGTGATATAACCTGGCCATGCCAATGGCCACACCGTGATCTCTATCTCTCGACATCAACTATCACCACACATAACAATCATATAATCAAATCATAGGCACAAAAGACCATCTCATAACACGTACAAAGTCAAACATTAAGCACACATTCAACTATAATAATCGACGGAAACGTAGATGCAATGCAAACCCCATTCCCACCTATAGTGCTTAGTGTGTCAAAGTTAATATTTTTTGTTAACCACGAACCTACAGCCCGCTCTGATACCAACTGTAACACCTCAGCCATGCAATGGCCTGGAATGCTACCAAACTAGTAATGAAACAAGGATAACTAACTACATCTCACAAAATTTCGGTAGAACCTCCCTTGTACAGTTGTCTATGTCAGAGGTTTCCACAAGCAGTTTCAATAAAAATAGACAACCAACAAGTATTATGACCATGACTAATCAAAATGGACTATATGTTCTAGTACAACCATAGGACTAGCATCTTGATAAAGAACAGGAACTCCATAAATATTCTATTCATTTATTACAGTTTAATTTCAGCAAGCAATGATCATAAAGATACTTAAAGTAATTCATTCTTCTACTATTTAATTTCTTCCTTTCTTGCCATTATGGGTTGATCGTGCAAAGTGCAACAAAACTAATTCTTCCTTTTTCCCATGCATGCCGATCTCATAAAGGTACCTAAAACACAACAAATAACAAGGGTGAGTCCAACGACTCAGCAAATATAACAAAGGGTAACAAGAACATACATGAACACCATTTCATAAGAACATCCAACAGTTACTTATATAAATCATGCTATGTAGTATGTTCAACAATATCTTTATCTCTTTCTCTTTTGCATTTTACTGGTAATGCAAAGTGCGCATCCGTCGATGCACCCATGCCTGTACCATCTGGTACAAGGACCATTTACCCATACTCCGCAAGTATAGGGACCTTTAGCCCATCATCAACATGACAGGGACCTCAGCAAATGCTCGGTCATCACATGACCAAGACTTCATTAAGCCAACATGATGCATATGTATGAAAGTCTCAATTTAATAAAAACATGCATCCACAACAACTTTGCACAAGGAATACTCATGAAATTCTTAACTTATAAACAACCATGAACATTAATAGGTGCTCCTTCATCACAACCATGAACACAATTGCTCACAATATAAACTAAACATCGACATTCCACAATATCAATTTAACCCATCATTATACTTGCCTTAACCGCGAGAGGACGAGGGATGTGTAGAAGGTGCTGCCCCCGGGATCAGTCCACCACCTGAATTATAATTATAACGCATGCTAAGATTACAGTAGTGGACCTTAGACTAAATAAAAACAATCACGAACTCGCAAAAATGCCTAACTCGGTTCCAATCCCCAAATCCTACAGGTCGATCTGCTCCCTCCGTGGACAGTCAACTTCAAAAAGACATATCTATTGGTACGGAAGTCCAATAAGATGTTCTTAGAATTTCTGGAAACATAATTAAATTCTCCATCTAAACCTAGTTTGTGAACCTCCCTGAATCGGCCAAATTATACCAGCACCAGCCAGTTTTCTAAAACATCAATTTTACGTCGGGTTCTCTGGACAGAATACTAAAAATAGCATAACTTTTAGTACGAATGTTTGATTCATGAGTTCTTGAGCTTCCTAGAAAGCGGGGACAATTATCTACAACTTTTATTATACCGAGCTTCTCTAATTCTCACTTTTTCTAATCACCCAACCCAATTTACCAAAACTTGACAGGAAACCCACTAATCTGCAGAACAGTCCCACTAAAAAAATCATAACTTCTGCTACAGAGGTCCAAACGGTGTGTTCTAGCACTTCATGGAAAGATGGCGACGTCCTCTACAATACTCTAGGAGATTCTCAGAACTGAATCTATACGAAACTACATCAAAATGACCGTCTAACACAAACTGTCCTGAGAAGATCAGAATACCGACATTGCTACAACAATTAAAATATGCCTCTAACCGGGGGAAACAGGGATTACTCTTGATGAACCACTGAAGAACACGATGAACACCATGCGAGATCTCTCTCCCTTCCTTTTCCCCTTTCCCCTTCCTCTTCTTCTTCTTCTTCCGGGTCAAAAACACCTCCCGACGACCGATCTCCTTCCTCCGCTCGATCGGCAGCAAAGGGGATCTTCTTTACCAACAGCAGAGGCTTCAATGGAGGAGGGGGGGTGCTGCTGAACAAGGTGGAGGCGCAAGGGGCAGGGGAGGTGGCGGCCACAAGGGGAAAGGAGGAGAGGGAGAAGGGGTGGCGGCTAGGGTTTGGGGGAGGGGTGCCTCCCCCTTTTTGGCCGGCCACCTCTTGGGCCAAGGCCCAGGCCCAGGTTGCCAGGAATTTTCAGAAATTCCCCCTCTAAAATCTCTGTTTAACTCTTTTCTATTTGGTCCTTCCCTCTAATTAATCGATTATCTCTCGAATCACTTTTGGGGTATTAGAAAAGGTTGTCAATACTAATAGAAAATGAGGATGGAACACCTGCCTCAACGGCGAAGAATATATAGTCTACCATAAAATACCCTCCTTGGTTTGATTGCTATTATTCCCTTTCCAATGAATACCAACCACGCTTATGCACTAGGTAAGTCATACTATTTATGCCTGCCTAGCCAATTATATTAGATGTTTGCTGATATATAGATCTTCTAGCCTTTTGTCTTCGTGTTAGCATCCCAATCTGCGTGATCTTCACTTTTCATGCTTTTCACCAACTCCAACTTATCCATTTTCTATTGTATATGCCTGTTCTACAATTGCAGCTGAGCCTATGTTTGGCCATAACTTAGGTTATTCTTGGCCCTGATCGCCTTCTACATCATCTTCCACTTTCTTGGCACATACATTACCTCTATGTCATGTGTGCTTCTCATGACTATCTACTGTTCCGCTACTTAATAACAGATCAAACCTCTTTGGTTTTACAGAACTGACCCTACCTCTTTTTGTATGCAGATGGAGTACACCTTCTGAAAGGCGTCACTCAAGAGTCGCATCGTTGGCGGGTTCGTGTCAGACTAACCCGATTTTCTGAATATGTCGATAAGAGTAGGCCTGATCGAGTCCTGCGCCTAGACATGGTTTTGCTTGATGACCAGGTCTATTTAATACTATCCTTTCCTGCATTTCTTCCTCACAGCGATTAACCATCTGACACGACCCTTCTTTTACCTACAGGCCACAATGATGGAAGCACAAGTGCCAGAACGACATATCACATTATTTGCTCCAGTGCTAAAAGAAGATTCGTTATGTTATGTTGAATACTTTGAAGTTACTAATGCAAGAGCAAATTATCAACCTGTTGACGGTATTGTTATGGCCAAATTCACTGCTCACACAAAAAAATAGAGGGATTGCTAATGTCCAAGAAAGGTTCCCTATGTATGCATGCAACCTGATTTCGTTTGAGGCCCTAAGACAGACTGCTATTATCTGACATTATTTCTCCTTGAATTGAAAATATATTACTTCTTACATTCTATTACCAAAAAAGACCACATTTTATTATCCAGGACTTTTTCTCGATAACTGTCATAACGCAAATATCATAGGCCTTATTACCACCATCTCGCATATATAAAGGTATTCCGAAGCCAATTCGAAACATCCAAATTACAGATGGCAAGTATGGTTATAACTATTGGGCTATTTTGTAATTTACCTCATTTTTGGGGAAAGGAAAAAAAATTGCCTATGGGGCCCACTTGTAAGAAAGTGAGAGAAAAGGATATAGGGGAGGCGGCCCGATTAGACGAGCAGTTCGGACGACGCTCGGATGAGCCGATCGGATGAGCTGTTTGGATGACCGATCGGACAAAAGATCTAGTCGATGCAACTTCTATTTTGTAATCCTCCTCCTTCCCACTTGAAGAAAGTGAGAGAAAAGGATATAGGGAGGCGCATTAGACGCTTCGGCGCCTTCCTTGAGCGTTTGGCACCGCTAGTCGAATCTGGATCGGAAGTTAAGCCTATGTGACTTTATATCTGAGATGGGAGAACTGAGTTTAGGGGGAGAAGAACAAGAGCTTACCACCGAGATCCAAAGCTCCATCGGCTATTCGGTCTTCGGGATTTAGGGAGAGCTCGGCGGCTGCTGTGCTTGCGCGGTCGCCGGACTATGGCACTCTTGCTTCTGGCTTGCAAATCTCGCTCTCTGGACCATGTGTTTGCACTCGGTGTTCCTTTGGTTCTTTGGCTCGGCTTGGCCAGGTGAAGTGTGACGGGATTTCATCTTCTTGTTGGTTTTGTGTGGCATCAACTTGTACCTCAACTCCATGAATTGGTAGGTATTGATTTGTGGAGTAGGGCTTTGTATCTCCGATTGCCTCTCCGGTGATTCTCTGGCATTCGCCAGTGATTGATTTTCTAGGACATCGTCTCTAACGAGCCTAGTCCCTTTCGACCATCATGGTGGCTTGGAGTGCCGCCGCTCTGTGAGCTTGCTCTCTACTCCTCTTACTTATATTGTGCGTTTGTCAGCCGTGCTAGTTCATATCTGTTGATATCTGAATTTTGTGGGAAGTTCTAGCACTAGGAGGATTTATGCATGATAATCTGTGGATTTTTTATGAATGCTCGATGAGGATACCTTGTCAAATTGAAATCATTGTGACTATTGAGAAAGTATTCTGCTAGTTTAGATCGGTCAGAACTACCCAAAATGTGCCAAAGCGAGTGAAAGGCAAGCCTACCCACGATGTTAACTTGCCATCCCCAACATAGCAATGGCCTTTATGTTTGGAGGCTAACCCACACATCCATCACTCTCCTCCCAAAGAAAAAAAAGATGCCAACACCGTCAAGGATTTCAGGCCAATCAGTATCATCTCGAGATTCATCAAAATCATTTCAAAGATGAGGAACAAACATTGTCTTTAACAACACTCATCCACTTATTGACATTGACATGTATCAATCGGCGTTTATCAAGGGTCGCTCACTCACAGAAACTTTCTTGATTGTAACAGAATCATATCTCGGTTCTAGGTAGTTTACTACTGTTTAGTACTGAATCTTGTTGATTTCAGTTCATTCTGCAAAAGCACTTAGCTGGTGCATTTCCCTACTATTGCTATATTACTATTGTTCATATTTCAGTAGCAGTTTATGGTCCATGCTTGTGCTTTGAAACTGAGAATTGATTCTGTGACATTCAGAGTTAATTTTAGAATCAAACTAGCAGAATACTAAGGGAATAGTCTCTATGATTGGTGAACTATTGACAAGAGTTGAGAAGGCCAAGTTCTCCACAGCATGTGCAACTCCTCCCTAAGAGCAATACTATAATTCTCAAATATGTGCGTTATGCAGATTTTATATGCTCATATGTGTATTTTGTTAAGCATGTTAATGATATGAATTGTTTATTTGCTTATATATATATATATATATATATATATATATATATATATATATATATATATATATATATATATATCTTTTACACCCGGGTGTAATTACACCTACCTCTAATATACCACCTAAACGAACTTAAAATACTCCTTTATTATTTTAGGTATACTCGTATACTAATTATAAGATACTCCAATGTGAACCACACGAAAAAATTGCAAGGGAGACCATAGTTTTTAGCATATTTTGTAAATATCTTCATATACACACATAAAAAGGAGTATGTTTAAAAAATGTACATACCACCTCTGAAAAATTGTTCATACCACCTAGATGGTCTTAAATACTCGTATACTACATGTACATACCCTCTATTACGCGAGATACTCGCTACATTGTGAGATATGGCATAGGGTGTAATTACACCGGTGTAGAAAAGAGGCTTATATATATATATATATATATATATATATATATATATATATATATATATATATATATATATATATATATATATATATATATATATATATATATATATATATATATATGTCATTTTCATACTATTATATATTATGTATGTATGTCTATGCTATTCTTCTTGTGCTTAATCATAATTGGAATTAAAATAGAAATATTGCTAAATCCGCTTAATTTCAAACAATAACAAATTAGATTGCCTCTACAATCAATAGAGCAGAACTTTCCTATGTTCATAACAGATTACATCCATTTTATTTGTATGTACCGTACAGCCCTTTATCCGAAGCACTCTTCTGTTATCATCTTACTTTCATATTCATATCCTACAATTTGTGCATCACAGAGAAAATGCAGAGGTCGCATTATGGGGACCGCATGCAGTCCAGTTTGATGCAAATGCTATTTAGGCTGAATCACAGCAAAGTCGATACTCTTCACAAAAGTTCTGATAACCAGAGATTAAGATTTGAGCTCCAACTTATGTTTTCTCTATCATGAATTTGCATAAACAGAGGATAACAAATTCGGAATTTCAGTTTTAAATGTTCACATGCAGTAATTTGACAGAGTTCCAGCCGATCAGACCATAATCAAAAGATGAACAAGCACAAAAAGATATGATCTGGACAAATAGAAACTACTGTCCACTCAACAATTTCAATTGCATGTAACAAATCTGCTCAACCGAAATACAACTAGCTATGGCACAGTTAATAGAAAACAATTCAAATGAGCTCAAATCTAATCCAGTTATCTAGACTAATCTTAGTATTCGACAAATTCTTCACAGAGCACATGTTCCGAGCCCACAAGCAAACATATCATCTACCAGTTCTTAATCTTAAACAGAACTTAAAGAACAAGTACTACCGACAATGTTTACAAAAATTCAATAATACTCACAGTGCAGACAACACTCAAAACCGTCCAAAAGCAAACCAAGCCGAAGAAGAACACGAAGAACAGGCAAGACACACTCGAAAGTGCTGTCCCAGAAAACCTAGCACCTCTCTTTGCCGATGCAGAAGAAGGATGTGGTTGACGGAGATACAGTGCCCTCTCCAACCTCGGGAAGCCGACGCCGGAGCCAAGGGTCGGGGTAGTGCCGTGCAAGACCACAAGAACACACCGGCCGAGTGCGCTCAAAGCCACAGGAAACCATCACTGCCTTCGTCCTCTTCTCGGATTAGCCTTCAACCTTTGTATTTCCCCTCACACCACAAAAGGCGCATGGAAACCGAAAGCAAAAGCTTCAATCGAAGATGGCGCCGAAGCCCTAGTACTCCGGACACACCAAAGAACAAAGAGGATGTTGGATCGAAATCGGCAACAGAGGGGGGGTGAATGTTGCTTCTCTAAAAAATAAAAATAACCCCCAAAATACTCACGAGTGAATCTCCTCTCCAGAAGCTACAGAGCTATGAAAAGGGTATCAAATGCTTCTCTGGAAAAACATGAAGAAAGCCAAACCATCTCTGGAAAAACATGAAGAAAGCCAAACCATCTCTGGAAAAACATGAAGAAAGCCAAACCATCTCTGGAAAAACATGAAGAAAGCCAAACCACAGAAGACTAAGCACTGGAAAGAAATGCCAAAGAACAGCTGACAGCAACAAGGGGCGGTCAGACCGCAGTCATAGGGCCGGTCTAACCGCCTCTACTGCGCCGGTCTGACCGCTCCCCATGGGCCGGTCTGACCGTAGTTAGCCGGCCGGTCAGACCGCCAAAGGGCAACCGGTCAGACCGCCCCTCGACATTCAGACAAGCAGCAGACTGCAATTTTCAGGTAGCAAACTCAGGACTCCACAAAGCAAGAAATTTGAGATTTGCCTCTCGATTTTTCAGTCCAGAACTGTGAGGCTACAACCTAAATAGCAAGTAGAGCCCAGGGAACCAAGAGAAGCCAACTTAAAAGCAAGAATTAAAGATTTTGGTCAAAAACTAAAAACTTACAGTGAGCTTCACCAAAACTCAAATTCCCACCTAGTCTTGGATTCTTTGATCATGAAACCAAAAGATTAGCTAGGGAATAGCCTTAGGACTCAGAGACTTCACCAAACCCTAGATTTTGAAGAATAGGGGAAATTTTTGACGAAGCTTAGGAAGAAAAGATAAACCTTTGAATCCATCATTTGCTCTAGGAAATGGGATGACCAAGTGGTCTAGAGTCTTTTCCTATCACAGAGCAATCCATTTTGCACCTTCTCAGCAAGAAACAACACCAAATCACAAAACCGAGAAATCATACTGAGCAAAATACACGAAGAAGGGACAGGAGGTAGGAGCATCTCAAATAAAACCATCTCAGATTGATATTCAGAAAGAGAGATGAATGATTACATAGAGTAGCAACTCGTACCATCCCTACAACCCCATACATGGTTAGAGAAATCAAGAAGCCATACACATCACATAGGGAAGAACATAAGCAACAGGCAAAAACCTGTCCTGCTCTCTCCCAACAACTCTCAACAACTAAAGCTCAAAGCAAAAGAGACTCTCAAAGCCATCAATTCCACTCTCAAGTCATGCTACATGCAGGAGACACCCCTCCTTTATATAGCCTTCCACTAAAGGGTTTGTAATTTGCTTTGCCCATTAAGCCTCAACAACTCCAATGCTTTATCCATAATGCACTTCCTTTAGTGCAGCTTTGCGTATTCACCAAAACGCCCCTCCTGCACCTTCCGGGAAGCTTCCGTATTTCTTGTCGTCCAAGCCTCGCAACTACCTCGAGTCCTCGCTGTCTTCAGCACACCTCGACTGCTTTGACCTCAGCACCACCTGCGCCTAGTCCGGTCATCCCGTGCCTCGCCACGACCTCGCCTTGACGTCCCGCAGCCATCACAGACAAGAAACACATCACATAGCACCGCTCGACATAACATAATCAACAATAGCATTACGATAAATCTTAAGCAAGAAAAAGCCAAAACCTGTCGAAACAAGAGAATAAGCATCCTATAACACGACGACTAAGTTTGACCAAGTCCGACCGAATCCGCTTGCACCGTGCAACGACATGGTCCAAACAACGCAAACCAAACTCGACTTTTCTAAAACGGATGTCAATTACTCATCACACACACACACACGGGATCACCTTCACATGGTCTCTCAATCTCCCCCTTGATGAGTATATTGACAAACCCAGAAAAAGCGTAAAGTTGAGTTTGAAAATGAAAGAAAGTCAGGCATGGTCTAAAGAAAAACAAAGAAGCTTATGACCATGTCGACAAATGGAGCACAAACAGAAAGAGCAAATTGTTCTCCAAAGCTCCAGAAAGTCCCAGAAAGGCTTTTTCTCCGCTATTCTCCCCATTTTGGCAATAAACACATCAAGATGCAAGGAAGAGAATCAATTATGAGTATGGATGGAACGGCTGACTTTTATTCATTTTAAGCATGATGAGCCATGAAGATTATCCAAAATGATCGTGAAGTATTACACCAAACCATAACTCATAAGTACGCTATCAAGATCATGACAATGCATGTATAGACAAACTAAGCCAAATAAGTCAAAATTAGCCGAATTTCTTAGCATGTCAAGTATCCAAAGATGATGCAGGCTATGTCAATAATCAAAGTGGAACCAAGAAGCTAGTATTGAGTCAATACAAGTTCAAGAATGAGACATTTGCTTAAGTACTTGATCTTTGTGTAATTAAGCAAGCTTAGCACAATTGACATATTTTTCTTTAGAAATCTTATGGTCGTTTCCAACCAAACTTTGGTTTAGTCATGTGCTAGATCTCAAGCCTTATGCGACCACTCCAAGCGAGAAGCTTAAGAAGATAGTCTTGGTCAACCAAAACTCCCTCTGAGTTCATGCCTACTGCAATGGCAAGCCGTCTCATGAGAAAGAATTGGTGAGATCAGTTTTTTCGCACAAAAGAGATCTTTTTGCATTTTCACAACCAAAAGATGTGTAGTAACGTATGCTTCATTAAGAAACTAGCATAGCTCAATCTAAAGTTCAACAAAGATTGAAGACTCAACTCAGCCTATTTGACATGGCATGAATCATAAAAGGATAACTAAAGATAGACTAGTCTCCAAAGTTAACATGACATGATTTAATTTAAGTTGATCATTTTAATCAACCTATCATGGCAAAGACTAGATTACACATATAAAGTCATGATATATCTAGCAAGTAACCTCAGATCATGGAAAGATGTAATTCATTATAAACATGTCATAATGGGATAATAATCAAGGCTCCATGTAGTTATATTACATAGCAAAAGAAATGCAAAAAATCTAGCTCCCCCTCAACATGAGATGCACTTTTATTTCAAGTTGAGTTATGTCAATATTAAGATCTAGAAGTTCCCAAATGAACTCCCCCTGAACCAAAGCAATAAAACTGAGAAGCTGACGATAAAAACAAAAAAGGCAGTCCTTAAAGCATAGACAAGATATAGAGCATACTATGGCTCAGACTGACTCTCATCTACCCCATATGACTTTAGGACTATCAGCTGATCATCTAACACACTAAAGAGCAAACACGTACCTCGTCTACCCGAGGGTGGCCCAACCCTCGCTAGAACCTATAAGAAGTGAGTGAGCTCAACCTAGTGAGAAGAGAAGCAACTAATAAGCAGCATCCTAGAATCACAAGATGAGATGAAGAAGTCTAAACAACTAGACAAGAGAAACACTCTAATCTATGCTAGAAGGACTAACCCCAATGCACCCATATACAATGCAACAGAAAGGAGTAAGAGCATAATAAACAAGGTAAAACATGAAGCGCAAAACTCCCCCTCACAACAGTCCATAAGGACAAACCACCCCAAGCTCTCCCCACAGAGCTAAAAAACTAGAGCTATCCAAAGGCTTGGTAAAGATATCAGCCAACTGGTGGTCACTCTCCACAAACTAGAGCACTATGTCACCCTTCTCCACATGGTCTCGAAGGAAGTGATATCTAACATCAATGTGCTTGGTCCGAGAATGCTGCACCGGGTTCTTAGCAATGTTAATGGCAGAAGTGTTATCACAAAAGAGTGGAACACTGTCTATGGCTAACCCAAAGTCCCGCAGGGTTGAGACCATCCAAAGTACCTAACTGCAACAACTGGCAGCAGCGATGTACTCGGCCTCTGCGGTGGACTGTGCAACCCCGAACTACTTCCTAGAAGACCAAGAAACAAGAGAGGTGCCAATGAATTAACAGGTGCCAGAAGTGCTCTTCCTATCTATCCTACAGCCAGCAAAGTCTGCATCTGAGTAGGCTCTCAAGGAAAGATAGGACGAGGAAGTGTACCAGATACCATAGTCAATGGTAGCTCGAAGGTACCGAAGGATGCGTTTCACTGCTTGGCGGTGAAATACGCGAGGAGAAGCCTGAAAGCGAGCGCACAGACACACGAAGAAGTGTATGTCCGGCCTCGAGGCAGTGAGGTACAAGAAGGAGCCAATCATGCTGCAATACTCCTTCTAATCAACTGGCTCACCGTCCTCATCTGGGTCAAGAGAAGTTGTGGATGCCATGGGAGTTGACATGGGCTTACCATCACTCATGTCAAAGCGTCTCAGGAGGTCACGAGTGTACTTGCCCTGATGCAAGAAAGTACCCTCCCGAGTCTGCTTGATCTGGAAGCCAAGGAAGAAAGTCAACTCGCCCATCATACTCATCTCAAACTCGGTGCTCATGACATCCGAGAACGGTGAAACAATTGTATGAGAAGAGCCGCCAAAGATGATGTCATCCACATAAATCTGAACGAGCAGTGGGTCAGTGCCATGCCTACGAATAAACAAGGTCTTATCTACCTTACCCATCTCAAAACTATGACTCAACAAATAGGACTTAAGCCTCTCATACCAAGCTCTAGGGGCCTGCTTAAGTCTATACAAGGCTTTGGAAAGCTTGTAGACATGGTTTGGGTATTTGGGGTTCTCGAAACCTGGGGCCTGTCTCACATAGACCTCTTCCTCAATAAACCTATTGAGAAAGGCACTCTTAACATCCATCTGGTACAGCTTGAAACCCTTAGAAGCTGCGAAAGCAAGCAAGATTCTAATGGCCTCAAGTCTAGTTACTAGGGCAAAGGTCTTCTCAAAATCTAGACCCTCAACCTGGGAGAAGCCCTGAGCTACCAGTCAAGCCTTGTTCCGAATGACAACCCCATCCCCACTTTGCTTGTTCTTGAACACCCACTTAGTCCCAATGATATCGTGACCTCGAGGGGGCTCAACAAGCGACCAGACCTTGTTTCTCTCGAAAGTTTCTAACTCCTCATGCATGGCGTTGACCCAAGACTCATCAGAAAGAGCAAGACAAACGTCCTTGGGTTCGAATGAG
Organism: Dendrocalamus sinicus; assembly: GCA_036346575.1. Lineage (NCBI taxonomy): Eukaryota > Viridiplantae > Streptophyta > Magnoliopsida > Poales > Poaceae > Dendrocalamus > Dendrocalamus sinicus. The sequence continues at coordinate 5,980,849 of CM070658.1, forward strand.
GCAACAAAGGCAGAATGAAGATAGAAATGTGACATGCCATATTTTGAGCGTGTGACTCGCTCAAAGTGGTCTCCAATCATCTGCTCGGAAGGATGGTCTTTCTGGAAATGTCGGCGAGGTCCTGGATGAGAAGAAGAAGTGGCCTCTACCTCATGAGCTGAAGAGGTAGGAACAGAGCCACTAGATCCCAAGGAAACAGAAGGCATAGGCTGATCACCTGGAGGTGCAGTGGAAGAAGGCACCTCAAGAGGAGGATGAGGAACCAGATCGAGTAGACAACCCTCATCTCCATCCTCCTCATCATCCACAAAGATGAGCTTGGACTGCTCTAAAGAACCTGTGATATCGGGCCTAGTCCCCGGACTGGCCTCGTCGAAGGTCACCTCACAGGTCTCTACCAACTTACTAGACTCTCAGTTCCAAACCCTATACGCCCGCAAAGAAGTCGAGTAACCTAGAAAGATATCATCACAAGATCGTGACTCGAACTTGTCTAGGTTCCCGGACTTCAAAATGAAACACTTGCAACCAAATACACGAAAATGAGAGACACTGGGCTTTCGCCCATATCTCAGCTCATAGGAAGTGCGATGCAAGTGTGCCCGAAGAAAAACTCTGTTCGAAACATGGCACGCGGTCGTTATAGCCTCAACCCAAACTTCCTAGGTGTAGAATACTCATCAAGCATCGTCCTGGTCATCTCGACCAAAGTACGGTTCTTCCTGTCCACAACGCCATTCTGCTGTGGGACGTGCAGAGAAGAGAACTGGTGCTCTACACCTGTCTCATCGCAAAATCTCTCGAAGTAGAAATTCTTGAACTCCGTGCCATTGTCACTGCGGATCGCTCGTAAGGCACCCGGGAGCTCAACAGAAAGCCTACTAAAAAGACCTTGAAAATGTGTAAACGTCTCATCCTTCAAAGCTAAGAAAAACACCCAAGAGTACCTCGAGAAGTCATCGACCACGACAAGAACATACCATTTTCCTCCTGCTGACTGCACTCGGGCTGGTCCAACTATGTCCATATGGAGCAGCTGTCCTGGTGCATCGGTCATAGTCACTGTGACTGGAGGGTGAGAAGCGGCAACCATCTTGCTATGCCGGCAAGGAGTGCAAACAACATCTTTGACCATCTTGAGTTTCGGCAGACCACAAATGAGATCGTGGCCGCTAACTCGGGTCAAATAGTCAAATCCAATATGACCAAGTCTCCTATGCCAGAAAGTAAGATCACGGGATTCAGAAGCAACTAAACACCGGAGAGGATCACCAGAAGACTCAGAAAAAGCAGCACGAATGATCCTCCCATAACGAGAAATCTCGCAAATTAGACTACCCGAAGAATCAAGAATTGTGCAAGCGTTTTTCTTAAAGCTCACCTCAAAGCTGTCATCGGTAAGTTGAGAAACAGAAAGCAAATTATACTGCAACTTACTAACCAAGGCCACATCTTTCAAAATAAAAGACTCATTAACACGCATTGTACCTTTGGCGATGACGCGCCCAGACGAAGCATCTCTGAAGGTGATCGTCTCATCACCTGGAGCACGAGCTAGGGAAGAGAACCAACGAAAGTCTCTGGTCATGTGACGAGAACACCCAGAGTCAACGAGCCAAATCTCTCTCTTCCCTTCCCGGCGAACCTGAGTCAACGAGAGAGTAAAGTCTTAGTACTGGGGTAAATCAAGAGTGATTTTGGCACCCAATACTGAGTAACACGTTAAGTAGAAGAAGTAACCACACACGACTGACCTCTAGCTACCCTACGCTCTCTGTCGCTCAACAAGTCAGAAGGTCGGTGTGCAGACCTGAAGCTGTTGTTGGGCTTGACTACTACAGAGGAGCGAGTCAAGACACTAGCAACATGCTGATCACGCCGTAGGTAGCTATCTCGATGGGGGAAATGAGATCTACCCTCAGGACGGCGGATATCACGAGCAAAGGCAAATCGAGGACAAAAATCAGAAACACCGGAAAAGCCAAGTCCTTGATACTACCTAAAATCCTCAGAGTGATCAACCCTAGACCTCGTGTTGGTCTTAGGTGCACTCAAGGTCTGGGGCTGACCCTGAATACTCCTAAGATCGCGAACACGATCTCTCCGCGCAATCTTAGCACGTCTGAAGCATCTCTCGACTAAGTATCCATCCTTCTGACAGAAGGTGCAATGATACTTCACCTTTTGAGAGGTAGAAGTAGCACGATGAGGCTTCACCTTCTGTGAGGCTGAAGCAACAGGTGGAATCACCTTGCTGTCAGAAATCCCTTGGACAAAGCCCGTTGACTTGAATTGAACTTTCTCAGTTCTGGGCTTGACCTCGATCACACTTGCGACTATGGGTCTGAGCATGGCAGGTGGACGCTTCCTAACATCCTCAAGAAAATCATATCCTAGACCTTGATTGAATTTGCAAATCTTGGACTGGTCTAGAATAAGATTTAGCTTCTTCTTGTTTCCTACAAACCTCTCGAGAGTGTTCATAAGGTACTGACACTCCCGAAAGAGAGAGGTGCAAGAAGAGCAGGGGAAAGAAGAAACATCAGCAGGAGAAGAGGAAGAACCAATAGCAGAAGAAGGAATGGCATGTGCATGCACAGCCGCCTCAACATTGAGGTCTTCGCAAGGACTAGGAGGGACAATCCTACCTTTAGCTATTTGGTCATCGTGCCTAAGCATCTCTACTCCTTTGGGCTCCTCCCCCACACCAGCAATCACATCACAATCAGTTGGTGACTTCACTAGAAGATCCTTAGTTAGCTTCACATATTTTTCATTCAAAGCAACAAGTTCAAGTTTTAGTTTTTCACAACTAATGCATGGTGAGCTAACAGGTCCTTAGTCGCATACTGAGCTAATTTGTTGTTCTGATCAACCATTTCTTGGAATTGCTTAGGAACAGACTCAAGCTCAAGGGTTAATTTTGGACAATTGGTGCAAGAGACAATAGGCTCAAGTAATGAAGCATGCAACTCAGCAATTTTATGATCTGGCCTTTTTAAGTTCAATTTCAAATTATTGCAATTTTCACAAGACTCGGGCAGATCAAGGAGCATGGTATAAAGACCTCTAAATGCATTGTCCTTATCCTCACATGAGGTGCAAGAAGTAGTCTCAACAATAGTAGATGAAGGAGTAACAATCCTACTCATTTCTAGTTCAGCCAAAAGACTAACATTCTCCACCTTAAGCATGTCAAGCTCAGAAGACAGACTATCATGAGAGGTCCTTAATTTCTCCATGTCATCAAGCAAGATAGAGCATGTATCACATTCGTCATGGGAGGAAGCAGATATAAGTGAAGTAAGCTCCCGCGACAATCTATCTACTTCCTTCTCCAACTCGCTACACCTAGCCCTAGACCTAGCATGGAATTTCCCTAGCTTAAGAAAAGCATCATTAAGCTGGTCATAGGAGGGGTATACCTAATCGGAGTCAGAATAGAGCTCGCTGTCGCTCACTTCGCCCTCAAGGGCCATGAAGCATATGCCGGAGAAGTCGTCGCCATCCTTGGGGTTCTTGATCACCCATCCCATCGTCGTCGCTCCATCCCTCCACCTCGCTAAGGTCGAGGTCGTCCAAGGCGGTGAAGACGCGGTGGAAGAGCTTCTTGGCTTTGCCAATGTGGGACCCGGAGTAGAAACTTCCGGACCCCCCCTGTGCATTACAGTACTAGTCCCAGATCAATGCTAGTACACACAGATAACCAAAAAAATGGTACATTGTCATCCACGATTTATTACAATAATAACTGAAGTTTACATTGGTCATTGCCTTACAAAGGTTCACAGAACCTTAAAACGAAAATAAACACAGCGGAAGCAAAAAGTAAATTAATCGACCCATCAATCTGCCACAGGCAATTGACTGGGGAAACGAGTCCTAAGCATCCGGGAAGAAACCATCGTATCCACACTCGCACGTAAGTCGTATTCTCCACTTGAGCTTCTTCATTCTCTGCTAATGTATTTGTAGAGCAACATGTGAGTACAAAATTGTACTCCGCAAGTCTTGGGAAAGATGCATAGATGCAAGGCTTCACAAAGGAAGGCTATATGGTTCTTTTGCAAAAATCAGCATTTTATTTCAAATCTACATAATTACTTCAAAGGCCATTTGATAAACATCTTGTTTTTCATAAATGAATTTAGATAAATAACTTAGTGAAGGTTAAACCACCAACACTAAAATCTTAGGCTATCTGCCAACTTTCAAAACTCAAAGTTAAGCCACGATCAGTTACACCACCAAATTTAAATCACGAGAGTTACACCACTCCCGAGTTTGACAAACCATTTTATTTTGAAATCAAAATCAAACTTCTACCATGTGAATGCATTCCTTGCCGCCCTTGACCGTGGGCACGGCTATTCGAATAGTTTTACTCTGCAGAGTTTGTACACTTTACCCACAAGAGATAAATTATCTTAATAGTCAACATGCTTCCTTTGGCATGAGACCCGGATAAAATATCACAAAGCCTTTCACCTACTCCAGTATAGCTAGATACCACCCGCTAAGGTTTCACCACAACTCGAATCCACGAGTGGGAGCCCTCTTGCGCCGTATGAGTACAATGAAACCCTGTCCCTCACTATGAGTAACCAGTACACCCGGCACTCAATACACCACCGATGATATCTAAACTACACCTTTATAGGTTAGTTAGCTAGGTCGTACCCATATAGACTTGTGGTTGCACTGTTTTGCTCGGTTTGGACAAACACAAGCGTCGGTCCTTAAACGACTGGGTGGTTCATTCACAATTCCAAAATTCTCGTGCTAATCGCACCACCAAACCTTCCATCCACCCTTGTCAACTTTTCCTTTGAAATTCATTTTTACTTTTAAATTAACAGTGGTAACATCCATTACCACTTTTCAAACAAATCATTTAACAATGGTAACATCCATTACCAATGTTCAAACAAATCATTCATCAAAACATTTAGCAAACATGCTACTCATTTGAGCATTATTACATTGATTTGCTACGCTAAGCATTTGCTAGTATTTAAAAATTCAACAGATGTAATACTAACTCATTATTGAGTCAAAGGGATATCCTAAGTTGACAATGGTACAAGGTAAACAATTTTCAATGGAAGGTATAACAAATTGGGTACTTAGCAAAATTTTCTAAATCAAATTATCACTTGATATAACATAAGCATGCAATAATTTAAAATAACTACCTAATCATTTTTATAAATCATTTGAGCAAGTTGATCAAAGAAAACTTGCAAAACATAGGATCAAAATGATCAAAGGAGACTTGCCTTCCTGTGCTGGGTTGAAATTTTCCGGGGCTTGCTCTTGAAGTTCCTCGGACAAATTGGTCTCTACACGTAAATCAAGAAATCCAAATAAATAAAATAAAATAAAAAATTCAAAAATTGAAACTAAATATACCAATTGAAAGATTAGAATTTTAGATGAATTTAGAAATTTGAATGGATCAATTTGGAGCTAAAATGGGCAAGATATGGCTGTTGGAAGTTTGAAATCAGAGAAAATGGAAAAAGATAATTTCTGGAATTATCTTTTAACTGAAAATGAATTATGACGTCAGCACGGATTTCTTGGAATTATTTTACAAAAGTAAATTCTAATTATGACGTCAGCAAGGAATTAAAATAAAAATACGAAAGCGACATATGGGCGGTCTACGGTGGACCGAGTCCACGGACCATTACAAATGCTGACGTGGCACGCGGAAATGCGACACGTGGCATGACACGTGGCATCCGACGTGGCGCTGACATGGCACCCGGATCGGGTTTTGCTGACGTGGCGGCTGACGTGGCTACTCGTGGCATGAACGTTCTTTGACACGCCGCCTAGGGCCGACGTGCTCGTGATCGGGCGGCCGACGTGGCTCGGGCGAGCGCGCGCGCGATCGGATGGCCTACGCCGGACACGTGGCGCATCTCGCCGCGAAAACAAATCTGGATGAACATCCAAGATTGGACGGCGGTGCGCAGGCGATCGTCCGATCTCGGATGCGTGGTGAGCTCGCCGCGCTGGCGTCCGCGCGACGCGATGCTGCGCGCGCGACGCACGCGGCGGCGAAACCGAGGTGGGCGCGACGCGACGGCCGAGTTGAGGACGCGTAGGTGCATCCGAACCGCCGAGGGATGAGCGGTGAGATCGCGCGCGCGGAGGCGGAAACCGACCGATCATCGACGCGTGGTCGGGCTCGCCGCGCGGCGTCGCGCGACGCGAGCGCGCGGCGGCCGCGACGCGGCGGCGCGACCGAGGGTCGCGCGTGCGGAGCGTCTCCGCGCGCGGACCGAGGGGCGGCGCGAACGGAGGGCGCCGCGAGGACTCACCGGCGGCGACCAAATCCCACGGCGCGACACGCACGCGAGAGAGAAGAGAGAGAGAGTGCGAAGGGTGCGAGTGGTGGCCGGGCTCGTTTATACACGCGGAGATGGAACGGCGCGCGAACCTCGCCAATGAGTTAAGACGGCGATTTCCGCGCACACGCGGAATGGGGCGTTCATCGAGGGGTAACGGCGGCGGTTGAATGCGCACGACAAGACGGCTCTCCGGGGTTCATGAATGGCGAGAAGTAACGGACGGGGACGAAGGGTCGGAGCTCGGCAACGGCGCAGTAATGGCGGTGACGCCAGGAGGAAGAAACGGCCGTGGAGACGACGGCCTGACAGGTGAGGACCACTGGCAGTGACCTACGCAGACCGGCGGTCTCTGACGGGTGGGCCCGCTTGTCAGCGCAAAAACAAAAAAAAACTCAACCTCGCGCGCGGAGCGGGGCTCGAACGCGCGCGAGGAGCGGGAGGAAGAGAGCGGCGGTGTAAACTACCGGGCGGGAGGCACCGCCTACCCAATAAGGGTAGGTAATCCCTTTGAGGATTAGCTGCGGGAAGCCGCGGATGTACGACACGTGGCGCACGGAGAGGAGAGGAGGCGGGATGGCGCGGACGGCGGGATCGGTCCGGCGGAGATGGACGGATGGATGGCTGACAAGTGTCAGCCCGAGGAAGGGTTTTGATATTTAAATTTTTTTATATATTTCAGAAATCAGTAGGAGGCTTTAAAATAGTCAGAAAAATACCAAATAAATTCCAAAAATTGCAGAAAAATTCACATAATTTACTGATAATGTTTTGAACATATGAAAAATATTTCCAACCTATTTTGATATTAAATTTTTATTTTTAAACAGAACTTTATATTCTGAAAAATCCAAATAAATTGAGATAATTAATTTAAAATTATTTCTTCCAAATAAAGCAAAAATTGGGATGTTACAAACCTACCCCCCTTAGAAAGAATCTCGACCCCGAGATTTGGAAAGACTGGGAAAAAGATCAGGGAACTCTGCTCGAAGATCCTCTTCACGCTCCCAGGTTGCTTCCGATTCTGGATGATTATTCCATCGCACCTTGCAAAATTTGATAGTCTTGTTTCTTGTACAGTACTCTGCCTCTTCTAAAATCTTGACAGAAATTCTGGATATGTCAAGTCTTCTTTTAAATCCACCTCTTCTAAAGATATTAACTCCTCTGGTACTCTTAAGCACTTCTTCAACTGTGATACATGAAATACATCATGTACATCTGACAACTGAGGAGGAAGCTCTAACTGATACGCAACTTCACCCCTTCTGGCTATAACTAGAAATGGTCCGATATATCTTGGAGCAAGCTTTCCACTGACCTTGAAACGTTGCATCCCTTTTAAAGGTGACACCTTCAAATACACATGATCCCCTGGTGCGAATTCCAACATTCTGCGACGATTATCTGCATGACTCTTTTATCTCAGTGCGTGCTATTTTCAATCGGTCTCAGATAATCGAACTTGCTCTTCGGCTAGCTTCAAGACATCGGGTCCGAATACTTGACTTTCTCCGTCTCGACCAATATAATGGTGTTCGCATTTCGCCATACAAGGCTTCAAATGGAGACATCTTCGACTAGACTGTAATCGTTATTATAGGAAAATTCGCGTAGGGTAAACTTTGATCCCAACTAGCTTTGTTGGCTAAAGCACACGCTCTTAGCATATCTTCCAATATCTGATTCACTCGTTCATCCGCCATCTGTTTGAGGATGATAAGCGATCTGAAATTTAAATTGGTGCCCAAAATTTCATGAAGTTTCGCCAAAATCTTGAGGTAAATTATGTTCCTCTATCCGATACGATCTTCTTTGGAACTCCATGCGGACATACAATTCTTGACATATAGAGCTCTGCCAATCTATCTCCTGAATAGGTAGTCTTTACAGGTATGAAATGTGCAACCTTTGTTAAGCGATCCACTATAACCCAGATTGAATCATACCCTGACTTGGTTCTTGGTAGTCCTGTTATGAAATCCATTCCGATTTCCTCCCATTTCCATTCAGGTATCTGCAGAGGTTGCAAAAGACCGGCATGTCGTTGGTGCTCTGCTTTAACCCTTTGACATATATCACATAAAGCTACATATTCTGCAATTTCTCGTTTTATACTGGTCCACCAGTAACTTTCCTTTAGATCTTGGTACATCTTTGTACTTCCGGGATGAATGGAATATCCTGATTCATGAGCTTCCTTAAGAATTAAATCTTTTATTTCCTTTCTCTCCGGTACTAAAATCCTTTTTCCAAACCAAAGAATTCCTTCTTCGTCTTCTGAGAATCCAGGTGCTTTGCCTTTCTTCATGTTATCTTTTATTTCTTTAACATACTCATCTTCTTTCTGAGCTGCCTTGATCTGATCTTCTAAAGTGGGTTGGACCTTTAATGTAGACAGAATTCCTTCATTTATCACTCCCAAATTGAGGCGCTGAAATTCTTCACGAAGACTTGACTGACTGTCTTGAATCAACATATTGCTAACATGGATCTTCCGACTTAAAGCATCTGCAACTACATTGGCCTTTCCTGGATGATAGTGTATTCCCACATCATAATCCTTTATCAGTTCAAGCCATCTTCTTTGTCTTAGATTAAGATCGGGTTGAGTGAATATATACTTTAGACTTTTATGATCCGTATATATTTCACACCGATTACTAATTAGATAATGCCTCCACAACTTTAGAGCATGCACTACAGCAGCTAGCTCTAAATCATGAGTGGGGTAATTTTCTTCATGAGGTCTTAACTGCCTTGATGCATAAGCAACAACATTTCCCTCTTGCATTAGTACACTTCCAAGACCTTGTTTTGATGCGTCACAATAAACTTCAAAATCTTTTCTAATATCCGGTAACCGCAGAACTGGTGCTGAAGTTAACCTCTTCTTTAACTCTTGAAAACTATCCTCACAGGATTTACTCCATTCAAATTTCTTCTCTTTCTTTAACAATGGGTTAAAGGTCCGGCAATCTTGGAAAAGCCTTCAATGAATCGACGATAGTAACCAGCTAAACCCAGAAAACTTCTGATCTCGGTTACTGTCTTGGGTGGAGTCCAATTTAATACATCCTTAACTTTTCCAGGATCTACAGATACTCCTTCTGCTGAAATTACGTGTCCCAAAAACTCAATTTTCTTTAACCAAAATGCACACTTGCTAAACTTGGCATATAAGCGGTGTTCACGAGTCTTTGCAATACTATCCTTAGATGATCCTCATGTTCTTTATCGTTTTCGAATAGATAAGAATGTCATCTATAAAGACAACAACAAACTTATCTAAATAATCCATAAATACTTTATTCATCAAATTCATGAAGTATGCCGGGCATTTGTCGATCGAAAGACATCACCGTATACTCATATAGTCCATATCTTGTGGCAAAGGTCGTCTTTGGTATATCTTCTCGGTCTAATCTTCAATGGTGATATCCTGACCGAAGATCAATCTTGGAGAAGACACTTGATCCTTTGAGTTGATCGAACAAATCGTCGATCCGGGTAAGGGATACTTATTCTTTATAGTTACTTCATTTAAAGCTCTATAGTCCATGCACATACGCCGACTACCATCCTTCTTGTTTACCAAAAGCACCGGGCTCCCAAGGTGAAGAACTTGGTCTAATGAAGCTTTTCTCTTGTAATTCTTGAATCGCCTCTTGACTTCAGATAAATCATCACCGACATCCGATAAGGTCTTTTTGATATTGGGGCTGTACAGTACCGTTTTATAACAAATTCAATCTCTCGATCCGTGGCAGTCCTAGCAATTCCTCAGGGAAAACATCAGGGTATTCGCAAGCTACCGACACATCCTCCAACTTTTTCCCTTTTAAGTTGGTTAACATAATGTTCTTCTTTGAGCGCATAACTGCCTCATGTCTTATCTGAATTCCGTCAGAATTGGTAAGACTAATGGCACGATTGGCACAATCTATCTGTCCTTTATACTTGATCAACCAATCCATACCAAGTATTATATCTATGCCATCGGAGTCTATTATAATAAGGTTCGCTAGGAACTTTACTCCATTTATAATTATGGTTGCACTAGGGCTAACCAATTTAGTCCTCAATTCTTTTCCGGGAGATTGGACTATCATAGGGTTCTTTAGCAAACAAATATTCCAATTATTTCTTTCAGCAAAAGCTTTTGTTACGAATGAATGTGTATCTCCAGAATCAAATAATATAATTGCTGGTACTGAATTAACCAGGAACTTACCCAGAACTACGTCTGGTGCATCTTCCGCTGCTTCTACGGTGACATGATTGATACGCCCTCTGTTGAATGGTTGTGGAGTCTGAGGTGTCTGAGGGCTTCCACGCCCTGACCGGTAGTTGGAGCTCTTGCTTTGGTGTAGGATCCGTGTTGAAGCGGACCCGGGTTACCGCTTGACGCTTCGTGGGCAATCGCGGCATAGTGTCCCATATTTTTGCAATTGTAGCATTGCACTCCTGCAGCTACATTTCTATTCTCTTGTTGTTGGGTTGCATTTCCAGTTCTAGGAATTTGAGGCAAAGGCGAGGTGCAGAAATGGGTGTACTTGGATGATTATGCACCGAGGCGGTTGTACCGTTGTTGAGTAGGGCGTTGACGGAACCGCTAGCAAACTGTTGGGCTTGAAACTTCCTTTTCCTAGCATCAAAAGTCGACTGGGCATCTTCTTGTACTAAAGCTTTGTTCACGGATGTTGAAAAGTAGGGTAGTCATTGGAGACTAACTGAACTTTGAGGTTGGGGTCCATTCCTCCCATGAACCTCCGGATCCTTGCGGCATCGCCGCCACATCTTCCGGTGCATATCTTGATAATTGGATAAATTTACTCAGATATGCGGAAACACTAAGGTTTCCTTGTTGTAGCTGATGAAACTCCTTCCTCTTCATTTCCATAATACTCATAGGAATATGAGCAGTACGGAAGGCTTCCAAAAATTCTACCCATGCAATATTCTGAGCATCTTGATGTGCGGCACAATAGTTATCCCACCAATTAGCAGAACTCCCTTGAGTTGGTGGGCGGCGTACAAAACCTTCTCATGCTCTGCACATTGAGCCAAATTGAGTTTCCTTTCTATTTCTTTAATCCAATCATCCGCCTCCAAAGGGTCAGCAGATCCTGCAAAGGTCGGAGGTCGGGTTCTCATAAATTCCCCAAGTTTAGACTGTGGCTGTTGAACTGGTGCTTGCTGGACTTGTTGGACTTGATTTTGGGCCAAAGCTTGAAGTAGTTGCAACTGCATGGCCATCATCTGTTCCATGTTGGGAGCTTGAGCAGGAGGAGGTGGAATGTTGTCTTCTGGTTGAGCATTGGGGTTACGGCTACTGCCCGGGTTGCTCCTTGTGTTCACCATCTGAAGCGGTTTCCAGGGTTAGCAAAAGGTAAGAGGGAACTAGCATAGATAAGAGGTTAGGGGAAACTAAATAACATCCCAAGCCAACACACAAGAAGAAACCAGCAACCACTTAGGGAAAACTTTATTGAAATCAAGATAATTTTATGAATGGCTGCACCACAAGTGCACATAGGCTTGGTACAGTCCATCTAACACACCAAAATATAATAAAACGTTCTAATGCCGACAACTCAAAAGGTAAACCATAGGCTAACATCTAATCATCCTCAACGATGATGCGCTCCTCTGGCTCCTCCACGGGGTCCTCCTCTGAATCCGATGAGTGTCTCTGTCCACAACCACGGCAGTTGTTCGGCGAACGCGACTGTGATCGACTCTGACTGAAATCGGAAAAACCGGAGCGAGATAGCTGGCGTCCTCGGCTAGATCCTCCAATCTCAACGTCGGGTGGCGGACTGGAGCGTCGCACACTCTTCCTCGCAGTAAGCCTAGTGCGAGGTCCCGTAAACTGGACTGGAGCAGCAACAGGGGCTGGTGGAGTCGGTGTAGTGGTAGCAGCTCGAAGACGCTCTACCTCTGCCTCGGCAGCAGTCCTCGCCTGAACGGCGTCGGCGTGGGCAGCCTCACTCTGCAGTAGCTGGGCTCGGAGAGTGTCGGAGTGGTCGTAGCTCGACGAAAGCAGCCTCCGAAGAAGTCCGATCTCCTGCTGAGCTCTGGCGTAAGTCGCTGAAGCTGCCAGAGTGTGCTGCACCTGGTGAGACAAGCGCAGTCGCCCACCACCACTGGATGGAAAAGCTCGATGAGTCTGCCCCGCTCGTCGTCGGGAAGAAGCAAAAGGTGATCGTCGTAGCTCCTCCTTGTGCCTCCTGCACAACTCCGAGATAGCCAACTGTGCTGCATCCTGGATCGCATCTGAGCAGAAGGTCCGTGGATACTCAATATGACGCTCAACTGGGTCAATCCTCCCGTCTGGAGCGTAAATGAACACCTCCATGCTCCAGGAGTCCATACTCATCACTCGCGTGTTCCGCCCTCTGAAAATAGGCTGTTGGGTGTACTTCAGATGCTGCATTAGCTGCCGTAGAAGGGTCGCAAAAGCTCCCTCGCTCTCGCCATGAGAATGGTGATCCCACGGGGCTGATGACGATGAACCTGCCATCTACAAGTTTGAAAAGAGGAGAGATCAGTAAAGATTTTTAAATAGTGAAAAGGGAGTACAAAAACAAGTTACTAAGTAAGAGAAGAGTAGAAGCAAAGAAGCTTATATATTTTTAATATATTCTTTTTAAACATAAGTCCTTAAAACTTCCCAAAACCTAGGGTTCGTCCTACAGTCAAGATGGCTCTGATACCACTTCTGTGGGACCCGGAGTAGAAACTTCCGGACCCATCAATCTGCCACAGGCAATTGACTGGGGAAACGAGTCCTAAGCATCCGGGAAGAAACCACCGTATCCACACTCGACACAGAAGTCGTATTCTCCAGCTTGAGCTTCTTCATTCTCTGCTAATGTATTTGTAGAGCAACATGTGAGTACAAAATTGTACTCCGCAAGTCTTGGGAAAGATGCATAGATGCAAGGCTTCACAAAGGAAGGCTATATGGTTCTTTTGCAAAAATCAGCATTTTATTTCAAATCTACATAATTACTTCAAAGGCCATTTGATAAACATCTTGTTTTTCATAAATGAATTTAGATAAATAACTTAGTGAAGGTTAAACCACCAACACTAAAATCTTAGGCTATCTGCTAACTTTCAAAACTCAGTTAAGCCACGATCCGTTACACCACCAAATTTAAATCACGAGAGTTACACCACTCCCGAGTTTGACAAACCATTTTATTTTGAAATCAAAATCAAACTTCTACCATGTGAATGCATTCCTTGCCGCCCTTGACCGTGGGCACGGCTATTCGAATAGTTTTTACTCTGCAGAGTTTGTACACTTTACCCACAAGAGATAAATTATCTTAATAGTCAACATGCTTCCTTTGGCATGAGACCCGATAAAATATCACAAAGCCTTTCACCTACTCCAATAGCTAGATACCACCCGCTAAGGTTTCACCACAACTCGAATCCACGAGTGGAGCCCCTCTTGCGCCGTATGAGTACAGTAAACCCTGTCCCTCACTATGAGTAACCAGTACACCCTGGCACTCAATACACCACTGGTGATATCTAAACTACACCTTTATAGGTTAGTTAGCTAGGTCGTACCCATATAGACTTGTGGTTGCACTGTTTTGCTCAGTTTGGACAAACACAAGCGTCGGTCCTTAAACGACTGGGTGGTCCATTCACAATTCAAAAATTCTCGTGCTAATCGCACTCACCAAACCTTCCATCCACCCTTGTCAACTTTTCCCTTTGAAATTCATTTTTACTTTTAAATTAACAGTGGTAACATCCATTACCACTTTTCAAACAAATCATTTAACAATGGTAACATCCATTACCAATGTTCAAACAAATCATTCATCAAAACATTTAGCAAACATGCTACTCATTTGAGCATTATTACATTGATTTGCTACGCTAAGCATTTGCTAGTATTTAAAAATTCAACAGATGTAATACTAACTCATTATTGAGTCAAAGGGATATCCTAAGTTGACAATGGTACAAGGTAAACAATTTTCAATGGAAGGTATAACAAATTGGGTATTTAACTAAATTTTCTAAATCAAATTATCACTTGATATAACATAAGCATGCAATAATTTAAAATAACTACCTAATCATTTTTATAAATCATTTGAGCAAGTTGATCAAAGAAAACTTGCAAAACATAGGATCAAAATGATCAAAGGAGACTTGCCTTCCTGTGCTGGGTTGAAATTTTCCGGGGCTTGCTCTTGAAGTTCCTCGGACAAATTGGTCTCTACACGTAAATCAAGAAATCCAAATAAATAAAATAAAATAAAAAATTCAAAAATTGAAACTAAATATACCAATTGAAAGATTAGAATTTTAGATGAATTTAGAAATTTGAATGGATCAATTTGGAGCTAAAATGGGCAAGATATGGTGTTGGAAATTTGAAATCAGAGAAATGGAAAAGATAATTTCTGGAATTATCTTTTAACTGAAAATGAATTATGACGTCAGCACGGATTTTCTTGGAATTATTTTACAAAAGTAAATTCTAATTATGACGTCAGCAAGGGAATTAAAATAAAAATACAGAAGCCGACATGTGGGCCCGGTCTACGGTGGACCGAGTCCACGGACCATTACAAATGCTGACGTGGCACGCGGAAATGCGACACGTGGCATGACACGTGGCATCCGACGTGGCGCTGACATGGCACCCGGATCGGGTTTTGCTGATGTGGCGGCTGACGTGGCTACTCGTGGCATGAAACGTTGCTGGACACGCCGCCTAGGGCCGACATGCTCGTGATGGCGGTGACGTGGCTCGGGCGAAGCGGCAGCGGCGCGGGATCGGATGGCCTACGCCGGACACGTGGCGCATCCGCCGCGAAAACAACCTGGATGAACAGCCAAGATTGGACGGCGGCGCGCAGCGATCGTCCGATCTCGGGCGCGTGGCGAGCTTCGCCGCGCTGCGCGTCGCGCGACGCGATGGCGCGCGGCGACGCGACACGGGCGGCGAAACCAAGGCGGGCGCGACGCGACGGCCGAGTTGAGGACGCGTAGGTGCATCCGAGCCGTCGAGGATGAGCGGTGAGATCGCGCGCGCGAGGCGGAAACCGACCGATCATCGACGCGTGGTCGGGCTCGCCGCGCGGCGTCGCGCGACGCGAAGGCGTCGCGGCGGCTGCGACGCAGCGCGCGACCGAGGGACGGGCGTGCGGGCGTCTCGCGCGCGACCGAGGGGCGGCGCGAACGGAGGCGCGGCGGAGGACTCACCGGCGGCGACCAAATCCCACGGCGGCGACGGTTTGAACGGCGACGACACGCACGCGAGAGAGGAAGAGTGCGAAGGGGTGAGAGTGGTGGCCGGGGCTCGTTTTATACACGGCGGAGATGGAAACGGCCGCGCGAACCTCGCCGGCGAGTTAAGACGGCGGTTTCCGGCGCACACGGCGGAGTGGGGCGTTAAATCGAGGGGTAACGGCGGCGGTTGAATGCGCACGACAAGACGGCTCTCCGGGGTTCATGAATGGCGAGAAGTAACGGACGGGGACGAAGGGTTGGAGCTCGGCAACGACGCAGTAATGGCGGTGACGCCAGGAGGAAGAAACGGCCGTGGAGACGATGGCCTGACAGGTGGGGACCACTGGCAGTGACCTACGCAGACCGGCGGTCTCTGACGGGTGGGGCCCGCTTGTCAGCACAAAAACAAAAAGAAACTCAACCTCGCGCGCGGAGCGGGGCTCGAACGCGCGCCGAGGGAGCGGGGAGGGAATAGAGCGGCGGTGTAAACCAGTCGGGCGGGGAGGCACTGCCTACCCAATAAGGGTAGGTAATCCCTTTGAGGATTAGCTGCGGGAAGCCGGCGGATGTACGACACGTGGCGCACGGAGAGGAGAGAGGAGGGATGGCGCGGACGGCGGGGATCGGTCCAGGCGGAGATGGACGGATGGATGGTGACAAGTGTCACCCAGGAAGGGTTTTGATATTTAATTTTTTTATATATATTTCAGAAATCAGTAGGAGGCTTTAAAATAGTCAGAAAAATACCAAATAAATTCCAAAAATTGCAGAAAAATTCACATAATTTACTGATAATGTTTTGAACATATGAAAAATATTTCCAACCTATTTTGATATTAAATTTTTATTTTTAAACAGAACTTTATATTCTGAAAAATCCAAATAAATTGAGATAATTAATTTAAAATTATTTCTTCCAAATAAAGCAAAAGTTGGGATGTTACAGCCAAGGTCGCGGAACTTCTTCTTACCATGAGCATGAGCCGGGGGCTTCTTGTTGTGGTTCTTGTCGATGTAGTCGTTCTTGCTCACACTGTCGTAGTCGCCCTTTCCCTTCCCCAGCTTGGGGCAATTCGCCCGAATGTGGTTGGGGCCACCACACTCGAAGCAAATTATCGGACCACTCCTTTTCCGATCCCTCACCCTCTTGTATGTGTGGGAAAACTTCCTGGCTAGAAGGGCTAACTGATCCACTGGTACCTGCTCTAACTGATCATCAGTTACATCACAGAGAGCAGCTAGAGAGAATCCACAAATCGACTCGGGAGAAGGTCCAGACACCAGACTGGGATCGGTGACTAAGGCGATCGACTGTGATTTTGACCTACGACAGACTATGTCAATCTCGTGAGTCTTGAGGTGTGAGTACAACGCGTCAAGAGTCAAGGTCGAGAGATCGGTGGTGTCCTTGATGGTAGTCACCTTCATCTCCCAAACACACAAATCAAGAGCTGCGAGCATCTGTCGACCATTGTCCGAGTCGGGGTATGTGAGATCAACCGCTCGGAGGTTACTCAAAATCTTGTGGAAACGCGCAAAACACTCATCGAGGGACTCACCAGCGAGCATTTCAAACTTGTTGTAATCTCGCTTGAACTGATCATGTCGAACCGTCATGATCTAGGTGGTGCCCTCATGGTATGCATTGAGGGTCACCCAGATGTCGAAGGCTGACGTCAGATGAGAGATGCGATCGAACTCGCTTCTACTCAGACCCTGAATTATGATGTTCCTTGCCTTAGCATTCGCCTCAACATCAGCCATGTTTCCGGCATTGATGTTCTCATCAGCAGGAACAACAAATCGGACCTTGACCTTGCGCCAGATGGCGTAGCCCTGAGCCTGGATGTATGTCTCCATCCAGCTCTTCCAGAAGGGATAGGCGATCCCATCGAAGATCGGGGGCTTGGTCGAGTACTTATCTGTCGCCATGGCTCTAGAGACCGGTTAAGATCTATGAGGAAGAGCTGACTGGCTCTGATACCAATTGTTGGATCAAAATCGGCAACAGAGGGGGGGGGTTAATGTTGCTTCTCTAAAAAATAAAAATAACCCCCAAAATACTCACGAGTGAATCTCCTCTCCAGAAGCTACAGAGATATGAAAAGGGTATCAAATGCTTCTCTGGAAAAACATGAAGAAAGCCAAACCATCTCTGGAAAAACATGAAGAAAGCCAAACCACAGAAGACTAAGCACTGGAAAGAAATGCCAAAGAACGGCTGACAGCAACAAGGGCCGGACAGACCACAGTCATAGGGCCGGTCTGACCGCCTCTAATGCGCCGGTCTGACCGCCTCTAATGCGCCGGTCTGACCGCTCCCCATGGGCCGGTCTGACCGCAGTTAGCCGGCCGGTCAGACCGCCAAAGGGCAACCGGTCGATCGCCTCGACATTCGAACAGCAAAGAAAGCGCAATTTTAGGTAGCAAACTCAAGACTCCACAAAGCAAGAAATTTGAGATTTGCCTCTCGATTTTTCAATCTAGAACTGTGAGGCTACAACGTAAATAGCAAGTAGAGCCTAGGGAACCAAGAGAAGTCAACTTAAAAGCAAGAATTAAAGATTTTGGTCAAAAACTGAAAACTTACAGTGAGCTTCACTAAAACTCAAATTCCCACCTAGTCTTGGATTCTTTGATCATGAAACCAAAAGATTAGCTAGGGAATAGCCTTAGGACTCAGAGACTTAAGTCTGGGCATACTCTATTGAATAAAAATCAAAAACATCACCAAACCCTAGATTTTGAAGAACAGGGGAAATTTTTGACGAAGCACAGGAAGAAAAGATAAACCTTTGAATCCATCATTTGCTCTAGGAAATGGGATGACCAAGTGGTCTAGAGTCCTTTCCTATCACAAAGCAATCCATTTTGCACCTTCTCAGCAAGAAACAACACAAAATCACAAAACCGAGAAATCACGTAGAGCAAAATACATGAAGAAGGGAACAGGAGGCAGGAGCATCTCAAATAAAACCATCTCAGATTGATATTGAGGAAGAGAGATGAATGATTACATAGAGTAACAACTCATACCATCCCCTACAACCCCATACATGGTTAGAGAAATCAAGAAGCCACACACATCACATAGGGAAGAATATAAGCAGCAGGCAAAAACCTCTCCTGCTCTCTCCCAACAACTCTCAACAACTAAAGCTCAAAGCAAAAGAGACTCTCAAAGCCATCAATTCCACTCTCAAGTCATGCTACATGCAGGAGACACCCCTCCTTTATATAGCCTTTCACTAAAGGGTTTGCAATTTGCTTTGCCCATTAAGCCTCAACAACTCCAATGCTTTATCCATAATCCACTTCCTTTAGTGCAGCTTTACGTATTCACTAAAATGTCCCTCCTGCACCTTCCGGGAAGCTTCCGCATTTCTTGTTGTCCAAGCCTTGCAACCACCTCGAGTCCTCACTGTCTTCAGCACACCTCGACCGCTTTGACCTCGGCACCACCTGCGCCTAGTCCGGTCATCCCGTGCCTCGCCACGACCTCGCCTCGACGTCCTGCAGCCATCAGAGACAACAAACACATCACATAGCACTGCTCGACATAACGTAATCAACAATAGCATTACGAGAAATCTTAAGCAAGAAAAAGCCAAAACCTGTCGAAACAAGAGAATAAGTATCCTATAACACGACGACCATGTTTGACCAAGTCTGACCGAATCCGATTGCACCATGCAACGACATGGTCCAAACCACACAAACCTAACTCGACTTTTCTAAAACGGATGTCAATTACTCATCACACACACACGGGATCACCTTCACATGGTCTCTCAGAGGAAGAAGACTCAAGAGGAGCAAATCGGGATCCGAAGAGATCTACCCCTCAACGATGGAGAGCTCAGGCTTAAGAAGAGGAGACGGGGGTGTGCGGGGAGGTGACACGAGCGGCCGGCTCCGAGGAACCCGGGCCAGCCCGTGCCTTCGTCACCCGCCTCTCCAGTCACTGCCTCCCCCCATGCACCGCCGAAATCAACCGCCGCTTCGCCAGATCTGGGCGAAGCCGAACCGCCCGCCCAAGCCATCGCACGCGCACACGCACGAGATGCACTTGGGGAGGAGACACAGTCTCCTCCCTTATCTCTTCGTGCGGCTCACCGACAGGTGGGCCCCGCCTGCAATTTTTTCCTTTTAATTTCTTTTTCAATTGGACAATTACCGAAATGTCCTTGCATAACAACACATTATCAACTATCCATTATGTAGTTTCGCAGCTATGCCACATGAGATTAAATGGACTGGACACCCGATGATACAAAGCCAAGCTATTACTACCACGGTCCCACAGATATATAATTTGAACCCGCATGATGTATTGGTAAATCCATTTCTTGCCCTCTATCAACTCTACGTTGTTAGAGCTATATCCTGAAAGATTTAAGCTCCTTACTTACAAACAATTGTATCTTCGTATATTTGGGGAAATAGGTACACCGTAGACATCGCTATCAAAGGCCTTGCTCTTGTGGTATATAGGATGCGGTCTTTGCAAAAGAACAGCTACCTGTGAAGGAGAGTCTTACAGATAGCCTAGATGTGGCATCATAACGGCCGATACAAGGTGCATATTTATAAATTATTTATGCCAGTCTCTTTACATACAACATATCTGTCATATATAAATCACCAGCACCTATATCTAACATGCTAGGTCCCGAATCACAATCCATGGTATTGATCCAAATGAAATAACTGAGCCAGATGCCAAAGTAGCGGAGTTCATTTTCTTTGCCCAACTAGGTGAGGAACTGGTTGGCTGTCCAGTACTTCCACTTGTCGCTAACAGTTAAGGTCTTCAGGGCTCATATCGCCACAAATAACAAGGCTCTATGGAAGGCAGTATCATTTAAAGGTCTCACGACGCGCGCTACAACGAATGAAGATATTGTATCAAGTTGATTCTATGTCACCTCTATTGCCTTCCTCAACATCTGTCCCAGCCTCTAAACTAACACACACTGAGGCAGTTGCTGCCCCAAGCAGTCTACCCATTTCAGCATAAGACACTATGGGTCAGGGGTGGATCTAATGTAGTTTATGGGTGTTCAGCTGAACACCCAAATTTTTTGACAAAAAACTAATATATATATATATATATATAATAGCTATATTCTTACCCATCAGTCCATCACTGATCAACCCAATGCGGCAGCAGCCTAGGCCTAGCCCATTTTTGGTTCGCGTCAGTCCACCCAAGCCCCCGGCACTCCACTTCGTCTCCAAGGCCCCAATCCCCCTGATTCCCCCATCTTTTTACCCCGAATTCCCCAATCCCCTAACCCTATCAGTGTCTCCACTCTACGCCCGCAGTGATGACTGGCGACCAACGGTGGGTAGGGTAGTGGGCTCCGGCAGCCGTGGCACCTTTGGGATCCGGGTCAACGCCGCGTGACTGACCGACCACACCTCCGCTGCGCGGCACCGCGCCACTGCCTGGAGCCAACCTGTCGTCTCAGTGTCTCCACTTCACCTATGGGGGATCAGACCGGGCTCCAACAGGCAGCAGTCTAGCACTCTAGCTCCGTCGTTTCGGCGACCGGTGGCCACACCGCCATAGGTCGGGTCACCTCCAAAGTACATTGAATAGTGAGAACCTAACTATGTATGCTCTGAACTGTGAAAAACTGAAAATGACAATGATGTGAGTCATGTGAGTATGTCACTATGGTCTGAAAATGTCAACATGTCTAGTGGCCATAACCAACCAATCTACCATAGAACTTGTAATTGGCTATTTGGCTTCGCCGTGAGAACTGGTCTAATTGACTATGGTTTGATTCAGGGGCAAATCTTGATCTAATTGATTGCCATGCTAGTCTGCTAGTGCTAAAATGAACATCGAAGTATGGCACTATAATTAGAAATTTAGAATGGATCTGGTGTAGGTGTTGTATGTGAGTATGTGTTAAAATGAGAATGCTTGTATGTGAGTATTTGCTTCACATATTCATCAATGATCACACATTGTCGACTGTCCAACTAATAATTTTAATGGAAAATCGTGCTTACTCTAGTTTTGTTTTGGTCATATTGTTGCTCCTTTTAGAATTTAATCTAATTAATACATGCAATTCATCAATTGATGAAATGCTATTGCTTGGGCCTTGTTTTTTTCTGCATGAAAAAATTTGAATAAATTGACACAAGGGAAGATACTGCTTGGGACCTTGGGTAGCTATAGATTTTTCCTTTGGATTATTCACTGGTGGAGTCTCAAATGTGAGTTATTGAAATAAGACATGTTATCCAGTCTCCCTCTTCTGACTTTGTAGTAAACTCATGAATCTTATATTTATGATTTTTTAGATCTTTGAGCTTAAAAAATAAAAAAATCTATAAATTTGAAATCTTTGTGGGAGAGAGCTGGAAAGATACAAAAGATAGCGTCCAGCTTGATGCCAAAATTGATTTCTAATGAAAGCCAAGTTTGGAATGAGACGAATTCTCCTTCCATTGACAATGAGCTACAACTGGTAGTGCACGCACACGATGACAGTGGCACCCCAAGCACGGAACCTTAGATGGATTGCCCATTGTCTCCAATTACAGAAGATGATGGATCAGATGATGAATCCATTTATGATGTTGATTTGCTTTTGCATGGTCCAGAAAATAGAACTCCCATCACGGACTATAATGTCAATGACCAAGATGTAGTGAGAAGGGGATACATCGCATTGGGACCATGTCAACCACAAACACATGATTTTTCCAAAAAAGAAATATTAGAGGCACGTGTCACTTCTTAGCTAGTTGGTTTGACCAATATAATTGGCTTAAGTATAGTGTGGAATGAGATGCTGCTTTCTGCTTCATTTGTTATCTATTCCAGGATAAAACTAATTGTGCTGGTGTAGATAGTTTGTGAATGGGGGATTTAGAAATTGGAACCACAAAAATAAGTGTAACATCCTAAATTTTGCATACTTGAAATTTCGAGTAGTTTAAAACTCTTAATTGCATCTTATTGGCATTTGAATTTTTGCGTTCAAAATCTCATTTGGGTTTTCCTGAGTTTTGTGCTGAGCAAAACAATAACTGGAAATAAATCTCAAATACAAATAAGAATTATGATGATAAAAGATAAGAAATAATTTTGGGAGTTTAAAACTCTAAGAATCAAAATACCAAAAATCTTGAATTCAAATTCAAGTCAATAAAATGCAACCAAAAGGATTATTAGAACATATTTCTAGAAGATTAAACTGGAAGTTCCTTCCTTTACTTTAATCAGCATACAAAACAAAGGTTGGACATTCAAAAATTTATGTATACAATTTATAGCAAAATAATATCAACATCGAAATCCAAGGGCGAAATTAAATAAAATAGAAAATAGAGAAATATTAGACTTTGTATCTAGATATTGAATCAAGATTTGAATTAAAATCTCAAAAATTGAAATCAATAATCTTAAACCTGAAGTTGAAATTTAAATTAAAAATTCAAATTCTAAAATTTTGCTTAAATCCTTTCCTCTCTATCTTTTCCCCCTTCTCTTCCTCTCTCTGGCAACATGGCCAATTTCCTCTCCCCTTTTTCCCCTCTGTCCGCCGGCCCCTCCCATCTATTCCCTGCGCGCGGGCCCAGCTACCAGCCTCCTTCTCTCTCCCTCCTTTCTTTTTCACTCACCTGCATCTCGCTCGTCCTTCCTTTTTCTCCCGTCGTGCTCACTCTCTGTCGTGGCTCCCGACCACTTAGCCTCCGCTCTCCCTATGCACCCTCAGCTTCGCGTCAGCTACGTTGCTTCATCACGTTGCCAAACTGCTCCCGTCGCATCCCTACCCGGCCCCGACGTCTCGGTGCCCGCGCCCACGTCGCCGCCCAGTCCACGCCTGCTCCCCTCGCCTCAACGCCATGCCGCCGCCCACACCACGTCCTGCTCTCAAGTTGCCAGCCAAAGTGACCCTATGGCGCCCCCACGGCTATAAGACGCTTCCCCGCCTCGCATTGCTCCCCGCGCCACTCCCCTACCGGCTGCCTCCTTCTTCCTCTTCCGCCGTGAGCCACCGCTGCCACCTCCTCACCATTCCCGGCTTTTCGGCGATGCTCTGGCCAAGGTGACTGCATCATGCCACGACCCCCCTCCCCATGTATTTGCCTTCTGAGCCAATTGGGATTCTACGCACCGAAGCTTGTCGCGTTGTCCTTCTTCTCATTTGCCGACCAAAGCCGCCGCCGCCACCGCTGCTCTCCCCTCAGTGACCCCCAGTTCAATTCCTTGTGCTGGGAGCAACACCTTGGTTTTATCCCTCAAAATAAAACGTATCATCTACTTTTTAAGGAATAGCTTGATTGAGAAAGCCTAGTTCCCCAGCTGGCCCATGTTGGCTTTCGCCAGTCCTTGAATGTTTTCAGCCAAGGAAAACTTCCTGGGGTCCAACCACACGTTCATTGAGTTCAGTTACTATACTACAAAGTGGATAAGATCCAACCTAATTCAGTAGACCGGTTTCAATTTGGTCCAAACACAAATTGTAGGAAGTGAGAATGAACTAACTGAAATCCCCAATTTTATTTTAGTCATCCATCTATTTATCTCTCAATTATTCTTCCAATTTTCTAACGCTCACCGACCAGAACAAACGAAATCAAGAAAAGGACACAAAGAACAGCAACAAAGAAAGCGTAACAACTGAACAAGATAACTCACAAGAATATCCTTGCATCATCCTTTTAGCCCAACCACACAAAAATGAAGAATCCATAGTAGAAATTTTACTTTATTAACGAGAGGAGTTGTGCGAGAAGAAGCGTGATTTTGATGTGCAAAGAAGAAGATACCTCATGGTCGCAGTTGACCATCTGCTGCTCGCTGAGCACCTCCAGCTTCCCGGTGGCGAGGTAGTGCGCCCCCTCCAATGCCCCCGACGTGCTGAACGACCAGCACGACCCGCACAAGCCCTGCAGCAAACGCATCAAAGAAACCCGATCGAATCAAATCAAAATCCATCAATATATCCATCGAATCAGAGAAAAACAATCCTTGAAACCTCGAATCAAAGCCGGACGTACCTGGTCCTTGACGGGGCGACAGCGCCGTGCTCACGCCAGTCGAAGTCGGTGGGGAGGCTGTACACTGAGGATCGGCGGTGCGTGCGGCAGGCGATGAGGCGGCGCGTTCGGCAAGCGATGATTTGGACTGGATTGACTGGCGCCGGGCCGCCGGTGCGGAGTTCAGGCTAGGGTATGCCGGGGGCCACCCGGCATACCCTGTAGATCCGCCCCTGCCTACCTCCTTCTTCCTCTTCCACCGTGAGCCGTCGCTGCCACATCCTCACCATTCCTGGCTTTTCGGCGATGCTCTGGCCAAGGTGACTGCATCATGCCACGACCCCCCTCCTCATGTACTTCCATTCTGAGCCAATTGGGATTCTACGCACCGAAGCTTGCCGCGTCGTCCTTCTTCTCATTTGCCAGCCAAAGCCACCGCCGCCACCGCTGCTCTCCCCTCAGCGACCCCCAGTTCAATTCATTGTGCTGGGAGCAACACCTTGGTGCCCTGAACCTCCTCCAAGCGACGGCAGAGCTCCTCGTCGCCTGAGCTCTTTCCTCCACAGTGACCTCCCCATGCCGCCGCCCGTGCACGTCACCGGCTCACCTCTGTCTTGCTCCGACATGGCCAACCACTCGGTAAGTTTCCCCTTGACCCCCTACAGCTCGTGCGCACACAGATTCTTCCCTTCTGCCTCCCAGCCACCGGCGCCTCGTTCCACCTCTGTCTCCGACCGCCGAGTCTTGCCGCCAGCCTGCCTGTGAGCTCCTCGGCTCATGCCAGTGCCCCCTTGGCATCTACCTGGCATCGGGATTCCATTTTCGCCATCTTCGACGCCTCCCTGGCCGCCTCTCGCCGGCAATGCCGTCGGTCGTGGGCCACCCCGAACTACTAGCTCTTTTATTTGTTTGCCCCTGTATCGTCAGCCCAGGCCTTCCGCCCACTTGGCTAGCTCAGTGCGCGTAGCGATTACAGCCTGTAGGTCCCGAGTTCAAATCCAGCATCCGCCCCCTTTTCTTGCACTTTCATTTTGATTTTCTATAACCCATTTCAATTAAGAGAAATCATGGAAAATTAGAGATTAATTTAGTGAAGCTAATAAATTTAATTAGGGTATAAAATAAGGTTACTTAAGATTTAATATTTGATTGTTGATTATATGAGCAATTAATATAGCTTAAATATTTATTTGAGGTCTAATTATCAATTAAAGGCATTAATAAAATATGGTTTTGCTTAATGTCCAAATTTAATAAGGATCCTGTTGTAGGGGTGGCCCCCACCTAAGCCCAGCAGGCCTGTTGGAGGAATGTAAGGTCCAAAATGGGACATGTGTAATGACATGAGTGCCCCTGAGGTGAACATTGGGATGTAAGGGTATAATTGTAAAAGCACTCCCCATATGGATATATATATACAACACAGGCCATGCGGAAAACCCTAAGCCATTACTCACATAACTCTCCACTACCATACTCTCTCTCTGTTTGGTCTGTAACCACAACAGTTGGCGCCGTCCGTGGGGAGGATGAGAGCAAGCCCAAGATCCACAGAAGGATGGCACCGAAAAAAGCTTCGTCATCGGCGGCGAAGGGGAAGAAGACATGCGTAGTGGGGCATCGCATCAACACCCGGGCCGCGGCGTCGGCAGCGAGCATCGATGTTCACGGCGTGCCAACCGATCCCGCCACCATCGCTGTAACGGCTGACCCCACGCCCACCGCTGCGACGACCGATCCTGCGACCATCGCCGCGACGGCCAACCCTGCTAACATCGCCATGACGACCGACCTTGCTAACATCGCTATGATGACCGACCCTGCGAACATCGCCGCGACGGCCGACCTCACGAACATCGCTGCGACGGCCGACCTCACAACCATCGCTGCGACGACCCACCCCGCCACCACCGCCGCGACGACCATCGAGACCACCCCGCGCGCGGCAGGTAACCCCACCGCTGGCAAGACATACGTCCCTCCACTCAGTGCAGGAACAACGAGTGGCTCCAATGGCAACGCGGGCCCCGCCGCCACCTCCGGTGATGTGACCACGCCACCAACACATACGACCATAGCGGTCAATATCAAGATTGAACTAAAGGTGAATTCGTTTCTTCAACTTCAACACATTTTAAATGAGAATATGATGCTACCTAATGATGAAAATATATATATTTGCAGCACCACATCACTTTGGAACCAATTGAAGCAAGGGTTCAAGTTGGACAGGTTTTGGAATCCAATTAGGCCTCCAGATCAATTCGGATTCAGCCTGACAGGCCAATTTCAAACGGCCATATTACTGATCGGAAATGACATTCCTATGCTCGAATCTGTTAAGTCTTCATTGAAAAATAGTTTCTCTATGAAAGACTTAGGAGAGGCGGCATATATTCTGGGCATCAAGATCTATAGGGATAGATCAAGAAGGCTAATTGGATTAAGCCAAGATACGTACATTGACAAGGTATTGAAAAGGTTCAACATGCAGGATTCCAAAGCCGCTTATGATACATTGCAGATCCGTTGACAAAGCCGCTTCCCCAGCCAAAGCATGAGGCTCACACTAGGGCAATGGGTATTAGATACCTACATGGTTGACTCTAGTGCAAGTGGGAGATCACAGGTGATATGCCCTAGAGGCAACATGGAGATGTTGAATATATCACATACTATGTTTATGATACATTGCTTTGTTCCTTGAAATAGACATTATCATTATTGATCAATGAGTATGTGACTTATTCATGAGACTCTTAATGCCAAAATGTTGCTATTTCTAAATGATCCTGATCATATATCATATGAGGAACAAATATGATTCAAAGATCAGCATATGTATTGATTGATGATCATGTCTCATGGATCATGGTATGGAGATACCAAATCAATAATATGGACATGTGTTAGTGAACATATGTTGGATAGACCCGCCATGAGACACTGCAGAGATTCCATGTGTCATTAGTTGGTCTCAAGTAGTGTTTATGTAGAATCCTTAGACTTGAGATCATCATGGTTCCCAATATGCGTAGTAGCCTATTTTGGGACTACTAACCACTACTCCGTAATTGGGTAGTCATAAAAGTAGTCTTCGGGTTTGCTATGAAACATGTAGTGGGATGTGAATGATCAAGATAGAATT
Source organism: Dendrocalamus sinicus (assembly GCA_036346575.1). Classification (NCBI taxonomy): domain Eukaryota; kingdom Viridiplantae; phylum Streptophyta; class Magnoliopsida; order Poales; family Poaceae; genus Dendrocalamus; species Dendrocalamus sinicus. Next base: position 6,008,644 of record CM070658.1, read on the forward strand.
TGCCCCTCCTTATGGGAGAGATATCTCTGGGCCCCTCGATGTAATGGATTATGAAAGTGCATGGCCATGCCAATGTGATTGAGGAGTCAATCACAAGTTTATAATCTATCACGGAATCGAGAGAGTGATTGAGCTATTAAGAGGATGACACAGTCTCGCCTTGAGCTTAATCTATATCGTGAGGCAAAGGGGTTCGTACATGAGAACATTACAGTTCCGCGATATGATCTTTACGTATACTTTGGGGTTAATATGTCTTGCTAGAGGCCGCTATTACGTGGTGACCGGAAAGGTGTTTCCGGTCGCGACCAAGTATACGTGAACCTCTGGTCGCACACTTAACGGTTGGAACACTAATTCGAATGTGATTCGGATGTGGGCTCAATTCGGATAGAGATCCTGATAGACTCCTATTGGGCCTCGGTCCACGAGGCCCAAGTGAGAGGTCTATATATTTGGAGCGGGGCCGAGGATGTACACTGCTCCCTCCCGAGCAAAACCCTAGCCGCCACCTCCCGAGCCAAACCCTAGCCGCTCGCGAGTCGGTACACTCGCGATCGGCGCCCACCCGGACGTGTGGATACGGTGGAGGCGCTACTCGTTGCGGCGTTGATCGGCATCAACAAACTACGATTGGATCTGCTCGTGGTGTGGTTGATCGCGTGGAGGAGACGATCTGCTCAGGACGATCGGCTACTTCCACTACTACCTCGGCGCGCGTGGTTGGATCGGCTTCTCCAACTCTTCTTCACAGCTGCTGCGCGCCTAGTGGTAACGATCTATGATCCCTCCTTAGCATGATGTCCCGTGTGCGCGGTAGAAATTTTTATTTTCGCTATCGTAGCCTCGCACGTTCCTTCGGTGGTATCGAGCCATCTTGCTTAGTTTGCGATCGGATCAGCGCATATGATGATATGCGGTTGTAGTAGATCGGATCTATTACGCTTCTAGATCAGTCGGTTCATGTGATGAATCGATGGTAGCACGAGTTGATGAGATCAATCGGTGAATAGGGGTTGGATGAGGCACAGATTGTATCACTACTAGTGCCCTAGAGATTGTCTCGGATCGGCATAAGGTGGTTATGTCGAATACTAGTAGGATACGAATCGATAGCCTCGGGCGGTGGGAATACTAGTGCCCTAGAGATTGTCTCGGATCGGCATAAGGTGGTTATGCCGAATACTAGTAGGTTACGGATCCGATGGCCTCGGCCTAGTGGAAAAACTAGCATCCTAGAGAATGTCTCGGATCGGCATAAGGTGGTTGTGCCAATAGTTTTTCGTTGCGATTTCATAGATTGGATCTGTAAATTTCGTAGGGTACCCGCCTTGTATAGCGTCATGGGTTCACATCGTTAGGTAGAATACGATTCTCGTCTAACTTGTTTTTGCAGAGAATGATGTGAATGGTATGGCCTATATCTTATTGGAATGTATGAGATGTATGTGATGCATGTAACATTCATTCATGGCTGCGTGTCATGATTATTTCAGCTATTGTTAGCTGTCTATATTGTATTTAACGACTGCAGTGTCGACCTTAATGCTTGAATCTATCTTTGTAATCTTCAATTTCTAGCTATTATAGGTAGTAGCCTAGTTTTGAGGTTACAAGCTTTCAAGCATGGTGGCCTAAAGGAGTGATGTGGAGGATGGAGATCGTCTACACCTACATGGAGATGGAGATCACCATTTTTTGGCCATACTACTTCACAGTTAAATGTGTTTATCTGTGATATTATCTATCTTATTCTTATGCAATGTTTTTGTGATATGTTGCTTTGGTAGGATAGAATCCCTCATAAAATTAGGTGTTCATGCCCTTCCATATGTTGCACCAAAAGATAATGATCACCGCATGGTAGGTCTACCAAAGTAGAGTGCCGTCGATTATCATCATTATTTGGGGTAGATGTCGGACATCTACATGCGGAAGCATTTGGTTTACTTAACAAGGTTATCAAAACAGTTTTGGACCTTGGGGCATAGGTTGGGGCAGGGCATATTGATGTCACCCAACAAGCAAGAGTCACATAGAGATGTGATTAGCAAGGTGTTGCTTACCCATGTCACTAGTTTTCTAGCCGTGATGCCAAAGCTCACTAGGAATTTGTGAAATGAGGATCTTGACCCACTATGTGACTTAGAGGGAGTTTTGTTGCAAAACACATAGTGGGAGTCTTTTGTTAAATAGTTTAATAAAAGTTGAACATAAACATAGTGCTAAACTTTGCATATTCTTTGTTGTAGATCATGTCAACTAATGCCGCATCCAGTTCTTTTAATTTGCGATCTATTCTTGAGAAAGAAAAACTCAATGGAACGAACTTTATGGATTGGTATCGCAACTTGAGAATTGTTCTCAAGCAAGAGCGCAAGGAGTATGTCCTTGAGTCTCATTATCCCGATGACTTGCCGATAATGCTCTCATGGCTGCACGAAGAGCTTATGAGAAGCAAACGAATGATTACCTTGATGTGAGTGTCTCATGCTTGCCACAATGTCCTCTGAGCTTGAAGCAATATGAGAACACAGATGCCTACAATATCATTGTGGGGTTGCGTGGTATGTTTGAGAACCAAGCAAGGCTGAGAGGTTCAACACTTCAAAGTCCTTGTTTGCGTGCGAAGCTTGCGTAAGGAATCCCGTCACCCTCATTTGATTAAGATGATTGGCTACATTGAGAGTCCGGAAAAGCTTGGTTTTCCCTTAGCCAAGAGTTGGCTATCGATGTGATTCTCCGATCGCTCCCCGAGCTTTGAGCCATTCATATTGAACTATCACATGAACAACATGGATAAGACCTTGGCGAGTTGCATGGGATGCTAAAAGTCGCGAGGAAAGCATTAAGAAAAGCAGCAATCATGTGATGATGATGCAGAAAGGCAAGGGCAAGCCCAATGTCAAGAAAGGCGCGGTCAAAGAAAGTTAGCTCGATGAGATCGCGAGCAGTTCTAAGGCCAAGCAAGTCAAGAAGGGCGCTGCTCCTAATGCAGATTGTTACTCTGTAAGCAATCAGGTCATTGGAAAAGAAACGCCCAAAGTACTTGGAGGATCTTGAGAAGAAGAAGGAAGTCGACTTCCTCTCGGTATAAATGTTATAGAGATCAATCTTGCTACTTCATCCACCGATTCTTGGGTATTTGATACCGGATCGGTTGCTCACCTTTGCAAATCGTTGCAGGGCTAAGAAGAAGTAGAAGTTTGAGGAGGAGCGAAGTGGATCTTCGCGTTGGCAATGGAGCAAAAGTTGTTGCGGTCGCTGTTGGCACCATGCCATTGTCTTTACCTTCAGGATTAGTTTTGGAATTGAATAATTGTTATTGTGTTCCATCTCTTTCCAAGAACATTATTTCGCTTCATGTTTGCAAGCGAGAAGGTTATGACTTTAGATCTGTGAACAATGGTTGTTCTCTTTATTTCAAAGATATGTTCTATTGTCATACTCCATTGGTGAATGGGTTATATGTTCTTACTCTTGAAGAGTCACCGTCTATAACATTAATGCAAAGAGGCAACGTTCAATGATTTAAATCCCACGCTATTTGGCAATCGCCGCTTAGGTCACATAAATGAGAAACGATAGAGAAGCTCCATAGAGATGGTATTCTGCACTCATTTGATTTTGAATCATTTGAGACATGCGAATCTTGTTTACTTGGCAAGATGACAAAGGCACCTTTCACCGGTCAAGGTGAGCGGGCAAGTGACTTATTGGCACTCGTACATTCGATGTATGTGGACCAATGAGCTCAATAGCCGAGGGGTTTTCAGTACTTCATAACTTTTATCGATGACTTTAGTAGATATGGGTATATCTACGATGAAGCATAAGTCTGAATCCTTTGAAAAGTTCAAAGAATTCCAAAATGAAGTGCAAAATCATTTAGGCAAGACAATCAAGTTTCTACGATCTGATCGTGGAGGCGAGTATTTGAGCCATGAGTTTGGCAATCATCTCAAGGATTGTGGAATTGTTCCACAATTGACTCGCCAGAACACCTCAATGGAATGGGGTATCGAACGGAGAAATCGCACCTTATTAGATATGGTGCGCCCATGATGAGCCAAAGTGATCTTCCGTTGTCTTTTTGGGGTACGCTCTTGAAACATTGCTTTCACACTAAACAGGTTCCATCAAAATCGTGAGAAAAGACACCATATGAGATGTGGACAGACAACGTCCTAGCTTGTCTTTTCTTAAGATTTGGGGATGTGAGGCTTATGTAAAACGTTTACAATCTGATAAGCTCACCCTAAATCTGATAAATGCTTCTTTATCGGGTATCCTAAGGAAACAAAAGGATATTACTTCTATAATCAAGGAGAAGGCAAAGTGTTTGTCGCCCACATGGTGTCTTCTTACGAAAGAGTTTCTCTCAAGAAGGGATAGTGGGAGCACGGTGCAACTTGAAGAAATTCGAGAAACACCAAGACGTTTCAGCTCCTGAGAACCACAACAGATGAACAAACTGTTGAAGAACTGTGTGGACACACCGGCACCACGTAGGTCGAGAGGTCACGTCGTGCACCGAGAGGTACATGTTCTTGACTACTCAACAACGGGACATATTGTTGTTAGACAACGATGAGCCTAAGACCTATGAAGAAGCGATGGTGGGACCGGACTCGAGAAATGGCTTGAAGCCATGAGATCCAAATTGAATCCATGCACGATAATCAAGTTTGGAACTTGGTTGATCCACGATGGTGTTAAAACCATTGAGTGCAAATGGATTTTCAAGAAAAGATAGACATAGATGGAAATGTTCACATCTATAAAGCGCGATTGGTGGCCAAGGTTTCAAACAAATTCAAGGTGTTGATTATGATGAAACTTTTTCGCCGTCGCAATGCTAAAGTCTATTCGGATCATTCTAGCGATTGCTGCATATTTCGACTATGAAATATGGCAAATGGATGTCAAAACATCTTTCCTTAATGGAAATCTGAGTGAGGATGTGTACATGACACAGCCCACGGGTTTTGTCGATCCGCAATCACCGAAAGATATGCAAGCTGCAAAGATCCATTTATGGATTAAAGCAGCATCTCGGAGTTGGAACATTCGTTTTGATGAAGTAATCAAAGGGTTTGGTTTCATCAAGAACGAAGAAGAGCCTTGTGTTTACAAAAGGCTAGTGGGAGCGCACTCGTGTTTACGGTCTTATATGTGGATGACATATTATCGATCGGAAATGACATTCCTATGCTCGAATCTGTTAAGTCTTCATTGAAAAATAGTTTCTCTATGAAAGACTTAGGAGAAGCGCATATATTCTGGCATCAAGATCTATAGGGATAGATCAAGAAGGCTAATTGGATTAAGCCAAGATACATTGACAAGGTGTTGAAAAGGTTCAACATGCAGGATTCCAAGAAAGGCTTCCTACCTATATCACATGGTATAAATCTTAGCAAGAGTCGTGTCCTAGTACACCGATGAGCGGGATAAAATGAATGCGATTCCATATGCTTCGCTATGGGATCCATTATGTATGCCATGCTTTGTACACGTCCGATGTCTCGTATGCTTTAAGTGCTACAAGTAGATACTCACGGATCCAGTGAAAGTCACCGGATTGCCGTAAAGAACATCTTGAAGTACTTGAGAAGAACTAAAGATGTGTTCCTCGTCTATGGGGGTGAGGAAGAGCTCGTTGTAAATGGTTACACCGATGCTAGCTTCCAAACCGACAAAGATGATTTTAGATCGCAATCTGGATTTGTGTTCTGCTGAATGGCGGTGCGGTGAGTGGAAGAGTTCCAAGCGGAGACGGTTGCTGATTCTACAACGAAGCCGAGTACATAGCAGCTTCAAGATGCTAAAGAGGTGTTTGGATCAAGAAATTTGTTTCGAGCTTGGTGTGGTGGCTAGTGCCTCCAGCCCAATGGACCTCTCTCAGTGACAATAGTGGGGCCATTGCGCAAGCCAAGGAGCCTAGATCGCACCAAAGTCCAAGCACATTCTACGGCGATTTCATCTCATCCGCGAGATTGTGGAGAGAGGCGATGTGAAGATATGCAAAGTACAAACAGATTTGAACATTGCAGATCCGTTAACAAAGCCGCTTCCCACCAAAGCATGAGGCTCACACTAGGGCAATGGGTATTAGATACCTACATGGTTGACTCTAGTGCAAGTGGGAGATCACAGTGATATGCCTAGAGGCAACATGGAGATGTTGAATATATCACATACTATGTTTATGATACATTGCTTTGTTCCTTGAAATAGACATTATCATTATTGATCAATGAGTATGTGACTTATTCATGAGACTCTTAATGCCAAAATGTTGCTATTTCTAAATGATCCCGATCATATATCATATGAGGAACAAATATGATTCAAAGATCAGCATATGTATTGATTGATGATCATGTCTCATGGATCATGGTATGGAGATACCAAATCAATAATATGGACATGTGTTAGTGAACATATGTTGGATAGACCCGCCATGAGACACTGCAGAGATTCCATGTGTCATTAGTTGGTCTCAAGTAGTGTTTATGTAGAATCCTTAGACTTGAGATCATCATGGTTCCCAATATGCGTAGTAGCCTATTTTGGGACTACTAACCACTACTCCGTAATTGGGTAGTCATAAAAGTAGTCTTCGGGTTTGCTATGAAACATGTAGTGGGATGTGAATGATCAAGATAGAATTTGCCACTCCTTATGGGAGAGATATCTCGGGCCTCGATGTAATGGATTATGAAAGTGCATGGCCATGCCAATGTGATTGAGGAGTCAATCACAAGTTTATAATCTATCACGGAATCGAGAGAGTGATTGAGCTATTAAGAGGATGACACAGTCTCGCCTTGAGCTTAATCTATATCGTGAGGCAAAGGGGTTCGTACATGAGAACATTACAGTTCAGCCGATATGATCTTTACGTATACTTTGGGGTTAATATGTCTTGCTAGAGGCCGCTATTAACGTGGTGACCGGAAAGGTGTTTCCGGTCGCGACCAAGTATACGTGAACCTCTGTGTCGCACACTTAACGGGTTGGAACACTAATTCGAATGTGATTCGGATGTGGGCTCAATTCGGATAGAGATCCGGATAGACTCCTATTGGGCCTCGGTCCACGAGGCCCAAGTGAGGAGGTCTATATATTTGGAGGCGGGGGTGAGGATGTACGCTGTTCCTCCCGAGCAAAACCCTAGCCGCCACCTCCCGAGCCAAACCCTAGCCGCTCGCGAGTCTTTGGTACACTCGCGATCGGCGCCCACCCCGGACGTGTGGATACGGTGGAGGCGCTGCTCGTTGCGGCGTTGATCGGCATCAACAAACTACAGATTGGATCTGCTCGTGGTGTGGTTGATCGCGTGGAGAGACGATCTGTTCGGGACGATCGGCTACTTCCACTACTACCTCGACGCGCGTGGTTGGATCGGCTTCTCCAACTCTTCTTCATTGCGCTGCGCGTCTAGTGGTAACGATCTATGATCCCTCCTTAGCATGATGTCCTGGTGTGCGCGGTAGAAATTTTTTATTTTCTGCTATCGTAGCCTACGCGCGTTCCTTCAGTTCGATCTATTTTGGTCGGAGCCTTTGGATCATCAACGTCGAGATCTCCACAATCGACTTATCAGTACCTCTCGGAAGATCGGGCCATCGTCACATCAGTTGGTATCAGAGCAACGGTTGCCCGTGAGGTAATTCTTGTATCCCTAGTTAGTAGATTGGTTTTTATTTCCTATTGTCCAGAAAAAAATTGCCCCACAAAAAGAATTAATTCCGCTGTCCAAACCCCGTTGTGCCTTTTGATCTGTTAGTTTTCATTTGCTAAATTGAATTTGTGTCCGTCATAGCATTGTCTAGTTTCTGGTCATATCTTTGTTCCATTAAAAATCCAAACAAAAGAAAAATTCCCCACCCCAAACCCTAATTTCCAAATTCGGCTGATTTTTCCTTTCTCTGCAGCCGCCACCAAAAATGCCATATCTTTTGATTCCGAAATTATTTTTGAGTGAGACCACCGCCATTAGATTCAAATTTTCTTTATCCATCTATCTGTAAAATTTCACATCATTACAGCAAGGCAGTTAAGAGATATATGCGGTGAAAGTTGACCCAATTATCTGTTTTGAATCTGCAACTGTCAGCAGTTGTGATTTTTGTGCGAATTTCTGTGTCGGGTTTTGAAAGTTGGCCCCAAAATAAAATCTGTAGAAAAAGCCGTCAAAAAATAGATAAAAAAATAATCAGTGAAAAAGAGGCATCTGAGAAAAAGTTACGGCCAAAATACCGACATGCTGTCCAGTGGACAGAAATCTTCAGTTTTTAGTTTTGGGTCAATCCTTGTGTTCTTCAATTCCAGATTGCATTGGATTGAATTATCTCGTATTTATCACTCCTACACATTGTCATAGACTTGTTTTTAGCCTTCTTCCATTCTTGGTTGATCAGCAACATAGGCTAAGTGCTAGATACGAACTATAATTCAATTCTATGCAATTCTGAAATTAACTGATTGTTCTCCATTGCTACCATATTGTGCCTTCCAAGCTACACCTACTCTTGATCAGAACAGGTTCCCTCTTGCAATCATACCCACGCTCGACACGGTGTCACGAACCAGCCACCGGTTGTACCACTTGCTGCATTGGTAAGAACACTTGTAAGAGTGTGGTAAGACGCTTGAGAATGTGTAATTCCACCTTACACCACCTAGTAGTGGATAGGGATAATACCTTTGTGTTGTCTTTTGTTATCTACTAACCATGACAGGTGGGTCGTCTGATGATCAAGTGTGTGTTTTAAAGGGAGAGCTCATGACACTCTGGGATGGACAACGCATCAATAGAAAGTTTCAAGCTTCGACGGACACATGACAACGCTCCATCAGTTCCATCAATGAGAGTATTACAACACTCACTGCACGCCTTGAAAGAATGATGAATCGGCCACCAAACAATGGACGCGAGTATGATCACAATGCGGGCCAAGATCGTAAGGAGGGAGATGATAATGAGAGACAAAACCGCGACGCCAGTGCTTCATTTGCTGCCCAAGATGCACGCCCACGACACCGCCTACATCAAAACCGTCACAGTATGGGAGGTAATAATTTTCAGCACCACAATGATCGTTCTAATCATGACCCTTTTGCTAAAGTCAAATTTACCATTCCATCTTTTTCTGGTCTTTATGATGCTGAAATATATCTTGATTGGGAGATGACGGTAGAGCGAAGTTTAATTCTCCTTGGTTCCTGAACAACATAGAGTTAGACAAGCTACTAGTGAGTTTAAGGACTTTGCTATTATCCGTGGAATGAACTGGGTACCATGCGTTTACAACCTGATACATGGGAGCGGTTAAAAGGAGCTATGCATGCTAGATTTGTTCCTCCTGCTTTTAAACATGAAATGCATAAGAAATTGCAGTGTTTAGACCAAGGTAATAAATCTGTCGAGGAATATTATCAAGAACTACAAATAGGCATGTTGCGTTGTGGGGTTGTTGAGGAAACGGAGGATAAGATTTGTCATTTTTACGGGGGGTTACAGCGTGAAATTCAGGACATTGTTGACTATAAAGATTTTACTACTGTCAACCAGTTGTTCCAGCTTGCTTGTTTGGCAGAAAAAGAATTGCAGGGTAGGCAACAAAGGACAAGGAGCAACTTTGGAGGTACGTCTACATCGAGATCAATGCCTGGGCAAGCCAAGATAGCCCCACCTCCTATTTGTCGAGCTGCTGCCCCCTCTGTGAGTAGGGCACATTCAGCAGCACCGCCGCCACCATCACGCGCACCCGAGACGAGCAAATCTACTAGTGTGCAAGCGCTAGCACAGAGCTCTTCATCGGTTGCTTCCATGGGCCGTACGACGGGCATTGTGTGCTACCGTTGTAAAGGGATGGGCCACGTCATGAGAGATTGCACAAGTCAGCGGGCGTACATTGCGACAGAAGATGGTGGTTATGTAAGTGCTAGTGATGTTGAGGATGAATATGCTCTTGCAGCTAACCTTGTAGGTAATGGTGATGATCATGAGAACAAACCTGTGTTTGTGCCATTTTCTATGACTAACAACTTGCAGGTAGTTGAGAACCATGCCAAAGAAGAGTATGAGCTGATTGAATCACTGACCCCATTGGTTGAGAATGAAGATAAGGAGATGGATGCACTTACATCATCTGAGGAGAGCCAAAAAAGTAAAGAACATGGTACTATCATCGCTCACGGTATTGATTTGGTGTTACAACAAGACATAGAGCAACCTTGTGAGTATATACCCGCTGTAGTGCAAGCTTTTGATATTCCTTGTGTTGACTTAAATAAACCATGTGCTGATCTAAATTCTCATAATTTTGCACATGTTAAATTAATAACACATAAAGAAGTTTTGACTAGAATTTCTCCTGCTAATTCATTGTGTTACATCATGTTAGATCTACCTATGAAATTGTCACATGCTATGGAGAAAGTTTCTGAACTTGCATGTTCAAAATTCTTATTTAGTACCTACACCCCTGGATATAAGTTTAATTTGATTGGAGATTATGGTGTGGAAAATCAATTTCTTGTATATCGAATATGCATAACTTGCGATCACATGGATGAATTGAAACTTGTTGTTTGGGACAACAATTCTTGTATGCTGAATCATGTTGAATGTGAGAGGGAAGTAAAATTTAGTACTCATTCAATGCATATGTGTTCATCTCTTTTTGCACCATCTAGTATAGACAATCTGAATAAAGATGATGAATTATGGCAGAACATACAAAGCTCTTCACTCTTACTAGATGAATTTGCTATTGTTCGATTGAGATATGATTATATAGATGAACTTTGCTTGATTCCAAAAGTTGTAGTTTTGCCCATATGTGTCACCACTACAAGTTTACAAATTCAAAGATTTGAATTGCATAAATGCTTCACTTACATTTGCAAAACCAGTTGCAATAATTACTGTGTGAGAAATTTTGAATTGCTCATTAACATATATGATTACTCTTGGGTTAATAATACAACGAGCTTTTATGATCATTGCTGTTTTATAACATTAATTGTGCAACAATGAAGAACGGTTAAAATGGATGACATATACATATACCATGCATACACCTTGGCTTCTTTGTTACCATTTTTTCAGCTTATCAAAAGCCGAGGACGGCTTTGTTTGCAAGAAGGGGAGGATGATAAGAACATGTACCCTATGGATACAACCATATTTGCTATTCCAATTATAAGGGCTCCTACACATCACTTAAATTATGAGATGAGCTCGTTTCAAAGAGATTTTACTTTATTTGATAAAGAACTTATGATATTACATAATGAGAGTTTGTTGCGTTTGTTATCATGTACCAAGATTTATGATCAAGATCATGCAATATGTGATGCTACACCTATGTTAAAACCGAGGACGATTTTCTGTCAAGAAGGGGAGGATGATGTGACCACGCCACCAACACATATGACCATAGCGGTCAATATCAAGATTGAACTAAAGGTGAATTCGTTTATTCAACTTCCACACATTTTAAATGAGAATATGATGCTACCTAATGATGAAAATATATATATTTGTAGCACCACATCACTTTGGAACCAATTGAAGCAAGGGTTCAAGTTGGACAGGTTTTGGAATCCAATTCGGCCTCCAGATCAATTCGGATTCAGCCTAACAGGCCAATTTCAAACAGCCATAACTTTTGATCCAGAAGGCTTCTCAGGGCCCGTGAGTACTCATTGGAAAGCTCTTGTAGTCTACTTTCAGATGGATCTAGTCTCACCTCCAAACTCCATCCGAGCAGATCAGAAACTGCGAAATAAGTCACATCACTTTTCCAGTCCGAGTCAAAGTGGGCCGATGGCCTTGTAACTTGGGCTATTTGGGTCAGTACTGTTCACATGAACAGTACCACGGACACATAAACAGTAACTGTGAATAGTACCATATCCCTTGTCATTAGATAAGTGCGGCTTTCCCCTCCCCTATTTAAGGAGGCCGCACCCCTTTAGTTTTCCTGGGGTTTTTCTTAAGAGATTATTCTGCTTAGCAGTTTCGCCGCATGTTCGGTTGAGGAACTCCAACTTGTGAACTTAAACATTATTCGCAATTTCAGATTGCATCTTAAACTCTCTTGCTTGTGTTCTCGATTCGCTTGCAGGAGATAGGCTTCTTGGCGAGGTCAACCGTGTTCGGCGCGGTTGATAACCAACGGAGCAGTGGTGTAGTGATTGCGAGGGGTTCGATCTATTTTGGTCGGAGCCTTTGGATCATCAACGTCGAGATCTCCACAATTGACTTATCAGTACCTCTCGGAAGATCGGGCCATCGTCACATCATCCGGAGTCCCTCACGCCAGCGCAGCGGGCGGCATTGGAGTGCAGGCCGTGGTTGCCACTGCTCCGGTCACACCACCGAGTGCGCCGACGGCCCCACCCATGTCAACGGTGGAGATTGCCCTGCTGGCGGCCCTTGGCACGTTCCAGCGGGAGCTAACGGATCTCTGCGGAGCCGTGCGGGACATGCAAGAGGCTATGGGCCAACAGACCCCACCAGTGGTCTCATCGGAGCCCACGCCGAAGAGGGCGGATAGCCGCAACGCCCTCACATCCAGTCGCGTCCTGCTACAGCGCGTGGACCCGGAGTCTCCACTCTCTGCAGGCCTGCAACAGGCGGCATGGCCGGAGGACTTCAAGTTCCCGAGTGTCATCGACACGCACAAAGGTGACACGGACCCACGGGAGTTCGTGCGCGTGTATGAGACCGCCATCGAGGCCGCCGGCGGAGATGACACCACGAAGGCAAAGGGACTCCCCCTCGCGTTGGAGGGGGTGGTGCTCTCTTGGTTCTTCACCATCGAGCCACAGTCCATCTACGCGTGGGAACAGATCCGCGACCGATTCTATAACAACTTTCAAGGAAACTACGTTGAGCGCGTCGATGCGGATCAACTCTTCGCAGTCAAGCAAAAAACCTTCGGAGAGGCTCCGGGATTACTTCAAGTGTTTCACGAAGGTACGCTGCCAGGTCAAGGACGTCAATGAAACAACCGTCATCAATGCAACAATACAAGGCCTTCGCCCAGGACCGATGGCCGAGTACAACGCGTGGAAACCAATCAAGACGGTGGCGAAGCTCTTCGACAAGATGGAAGAGTACGCCAGGGCGGAAGAGGACACACGACGCCGACATGGCGACGACTCCGACACCAATCAGGCGGAGGGCTCGGCAAAAAATGATGGCTCACCGAAGGAGGGCTCCTCAAAGGGCAAGCGCAAGCAAGAGCCATGGAAGGACGCCCCCGAGCGCGTGGATACCCAGCACAAAGACCCATCGGGCGACAAGCCCAAACACGACCAACGCAAATCTCGGAAGCCCCGCTACGTCTTCAACATCGAGGGTGGCTCCGAGGATAGTGCCCCCGCCGGTCGTGGCGGTAGAGGGCGCCGTGGCCGAGGACGGGCGCGGGCGGGGCCGCGACGACAGAACCCACGAGGAGTACAACGACCAACACCAAGGGCTGTGGTGCGAAGTCCACGGTCGGGGCAGCCATGACACACGCGCGTGCACTACCATTGCAGTACTCCGGCAGTACGTCGCCAGAGAAAGAAATCCCGAGGCGCGTCCGCCTGGCGTGGCTAATGTCCAACATCCCCAGGTTCAAGGAACGCAACCCCATGAAGGCCCCCTGCAAATTCGGGCCCACGTGCAGCCACGCCGGGATGGCCTCCTGCAACTTCAAGCCCTGGAGGGGGCCCAGCGCAAGGTCATAAACATTATCTCCAGGGGCTCCTCGTTGGAGTTCGCCTCGGCGCGGCAGCGGAAGTCCTATGCGAGGAGGCTGCACCACGTCGTGGCGTACCCAGCGCAGGCATCGCCGGAGTGGGCGTAATACGAAATCACCTTCACGCCCGTAGACGCCGAAGGCGTGGAATCCCCCCACCAAGATCCCTTGGTCGTCCAGGTCGCCATTGCGAGATGTGACGTCAGACGCGTCCTGGTCGATGGGGGGAGCTCCGCAAACATCTTGTTCGCAGCGGCCTTCGATCAGATGGGGATCCCCCGAAGTTGGTTCCGCCCCTCGGGACTCCCGCTGCAGGGCTTCGGAGGTCAGCCCCTGCGGGCGCTGGGCCAAATATGCCTCCAAGTCTCCTTCGGTCGAGATTGCAATGTGAGGAGTGGGGACGCTACCTTCGACGTCGTCGACATCTCGTACCCCTACAACGCTATATTGGGACGGCCAATCTTAAACTCTCTCGGGCAGTCCCACACCATGGCTTCTTGTGCATGAAGCTCCCTGGACCGCGGGCCATCATCACCGTCCACGGCGACCAAGATATGGCTCGACGCATAGAGCTCGGCACCAGGGGTCCGCGCCACGAAGCTCGACAAAACACCTAGGCCAAGTGTGCAAGTGCGAAGATCCTAGGCGGCCCCGGAGAGCACTCGCTGGCCCCTCGTGTGAGTCGCCCCAGTGGTAGAAGCTCTCGGCGCGGCCTGCCCCGTCAATAGGCAATGACAGCAGCGGCCGTTTCCATCTTTAAGCGGTCAATGGTCAATACCTCATCTTTTGTAATCACTCACCCGCGCAAGTGGGAATTTAATAAAGTTCACCGTTTGCACGAAAGTTATTTTGCTTCCCGCAAACGCGCGCGAAAGGTTACCTCCGCGTGCATTCCTTAGGGGTATAAATAAAGACACGCGTTCGCGTGCGCACTCTCCGTGAAAAAAGCACGGGTATGAGTATAAACAAAGACATGCGTAAAGGAACGCGCGTAGGCTACGAAAGCAGAAAATAAAAATTTCTACCGCGCACACCAGGACATCATGCTAAGGAGGGATCATAGATCGTTACCACTAGACGCGCAGCGCAGCGGAAGATGAGTCGGAGAAGCCGATCCAACCACGCGCGTCGAGGTAGTAGTGGAAGTAGCCGATCGTCCCGAACAGATCGTCTCCTCCACGCGATCAACCACACCACGAGTCCGTTCCAATCTGTAGTTTGTTGATGCCGATCAACGCCGCAACGAGCAGCGCCTCTACCGGTATCCACACGTCCCGGGCCGAACGCCGATCGCGAGTGTACCAAAGACTCGCGAGCGGCTAGGGTTTCGCCGGAGGTGGCGGCTAGGGTTTTGCTCGGGAGGAACAGATGCGTACATCCTCAGCCCCGCCTCCAAATATATAGACCTCCTCACTTGGGCCTCGTGGACCGAGGCCCAATAGGAGTCTATCCGATCTCTATCCGAATTGAGCCCACATCCGAATCACATTCGAATTAGTGTTCCAACCCGTTAAGTGTGCGACCACAGAGGTTCACGATACTTGGTCGCGACCGGAAACACCTTTCCGGTCACCCGTTAATAGCGGCCTCTAGCAAGACATATTAACCCCAAAGTATACGTAAAGATCATATCGGTGAACTCGTAATGTTCTCATGTACGAATCCCTTTGCCTCACGATATAGATTAAGCACAAGGCGAGACTCGTGTCATCCTCTTAATAGCTCAATCACTCTCTCGATTCCGTGATGGATTATAAACTTGTGATTGACTCCTCAATCACATTGGCATGGCCATGCACTTTCATAATCCATTACATCGAGGGCCGAGATATCTCTCCCATAAGGAGGGGCAAATTCTATCTTGATCATTCACATCCCACTACATGTTTCATAGCAAACCCGAAGACTACTTTTATGACTACCCGATTCGGAGTAGTGGTTAGTAGTCCCAAAATAGGCTACTACGCATGTTGGGAACCATGATGATCTCAAGTCTAAGGATTCTACATAAACACTACTTGAGACCAACTAATGACACATGGAATCTCTGCAGTGTCTCATGGCGGGTCTATCCAACATATGTTCACTAACACATGTCCATATTATTGATTTGGTATCTCCATACCATGATCCATGAGACATGATCATCAATCAATACATATGCTGATCTTTGAATCATATTTGTTCCTCATATGATATATGATCGGGATCATTTAGAAATAGCAACATTTTGGCATTAAGAGTCTCATGAATAAGTCACATACTCATTGATCAATAATGATAATGTCTATTTCAAGGAACAAAGCAATGTATCATAAACATAATATGTGATATATTCAACATCTCCATGTTGCCTCTAGGGCATATCACCAACAGATCTCCCACTTGAACTAGAGTCAACCATGAAGGTATCTAATACCCATTGCCCTAGTGTGAGCCTCATGCTTTGGTGGGAAGCGGCTTTGTCAACGGATCTGCAATGTTCAAACCGTTTGTACTTTGCATATCTTCACATCGCCTCTCTCCACAATCTCGCGGATGAGATGAAATCGCCGTAGAATGTGCTTGGACTTTTAGTGCGATCTAGGCTCCTTGGCTTGCGCAATGGCCCCACTATTGTCACAATGAGGTCCATTGGGCTGGAGGCACTAGCCACCACACCAAGCTCGAAACAAATTTCTTGATCCAAACAGCCTCTTTAGCGCCTTGAAGTCGCTATGTACTCGCTTCGTTGTAGAATCAGCAACCGTCTCTGCTTGGAACTCTTCCACTCACCGCACCGCCATTCAGTGCGAACACAAATCCAGATTGCGATCTAAAATCATCTTTGTCGGTTTGGAAGCTAGCATCGGTGTAACCATTTACAACGAGCTCTTCCTCACCCCCATAGACGAGGAACACATCTTTAGTTCTTCTCAAGTACTTCAAGATGTTCTTTACGGCAATCCAAAGTGACTTTCACCGATCTCGATCGTATCTACTTGTAGCACTTAAAGCATACGAGACATCCGGGCGTGTACAAAGCATGGCATACATAATGGATCCCATAGCCAAGCATATGGAATCGCATTCATTTTATCCCGCTCATCGGTGTACTAGGACACCGACTCTTGCTAAGATTTATACCATGTGATATAGGTAGGAAGCCTTTCTTGGAATCCTGCATGTTGAACCTTTTCAACACCTTGTCAATGTACGTATCTTGGCTTAATCCAATTAGCCTTCTTGATCTATCCCTATAGATCTTGATGCCCAGAATATATGCCGCTCTCCTAAGTCTTTCATAGAGAAACTATTTTTCAATGAAGACTTAATGATTCGAGCATAGGAATGTCATTTCCGATCGGTAATATGTCATCCACATATAAGACCGTAAACACGAGTGCGCTCCCACTAGCCTTTTGTAAACACAAGGCTCTTCTTCGTTCTTGATGAAACCAAACCCTTTGATTACTTCATCAAAACGAATGTTCCAACTCCGAGATGCTGCTTTAATCCATAAATGGATCTTTGCGCTTGCATATCTTTCCACTGATTGCGGATCGACAAAACCCGTGGGCTGTGTCATGTACACATCCTCACTCAGATTTCCATTAAGAAAAGCTGTTTTGACATCCATTTGCCATATTTCATAGTCGAAATATGCAGCAATCGCTAGAATGATCCGAATAGACTTTAGCATTGCGACGGGCGAAAAAAGTTTCATCATAATCAACACCTTGAATTTGTTTGAAACCTTTGGCCACCAATCGCGCTTTATAGATGTGAACATTTCCATCTATGTCTATCTTTTCTTGAAAATCCATTTGCACTCAATGGTTTTAACACCATCAGTGGATCAACCAAGTTCCAAACTTGATTATCGTGCATGGATTCAATTTCGGATCTCATGGCTTCAAGCCATTTCTCGAGTCCGGTCCCACCATCGCTTCTTCATAGGTCTTAGGCTCATCGTTGTCTAACAACAATATGTCCCGTTGTTGAGTAGTCAAGAACATGTACCTCTCAGTGCACGACGTGACCTCTCCGACCTACGTGGTGCCGGTGTGTCCACAACAGGTTCTTCAACAGCTTGTTCATCCCGTTGTGGTTCTCAGAGAGCTGAAACATTTTCAGGTGTTTCTCGAATTTCTTCAAGTTGCACCGTGCTCCCACTATCCCTTCTTGAGAGAAACTCTTTCTCTAAGAAGACACCATGCCAAGCGACAAACACTTTGCCTTCTCCTTGATTATAGAAGTAATATCCTTTTGTTTCCTTAGGATACCCGATAAAGAAGCATTTATCAGATTTAGGACCGAGCTTATCAGATTGTAAACGTTTTACATAAGCCTCACATCCCCAAATCTTAAGAAAAGACAAGCTAGGACGTTGTCCCGTCCACATCTCATATGGTGTCTTTTCTACCGATTTTGATGGAACCACGTTTAGTGTGAAAGCGGCCGTTTCAAGAGCGTACCCCAAAAAGACAAAGTAAGATCACTTTGGCTCATCATGGAGCGCACCATATCTAATAAGGTGCGATTTCTCCGCTCAGATACCCCATTCCATTGAGGTGTTCTGGCGGAGTCAATTGTGGAACAATTCCACAATCCTTCGATGATTGCCAAACTCATGGCTCAAATACTCGCCTCCACGATCGATCGTAGAAACTTGATTGTCTTGCCTAAATGATTTTGCACTTCATTTTGGAATTCTTTGAACTTTTCAAAGGATTCAGACTTATGCTTCATCGGTAGATATACCCATATCTACTAAAGTCATCGATAAAAGTTATGAAGTACTGAAACCCCCTCGGCTATTGAGCTCATTGGTCCACATACATCGAATGTACGAGTGCCAATAAGTCATTTGCCCGCTCACCTTGACCGTGAAAGGTGCCTTTGTCATCTTGCCAAGTAAACAAGATTCGCATGTCTCAAATGATTCAAAATCAAATGAGTGCAGAATACCATCTCTATGGAGCTTCTCCATGCGTTTCTCATTTATGTGACCTAGCGACGATGCCAAATAAACGTGGGATTCAAATCATTCGAACGTTGCCTCTTTGCATTAATGTTATAGACCGGTGACTCTTCAAGAGTAAGAACATATAACCCATTCACCAATGGAGTATGACAATAGAACATATCTTTGAAATAAAGAGAACAACCATTGTTCACAGATCTAAAGTCATAACCTTCTGCTTGCAAACATGAAGCGAAATAATGTTCTTGGAAAGAGATGGAACACAATACCAATTATTCAATTCCAAAACTAATCTGAAGGTAAAGACAATGGCATGGTGCCAACAGCGATCGCAGCAACTTTTGCTCCATTGCCAACGTGAAGATCCACTTCGCTCCTCCTCAAACTTCTACTTCTTCTTAGCCCCGCAACGATTTGCAAAGGTGAGCAACCGATCCGGTATCAAATACCCAAGAATCGGTGGATGAAGTAGCAAGATTGATCTCTATAACATTTATACCGGAGAGGAAGTCGTACTTCCTTCTTCTTCTCAAGATCCTCCAAGTACTTTGGGCGCCTTTTCCAATGACCGATTGCTTACAGAGTAACAATCGCATTAGAGCAGCGCCCTTCTTGACTTGCTTGGCCTTAGAACTGCTCGCGATCTCATCGGAGCTAACTTTCTTTGACCGCGCTTTCTTGACATTGGGCTTGCCCTTGCCTTTCTGCATCATCATCACATGATTGCTGCTTTTCTTAATGCTTTCCTCGGCAGCTTTTAGCATCCCATGCAACTCGCCAAGGTCTTATCCATGTTGTTCATGTGATAGTTCAGTATGAATGGCTCAAAGCTCGGGGAGCGATCGAGAATCACATCGAGCCAACTCTTGGCTAAGGGAAAACCAAGCTTTTCCGGACTCTCAATGTAGCCAATCATCTTAATCACATGAGGGTGACGGATTCCTTCTCGCAAGCCTCGCACGCAAACAAGGACTTTGAAGTGTTGAACCTCTCACCCTTGCTTGGTTCTCAAACATACCACGCAACCCCACAATGATATTGTAGGCATCTGTGTTCTCATATTGCTTCAAGCTCGAGAGGACATTGTGGCAAGCATGAGACAGCTCACATCAAGGCAATCATTCGCTTGCTTCTCATAAGCTCTCCGCACCGCAGAGAGCATTATCGTGCAAGTCATCGGGATAAGGAGACTCAAGGACATACTCCTTGCGCTCTTGCTTGAGAACAATTCTCAAGTTGCGATACCAATCCATAAAGTTCGCTCCATTGAGTTTTTCTTTCTCAAGAATAGATCGCAAATTAAAAGAACTGGATGCGGCATTAGTTGACATGATCTACAACAAAGAATATGCAAAGTTTAGCACTATGTTTATGTTCATCTTTTATTAAACTATTTAACAAAAGACTCCCACTATGTGTTTTGCAACAATACTCCTCTAAGTTACATAGTGGGTCAAGATCCTCATTTCACTAATTCCTAGTGAGCTTTGGCATCACGGCTAGAAAACTAGTGACATGGGTAAGCAACACCTTGCTAATCACATCCCTATGTGACTCTTGCTTGTTGGGTGACATCAATATGCCCTGCCCCAACCTATGCCCCAAGGTCCAAAACTGTTTTGATAACCTTGTTAAGTAAACCAAATGCTTCCGCATGTAGATGTCCGACATCTACCCCAAATAATGATGATAACCGACGGCACTCTACTTTGGTAGACCTACCATGCGGTGATCATTATCTTTTAGTGCAACATATGGAAGGGCATGAACACCTAATTTTATGAGGGATTCTATCCTACCAAAGCAACATATCACAAAAACATTGCATAAGAATAAGATAGATAATATCACGAGATAAACACATTTAATCGTGAAGTAGTATGGCCCAAAAATGGTGATCTCCATCTCCATGTAGGTGTAGACGATCTCCATCCTCCACATCACTCCTTTAGGCCACCATGCTTGAAAGCTTGTAACCTCAAAACTAGGCTACTACCTATAATAGCTAGAAATTGAAGATTACAAAGATAGATTCAAGCATTAAGGTCGACACGCAGGTCGTTAAATACAATATAGACAGCTAACAATAGCTGAAATAATCATGACACGCAGGCCATGAACGAATGTTACATGCATCACATACATCTCATACATTCCAATAAGATTTAGGGCCATACTATTCACATCATTCTCTGCAAAAACAAGTTAGACGTAGAATCGTATTCTACCTAACGATGTGAACCCATGACGCTATACAAGGCATAAGCTGCCCCCCGCGGGTTTCAGGGCAGCGCCCTGAACACCCTACGAAATTTACAGATCCAATCTATGAAATCGCAACGGAAAAACTATTCGGCACAACCACCTTATGCCGATCCGAGACATTCTCTAGGATGCTAGTTTTTCCACTGGGCCGAGGCCATCAGATCCGTAACCTACTAGTATTCGGCATAACCACCTTATGCCGATCCGAGATAATCTCTAGGGCACTAGTATTCCCATCGCCCGAGGCTATCGATTCGTATCCTACTAGTATTCGACATAACCACCTTATGCCGATCCGAGACAATCTCTAGGCACTAGTAGTGATACAATCTATGCCTCATCCAACCCCTATTCACCGATTGATCTCATCAACCCGTGCTACCATCGATTCATCACATGAACCGACCGATCTAGACGTAATAGATCCAATCTACTACAACCGCATATCATCATATGCGCTGATCCGATCGCAAACTAAGCAAGATGGCTCGATACCACTAAAGGAACGCGCGTGAGGCTACGAAAGCGAAAATAAAAATTTCTACCGCGCACACCAGACATCATGCTAAGGAGGGATCATAGATCGTTACCACTAGACGCGCAGCGCAGCGAAGATGAGTCGGAGAAGCCGATCCAACCACGCGCCGAGGTAGTAGTGGAAGTAGCCGATCGTCCCAACAGATCGTCTCCTCCACGCGATCAACCACACCACGAGTCCGTTCCAATCAGTAGTTTGTTGATGCCGATCAACGCCGCAACGAGCAGCGCCTCTACCGGTATCCACACGTCCGGGCCGAACGCCGATCGCGAGTGTACCAAAGACTCGCGAG
Organism: Dendrocalamus sinicus; assembly: GCA_036346575.1. NCBI lineage: Eukaryota > Viridiplantae > Streptophyta > Magnoliopsida > Poales > Poaceae > Dendrocalamus > Dendrocalamus sinicus. Next base: position 6,030,474 of record CM070658.1, read on the forward strand.
CGACTAGGGTTTCGCCGGAGGTGGCGGCTAGGGTTTTGCTCGGGAGGAACAGATGCGTACATCCTCACCCCGCCTCCAAATATATAGACCTCCTCACTTGGGCCTCGTGGACCGAGGCCCAATAGGAGTCTATCCGGATCTCTATCCGAATTGAGCCCACATCCGAATCACATTCAATTAGTGTTCCAACCCGTTAAGTGTGCGACCACAGTAGGTTCACGTATACTTGGTCGCGACCGGAAACACCTTTCCGGTCACCTGTTAATAGCGGCCTCTAGCAAGACATATTAACCCCAAAGTATACGTAAAGATCATATCGGCTGAACTCGTAATGTTCTCATGTACGAATCCCTTTGCCTCACGATATAGATTAAGCACAAGGCGAGACTGTGTCATCCTCTTAATAGCTCAATCACTCTCTCGATTCCGTGATGGATTATAAACTTGTGATTGACTCCTCAATCACATTGGCATGGCCATGCACTTTCATAATCCATTACATCGAGGGCCCAGATATCTCTCCCATAAGGAGGGGCAAATTCTATCTTGATCATTCACATCCCACTACATGTTTCATAGCAAACCCGAAGACTACTTTTATGACTACCCATTCACGGAGTAGTGGTTAGTAGTCCCAAAATAGGCTACTACGCATGTTGGGAACCATGATGATCTCAAGTCTAAGGATTCTACATAAACACTACTTGAGACCAACTAATGACACATGGAATCTCTGCAGTGTCTCATGGCGGGTCTATCCAACATATGTTCACTAACACATGTCCATATTATTGATTTGGTATCTCCATACCATGATCCATGAGACATGATCATCAATCAATACATATGCTGATCTTTGAATCATATTTGTTCCTCATATGATATATGATCAGGGATCATTTAGAAATAGCAACATTTTGGCATTAAGAGTCTCATGAATAAGTCACATACTCATTGATCAATAATGATAATGTCTATTTCAAGGAACAAAGCAATGTATCATAAACATAATATGTGATATATTCAACATCTCCATGTTGCCTCTAGGGCATATCACCAACAATGCGTTCGCGTGCGCACTCTCTGTGAAAAACACGGGTATGAGTATAAACAAAGACACGCGTTCACGCGCGCACTCTCTGTAAAAACTCGGGTATGAGTATAAACAAAGACACACATTCGCGCGCGCACTCTTTGTAAAAACACGGGTATGAGTATAAACAAAGACACGCGTTCGCGCGCGCACTCTCTGTGAAAAACACGGGCATGAGTATAAACAAAAACGCGTGGGGGGACGACTTCGCGCGTAGTCTACGTACTCTAAATAAGACGTAGCGTTGAGGTCCGCCTCCACACGCAATTTCACCGCCCGCAACGAGCGGAGGCTTGCCTCTGCACGCAGTCTACGGACTCTAAATAAGACGTAGTGTTGAGGTCCGCCTCCGCACGCAATTTCACCGCCTGCAACGCGCGGAGGCTTGCCTCCGCGCGCAGTCTACGGACTCTAAATAAGACGTAGCACCGAGGTCCGCCTCTGCATGCACCCCACGGAGTATAAATAAGTCGCGAATGTTGTCCCTGCGCACTCTACTGAGTATAAACAAGACGCGAATGCCCCCGCGCACGCATAGGCGTTATCCTTACACGTACTCTCCGGAGTATAAATAAGACGTGGTCGATTGTCCCACGCACTACACGAGGTACGAAACAACGTGTGGATGATGCGTCCACACACCGTAAGGCGTGCTAGAGGCTGGCCTCTATGCACACCCTACAGCGTTCGCATCAGGGGCAGCAGAGGCTCGCCTCTGCAGGCATCCTGCAGCGTTAGAATCAGACAGAGCGCTCGCGCGTCTACCTCGACTAAGGCGCCAGCTCCGCTGCCACCGCTTCGAAGGGTAGGGGACAGAGCGCTCGTGTGTCTACCTTGACTAAGGTGCCAGGTCCGCTGCCACCACTTCGAAGGGTAGGGGACGAAGCGCTAGCGCATCTACCTCGACTAGGGCGCCAGCTACGCTGCCACCACTTCGAAGGGTAGGGGACGGAGCGCTAGCGTGCCTACCTCGACTAGGGCGCTAGCTCCGTTGCCACCACTTCGAAGGGTAGGGGATGGAGCGCTAGCGTGTCTACCTCGACTACGGCGCTAGCTCCGCTGCCACCGCTTCAAAGGGTAGGGGACGGAGCGCTCGCATGTCTACCTCGACTAAGGCGCCAGCTCCGCTGCCACCGCTTCGAAGGGTAGGGGACGGAGTGCTCGCGCGTCTACCTCGACTAAGGCGCCAGCTCCGCTGCCACCCCTTCGAGGGGTAGGGGACGGAGCGCTCGCGCGTCTACCTCGACTAAGGCGCCAGCTCCGCTACCACGGCTTCAAAGGGTAGGGGACAGAGCGCTCGTGCGTCTACCTCGACTAAGGCGCCAGCTCTGCTGCCACCACTTCGAAGGGTAGGGGACGGAGCGCTAGCGCGTCTACCTCGAATAGGGCGCCAGCTCCACTGCCACCACTTCGAAGGGTAGGGGACGGAGCGCTCGCGCGTCTACCTCGACTAAGGCGCCAGCTCCACTGCCACCACTTCGAGGGGTAGGGGACGAGCGCTCGCGCGTACACCTTGACATCGCAAGCAACGATGAAGACGGGCGAGATCTTTTCTGCTAAACCCTTTCCCCCTGTTATATTCATCGACAGATGTTTACAAAGCCACGCAACACACATCCACAAATAGCCTTGGGGGCTGGAGTTCGCTACTCGGTCGGCTCCTCCGTAATGCGCGCTCACGGTAAAGCTTCACGCGAAGAAGCCTGGCTTGCCCAGAAGTCCAACGACTCCTCGGCCCTCCGCCACCGTCGGAGACGTCGTCGGATTACATGGTCAAAAACTAGCAGCCAGCCCGGGTCAGGTAGCTGTTTGAGACATGCGGGCACACAAGTCAGCACTGGCAAGGCAACTAGCACTTTATTCATAAGACGACGGGCTTGTCTTACAACACACACCAACACGCGAAGACCATGCTGTCACACCTGAGGGTTTGCGTCGCCCCCAGAATTCGTAGGGCCACCCTCGTCGCGGCGTGGGACTTCATCCAGCCACCGCCCGAGGTTCCCCTCGTTGTACAGGCTGTTCCGCAACTCTACCCCCGTCGCAGCCTCCCCGACGTACTCCTAGATCCTGTCATGAAAAAATCGCACGGGGCGACGAACAGCGTGCAAGGCATCGGACATCACCCCGGCCCTGGTCGGTAACTCCAAACAAGGATCAGCTAGCTCACTGATGTGCTGGCAACCCCGGTGTCGCAGGAGCGCGCATATCAGACACGAGGTCACATAGGAGCAGTGGTCACCGAAGGTCGTCGCGGAGTTGCGGGCAATGTTGGCCGCATCCCCGATCCATCGAAGTGTCCGCGACAGGTCCTCGGGACCGAAGGAGCGGGGTGGTACTTCGGTGATGAGACCTTCAAGGGTGACCTCCAGGGCCAGCATGGCATCCCCGCGGCCACCGAAGCCTCGCCCAGGGTCCGGTCTCGCTCCGCTAGGGATGCAGCAAGCTTGCCCTTCTCCCTCTCCAGCGCAGTAATTTGCTGGAGCAAGTCATCCCGCTCCTCCGCAACCTCTCGTCGCGCCACCTCTCTAGTTGATGACCGCGCCGCCGCCATGAGCGCCTCTGCACCCGACCTCGCCTCCGCTCACTTGCCTTCTAAGTGGCGAATGCGATCGTCCATGGCGGAGTGTGTCCCCCTGGCTACGTGCAGGGCCCCCTCGGCGGCCAGCAACCGGTTCTCTAGCGCCCCCTTCTCGCGGGCGTGAGCCGCTTGCAGCGTCTGGGCCAAGACAAGAGTCTGCACGACAAACAAGTCAGCGAGCGGCTACGTGACCAGGTATTGTTACAAGGTCAGACACTCACCCTCACTCCAGATATCTCCAGGGCGTCCCCAAGGCAGACAGCGACTGCTGATCAACGCTGGCGGCCGCGTCAGCCACGATCCCGTGCCATGCCCCCAATGCCTTCGGAGGAGGGACGAAGTCCACTGGGGTTGCGGGAGCGGGGTTCGAACGGGTAGCCTCGGCAGCGCTGGACAGGAATCGCCCGTCCTCAGGGATGAGTTCCACTGCAAGAAGACGTACCACTCAAGCCTAGGAGAACACCGCAAAGCTACGACAAAGTATGGCAAGGCAGCATACCTTCAGTGGCTGGCGACGGACGGGGAGTCTCCGTACCAGGGCCTAACGTCGGCAGCCCTCGCCCCCCGGTCGCTACGGCCTGCGTAGGGGCCGAAGGGACGCTGCGTACGGGGGCTTCCGCGTCGGAGTCGGAGTCCCACAGGCTCCCAATGCGAGTCGCCATGGCAAACCCCCTCGAAGTCTGATGGAGAGGAGATCGCAGGCGTGGCCGCTTTGCCCTGGGAGGAGAAGGTGAAGGTCCCGCCTCGGTGGCCACCGCAGAAGGCTCCATGGCAGTAGCGCTCGCGGGCAGGGGTCCTACCCTAGAGACCTCCGCGGAGGGCACCTCCGTCTCAGCCGCCATTGGGGGCAGAGACCTCGTTCCATCGTCCTCTGAGAGGGGCAGCTCTGACACTGTCCCCACCACAGGCGGCGACGCTACCGGGGCCACCAGCAGATGATGGCTCCACTTTGGCGGCCGCTGCGAGCAGCGGGACTTCCCCTCCGGGTCATCCAGGGCACACTCCTGATCCCTGGCCCTGCTCAGAGACCCTCCGCCCTCGTCGGCCGCACATGTCTCCAGGTCTGAGTCGGCGTACTTCGCCGAATCGAACTCAGTGCCCGCCGCGTCGAAGGGGGCAGCGGCAACGGCAGCCGTCGTGTAGGTCGAGGCCACGATAGCCCGACTCTTCCCGTGAGATGGCGCCCTTTTTCCTTGGGTACTGTCATCTTGATGTCGCGACTGGCTTGGGACCGGTAAGGCGCGTTCCGCCACGCGGACGCCCAGGGCCTCGCAAGCGCAGTTTATTCGCCTAGCCCCGCCTCGCGATCGATTATGCTTGCTGCCGTGCTCCGGGCCGTATATGGCCCAAGGAACATGACGGCCGACGCGTCCTTCAGGCACATGCCTAGGTGACACAAGCAACACGATTAAGCGCGGCGCAGTGACCATAAATGGAAAGGAGCATATGATCAAAGCTTATGAAGGCCGGAGGGCGCTGGTAGCGAGCAAACGGACGGACAGACGTTGTCATCCCAGAGTTTCCCGGCAGCGAGGCGCCACTCATGGCCATGTGGCGCCACTCCGTACATAATGTACTCCTCAGCGAGATCGCGCATGTTAAAGCGGGCGAAGATCCCCATGAGTCTTCGTGCTCTTCGCCTATCCTCGGGGTTGAGCGTGATGCTAGGCGTGGTGTTGAACGCCATTGGCTGGCCCGTGCACTCGAGGTCACTGCCGCTCTCCACGCGGTTTTAGAACCACCGTTTTGTCCAGTAGACTCCCACTTCGCCTGGGTTGAGTTCACGGGGAAGAGCTTCCCGCACGGCAACCGCAAAATAAAGTTGACGCTGCCGAAGTTCGACCGCGTCCCATCCTTCCGCTCCTTCGGTTGGCACCGGGCGTCGTGCAGATAGGCGAACATCGACGCGTTGGGCCAACATGCCTCCGAGCGTAAGGCCCAGCTGTACACGGCGAGGCGAGCCAGCGCATTTGGAGTCAGTTGTGCTAGCTCCAGCCTGAAGGTCCGCAGCACATCGCCAACGATCATCGCGGCCGGGATGCGAAGACCGGCTTCAAAGTATGCGACGAAAATGATCGCCTCCGACTCCCCAGGCCACAGCTCTACCTCATATTCGGCGGGTAGCCGTACCGCCTGGCGGTCCGACAGCTTCCCCTCCTGCAGCAGCGTACGTATCGTCTCCTCCATCACAAGCGTCGCACCCAAGACGCTAGAGTACAGGCCCTCCTTCCTCTCCGTCGCCACCCACCACTTGTCCGCCGCCGCCGGGTCGTGCCCTCGAGTGTGTACTCCACTTCAAGCGGCAAGGGCTGCCGGCGGATGGCGTAACCGCCGCGCCGTGGGAGCACGCTCATCGCTGCGCGCCATCGTTATCCGGAAGCTAGACGGCGGTGGAAGGGAAGCGCGGTGGCAAGAAAAGCAAAGCGAAGCAAGGAACAACATGAACGATTGAAAAGCGTGCGGAGCATGCGCATGGCTGTTACCACGGGGGTATTTAAAGACCCCTCGCCTCCCGCACCACCGGTGAGCGTAACCGACGGACAACGAAACGCTCGCCTCCTCACGACCGAAGCCGAAGGGTCGCGACCGCCCATGAGAGTTGGGCGTAACCGCGGTCATACAGAGACCTGTTAGCGCACGATGCGCCAATAGCGTCCCACCGCGTGTCAGCCCCCACCAGGCATAAATGTGGGTCACGTGACATGGTGCAACACTCGACGTGTGTCGGCGCAGCTCTCGAGACCAATCAACTGCAATCATTTCAATGGGCTCGCCGCCCCAGCAGCAAGGCCCTAGCTTCGGCTTTGACTTGGTCTCCATAAAGGGCCATCTCCCTGGGATGCTACGACGAGTCGGAGTACACCGCGCCTCCGAGGTCCGCACAACCCTCCGGCCTCCGCAAGCGCAGGGCCAACCCCCGCATCCTCACGATCACGAGGCGCAAGTGCTCCCCCGCGACAAGCTCCGATATCCCTCTCAAGTGGGAAAATTTGCGCACAAGCGGGGCGCGCAGCCCCTGACAACTGGGAACGTGCGCTAGTAGCTGGGCAAATGGCACACGGCGCGCCCACGGCATCCTACCGCACGTCCCACAGCATCCCACCATGGTCGTACGACCGCTCATAGCCCGCGACGCGCCAATCATGGCCCACCGTGTGTACACCTCGGGTGGAAAAGCACGTCCAGCTGCAGCAGCCTGCTCCTGCCACCCCAGAGGTTGGCACGATTCCAGGAACCATTAAAGCACACTACCGAACCACGGAGCCAGAACAACCCCGAAAGCGCGGTGCGCGGGCAAGGGCCATCCATCTGTCTGTACAATACAGCACCAGCTGGATATATATACCTGATCAGGGGGGAGCTCAATCGGCACAAATCCAATCGACAGGAGCCTAACCGGCGAGAGGAAACTCCAACTGGCAAAGGAGCATCGCAGCGTCGTACGGCCACGATGCTGCAAGCCCGGCGCTACGCCAAGCATGTTTCACCACGTGGACCGCCAGAAGAAGGAACGTCGCAACACGGTATGGTCATGACGCCCCAAATCCCACGCCGCGCAAACCAGGCCTCGCCAGGCAGGCCGGCAGCCACTTATCATCAGGGACACGCGACGTCGGAGTCTGTGGTCACTTGGCGCTCGCGCGACCGACAACCTCGGCCGACGCATCCGGCTCCACCAACACCTCCGGTTCAAGCTCAATCCTACTACGACGGGGCCCAGTGGACGACGAAGTCTTCGCCGACCCGCCCGGCGCCATAACCATTTGCAATTGGGGGCGCGCGTGGGTAGGTGGGTAGACGGCGCACGACGCGCCCATGGCATCCCGCCACATGTCCCACCCTTCTAGGGAAGGGGGCGAACAGCCGTGATCGTGCGAACGCTGACAACCCACGATGCGCCAATCATGGTCTGCCGCGTGTGCACCCCGAGGGAAAGCACGTACGGCTGCAACATCCCGCTCCTGCCATCCCAAGGGTCGGCGCGATTCCAGGAGCCATTAAACGCGCACCACCGAGCTGCGGGGCTGCACCCAAGAAAAGCCATAGGCGCGAGGCCTGTCTCCGCTCCGACTCTGCCTTCACAGCCCAAAAACCCCGCGGTTGAGGGCAGCCCAGGCAACCATCGACCCCTCCAAACCGGAGGTGGCCTCGACCCTGATTTCGACCAGGACTCCGACTCCTACATCGGCGTCGGCCCCCGATCTCGAAGCCGGATTCGACTTCGACCTTCGGTCTGGACAGCAACCTCGACCCCACTACTGCAGGGCCTGGGGAACAACGAAGTCTTCGCAAGCTCGCCCAGCGCCGTGTCCTCGCAGCAGGGCGAGCACTACGCTAGACAATAAGGCTTCGCCAAGCGAGGACAAGGCTCACAGGCCGCAGGGACGGAGGGGCCCAAAGGGCTCAACAATATGGCTTCGGCCCATGAAGCCCTTCACCATGAGAGGCTCTTGTTGTAGGGGTGGCCCCCACCTAAGCCCAGCAGGCCTGTTGGACGAATGTAAGGCCCAAAATGGGACATGTGTAATGACATGAGTGCCCCTGAGGTGAACATTCGGATGTAAGGGTATAATTGTAAAAGCACTCCCCATATGGATATATATACAACACAGGCCGTGGGGAAACCCTAAGCCATTACTCACCTAACTCTCCACTACCATACTCTCTCTCTCTCTGTTTGGTCTGTAACCACAACAGATCCCAATGAAAAATACATTCAAGTTAAAGTTAGGGAAAACAAATTGGGTGTTAGGTTAAAACTATAACAACAAGGCTTTAAATTAAAGATTACCCATAATTGTCATACATGCCCTAACATTTATCATGCCACCATGAAATAAATCCTAGTGGTAAATTTTTACTAAATAGCAAATATTGAAATGTGACCCGGTAAAACAAGCTTTGCCTAGATAAATAATTTTAAATTAAAAACTAAAGTTAAGCTTAATAATAACTGAAGTGTAGACAAATTGATAATGTATCATTAATTAAATCTTAACTTTAGAATAAGTTGAGCACAAATATATACAACAAGCTAGGGCTCGTATAAATAGATCGAAATTCAAAGTAAACTGTGCCTAGTAATAACTAAGGGTGCATAAAATGATGTACTACAAAATGCTATAAACCCGGACTCTAAGATTGACTTAATAAGCTAAAAAAATTGTATACATCGCATATAGCATATGCCCTAAATATAAACGCTCGACAAAATAATACCCAGCTAAACTTGTACACCGATTCCTAGGTCTAACCTGACTCATGGAATTTCCTTGATAAATATAAGAATAATAAAAGAAGTTATTAATAAAAAGATCAAGTCACTATATTCCGCCATCAGCTATACCTAGCCATCTCCGAGTACTAAACAGAAATAATCTCATGAATATGCTTTTATCATGACCCATCCTTGAACCCCATTTTGACATGTTTTCCCTACCATTTTCCACTTCGCTCCAACCCCATTTGACTCTGTCAAAACTCCGCGCCCCATCGATCTTGCATTGAATCACCCAAATCATCCATTAACTCATAATAAAACTAAATTGAGTTTACTTGGAGTTATTTGGATCTTGTGAGTTATTTGCCTTTATTTGGATTCAGTTGGTTATTGTGTAATTAGAAATTGGAGTCCTGAAGAATCAAGGGATCAAGCGTGATCAAGAGCAAGGTGAAGATAAGGACCAGAAGCTCAAAACCATCGCATGAGAAAGCTTTGAGTAAGCTCAAGACCGCGGTAAACCGCGCAAGGCAAGTCAATACTTTGAACATGTTGAACCTACATTTTCTGCAAAATTACTTTTGTTTAAATTATCAAATCGGATGCTGTTATTTTATATGCAAATACATGTTTAATTTAAGATTCTAGTTATATGCCCATTGTTTAGCTTGATTAATACTACACCTCCTTTGGAATATTGAATATGTGAACCTTGTCACCCTAGCCAAATTATAATAGTAACCTTTCGAAAATAAGTCAGTAATTATACGCTATACTTAGTATTGCTTAGATACTCAGGAGCACTAATTCAGTTTTAATCATGAGAAACTAGTTTGGGAAGTCATGGTGGTAATGATTGGTATGTTTGATATGATTATTTTATGCTCCCAAAAAAACCTCAAAATTGCTTATCTATCTGGGCGGATGGTCCAGGGGTATGGTGCAATGGTGCAAGAGAGTGTGGTTAGTGGTAGAACCACCCAGATAACCCTAAGGACTGAATCTTGTCATGACCTCCTGTGTAAAACAAGTATAACCACATGTCTGTAAAGTGCAACTTGGCTTAGTAAATTTACCGGACCCTAAAAGTCATCATCATCGGTGGAGGAGGTGATGTAGTGCAAGTGACTATCTGTGTGGCGGGCTTGAATGGGGCACTCGCCAAGGGTGAAGTTCTTCTGCGGCGTGCTAGCAGTGTGGGTAGCCAGCTGCTAGGCGCATAGGAGGGGAATATCCCCCACAACCTATGAGACCTGTCGCAAGCGGGCCAAGCTCATAGGGGTGAGATGACGGAAGGGGCGACGTACTTTGAACAGTTACTATGATGGTCTACTCAACCGCACGACTAAGGAATCGTGTGGGGGCAGTGAGTGGACTGTCTCTTGTGGGTAAAGTGTGCAAACTCTGCAGTGTCAAAACTATTCGAATAGCTGTGCCCACGTTCAAGGGTGGACATGGGAACTTAACCAGATATAGTTCTGTTTCAAAAACTTTGTGGGTGGAAATGGAAAAGTGGAGGACAGTGGAAAGCCATGATTTGTGTTGCCCTGGGTGTTGTCCTAGTGATAATGTAAGCGGCTATAACACTGAAGGTCTAGCATATGGTGCAGAGACCATGTAACAGTGGATGGAATCTGGATCGCTATTATTATTGCATTCTTTTACACATTATGTTTTTTTTCAAAACTGCTAGGTCCTAGGAAATTTCTAAGTATCATATTTTTAAATAATGATAATACTTCTTACAAAATAAAATGTCAGGAATAATGAATAGAGTCATAAGTAAAGAAGATGGATGTCTGTGATAAACACATAAAGATGTTGGTGGTTTCGTGTCGATCATCAAAAAGAAATGATAGTGTGAATTTATGGGAAGATAAATTGGTGGAACCTAAATAGATTGGCTAGATGGATTAACTAAATGATTTTTTTGGAGAATTAGGGAGTGCGAAAGTAATTGCTAGATTATGACACTAATAAATAATATGAATTCTTGGGAGATGTTGGCAATAATGGGATGATAGAATATGATCGATGACTAGATGTGTCAATTGAATTTTTGGGGATTTGTAGAACTATTGGAATACAAACTTGATCAATAATATTCCTGGTGGATGTACAATAGTAAATTTGTTAGAGATAGATAATGGGGAAAATAAGGATGATTAATGGAAGAGCAAATTATGGTTTTGGATCCATAGCAGAAAGGATTGAGTTATGAGGAAGTCCTGATACAAATGATACCGGTGGATTTGAAAGTAATCATGTGGGATAATCATTAGAATTTCATAAATGAAGAGTCGTTGAATAGCAACTGTAAGATTGGATTATTAAGAATTTAGAATAAAGATGTTGGTGGATCTAAAATAAAGGTGCTAAATTTTTGTTAGACTAAGGAACTGATTGAATTGGTAACTAATGAATCTGAGATTGGATCTATAAATTGGTGGTAAAAATTTAGATTCATATGAGAGTTGGTAACCCCGATTTGATTAATAGAATTTTTAGACAATGCAATGGGAATTGTTTGATTGGTGGATCCAAAGTAATGGTATTGGATTGTCATTGGATTGTAGAGGGAACAGATTGGCATATAGTGGATCTGAGATTGGGAGTATACAACCATCCGAGATTGATTTACAAATTTATGGTGGAAGTTAGGATTTATGTGAGAATCAAACACCCTTGGCTAGCTTAATGAAATGGTAGGTAACAATATAGAAAGTGTATGATCGGTGGATTAAATAAATGAGGACACTTGCTACAATAATAACACCGTGATTGAATAATAATAATAATAATAATACTAAAAGCAATTTATGGCAAATAAAATAACCCGATCCTCTCCTTTGGTAAGCCTTGCATATTATTTATCTTGTGTATTGGCTCACGGAGCACGGTGGTTTGTGCTCACTCTTGCTCTCACAACAAATCCAGAATCAGGAACTAGATTGCTACGCTTCAGCAATACTCTTGGTCGTGATGGCAAAGAAGATGAAGATGTAAAGGGCTAGGTCGCGAACCCCCAGTTGGCTGCCTGTGGGCATGTCCTGAGGGTCCCACCTGTGTGCTTCGTTTCCGCTGTTACATTTTATTGATTTCGGCCTAATCGGCCCATGTGTAAGTCTTCTATTATATTTATGCTTCCGCATGATATGTATGTTGATGTTCATTTTCTGTATCTGTGAGCACTATCTACTGATCCAGGGAATAGTGCGGGGGAATCACAGAGGATTCCGGATTGTAAAATCCGGGTCTCACAATAGGTTTGACAAACATATTGGAGAAATTACTAGTACCCACAATCAAACTTAAGAGAAATATAATTTGTTCATTAAACCTAAAGCATCAATTGAGGAATCTTTTGCTTCAAACTCAAACACAACAAAAGGCTGTGTACAAATGTCGCTTGACCTATTCAATTAAGTGTTTGAGATTTCTTTTGTGCCATGGGTAGTTGAGAGGTTTCTCGGTATTGTTCATGTTGAAAACACTACTGCTTTGACACTTAAGTAGCAATTGAGTCTTTGCTTATGGACCATTCATTAAGTTTGTCTATGGTCCGTGGGCAGGGATGTGATGGAGCCAGTAACATGAAGGGTCAAGTGAATGGTCTAAAGAAACTAATTGTAGATGAGTCTCCTTTAGCATATTATGTTCATTGTTTTGCCTATCAACTTTAATTAACTCTTGTTGCTATTGCTAAGGAGAATGGTGATTGTGTTTGGCTCTTTCAATAATTGCATATTTGTTGAGCGCTCTTGGTATGTCTTGTAAAAAGATACAAATGCTTCAAGTAGTTCAAGCTCAACAAATTGTCGAAGCATTAGAATTGGGTGACATTGAAACTGGCTTGGGTCGGCCAGGTGATACTTATTGGGGATCTTGCTACAAAGTTGTTATGCATGTTATCTATTTATATCCTTCAATCCAGCAATTTCTTATAAAGATTGGAGGTCACTCTTTAAGCATGGAGGCTATACATGCTCAAACTATGTTGACATCATTTGAATTTGTTTTCATGGCACAGTTGTTACTAACCATATTTGGGTACACAGATGACTTAAACAATGCTTTGCAAAAGAGAGATTAAGATATTGTTAATACTATTTGTTGTAGGGGTGGCCCCTACCTAAGCCCGGCAGGCCTGGTAGAGGAATGTAAGGCCCAAAATGGGACATGTGTAATGACATAAGTACCCCTGAGGGGAGTACTTGGATGTAAGGGTATAATTGTAAAAGCACTCCCCATATGGATATATATATATATGACACAGGCCATGGGGAGAAACCCTAAGCCATTGCTCACCTAACTCCCCACTACCATACTCTCTCTCTCTCTCTGTTTGGTCTGTAACCACAACAATTGCCGCCGTCCGTGGGGAGGACAAGAGCAAGCCTCCAGATCCGAAGAAGGATGGCACCAAAGAAAGCTTCATCATCAGCGGCGAAGAAGAAGAAGGTGGGAGTGGCAAAATCCTGTGTCAACACTAGGGCTTCGGCGTTGGCAGTTGCAGGCGTGGGTGGCGATGCGGGTGTGGCGGTCGCGAACACTGGTGTTCACGATGCGACGCCCGACCTCGCAACCACCACCACCGCGATGATCGCCCCAGCTACCACCAACACTGCGACGCTCGACCCCACCACCACCGCTGTGACGTCCAATCTCGTTGTCGACATCGGAGTACACCACGCCACCACAGCGGGTAGCCCAGGAGCGCAGGCCGCGACTGCCGCCCACGCCCTGCTGACAGCCCTCGGCATGCTCCGACGAGAGCTGGCAGATCTCCATGGGGCCGTGCAGGATATGCGAGAGGCTCGGAGTCGGCAGACCCCCCGATGGTCGTATCGGAGGCCGCACCGGAAAGGGCGGATAGCCGCGGTGCCCCTGCATCCAGGCGCATCCCGCGGCGGCGCACAGACCTGGAGTCTCTGCTCTCTGCTGGTTTGCAGCAGGCGGCGTGGCTGGAGGACTTCAAGTTCCCTAACGCCATCGACCCGTACAAAGGCGACACGGACCCTCGGAAGTTCGTGCGCGTATACGAGGCTGCTATCGAAGCCGCTGGTAGAGATGACACTACGAAGGCGAAGGGAATTCCTCTCGCGTTGCAGGGAGTAGCACTTTCTTGGTTTTTCGCCATCAAGCCAAACTCCATCTACGCTTGGGAGCAGATCCGTGACCACCTCTACAACAGCTTCTAAGGAAACTACGTCGAGCGTGTCAGCGCGGAGCAGCTCTTCGCCGTCAAGCAGAAACCATCGGAGAAGCTCTGTGACTATTACAAACGCTTCGCTAAGGTACGCTGCCAGGTCACGGATGTCAACGAAACAACCATCATCAATGCAACAATACAGGGTCTTCGCCCGAGGCCGCTCGCCGAATATAACGCGCGGAAGCCAGTTAAGTCGGTGGCAAAGCTCTTCGACAAAATGGAGGAGTACGCCCGGGCAGAGGAAGATGCGCGAAGGCGCAAGGATGATGACTCCGACGCCGCTCGAACGGAGGAGTTGTCACAAAAAGGAAACACGAAGGGTGACTTGAGAGAAAAATGCAAGCAAGCATCCAGGGGAGACGCTTCCGAGCGCGTTGACGCTGGGGCGTACGAGAATTCGTCAAGCGGTAGGCGCAAGCCCCGGCGTAACCAGCGAAGGTTCCACAAGGCTTGCCATGTCTTCGCCACACAGGGCGTTCCCCGAGAACCTATCCTTGCCCCGCGACTGGATAGGAGACCGGGAGGAAGCCGCGACGCGAGACCACACGCGGAGTAGGAAATCCTGGACTATGGCAAATGGTGCGAAGTGCATGGCTATGGTGACCACTTCACACGGGCATGCATCGAACTTGTGGCGCTGCGACAGCGTACAGCTCGACTTTGGGCCCTGGAAGCACCAACCGCTGTAGCAGCCCATGTACAGCCGCTGCAAGGAAGTCCCCCGCAAGCCGGGACCCCAAGAGGGACCCAGCGTAGCATCGTTAGCGTCATCACTGGAGGCTCCTCGTCGAGAACCCCCTCGGCGCAACCACCCCCGGGATGCCGCGCTGCAACATCACCTTCACGCCAGCCAATGCCCAGGGTGTGGAGTTCCCCCATCAAGATCCTTTGGTCATCCAGGCCGACATTGCAGGCTGCGATGTCAGGCACACTCTCATCGACGGAGGAAGCTCGGCAAACACCCTGTTCGTGGAAGCCCTCGCTCGCATGGGAATACCTCGGAGTCGCTTGAGACCATCGGAGACCCCTCTCCAAGGTTTCGGTGGCCAGCCCCTGATGGCCTTGGGTCAGGTGTGCCTTCGAGTCTCCTTGTCCCAGGCCGACAATGCCAGAAGCGAGGACGTCGTCTTTGATGTCGTGGACATCCCGCACCCATACAACACCATACTGGGCTGACCTGCCATTAGTTCCTTCGAGGCGTTCCGCACCACGCCTTTTTGTGTATGAAGCTCCCGGGCCCACGGGGTGTCATCACCATCTTCGACGACCAGGACCTCGCTAGGCGTGTCGAAGCCAGCGCCAGAAGTCTGCACCGCAAGGTGCACGTCCTCGCTGACAAATCCGAGGCGGACACGCCATCCACTCCAGGATGGACACCTAAGCCCCGCCCGGAGGGCGGGGTCAAAAGGGTACCTCTCCAACCGGAGGGGCAGTTCGTGTCCATCGGCAAAGGTCTCCCCCCTGAGGTGGAGCAAGACTTACTCCGGGTCCTTCGGAGTAACACAGATGTCTTCGCGTGGTCCCCGGAGGATATCAAAGATGTAGACCGCGCCCTCATTGAGCACAACTTGGCGGTCCGCCCCGACGCCAAGCCGATCAAGCAGAAGCTTTGCCGTATGTCCATGGACCGGCAGCAAGCAGCCAAGGTGGAGGTGGCGAAGCTTCTCCAGGCTGGAGTCATTCACGAAGTCCAGCATCCCGACTGGCTTGCCAATTCGGTGCTGGTCAAGAAAGCCAGCTTTGCCTGGCGAATGTGCATCAACTTCATCGCTCTCAACAAGGCATGCCGGAAGGACGACTACCCTCTGCCACGCATAGATCAAATGGTTGATACCACCGAAGGGTGTGAGCTCATGAGCTTCCTCGACGCCTATTCCGGCTACCACCAGATCTACCTGGCCAAGGATGACAAGGACAAAACTAGCTTCATTACGCTAGTTGGGATGTTCTGCTTCGTCAGGATGCCCTTCGGCTTGAAGAACGCGGGTGCAACCTTCACCCGCCTCGTCGTGCTGGCATTAGCCGCTCAGCTCGGGAGGAATGTGGAGGCCTACATCGACGACGTGGTAGTGAAAACCAAGTAGCTCGCCTGCCTTGGTCGGGACCTCCAGGAGACCTTCGACAACCTCAAGAAGGCGGGCATCAAGCTCAATCCGGACAAGTGTGTTTTCGGCGTACAAGCGGGCAAGCTCTTGGGCTTCCTCGCGTCCGGACGAGGAATCCAAGCGAACCCCGACAAGGTCGACGCCATCCTGGGCATGGAACCACCCAATACAACGAGGGAGGTCCAGAGGCTGGCCGGCCGCATGGCGGCCTTGAGCCGCTTCTTGTCTAGGGCAGCGGAACGAGGCCTGCCATTTTTCAAGACTCTCCGTAGCTGCAACGGGTTTCATTGGGATGATGATTGCGCAAAGGCCTTCGACGACCTCAAGAAACACCTCGCAAGCCTTCCCACTCTAGTTGCCCCAGCGCTAGAGGCTCCCCTCCTGCTCTACCTGGCCGCCTCAGTGACGGCGGTCAACGTCGTCCTTGTCCTCGAAGAGGGCGCTCTCCAACGACCCATGTATTTCATCTCCGAAGCCCTCCAGGGCACCAAGACACGGTATACGGAACTCAAAAAGCTCGCCTACGCACTGGTCATGGCCTCAAGAAAGCTCCGACACTACTTCCTGGCCCACCCGATAACGGTGCCATCCTCGTTCCCCTGGCGGAGATGTTGCACCATAAAGAGTCCACAGGGCGAATCGGCAAATGGGCAACTGAGCTTGCCCCATTCTCCTTAACGTACGCCTCCCGAACGGCGATTAAGTCTCAAGTTCTAGCAGACTTCCTAGCAGAATGGACCCCCCAGCTCAGCCTGTCCACCAGCCCGAGGACCCAGTATGGATGCTCAACACTGATGGAGCCTACGGCGTTGCGGGCGCGGGCGTCGGCGTAGTCATCATTACACCTGAGGGGCACCGCCTCTTGTACTCGGCCCGCCTTGCATTTCCTGCCACCAACAACACGGCCGAGTATGATGCGTTACTCTTCGGCCTCGGGAAGCTCAAAGCGCTAGGGGAGAGGTGCGTCCTCGTTTGCACTGACTCACGACTAGTGGCGGGCCATGTGGACAAGTCTTACCAAGCCAAGGACCTGGAACTAGCCAAATACCTAACAACCGTAAGAGCGAAGCAGCGGCACTTCTTGGGTGTCACGATGAAAGCCATCCCTTGGGCGGACAATGAACAAGCCGATGTCCTTGCAAAAGCTGCTAGCCAGTAGCTCCCAACTCCCGGGGGGCATTTTACGAAGTCCTACCAGCGGCAGCCATCGCGCAGGACAACCGCGATGCAGCCCTCGTCCACCAGATCACCCAACAGAGTGACTGGCAAGAACCCATTTTCGATTTTCTACAGGGCATCGCGGAGCCGGACGACCCCGCTGAGCTCCGGTGTTTACAACACCGCGCTAGGTCCTTCCAGGTGCTTGACGGGGTACTCTACAAAAAAGGGGTCTGCGCACCGCTTCTGCGATGCCTCTCGCGCGAAGAAGGAAAGCAGCTCCTTGTAGAAATTCATGCGGCCCTCTGCGGTTCGCATCTTGCACCAAGATCGCTAGTCGGCAAGGCATTTAGGCAAGGATTTTATTGGCCAACAGCCGTCGCCGACGCTCAAGATCTCGTGCGCCGGTGTCAAGGTTGCCAATGGATGGGGCGGGCCATCCACAGGCCCCCGACGAGCCTCAACCCTATACCCCCGGTGTGGCCGCTGGCACGGTGGGGCATCAACGTCGTGGGACCACTTCCCAGGGCTCCAGTCGACCTGCGGTTCATAGCGGTCGCTTTGGAATACTTCTCCAGGTGACCGGAGGTGGCAGCTCTGGCCAAGATTACCTCGGCAGCCCTGCAGCGCTTTCTCTGGCAGAATATCATAGCCCGCTTCGGTGTGCCCATGGAGATCACCGTCGACAACGGCTTGCAATTCGACGCAGCTCCGTTCAATGAATTCTATGACAGCATGGGCATCACGCTTCGGTTCGCCTCGGTTGGACACCCGCAATCCAATGGTGCGGTAGAGCGGGCGAATGGCGCCATCTCCGCCGCAATCAAGAAGCGCCTTGTCGGGTTGCCAAAGGGCAAGTGGCCAGGCGAGCTCCACAGCATCCTCTGGTCCCTCCGCACAATGGTGACACACCCAACGGGGTTCACACCTTCAAGCTCCTCTTCGGCGACGAGGCGGTAACACCCGAGGAAATAAAGGCAGGCTCGAGAAGGGTCCTTGTCCAAGCACCAGAAGAGGAGCGCCAGTTGTCCATGGACCTCCTTGATGGAGACAGGCAAGCGCAACCCAGCACGTCATAAAGTATGCGCGGCAAATGGTACGCGCTCGAGATCGCTCCATGTACCCACGCGAATTCCAGCCGGGGGACTTCGTCCTTAAGATGGCACTCCACACGGAGACGGTAGGCAAGCTGGAATCCAAATGGGAAGGTCCATACATCGTCGCGGAGGCCCTCCAGAAGAGAGCATACTACCTCACCACATTGGAAGGGCAGACGTTTCGTCATACATGGAACGCAGACAGGCTGCGGCGGTACTACGCCTAAGCCGGGGGTGCAAGCGTGAGGATCTTTGGCGGCCTCGAGAAATACCTTGCCAGGCTCCTGCGGGGACTGCTCCAGCACTAGAGGCTCACATCGCACACGGCCTCATCACCGGGTAACAACAGCTGCGGCTGTTTCCGTCTAAGTGGTCAGTGGTTAGTCCCTCACCTTTTATAATCGCTTACCCGCGCAAATGGGAATTTAATGAAGTTCACCGTTTGCATAAATTCGTCTTGTTTCCCACAAAAGCGCGCGAAGGATTACCTTCGCGCGCACTCTCCATGAGTATAAACAAAGACACACGTTCACGCGCGCACTATCCGTGAAAAACACGGGCATGAGTATAAACAAAGACACGCGTTCAAGCGCGCACTCTCTGTGAAAAGCACGGGTATGAGTATAAACAAAGACACGCGTCCGCGCGCGCACTCTCCGTGAAAAGCACGGGTATGAGTATAAACAAAGACACGCGTTCGCGCGCGCACTCTCTGTGAAAAACGCGGGTATGAGTATAAACAAAGACACGCGTCCGCGCACGCACTCTTCGTGAAAAGCACGGGTATGAGTATAAACAAAGACGCGTGGGGGACACCTCCGCGTGCACTCTACGGAGTATAAATAAGACGTAGCGTTGAGGTCCGCCTCTGCACGCACCTTCACCGCCCGCATCGCGTGGAGGCTCGCCTCTACGCACAGTCTACGGACTCTAAATAAGACGTAGCATCGAGGTCCGCCTCCGCACGCACTCTACGGAGTATAAATAAGACGTAGCGTTGAGGTCTGCCTTTGCACGCACCTTCACCGCCCGTAACGCGCAAAGGCTCTACGGACTCTAAATAAGACGTAGCGTCGAGGTCCGCCTCCGCGCGCAGTCTACGGACTCTAAATAAGACGTAGCGTCGAGGTCCGCCTCCGCGTGCACTCTACGGAGTATAAATAAGATGCGGATGTTGTCCCTGCGCACTCTACTGAGTATAAACAAGACGCGGATATCACCGCGCACGCGCAGGCATTGTCCTTGCGCATACTCCCCGGAGTATAAATAAGACGTGGTCGAAGTTCCCACGCACCCAAGCTCTAATAAGCGTCTACTTCGACTAGTCGCCAGCTCCGCTGCCGCCCCTTCGAAAGGTAGGGGACGGAGCATTCGCGCGTCTACATCGACTAAGCGCCAGCTCCGCTGCGGCCCCTTCGAAATGTAGGGGACGAGCGTTCGTGTCTACTTTGACTAGGCGCTAGCTCCGCTGTCGCCCCTTCGAAAGGTACGGGACGGAGCGTTCATGTGTCTACTTCAACTAGTCGCCAGCTCCGCTGCCCCCCCTTCGAAAGGTAGGAGACGGAGCGTTTGCGTGTCTACTTCGACTAGGCACCAGCTCCGCTGCCGCCCCTTCAAAAGGTAGGGGACGGAGCGTTCGCGCGTCTACTTCGACTAGGCGCCAGCTCAACTGCCGCCTTCAAAGGTAGGGGCGGGCGTTCGCGTCTCACTTTGACTAGCGCGCCACTCGCCGCCACCCTTCGAAGGTTGGGGATGGAGCGCTCACGTGTCTACTTCGACTAGGCACCAGCTCCGCTGCCCCCCTTTGAAAGGTAGGGGACGGAGTGCTCGCGCGTCTACTTCGACTAGCGCCAGCTCCGCTGCCACCCCTTCGAAAGGTAGGGGACGGAGCGCTCACGCGTTTGCTTCGACTAGGCGCCAGCCCCGCAGCCGTCCGTTTCGTGAGTCTACCTCAAGCGCTACTATCTACAAGTCTGGCGGAGCTGAGCGCGAAAATCTACCCTACGAGCCAATCGCCTAGAATGGGGGCGTGCAAAAACACGAACATATGGGGCAGGCACTGCTTCATTCATATAAAAGAGCAGGTTGCGAAGCAACCATACAAAATGTGTACATGACGCAACACACCCAACCCCGGCATCACTCTTGAACTGCGTCATTTCCTTCGCGCCGAGGAACTCCCTCGAGCCACCGGAGGAGGTCCCCCTCTTTACGCAGAGTGTGCTGCTGCGCGATCTCGGCTGCGTCTTCCCCAACATAGCCCCAGATTCGATTATAGAAATTCTGTACGACTGGATGGGTGAAGCGGATGGTGTCAGACATCACCTCGGGCTCGGCCGGCAGATCCAGCTGCGAGTTCGCCAGCTCGTCGGCGTGCCCGCACCCCCGGGCGCGAAGTAAGGCAAGGCGAAGGAGGCACCCAGGAAGCCGCAGTGATCGCCGAAGGACTTGGCACCGCGGAAAACAAGGCCCGAGCCCTCTTCGAACCGCCCAAGCATCTCCGTCAGATTTTCAGGGCCATGCATAGCCTCGGGTAAGTCGACGACGAGGTCCCGGAGGGCCCCTTCCAATGACCCCATCGCCCTCCATGCCGCCAGGGATGCGTTGTCCAGGGCCTTGGTCCTCTCTGCAAGTGATACGGCGAGTTGGGCCTTCTCGTCCTCTAGCACGGAGATCTACTGAAGAAAGGCGGTGCGTTCCTCCGTCGCAACGCGCTGGACCTCCGCCGTGGCGCGTCACGCCGCCGCAACGGCGTCCTCCGCGTTGGAAGCTATCATCGCCTTTTCTGCCTCCAGTCTACAGATCTGCTCGTCCTTGGCAGCGTGAGCATCGTCCGCAGCACAAAGTTCACTCTGCAGCGCCCTTCGCTCGTGAACACAAGTCTCCTCCAAGGCTTGGCTCAGGGCAAGACTCTGGGAAGGACCATGCGGGTTAGAACGACCTCAAATAGTGGCTCAGGCCAAAAACCACTTACCCTTATCTCCGAGGCACCCAGCACGAGCGCCAGAAGGTCTCCCCCACATGTCGCCAGTGCCGGCACATCCAAGCTGCTGCCGACGCGCTCCGCAGCCTGGTTAAGAACGCGAAGCATCTCCGATCGCGGGATGAAGTCGAAGATGACGGGCCTCGGCCCAGCAGCATCCGCAGCACCGGACATCCGCACCGTGTCCTGCATAGCAAGGTTCGCGACTTCGCGTGTACCTCCGTTGCTCGATCCTTGACCGCATCTGGGAGACCCCGTCTCGCCTAATGTCGATGACAGAATGGGCGAGCAAATCGGAGAGAGTTTCGCGAAGTCCTGAGAGGAAAAGGAATCACGCCTACCTTCGACATCCTCTACCACGGTGCGGGAGGGTGTCCGCGCAGCCTCTATACAGGGAATGGGGGCTTCGTCAGCCTGACGAGTGGTGCCTTCTCCCCTAACCTCGCAGACCCCCTCACAGGGCGCCAGGATCCCGGTAACCGTGCCAGTAACTCTGAATCGCCCCCTTGCTGGCGGAGATGACTGTACCCGGGGGCGCTTCAACCTTGGGGACGTAGACGACCCTTCCTCAGCCACCCCGGTAGTAGGTGGCAGACCCCCGGTGGCCGCTGTAGGCAGCAAATCCCCGATGTCTGTTGCACGCAGCAGACTCTCGGTGGTCGCCGCTGGCGGTGCCACCTCACCACCAGGGTCAACAGCACCAAGGCCCGCCACCTCACCGCCATCTAAACCCTCAATAGGGGCAACGTCCCCCCCGAACCGGCCAGTTCGGACCCAGCACCGGCCGTGCCTCCCACTTCGGTAATACCTCCCAGCGGCGCGACTGACGGGCCGAGTTTGGTGGCCTCAAATCGAGCCTTGCGCCGAGGTGGCCGCGCCTCCTCTTCGCCATCGTCATCATGATGACTCGGGGTCTCCACTGGCACCACGTGCTCGGGCACACTAATCCCCAAGATGTCGCAGACCCAGTTTATCCTCCCCTGTCGGGTGGACACAGGAGCGGAGGGTCTCAGAAGGCAGGACACAGTCGGGTGGACGCCATCTTTCCAGGTACTGCCCCGTACATCGTACTGCCACCGGCCGGAGAGCGGCGACACCCCATACATGGTAAACTCTTCAGCAAGGACGCGCATGTTGAACCGGCAGGCGATGCGGGCAAGCCTCCGTGCCTTCTGTGCGTCGTCGGACATCGGCTCCACGTCTGGCGAGCTTTTGAACGATATCGGCTGTTCCCGGTAGGACAAATCACTCTTGCTCGTCACGAGGTAGTAAAACCACCGGTGTGTCCAACCGGACTCACATTTCCCTCGCGCGGCCCATGCAGGGAAGAGCCCCGCACACTACTTCCTCAAAGACGGTTGACATCGCGAAGTTCGATTCTCGCTCCCCATCGAGCTTCTTGGTGGCAAGCGCGTCGTGCATAATAGCGAACAGACTCGCACAGGGACGGTGACCCTCTGTTCGTAGTGCCCAAGCGAATACAGCCAAGCGGACTATCGTGCTGAGGGTCAGCTGCGCCAACTCCAGCTCGTACGCCTGCAAGACCTCGCCGACGAAGAGTGTCGAGGGCATCCACAGCCTGGCGTGAAAGAACATGACAAAGACAATAGCCTCCATCTTCATCGGTTGCGGTTCCGTCTCGGTGGGGCCGGGAATACGAGCCCCGTCACGTTCCTTGATCTTCCCCTCCCGGACGAGTCTCTGGAGCATCTCTTTAGTGACACGGCTCCACCCCAACACGCGGGAGCAGTGGCCTCCCGAGTGCTCCATGGCGTCCCACCGCTTGTTGACGTGCGCTCTTCCTCGCACCACCAGCGAGTACTTCCCTGGGGAGGCGACAGATCGTACCGGTCGGACGAGGCGCTGCCGCTGAGCCAGCGAGCAGGATCGTCACGGCAAGCCATTCCTCTCCGAGATAGGGCGCTAAAGCAGCAGGAGCAAGGCTGGGTTGCGCGGGCAGCAGAAGAAAGAAGACAGACTAGAACGACCAATGCGAAGGAACATACCCACGCCTATGGCGACACCTTATAAAGCTGGCTCAACCCCCCCCCCCGCTAGTGCAGCGCAACTGGCAGGAGACCAGCGGTTCAGCTGCCCACGATCGGGAAGCGCAACCGCTAGCAACTAGGGGCGCGCGTGGGTAGGTGGGCAGACGGCGCACGACACACCAATAACACCACACCACGTGTCCCGCCCCCTAGGGAAGGGCCGAACGGCCGCAGTCGTGCGATAGCTGACAGCCCACGGCGTGCCAATCTTGGCATGCCGCGTATACACCCCAAGTGCAAAAGCATGTACGGCTGCAGTGACCTGCTCCTGCCAGCCCAGAGGTTGGCGCGATTCCAGGAGCCATTAAGGCGCATTACCTGGCTGTGGCGCCGTACCCACCTCGCCCCAAGAAAAGCCATTGGTGCGAGGTTTGCCTCCGCACCAACCCCGACTTCGACTCCGACTCCTACGCCGATGTCACCCTGTGGACGACGAACACTTCGCCAACCGCCCAGCACCATACCCTCGCGGCAGGACCAACACTACACCAAGCAGTAAGACTCCGCCGAACATTGGGAAAGCTCACAGGCCGCAGGGACAGAGGGGGCCAAAGGGCTCGGCAACATGGCTTCGGCCCGTGAAGCCCTTCACCATGAGAGGCTCCTGTTGTAGGGGTGGCCCCCACCTAAGCCCAGCAGCCTGGTAGAGGAATGTAAGGCCCAAAATGGGACATGTGTAATGACGTAAGTACCCCTGAGGGGAGTACTCGGATGTAAGGATATAATTGTAAAAGCACTCCCCATATGGATATATATATACGACACAGGCCATGGGGAGAAACCCTAAGCCATTGCTCACCTAACTCCCCACTACCATACTCTCTCTCTCTGTTTGGTCTGTAACCACAACACTATTGATCTCATCTATTTGACAAAGGCTCAATTGCAGTTATTGTGGGAGGATGATGGATATGATTCTTTTTTCGAGATGTCACTTTCTTTTGTGTGAAGCATGGCATCAAAGTTGCTCAAATGGGTGGTTTCTATAAGCCGATTGTAAGATCCAAAAGGTTCTTCAAAAATGTCAAAAATCTCCATCGATTTCTCAAGCAAAGAATTGATACATCTTCTATTTCAACTTGCACACTTCATTATTGATATGCGTAGATATGAAAGGTTTAGAAAAGTGAATAACCTTTCTAAGTTCTCTATTATGCTTGGTCAAACAAAAAAGAACCTCAATTATGCAATTATTTACAAGCTTCTCAAATTGGTGCTTATTCTTTTCGTAGCAACTGCTAGTGTGGAGAGGGAGTTTTCTTGAATGAATTATGTGAAGAATAAACTAAAAAATAGAATGGGAGAACAATACATGAATAACTGTTTGGTTATATTTCTTGAGCAAGAATTTTTTCCACAAGTTAAGGATAATGACATTATATCATGCTTCCAAGGCATGAAGCATCGTCGAGTTAATTTGTAAACTTTTGCAATTGTTTTGTAATTTCTTTATATTATTCAAGATATTATCTCTAATATCAACAATCGAACTATTGTTACTGTAGACCTTTATACCTTGTAAGGAATAATATTTTTATAATTTCAGTAATCTATCTTATAATTCTTGCGTCAGATGCTGATATCACAGAAGGCACTCACTTAGAATAACCTACCCCTGCCATGCTCACTGCTGAACCATCAATGATGCACTCACCTGCCCTGAAACATGCTGCACACTCGCTTTTCTCTGAGCAGCGCACCCAGTCAACTACTTTATAAAAGCAACATCACCATCGCCACGGGTTACCCTCCTAGACCATAGAAATTTTTTTATGAATAAACTATTTTTTATTTGAAATAATAGAAATATACCCTGTCAAAAAAATTTATAAAAATAAAATTTTTTATAAAAATAGGCACTAGTCGCCTAACCGTCGGGTGACTAAAGCCTATCACCCAATGGCCACGCGAGAAGCAAGCAATCCGCTAGCCGTTGAGCGAATTATTGCAGTCACCGAATGGTTGGGCGACTATAGTTGCTGTCGGCCATTGGTTAGGCGACTGCGGTTCCAATCACCAAAGGGTTGGGCGACTGGAAGCGCAGACAAAAGGACTGCACGGCCGAGGCCGTTCGACCGCGCGGTGAACAAAAGCGACAAAAGAGAGGACGGAAGAGAAAAGGAGATGGCGGAGGAGAGGAGAAGGAGTGGAAAGAAAAGAGAGGAGAGAAGAAGAGAGGGAGGAGAAGAGGAGAGAGAGGAGGGGAGGAGAGGAGAGGAAGGAGGAGAGAGAGAAGAGGAGAGGAAGAAGCGACTTTTCTAAGGTAATTTTTTTGTTGTATTTTAAATTTGTATATGCAGTAGATAGTTTATTTAGTATTAGTATCAGTAGGAAATTGTAGACGTAGACAAAAATAGTTCGACTTTGGTATAGAAAATTTAGTCAATGTAGTTTTAGAAAATTAGCAGCCGTAGTAGTCTGTAGTTGTGTATAATTTAGTGAACATAGTTGTACAAAATTAGCATCGTTAGCAAATTGGCATGCATGCAAAATTGTAGTTGTAGAAAATTTAGTCAACGTTATGTAGAAATTAATCGTCCGTAGAAATTTGTAATTATTAAAAATTCAGTCAATATTTTTATAAGATTTTCATAATTTGCTTTGTAAAAAACAATAATACGTAATATTTATGATTAATTACAAATGAATGTAATGTCGTTAGTACGTTGGAAAAACATGTGTACCATTTGTTAGTACGTTGGAAAAACATGTGTACCATGCGCAGCAACAAGACAACACGGGCCAACTTTGCATAGCGACATGACATAACGGGCTAGCTTTGAGCAGCAATAAGACTACACACGCCAACTTTACGCAGCGACCTGACCGCACATGCCAGCTTTGCGCAGTGACATGAAAGGACGGGCTAGCTTTTCGTAGTGACATTATAGGACGGGCCAGTTTTGTGTAGAGAGAAGATTGGACGAGACACATTTGCGCAATGACAGGACCACACGGGCCAGCTTTGTGCAACAACATGACCGCACAGGCTAGTTTTGCGTAGCAACAAGACCAGATGAGACACCTTCGCGCACCAACAAGACTACACACGCCAGCTTTGCGCAGCGACATGACTACACGAGTCAGCTTTACACAGTGAGAAGACCAGACGATACACCTTTGCGCAGCAACAGGACCACACAGGACAGCTTTGCACAGCAACAAGTAATCCAAAGACCTGATTGCGTAGTTTCATGTGCCGATAATACCACACTTGCTGGCATTGCGCAATGATGCGACTGATAGGAACGAGGTCCCGATCTTCCAACAGGTTCTGGATATGTTCGATTTGGTGGAGGCGCGACACAATTCGATCCGGCTTCTGAACAACACGTTCCGAACCCCGCAATCGCAGCAGCACGTCTCCTCAGGTTACCAACCGTGTGCCGCCTGTTGACCTCGCCAAGAAGGCTAATCTTTGCCTACGAATCAAAGAACACAAGCAACAACAAGGAAGAACACAACTGAATTACAGATGTATTGATTTAGCACTCGAAAGTTGGGGTCTCACAAACCGATGAACGGCGAAACTGTTCAAAGATAGAATTAATCTAAGCAAAACCCAAACCCTAATGGTGGGGGTGGTGGCTGGATATAAAGGAGTGAGGGGCGTGCAAAAACCCCTGGACGCGCCCTAATGGGCTCCAACACGATACAAAGCCGAACGGCCCAAAAGACGGTGACGCAGCACCCTGACAGATTCTGAACACCCACTTGTTTTGACGATTCCTGTTGACTCAGAAGGAATTTTGACATGGGACTAGAGCCATTGGAAAGGTCGTCTTCTCAGCTTTCCATCCATATGTAGAACTTCCAAAACGGAGCCCGGATGCGATCTGGGCGTCCATTTTAGTGTGGCCTGGTCCTGGACTCCGAATTGGATTCGAAGTCGGCTTGAGTTGGCCCTCCAACATGATTCGACCGCCCTTGCTGGACTTGTGCATCTCGTAGTCCTTCTCCAAGTACTTCCAGGTCCTCTCTATGGTTCCTAATCATAATTAAATCATTAGGTAGCAATCGATTCTCAAATGAACAAAAAGAAGTACTTAGGAACGAGCTCACCTATAAATTCAATTGTCGGGCGCGAGCTCTAGTGATTGTATCCGAAGAAGTGATGTCCTCATCATCCTCCCCCTCTTGAAGTGGAGTTGTCCTCAACTCAGCATCATCTTCTTCTCACAAGTATGGTTTCAAATCTAAAATGTTAAAGGTGGGACTAACCCAAACTCGGGAGGCAACTCAAGTTTATATGCATTATCATTTATCTTCTCAACTATCTTAAAAGGACCAGCAGCTCTAGGCATCAATTTTGACTTTCTTAACTCAGGAAATCTATCCTTTCTCAAGTGCAACCAAACAAAATCACTCGGTTCAAGTTTAACTTCCTTTCTACCTTTACTACCAGTAATCCTATATTTTTCATTCATATTTTGAATGTTTCCTTAGTAGTCTCATGCATTTTGACAATAAAATCAGCACACTCCTTAGCATCATTATGAACTCTCTCACTAGTAGGCAAAGGCAAAATATCAATAGGGGCATGTGGATTGAATTCATACACTACCTGAAAAGGACTTACCTTGGTGGTGGAGTGTTCTGCTCGATTATATGAGAACTCAACATGCGGCAAACACTCTTCCCACAGCTTCAAAATTATTCTTCAAAACAGCTCTCAACATGGTAGACAATGTGCGGTTCACCACCTCAGTTTGGCCATCAGTTTGTGGGTAACATGTTGTAGAGAATAACAACTTTGTACCCAACTTGTTCCATAAAGTACGCCAAAAGTGACTCAAGAACTTGGCATCACGATCTGAAACAATAGTAGAAGGCATACCATGCAAACGAACTATCTCTTTGAAAAAGAGGTCAGCAATATGAACGGCATCATCGGTTTTATGACATGGTATAAAGTGAGCCATCTTAGAAAAGCGATCCACAACAACAAAAATGCTATCCCTCCCCCTCTTAGTCCTAGGCAATCCTAAAACAAAGTCCATAGAAATATCTGCCCACGGAATAGAAGGAACAGGAAGAGGCATATATAAACCATGTGGATTCAAGCGAGACTTAGCTTTTTGACATGTAGTGCAGCGAGCCACAAACCGCTCAACATATCGCCTCATCTTTGGCCAAAAGAAGTGTGTGGCCAGAATATCCTCTGTCTTTTTAGCACCAAAATGTCCCATCAAACCGCCTCCATGCGCCTCCTGCAACAACAAAAGACAAACGGATCCAACTGGAATGCATAGGCGGTTAGCTCTAAACAAAAACCCATCATTGATCACGAATTTATTCCATGCTTGTCCCTCTTTATAGTGCAACAACACATCCTTAAAATCAGCATCAAAAGCATATTGTGCTTTAATAGGTTAAAGACCAAAAATGCGACAATCAAGTTGAGACAACATGGTATAGCTTTGAGACAAAGCATCAGCAATCACATTATCTTTCCCTTTCTTGTGTTTAATGACATAAGGAAAAGATTCAATAAATTCAACCCACTTAGCATGTCTACGATTCAAATTGGTTTGACTACGAATATGCTTAAGTGATTCATGATCGGAATGAATGACAAATTCTTTAGGCCATAAATAGTGTTGCCACGTCTCTAAAGAACGAACAAGAGCATACAATTCTTTATCATACGTGGAATAATTAAGAGTAGGACCATTCAATTTTTCACTAAAGTAGGCAACAGGTTTGCCTTCTTGCATCAAAACACCACCAATACCAATTCCGCTAGCATCACATTCCAGCTCAAAAGTCTTACCAAAATTCGAAAGTTGGAGCAATGGTGTGTGTGTAAGCTTGTCCTTCAAAAGATTAAAGGACTCCTCTTGTGATGGCCCCCAATGGAACACGACGCCCTTCTTTGTCAACTCAATCAACGGTGTCGCAAAGGTGCTGAATTTCTTGACAAAGCGGCGATAAAATCCTGCAAGGCCAAGAAAACTCCGCACTTGGGAGACCGTCGTGGGCGTGGGCCAACTCCATATCGCCTCCACCTTGGCTCTATCAACCTCAATTCCCTGTGGAGTCACAACATAGCCAAGAAAAGAGACTCGATCCATGCAAAAGGTGCACTTCTCAAGGTTACAAAACAAACGTGCATCTCTCAAAGCATTAAAAACAGCACGTAAGTGATTCAAATGTTTATCCATGGACTTGCTATAAATCAAGATATCATCAAAGTAAATGACCACAAATTTGCCAATGAAAGGATGTAAAACGTCATTCATTAATCTCATGAAAGTGCTAGGTGCATTAGTTAAACCAAAAGGCATGACTAACCACTCATACAAGCCGAACTAAGTTTTAAAGCAGTTTTTCATTCATCGCCAAGTTTCATTCTTATTTGGTGGTATCCACTACGCAAGTCAATCTTTGTGAAAATTATAGCACCACACAACTCATCAAGCATGTCGTCTAGCCTAGGAATAGGATGACGATACCTTATAGTAATGTTGTTAATGGCTCTACAATCTACACACATACACCAAGAACCATCTTTTTTGGGAACCAAAAGAACAAGAACAGCACAAGGACTAAGGCTCTCATGTACGTACCCACGGTCCAAAAGGTCTTTGACTTGTCGCTGAATCTCCTTAGTCTCTTCGGGATTGGTCCTGTACGCCACACGGTTTGGCAAACTCGCTCCAGGGATCAAGTCAATCTGGTCCTCAATCCCTCGAATGGGTGGAAGTCCTGGAGGTATCTCATCAGGGAAAATATCTCTAAACTCCTGCAAAAGGTTAGTGACAGGAGCAGGCAAAGTGCAAGGCATATTATCAAGAGAAAATAAAGTATCTTTGCACACAAAAGCATAGCATGTATCATTAACATCATCAATTGCAGCAAGGTCTGATTTTGTGGCAAGCATAACAAAATTTTTCAAATGGATTACTTACTGTTTTTCAGATTTTTCATGTTCTTTTGGATCATTAGTAGTAGCAGCTCTCTCCCTATCGGCCTCTATAATCTCAGCTGGGGTCAAAGGCAGTAAAGTAACATTCTTTCCCTTATGCATAAAAGTGTATTTGTTACTACTACCATGGTGTAAAGCATCATTATCAAATTCCCAAGGTCGATCCAATAAAAGAGAGCATGCTTGCATGGGAACCACATCACAATCAACATGATCAGCATAAGCACCAATGGAAAAATGGACTCGGCATGTTTGCGTTACCTTAGCTTTTCCAGAGTCATTTAACCACTAAATATGGTATGGATGTGGATGCGGTCGCGTGGTCAAGCCAAGCTTCTTGACCAAATCAGAACTCACCAAGTTGTTGCAGCTTCTTCCATCAATGATGACACGTGCGCGCCGGTTCTTGATTGCGAAGAAAGTCTGAAACAAATTATGGCGTTGAAGCTTATCGAGATGTTGTACCTGTGTGCTGAGGACTCGCTGCACAATGATGCTCCGTAGCATCGCTGTGGACGCCCCACCAAGGACCAGGTCGTCATCACCACCGCCATTGGCATCCGAGGCAGCAGCAACATCATCATCCTCCTTGACATCCGAATTGCTAATGTAGCCTCCATCTTCTGTGGCGATGTATGCCCGTTGGCTAGAGCAATTCTTCTGCACATGACCAAGCCCATGGCAGCGGTGGCACTGAATGTTGGAGGAGCGGCCCGTTGAAGCCACGGAAGAAGAACTCTTAGCTGGACCTGCAAAGAATTTTTTGTTGAATCTGCAAGGCGTGTCGTGGAAGGTGGCTTCGGTGGCGGTGCTGCAAACTTGTTCACAGGTGGTGGAGGTGAACGGAAACTCGAAGAAGACTTGGGCAGTCCCGTCGATGTAGTCGTTCGCGGCGTGTAGAAGGGTCATTCGGTGCTTGCCTTCACTGATTCCTTGCATCCCTGCTATTCTTTTTCTGCAAGCATAGCAAGCTGGAACAACTAGTTGACAGTAGTAAAATCTTTATAATCAACAATGTCCTGAATTTCACGCCGTAACCCCCCGTAAAAACGACAAATTTTATCCTCTGTTTCCTCAACAACCCCACAACGCACCATACCCTTTTGAAGCTCAGCATAATAGTCCTAAACAGAACTATCACCTTGTTCTAAGCACTGCAATTTTTTTCTCAAATCACATTTATATGAGGGAGGAACAAAACGATTACACATAGCGTCTTTTAACCGCTCCCATGTATCAGGTTGTAAGCGCATGGTACCCAGTTCATTCCACCAGATAATAGCAAAGTCCTTAAACTCACTAATAGCTTGTCTAACTCTATGTTGTACAGGAACCAAGTGAGAATTAAACTTCTGCTCTACTGTCATCTCCCAATCAAGATATATTTCAGCATCATAAAGACCAGAAAAAGATGGAATGGTAAACTTGACTTTAGCAAAAGGGTCGTCGTTACCATGACGGTTCTGGTTATTACCTCCCATACCATGTCGGTTTTGCTGAAGACGCCGACGAAGTCGTGCATCTTGTGTCGTCCGCTGATCAATGTTGCCATCCGCATCATACACTGTGTCATCATCACGATGATGGCCGTCATTGATAGGTGGCAGGCGTGCCTCCAATGTGTCCATCCGACCAGTGAAGTCAGCCATCCACCGCTCCACCCGCTCAATGCCTTCCGTGGTGTTCAACTTGGCAATGGCGGCGACGATGGTGTCCATTCTCGCACCAAGATTAGTGAGTGAGGCATTTTGTTTGTCGAGCGCAGCTTGTAGCTGGCCGCGACTAACACACTCATTGAAATCGACCGGTGTCCTGTCCTCTTCGTCTCCTGCCATGGTTAGTGGAAACACAGGGAAAACAAAAGGATTATCCCTATCAACTACAAAGTAAGGGCAGTGGGAAACCGCAAAGGAAGTGGCTTACCAAGCTCTTACAAGTATTCTTACCAAAGCAAGGCAAAGGATACCTGGAGAGTGTGATCCGGCGATTGCAAGGGTCAAAAATTGTGCTATCCGGAAGTAGGTATATGGAGCTTGGCAGGCCAAATATGTTAGTGGAACACAAATCAATAACAGAAAGTAATGCTGAATAAATGTCCAAAGCACTGGTCCTAGTTGCTGGTCTAAATGTGTCCTATATCAGTGTTAGGATATGATGAACATGGAGTCAAGACCAGAATAGGAAAGCAAAGACAGCAACAAAGATGGCCTGGTAATGTGAAACTTATTTCAGCATAAGCACAAAACAAATGAAACTCTGTCACCTAAAACTGTGCTCTGTCCGGTTTTTTTGTTTTTATGGGCACGGATAGCACTCTCAGCACTATAAGCCCAGGTGCCAAAATTTTTCTTTTTTTCCTTTTTTCTGTTATTTTTTTCACAAAGCAGAGCACAGAAATAGGAACCACACAAATTTTCACCTCAATCTGATGTAAGGTGTGGCCTACAGAAAATGATGAATGTGCTGTAAATTCGGTGATGAAATTTCGGAGCTCGAGTACTGCACTTTCCAAGTAGAATTTGGGCAAAATAAATTCACCAAACCCGACGAAGTGGGAGAGTTTCAGATGAAAAATTTAATTTCACCCAATTTCAAAAAAAATCGCTTGATTTCGAGTCCGTATGAGAAAGTTACGGCCGTTTGAAGGAGGGCCTCTGAGTTATGGTTTCTGTGGAGGCCGAAAACGAAATCGGGCGGAGGAAATTGGTGGAATTTGGGGGCGGAAGCTCGGGGAAAGGTGGGGGATGGTGCTGGGAGATCACGAGACATGATGGATGACTCAAACAGAGGGTGGGATATGGGCGGGAAGACAAAATTGACGGCTAGGGTTTGTATGAGAGGTAGCGGAAGCAAGACAACCCGAAACAAAACATGATCTAAACCAGCAACACAACTCGACTAAGGACACAAACTCAACACTACGGACTCGGAAATCAAATTGTGCAAAAGGCTAAATGAGATCTGGGACAGGAAACAACCTATGACTACAAATTTTTTTAGGGCTTTTTCTTGGACTCTAGGGTGAAACCGAAAACAACAAAGGTAGGGTAAACTCGAACCTGAAGGAACACCCGAAGCTCTGATACCACTTGATAGGAACGAGGTCCTGATCTTCCAACAGGTTCTGGATATGTTTGATTTGATGGAGGCGCGACACAATTCGATCCGGCTGGACGCGCCCCTGGAGTGAGGGGCGTGCAAAAACCCCTGTACGCGCCCTAATGGGCTCCAACACGATACAAAGCCAAACGGACCAAAAGACGGTGACGCAACACTCTGACAGATTCTGAACACCCACTTGTTTTGATGATTCCCGTTGACTCAGAAGGAATTTTGACATGGGACTAGAGCCATTGGAAAGGTCGTCTTCTCAGCTTTCCATCCATATGTAGAACGTCTGAATCGAAGCCCGGATGTGATCTGGGCGTCCATTTTAGTGCGGCCTGGTCCTGGACTCCGAATTGGATTCGAAGTCGGCTTGAGTTGGCCCTCCAACATGATTCGACCGCCTTTGCTGGACTTGGGCGTCTCATAGTCCTTCTCCAAGTACTTCCAGGTCCTCTCCATGGTTCCTATTCATAATTAAATCATTAGGTAGCAATCAATTCTCAAATGAACAAAAAGAAGTACTTAGGAACGAACTCACTTGTAAATTCAATTGTCGGGCGCGAGCTCTAGTGATTGGTCCTTGAATGTCAAGTGGAGGAGTGCTGTGTGTATCCAAAAAAGTGATGTCCTCATCAGTGACCACACAGGCATCTTTATGCAGCGAGAAGGCCACAAGGGGCCCTATAAAAGGAGGTTGAAAAGATTTCTGAGAGAATTCTACACAAGCAAACCCAGCACAACATCGGCGTTTGCTTCATCACACCAGGATGGACAAGAGGCAAAAGATGCAATGGGACAAGATGATGAAGCATTGGGCGGAGACCCGTGACATAGCAAGGTCAGCAACCGACCGCGATGAGAAAGCAAGGGCTGCTACAGCCTAGGCAGAACAAGCCCAATGTGCTACGTGGTTAGTTGACCGCAATGACACGACCCGTAGCAACAACCCCATCCCAAACGTTCCTATCGAGGGTTCACCGCAACACCCACCAGAGGGGGAGGCGCCTCCTTTGTTGGTGCTGGGACCTGTGCATGTTCTTCAAGTCTAAGCAGTGCCTCAGCCAAGGTATGCATTACTGAGGTTGCGCAAACTACTCTAGTGACTATCCTGACCGCCGTGTAGACACCGCAACCTATCAGCAGTCGGTAAGGAGCAGGTGTACTATTTTCCCCTACTTTTCTCCTTCAAAGTACACACTAATAATCTCTTCCATGTATCCATAGTCCCCAAAACCTCTATGTGCCTACCGCAAATGGATCAATCCCCAAAACCCCTATGTGCCTACTGTAAATGGATCAATCTTGAGATCCACCCAGAGGACCAGTGAGCCCTCAACTTCGAGGAGTGGAACGTCATAAGATCCTACGAGATCTGGGAGGAGGACCACCGCAAGGATGAGCAAACTGAGAGTATACAACGGGAGATGAAAGCTCATCTCAAGGCGTGCATGCGTAGGGA
The DNA here is from genome assembly GCA_036346575.1 of Dendrocalamus sinicus. NCBI lineage: Eukaryota > Viridiplantae > Streptophyta > Magnoliopsida > Poales > Poaceae > Dendrocalamus > Dendrocalamus sinicus. The sequence goes on from CM070658.1 coordinate 6,065,467, forward strand.
GCGCGAGGCTCGCGAGAAGGAGCACGAGAAAAAGAAGGAATTGGCGACTGAGAAACCATGTGGAGGTGACCCCATATTTGTGATGAGTAATTGACACTTGTTTTAGAAAGTTTGAGTTTGATTTGTGCCATTTCTGCAAAGTCATAACCCCTTTCTACAAAGTCGTAGCCCTTAAGCGTGGTCAGAAGCCAGGTTCACTGTCTATGACCACGTTGCGGCGTTTACGACCATGTTGGTCATGGTCGAAAGCCTTTACAACCATGTTGGCCATGGTCGGAGGTCACCAGATGGGTTTACGACCACTTTGGCCGAGGTCGAAGAGCATCAGACAGATTTACGACCACGTTGGCCATGATCGAACGTTGCTACGACCATGTTGGCCGTGGTCCAACACGGTTACAACCACGTTGGCCGTGGTCGGAAAGGCTTACGACCATGTTATTGTGGATTGCGGTCGGAAGTCGAAGCCATGGCCGCTGCGGTCGATAGTCAGCAGACTTCGACCACGACCACGTTGGGAAGTCGGCAGACTTCGACCACGTTGTGATGAGGACATCCCAGCTCAGCATGTTCCATCACATATCAACTATTCACCATCAAGCATAAAGGATACAAATCAAGGTCCACTTACACGAAGTCGTGCCAAGAAAATACAAGAACAGGTGAATTCATTCCTAGCTGATTTTGATTTCAACATATCTCAGGATGTTATACTACCTAAATGTTCTACATTGATGTTACTTAGGTTTACACATGAAGCGGAGGAAGCTACTTGGCATGAGGAACAAATACAATGCTACGATCAGACCACCTGGCTGATAGCACCTACAGCCACAAAGAAGCAACCATAACTTTTGTTTTCCGAAGGCTCTGGGGGTCTATGAGTACTTGATGGAAAGCTTATCAAGTCTAGTTTCCAATGCAACAAACCCCACATCATTTGGACTTTCCAATAAGAAGTTATGATCGAATTAGTGGAGACTGCTCAGAAGGCTAACAGTCACGCGAGACCTCCTCGGGAATTCATCTCGTGGAGACCTTTCACCTAGCCTATCTTCAGAAATTCCAATTCCTTTTCACACTCAACTAGGAGGGTTGTTCCTAGTATAAATACCCCTTGTATCTAAACAATTGGCAGCTTTGAATCATTTGATAAACCATAGTTTTGCAGCCGAGCTGCTAAGTGTCTTACTCACACCATTGTTCTTCATTGTTCTTCTTGGACTCGTGAAGAGATCCCTTTGGGATCCCCTAATTCGTGCTCTAGGCTTTCGGGCCTTTTGTGTGGGTTAGTCCCGGATTGTGGTTCTGCGGTCGTTCGGAGATCGAGTCGAAGTCCTCAAGGTTTCGGTGTCTCTCTCCCCGTCGTTTGGTCGCATCCAACCTTGGCAGGTATAAAGCTAGTTACCCGCTGTTCGCAGCAAGTTATCCTCGGTTCTTCGACCTCATCGTGAAGATCGGGCCATCCCAAGGAGGTTCCTACCATTTGGTATCAGAGCAAGGTTGTCACGGTAGGTCTTACCATCATATGTTATTGTTTTGTTCATCTCCTAGAGTCCACTGAAAAAGCCACAAAAAAATCCCATAGCCTTTTCACGGTACTGTTACCTTTGTGTCGTTGTGTTCATCAAGTTGCTAGTCACCATCTTTACTTATATAGTGTTTTGTTTATTTGTTATCCGCACCCCTGTTAGTGTCAAAAAAAAATAAAAAGAGAAGAAAGAAAGAGTCAAAAAAAAAAAGAGAAGAGAAAAGAAGTGAAAAGTAGGGGCTGTGTTGCGGATTACAAAACTGAAAATTTCAGTTCTGCATACTCAAGTTTGTGGTGTTCTTAACAGCAACGTTTACATATCTTTTGAACGGTTTACGCCACTTGGTTACAGTACCGCAGCCTTCCTTGAACAGCCACCTATAGCTCCACAAAAATCTGAAAACCGGACCTCTCGACTCGTAAACCTTTCAACCGCTTAACCACAGCTGGGTTACTATCACTTTTGCGCACTCACAGTCCTAGAGAACGAGCAAGAGCTTTGGTAAGTAAGAGGTGAGGTTGTGTGATTCCACAAATATTATCTATTCCACTTTCTCTTTGCTAACATGGCAGGTTCCAACTCAAGTGTACATGGGGAAAATCATGAAGGAGATGAACAACCAGTCACACGAGTGAGATGCAACAATTACGTGAACTGGTTCAGGCCATGGGACAGATGCTCAATGAACGCCTTCCCGTCGCTGGTGGTGGGGGTCTACATCAACCTAACCCTGCTGCTGATCATGGTGAAGCCGCTGATGAGAACTCAGTGGGAGCTGCTGCTAATGACGACTTCCACGGCCAGCAAGATCTTGGTCGGGTGATGGACGAGGGGCGGTGCTCATCGTGGCGGCGCAGCACACATATTCTGCAGCACGGGGAGGTGCTCATGGTCGGGCTTTTGGCCACCGTGTGCGCTTTCATGATGAAGAAGACCATAATGATGATGACCATGATGAGGAATTTGATGATAATGAGAATCTATTTGCTGATGGTGGGCGATATGGACATCGAGATCATCGTCGAGATGCTATCCATAGAGATAGAAGACAGCCCCATGGTCGCCGTGCTAGGGATGATGCGGATAACATTGCTCGAGTCAAGCTGAGTGTCTCTAAGTTTACGGAAAAGAAGAACTGATGCATATCTTGAGTGGGAGGAGCAATGTGATCAGATTTTCAGAGTGCATAATCTGTCCAACCAGCAGTGTGTAAACCTTGCTTGATTGAGTTTTCGGTTATGCCCTCACTTGGTGGAATCAAATACAAGAGAATCAGCTTGTGTTGGGACGTGAGCATATTGATACATGGGCTGAAATGAAGCGTGCCATGAGAAGGCGCTTTGTTCCTTGAGCTATAATCGTGACCTTCACAATAGGTTGCAAACATTGAGACAAGGTTCTAGGTCATTGATGAATATTATAAGGAGATGGAACTACTCATGGTTCGTACTGGGATTAGAGAAGATGGTGAATCAAAAATGGCAAGATTTTTGCGTGGTCTTAATGAAGAAATTTCAAGTTTTGTTGAGATGTTTCCATATCATAATCTGCAAGATCTTGTGGATCAAGCAATGCGTACGGAGAAGAAGATTCAACGAGAGGGACATAGACGTTCTTCTGGGAGCCGTTTCACTTCAGCTCCATGGCGTCGGCAGCAGCCCAGTACTTCTATTGTTGGTGATCGATCTCAAGGCATTGCCGCCAGGTCTTCACCATCTACTGCTGCTGCAAAGTCTACACTCTCTTCGGCCTCTTCACCTACAGCGCAACAAAAAAATCAACACCCTGCTGCCCGTACAGCAGCATCCTCTGTCGCTTCGGCTGCAGCATCATCTTCACATAGCCGAGAGATTGTATGTCACAAATGCAAAGGCCGAGGACATGTCGCTGCTGAATGTCCTAGTAGAAGAACCATGTTTGTGAATGAGCTAGGCGAGTGGGAATCTGAAAGTGAGCAAGAAGAAGATGGCATACAAGAAGAAACAGTGGGCAATGATGGGAGTGAGATCCAACCCGACGAAGGTGATAATAATTGCTTTATTTCTCTTGAGTGCTTAGTGTTACTGCTGAAAAAGAAGAGAATGGACAGCGACACAATCTCTTCCATACTCGAGGCATGATCAAGGACAAGTTGTGTAGAATTATTGTTGATAATGGCAGCTGCAACAATATTGCAAGTCAAGAATTGGTTGAGCGAATGGGGTTAAAACAGCGGCGCCATCCTACTCCATACAAGATGCAATGGCTTAATGATTGTGGTACGCTACGTGTAAACCATGTTGTGACAGTTCCTTTCTCTATTGGGAAGTATAATGATCATGTGGAGTGTGATGTGGTGCTTATGCAAGCATGCCAACTGCTGCTAGGAAGACCATGGTTATATGATCGTGATGTTCAGATTTTTGGTCGAACCAACAAGTTATCTCTCATGTACAAAGGAGAGCGAATCACTTTACTTCCTTTGACACCGGAGGAGATATTGAAGGATGATGTAAAAAGAAAACAGCGAGAGAGTGAGAACCACTTACGAGTGACCCACAAACATAGTGAGGTAGTGAATCCAAAGCCAAATAAAACTCCACACTACAAAGAACCAAGCCAATGGGAAAAGAGGGATTAGTCATGATGGCTAGGAAAGGGGATTTAAAAGAATTGAGTGAACCCAATGCCATGTTCTTTGTACTCCTGTACAAGGACAATTTTCTTTCCACTAACAACTTACCCTCTATATTGCCAAGTGTTGTTTATGATGTGTTGCAGGAATATAAGGATGTATTCCCGGATGAAGTACCACCAGGGCTGCCACCTAAGAGAGGAATCGAACATCAAATCGACCTTGTCCCTGGTGCCCCACTTCCAAACCGAGCCCGTGTCGCACCAACCCGGAGGAAACAAAGGAAATTCAGCGCCAAGTTCAAGAGTTGATCGAGAAAGGGTATGTAAAGAAAGTCTTTCACCATGTGCTGTCCTGTTATTTTAGTTCCAAAAAGATGGCTCATGGAGAATGTGTGTTGATTGCCGAGCTATCAATAACATAACAATAAGATATAGACATCCAATACCTAGACTGGATGACATGCTTGATGAGCTTAGTGGTGCTATCATTTTCACAAAAATTGACTTGAGAAGTGGCTATCACCAAATCCGAATGAGAGAGGAGATGAGTGGAAAACTGCTTTCAAAACCAAATTTGGGTTGTATGAATGGTTGGTGATGCCGTTTGGATTGACAAATGCACCAAGTACTTTCATGAGATTGATGAATCATGTGCTTAGAGCTTTTATTGGCAAATTTGTTGTTGTTTACTTGATGATATCTTAATTTACAGCAAGTCTCTTGAAGAACATATTGAACATCTAGCAAGTGTGCTATGTGTTTTGAGAAAGGAATGCTTGTATGCTAACCTTGCCAAGTGCACCTTTTGCACCGACAAGGTAGTCTTTCTTGGTTTTGTTGTTTCAGGTCAAGGTGTCGAAGTTGATGAAGAAAAGATAAAAGCTATTCGTGAATGGTTGCCTCCACGAATGTGAGCCAAGTGCGCAGTTTCCTTGGACTTGCAGGTTTCTATCGTCGGTTTGTGAAAGACTTCAGTACCATTGCTGCACCCATCAATGAATTAACAAAGAAAGATGTGCTATTCCATTGGGGTGAGGCACAAGAGAAGGCATTTGAGGATCTGAAAATGAAGTTGACAACTGCACCACTCCTTGCACTTCCTGACTTTGGTAAGACCTTTGAAATTGAATGTGACGCAAGTGGTGTGGGGATTGGTGGCGTGCTCATGCAAGAAGGTATGCCTATTGCATATTTCAGTGAAAAGCTAAGTGGTCCAATTCTAAATTACTCCGTTTATGATAAAGAATTATATGCTCTTGTAAGAAGTTTGGAAACTTGGCAACATTATCTCTTGCCCAAAGAATTTGTGATACACTCAGACCATGAATCCTTGAAACATCTTAAGGGCCAACTAAAACTAAACCGAAGACATGCTAAGTGGAGTGAATTCATTGAGTCTTTTCCTTACATTGTTAAGTACAAAAAAGGGAAGGATAATGTTGTAGCTGATGCTTTGTCTAGACGCCATGCTTTGCTTTATCACTTGATGCTAAAATTCTTGGATTAGAAAATGTGAAAGATTTGTATATTGCTGATCCTTATTTTGCTGAACCATATTCCAAATGTAATGATGGAAAGGGCTGGGAAAAGTTTCATTTACATGATGGATTTTTGTTTCGGCTAACAAACTTTGTATTCCGAATGTTCTGTTCGTCTCATGCTTGTGCAGAAGCTCATGCCGGTGGGCTTATGGGTCATTTGGTGCTAAAAGACGGAACAAGTGTTGGTTGATCACTTCTTTTGGCCGAAGATGCGACGCGATGTGGAGAGATATGTCATGCGCTGCGAAACATGCCACAAAGCTAAGTCCCGTTTGAACCCTCATGGCTTGTACACCCTCTACCTATTCCTAGTGTACCTTGGGAAGACATTTCAATGGATTTTGTTCTTGGTTTACCTCGAACTAAGAGGGGGAGGGATTCCATCTTTGTTGTGGTTGATAGATTTAGCAAGATGGCTCATTTCATTCCCTGTCATAAGAGCGATGATGCTTCATATATTGCTGAATTATTTTTCAGGAAATTGTAAGACTTCATGGCGTGCATGGACCATTGTTTCAGATCGTGACACCAAGTTTTTGAGCTACTTTTGGAAGACCTTATGGGAAAACTTGGGACAAAATTGCTGTTCTCTCGACATGCCATCCACAAACTGATGGTCAAACTGAAGTTGTGAACCGAACATTGTCGACACCTGCTGCGAAATGTTCTCAAGAAAAATTTGAAATTATGGGAGGAAAGCTTGCCTCATGTGGAGTTTGCATACAACAGGCAGTACACTCGACCACTAAGTTTTGTCCATTTGAGATTGTATATGGTTTCAAACCTCTCGCTCCTATCGATCTTTTGCCTTTGCCTATGCGAGAACGTGTAAATTTTGATGCAAGCAAACGTGCAGAATTTGTCAAGAAGCTTCATGATCGAGCAAAAGAAAACATAGAAAAGATGACCAAGATGTACATGAAACGTGCCAACAAGGGACGTAAGAAGATGTTATTTGAACAAGGAGACTTAGTTTGGGTGCATTTGCGCAAGGACCGTTTCCACTGAACAACGCAAGTGCAAGCTGCAGCCACGTGCGATGGTCCTTCAAAGTGCTCCGCAAGATCAATGACAATGCATATGAAATTGAACTTCCAAGTACGTATGGTGTAAGCTCAACCTTCAATGTCTCCGATCTGTCTCCATTCTTTGGACCAGAAGAGTCGAGGACGACTCCTTTTCAAGAGGGGGAGGATGATGAGGACATCCCAGCTCAGCATGTTCCATCACATATCAACTATTCACCATCAAGCATAAAGGATACAAATCAAGGTCCACTTACACGAAGTCGTGCCAAGAAAATACAAGAACAGGTGAATTCATTCCTAGCTGATTTTGATTTCAACATATCTCAGGATGTTATACTACCTAAATGTTCTACATTGATGTTACTTAGGTTTACACATGAAGCGGAGGAAGCTACTTGGCATGAGGAACAAATACAATGCTACGATCAGACCACCTGGCTGACAGCACCTACAGCCACAAAGAAGCAACCATAACTTTTGTTTTCCGAAGGCTCTGGGGGTCCATGAGTACTTGATGGAAAGCTTATCAAGTCTAGTTTCCAATGCAACAAACCCCACGTCATTTGGACTTTCCAATAAGAAGTTATGATCGAATTAGTGGAGACTGCTCAGAAGGCTAACAGTCACGCGAGACCTCCTCGGGAATTCATCTCGTGGAGACCTTTCACCTAGCCTACCTTCAGAAATTCCAATTCCTTTTCACACTCAACTAGGAGGGTTGTTCCTAGTATAAATACCCCTTGTATCTAAACAATTGGCAGCTTTGAATCATTTGATAAACCATAGTTTTGCAGCCGAGCTGCTAAGTGTCTTACTCACACCATTGTTCTTCCTTGTTCTTCTTGGACTCGTGAAGAGATCCCTTTGGGATCCCCTAATTCGTGCTCTAGGCTTTCGGGCCTTTTGTGTGGGTTAGTCCCGGATTGTGGTTCTGCGGTCGTTCGGAGATCGAGTCGAAGTCCTCAAGGTTTCGGTGTCTCTCTCCCCGTCGTTTGGTCGCATCCAACCTTGGCAGGTATAAAGCTAGTTACCCGCTGTTCGCAGCAAGTTATCCTCGGTTCTTCGACCTACTGTTGTGAAGATCGGGCCATCCCAAGGAGGTTCCTACCACGTTGTGAGGTGGTCGAACTTGGTCGGATCGCAGCCAAATGTGGTCGTTTGTGGTTGAATGTGGTCGGACGAAGTCTGAACGTGGTCAAACATGGTCAGATCTAGTCGTAACACTAGTCGGACGTGGTCGGGACGAGGTCGAAAGTAGTCGGAAGCGGTCGTAGTGCAGTCGGATGTGGTTAGTTGCGGTCAAAAGTGCTTGGATGAAGTCGTAATGCGGTCGGCTGTGGTCGGAAAGGCTCCGATCACGTTGGAACTTGCTGGGAAGGTCATTCTGTTTTGTCTGTGTAGGATCGGATATGGCAATAGAGGGGGGTGAATGGTGGCTCTTTAAAAAACGCCCCTCAAGTATCCACTAAAAATCTCCTCTTCGATAGATATGGAATCTATGAAGAGAGAGATTCATGCTCTCTGAAAATGCATAGTGGACAACAACGAGAAAGAAACAAGAAGGAACAGGGCTAAACAAGAAAAACAGCAGCAGAGGAAAATGAAACCAGCACTGTCAGAAGGGCCGGTCACACCGCCATAAATGGGCCGATCAGACTGCTCCCTGGTCGCCGGTCTGACCGCTTGTATACTTTCGGTTTGACCGTAGTGCTATCTCTGGTCTGACCGCCATGGGCACACCGGTCAGACTAGACCAAACCCTAGCGGTTTGACCGGTGGCCGAAAACAGAGCAGGCAGTCTACGCAGAAGTGCTCTGAAAGTCCACTGAACAGTAAATGCAGATGTTTGCTGATTTCTGGGAAATTAGTGAGATTTTTGCTGCTCTTCTCCAGGATTTCTCAAAAAGACTTTAAACTAATTATCAAAGAGATCACAGGGAAAAGAAAAACCAAATCAAAGGTCAGTGAATTTGAAGTTTCAGCTCAAACCTGAAAACAACCATGGAATGAGGCTGATTTCCAGATTCCTTGCCAACCTTGTAACTTTTCTCCATAAAACATGGAAATCATCAAGGCCATGATCTTACACAACTGAAGCACACACCTAGAGCAAACAATTCTCAAAGAATCCAGAATTCCAAGCATGCCCTGACATCAAACCCTAGAAATGGGTAAATAGAGGATTTTCTCAAACTCATCCCTCAGGAAGAAATTTGATGAAAAATGATTTCTCTCAGGAATATGGTAGCCAAATGGCTTTTAGATCATCCCTTATTCAAAGCAAACTCATTTTGCATCCTTCAACCAAAGGAATAGCTCACAAACCAAAAGAGCAAGAAGGAACTGAGCATACCAGCAAAAGCATAGGCAAAGCACAGAGAGACAGGAAATCAGATAGCTCAATTAAAGAACATCTCGAATAGATACGGAGACATGAATGATTACAATCAGTACATGGTTACAACAAGTCCCTCTCATTCACAATCTGAGGAAAACCACGCACACATACACACTCCTCAGTCCTGGGCTCTCACAACTTGGATGCTCTCCAGAATGCCATATCCCTTTACTAAATAGAAAACCTCCCATCCTCTAATAGCAAATCAAAAAATGTCATACTACATCCACTCCCTCTCCTCACACACTACATAAGGCAAAGGTCAAAGGGGTCAAACCAGATGGAGGGAAACAGCCTCCCACTCCAAACTTGAGTCAAATCCCGAATTTGCACCTCAAGCGCCTTCCCGGAAGCTTCCCGCGTCCGGTACCTTGACCGTCTGGACCTTGACTCCTCCCTGAGTCTAGTCTCGGCCCGCTCCGCTGCACACGACCGCACCCGGCATCCTGACCGTTGGACCTCCGGCTCCTCCTTGAGCCTAGTCCCGATCCACTCGCCGCTACCCGTCGTGTTCGCCCGACACCGACCGAGACCTCCGACTCCACCTGAGTCTAGTCCTGGTCTGTTTCGTCGCAACTGACCTCCAACCGTCTAGACCTCCGACTCCTCCCTGAGCCTAGTCCCGGTCTGCTCGTCGTCACTCGTTGTGTCTGTCACCGGTAGCTCCACCTCCGGTTCCTCGTCTCCCGACTCGCAACCACCTCACCAGCCTCGATCACCTACGGCATCACTGACCGTCTGGACCTCAACACCACCTGTGCCTAGTCCCGGTCCTCCTCGCCTCACCATGACCTAGCTCCGAAGTCCTGCAGTCACACAGACAAGCAAACCGTCACATAGCACCACACGAAACAACATAATCAACATTAGCACAAGTAAAGGTACTCAACCCTAAAATACCCAAAACAAACTCAAACTCACTAACCCAACCGTCAATTACTCATCACTAACATGGGGATACCTCCACATGGTCTCTCAGTCTGAGCGGTCGTAACGATTTCGGAGCCGGTCGTATCGATGTGTGGAGCTGTTGTAGGACTTGCGCAAGTCTTGATCTATGGTTCGACCGGTCGTAGGTGTATATGACTTTCAGGGATTGTGTTTCGAGTACATTCCTTTGTTGAATATTGATGAGCCTTGTTTTGTGCAGTGCTATGTGATGTTCTCTTTCTGTGATGGTTGCAGGACTTTGAAGCTAAGTCGTGGCGAGGCTTGGGATGGCCAGGACTAGGCACAGGCGGTGCTGAGGTCAAGAACGGTCGGGAGATGCCAAAGATGATGAGGCTTGAGAGGTGGTTGCAAGACTTGGACAACAAGAGAGGAGGAAGCTTCCGGGAAGGTGCGTGAGGGGCAATTCAGTGAAATTGACTCAAGCCTGAGGAAGTGGATCCTGTTGGAGATAACGGGTAAAGCGTTGAGTTTGTTGGAGATAACGGGCAAAGCACTGAGTTTGTTGGAGCTAATGGGCAAAGCAATGTGTAATACCCGGTGTTAGTTGGGGTCTTTACGGGTTCCCCCGGTAGCTTGAGGCTATAAATAGAGGTGGAGAGCACCAGAACCCGGTGAGGTTGTTCCCGAGTTGCTTTAGGTTTTTGTTTCTATTTTGCGTGAGTTGTCTCTGGGTAGAGCAAGATTGCTCGTGTACCTCCGGGTGGAGTGGCTGTAGAAACCTCCATTAATGCAATCATTCATCACTTTGCATCTATCTGGGTTCTTGTTTCTAGTTGATCAATGATTGTTTGTTTTGTTTGAGTTATCGCTGGTCTTTTCTTCTCTGTTTAAGAGATCGATCTGCTTGTATTTGCTCTGGTTACGAATTGCTCTAAACTGGGAAGCAGTCTCAAAGCCCCTAGGCTAGTTTATTCCTGAGAGTAAGGTTTCCGGTATTTGGATCGTTTGGTCGGAGAGATTCTGGGTTGTGGTCGAGCGCCCTTGTAGTTTCTCTGTTTTGTGTTCAACTTCGCCTCCTGTTTTGTGCTCGGCAAAGAAGTTTTGTGTTCTTTGTTTTTCTCCTCAAGAGGATGTGGTCTTGCTGTATTCGGAGTGTCATGACCAATAGAGCAATGAATCAAAAGTTATTTGGAATTTGGTTCTTGTGGTCGTGCGCATCCACTTCCTCTGCTCCGTCTACGACCATGTAGTATTTACTGTTAACTCTGTTTTCAGTCGCGCTGTTGTCGGTCGGATTTCATGTTCTCTAGTGAATCACCTGTTACCGACTGAATCATCTAATCGACCACTAGCTGGCTTTCGACCATTCTGTCACAAAAATTCATCTAACATTCAGATTCATACTTATGTGGCTTGGCTTGATTATGCATATCTTATTATGGTATTGATAGCTTTCATATGAATTATGGCTTGGTGTAATACTTAGTGGTCATTTTTGATAATCTTCATGGCTCTAATTACTTAGGATTGAATAAAATTCAGCTATTTCAGCCACACCGTGCATTATTTTCCTCCAAAGAACCTTGATGACTTTATTGCTAAAAGGGGAAGAATAGTTGGAGAGAAAAGGCCACATTTTGGGAGCTTTGGGAGCTTTGAGGAAAAAATGCTCTTTCTTTTGCTCCTTGCGTCAACATGGTCATTAGCATCATTTTCTTTCTCTTGGACCATGTTTGATTTTCAAACAAACTCAATCTTTACGCTTTTTCTGTGTTTGTCAATATACTTATCAAGGGGGAGATTGAGAGACCATGTGGAGGTATCCCCATGTTGGTGATGAGTAATTGACGGGTGGTTTAGTGAGTTTGAGTTTGTTTTGGGTATTCTAGGGTTGAGTACCTTTACTTGTGCTTATACTGATTATGCTGTTTTGTGCGGTGCTATGTGATGGTTTTCTTGTCTGTGTGACTGCACGACTTCGGAGCTAGGTCATGGTGAGGCGAGGAGGACTGGGACTAGGCACAGGAGGTGTTGAGGTCTAGACGGTCGGTGATGCCGAAGATGATCGAGGCTGGTGAGTGGTTGCGAGCGGGAGACGAGGAACCAGAGCTGGAGCTACCGGTGATGGACACGACGGGCAACGATGAGCGAACCGGGACTAGGCTCAGGGAGGAGTCGGAGGTCCAGACGGTTTGGAGGTCGGTTGCGGTCGTGCACGACAAAGCAGACCAGGACTAGACTCAGGTGGAGTTGGAGGTCTCGGTCGGTGTCGGGTGGACATGACGGGCAGCGGCCAGTGGATCGGGACTAGGCTCAGGGAGGAGTCGGAGGTCCAGACGATCAAGATGTCGGGTGCGGTCGTGTGCAGCGAAGCGGACCGGACTAAACTCAGAGAGGAGTCGAGGTCCAGTCGGACAGGATACCAGTTGCAGGAAGCTTTCGGGAAGGTGCTTGAGGGCAAATTGGAGATTTGACTCAAGTTTGGATGGAGGTGCCTAGTTTCCCTCCAAAATGGACTGACTTTGACCTTTTCCCCATGTGGTTGAGTGGCATGGAGTGGGAGAGGTATGACAATTCTTGATTTGCTAGTTTGGGGTGAGTCTTTGCCTTCAAAAAGAGGAGAGGAAGGCAGTAGTATTCAGTTCATTCAAACAAGAAATGGAGAGTGTGTTGTTCTGGAGTGAGCTCATGTTTTCCAGTAGAGAGTGTTCTGGAGAGTGAACTGAGTAGTGTGTGCGTATGTGTTCTTGAGAGATCCTTGTAGTAAGATGTGAGAAAAACCCTGTGTAATCATTCATATCTCTTCCTCGATATCAGTTTGAGAATGATTTTGTTGGGCTATTTCCATTTCTTGGTCACTTGCTAATGGATTTCGTGTTTCAGTCTGTTCTCTATCTTTCTTGGCTAAAATGATTTGAGTTGAATCTTTTTGGTTGGAAAGCTGGTTCTTGTGTGCTTTATGATGGGAGAATCCTCAAAGCCATTTGGCTAATCATTCCCAAGAGCAATGAATTCAAGAAGCTAAGTTTTCCTAGAAATCCCAAGTGAATCACTTCCTCTGTTTATGATTTTCTAGGGTTTATTGCCAGAGCACCCTTGGATCTCCTGATTCCCTTCATAAGATGCTTTGAGTTTTGAGGTTTCAGGTCCTGAGATCATTGCTAAGTGAAATGCAAAAGTTCATAAGCAAAGAATGGGAGATTTGAGAGAAATCTGAAAATTGGACTCTCTCTCATTTCATTTTCAGATTTTGCTCAAAATCTTGATTCCTAGCTCTCTTGGTGAAGTCTTCGGTTTCCTAAGGTCCCAATGCTATTTGGAACAAGTTCTTGAGCTTATGGTCTGAGGAGATTAGAAGCATTTCATCATTTCCTTTTGATTTGAGCAAAATTCAGATTTCCAGCCTTTTCAATCGCCGCTCGGCCTGCTCAAACCTCGACCGGTCGATCGACTTTGACTCATGGTCGACCGGTCAACGCATGGCGGTCAGACCGAAGGCTAAGAGGTGGTCAGACCGACAATAAGCCGGCTGTCAGATCGGCCCTGAGTCGGCGGTCTGACCGCCCGGTTCATTGCGGTCAGACTGGCCCCGTGAAGATCAGTGCTGTTTTGAGCAGATTTTCTCTCTTGCTGATTTTCTTGAGTTGCGTTGTTATTCCATGCTTCTTCCTCAAGAATGAACCATTTGTACAAGTACTTGGTTCTTTTTGTAGTTAAGCAAATTTAGCACAATGGCATATTTTTCTTTAAAACTCATGGTTATTTGCAACCAAATTTTAGTCATGTGCTAGATCTCAAGCCTTACGCGACCATTCCAAGCAAGAAGCTTAACGAGATGATCTTGGTCATCCAAAACTCCCCCTGAGTTCATGCCTAGTGCAATGACAAGCAGTCTCATGAGAAAGAATTGTTGAGATCAGTTTTTTCGCACATGAAAAGATCTTTTTGCTTTTTAAACAGTTGTACTAACTCATGATTTATCAAGAAACTAGCATAGCTCAACCTAAAGCTCAAGAAAGATTCAAATCTCAACTTAGCCTATTTGACATGGCATGAATCATAAAAGGATAACTAAAGATAGACTAGTCTCAAGAACTAAATGACATGTCTTAATTCAAGTTGTGCAATGTTAATTAACTTATCAATGGCAAAGGCTTGACGACACATATAAAGACATGATAAATCTAGCAATGAAGCACAAATCATGGCAAGATGTAAAGCATTGTAAACAAGTCATATAAGGATAATAGTCAAGGCTCCATGTAGATATATTACAATGCAGAATGCTGAAATGCAAGAAAATCCAGCTCCCCCTCAACATGTGATGCACTTTTAGTTCAAGTTGAGTTATGTCAATATTAAGCTCCAGAAGCTCCCAAATGAACTCCCCCTGAACCAAAGCTAAAAACTGAGAAGCTGGCAAAGAAATCAGAAAAAACAGTCCTTAAAGCACAGAAAAGATATAGAGAATAATATGACTCAGACTAACTCTCATCTACCCCATATGACACTAGGACTATCAACTGCCCGCCTAACACACTAAGAAGCAAACACGTTCCCTGTCTATCCAAGGGTGGCCCAACCCTTGCTAGAACCTATAAGAAACGAGTGAGCTCATGTAACATCCTGATTTTCAGAGCCTTTTTGAAGCTTTTAAAATAAAATTCACCATTTGGATTTTTTTTGGATTTAATTAAAGCTTAATTGGAATTTTCCTTAATTAAAAAGATTTAATATGATTAAATTAAACATCAATATTTGCCAAAATATTTTATTTCTGTTCCTTGTGTCAAAACGAATTTTTCTGTATTTTCTTGGATTTTTCGGAGTTTGTTTGAGCTCAATTTTAAAATTAAAAAAAAGAGACTTCCCATCTAGTCACCCATCCAAAAATTTCCCTAAACCTTTCCTTGCTTAACCTCAGAGTTCCCAGCCAATACACCACCAAGTCTGCACTTTTCTTTCATGAAACAAAGCCACCTTCCTTTCCTTTATGCCTTCACAGTCCAATACACTATTCATCTTCTGTCGGGACCCGGAGCAACAACTCCAGAACCCTCTGTGTAAATCGCACTATCCCAGGAAAAGCTAGTGCACACAGTAATAACAAAGACAAATATCATGCGTAATGACAAACTTTATTTAACTAATATGAGCCTGATGGCCAGGGTTTACAATAATAGCAAAAGAAGACAGCGGAAGAAATACATAAAGTAGCAGCCCATCCAGCCTTCCCACAAGGCGAATGACTGTAAGACGTGGCCTAGTCGCAATCCTCACCGAAGTCGTCAAGGCTTCCTCTCAAAAGAGTTAGATATAGCAACATGAGTACAAAAGTACTCCACAAGTTACACCGGAGGTTTAATGAATAGATGCATGCATATGGAATATCAAAGGAAGGCATAATATGGTTTATTTGCATAAAAGGCGACATTGAAGTAAATATCATAAGTAAGTGCGAAAGCTGAATTTGATACAGTAAGTAAAACAATGTTGTAAGCAAAATAGATACCGTTAGTGCAGGTCCATCCCCCACACCAACCTAACCACGGGCATCCCACCCGGACCATCTTTTCCAAAACGAACTCGTACGGATTCCATCCATCCGTACGGTTTTCAAAATCTCTCATGGATTCCATCCATCCACAAGGTTTTCGCAAACCATTTTGAAAACCAAAGTCTAATCCGTGAAAAACTTCACTCAGCTTGCCCATGACCGTGGGCACGGCTATCCAGGATAGGTTATACACTCTGCAGAGGTTGTACAGCTTTACCCACAAGACATGATCATCCTGGTTTGCCACGCGAGTTACACACTTCCTTAGGTGTGCGGCGAGGAGATCATGACAAGACCTTTACAATGATCCGCTGTCAACATAATCACGCCGCCACTAAGGTTTCACCACAACATGAATCCACATGTTGGAGCCCCCTCTTGTGCCATGTGAGACTTCTCACGCCCACGCCGCTCACATTCAGCCTATAGCGAGATCATATTGGAACTTCACAAATTATTCGGCCAGTCTGTCCCATACCGCACTTGTGGTAGTACGATAGGGCTTTGCAATAGTAGCTCACAGACCGGTCCTTAACTTGACTTAGGCCTAACCACATACCCCGTGCACAACAATCAACCATCATGGCTCCAACCAACAGGCATGCCCGCACCCACCACTCTGACCAATTGCCTAAGTCTAAACCAGTTTTATATTTTGTTTCCAAAATATTTCATAACACTCCTTGACTCACCAAAGTCAAGAATACAGTTGAAAAGTTTATCATTTCATGTAAAAAGGTTATCATTTTATGTGAAAGATCATCCCAAACCATAAGTATTATAAGCATGGCTAAGCATTTCTACAAAATTTCTAGTTAGTGCTACTGTACTAACTAGGTTTTATCTAGGGTTGACAAGGTTCAATGGCATTCAACTCAAATTTGGCTGTACAAAGGATTAGGTATAACTACAGTTTTAAACTGAATTTAAAATAGACTTGATTAGAAGTAAGCATGCATAAATAATTTTAAAAACAACATAAATAATTTAAATTAATGGGATCAACATGATCAAAGGTGTAACTTGCCTTGCTCGAAGACTTGATGCTACGAATCGTCGAAATCGAACTCTCCGGATTCGTCATAGTCTACACGCGAAGAACCAAACAAAATAAACTCAAATAAAATCCAAATAAAATCTGAAAATTATATAATATATATTGGGAGATAGATATAATGATCTTAGATGAATTTAGGAGAAAGAATCAACGGATTCGGAGTTTGTATGAGGGAGAACGAATATCTGGAGGTTTTGGACATCACATGAAATGATAACGACATCTGAGAATTACTTTTTGAACAGTATGGTGTCGGTAGGCTGCGAGGTGGCTAGCGAATGGGCAAAATGAAATCCTGGCGATGAGATGAAAGTGGTGACATGGATACGGCGACGAGGAACGGAAACGATACCATCGACGTTTGAACGGCGACGGTAGAGAGAAAGGGAAAACTTAATATCTTAGTGCTCGGTGAAGCGAATCTAAAACCATTCGGAAGGTAGCTAAATGGGATGGTTTGGCACGATATGACGTGAGCGGATTGGGAAAAACACCAACGGATAGATGGGGACACGAGATGTCATTGGCAGCCATGGCGAGGTTTCGGAGGCGAAAATTTATGGAGGCTTTTCAGGGAAAAGGAAGGAAGCACAGCGTAGAACGCAGTGAGGCAAGTCTAAGAAAAATTACGGCATGGGCTAAGGCTTACCGGAAGCGACGAATCGACGTTGGGAGTCAAAAACGGCCATTTTCGCGGAAAGCTCAATTCCTGACAATTGGCTCCACGAAAAATTAAACAAAATGGTAGAAAAATTCCTTAGAGACTAGGACACAATATGACGTGAACAAAAATTAAAGCGCTCACCGAAAAAGTGGGTACGCGCGAAGGTACAGTTTTAGTGTCTGGGCCTGACAAGGTCGACGAGGACTCGGGGAATCTTTAGGCGATGGCGATGGAAGCACGATGTAGAACGCGTCGAGGCAAACTCAACGGTGCAAACGGCTCAGCCAAAGGACATCGGATGGTGGTGGAACACGGTGGAGAAGATATTTTGCGACCGTCGGGTTGACATCGGCGTTCCGGACAAACGGAGAGGAGTTAGCATGTGGGGTTTGCGGCGAAACGAAGAAGAGAACACAAGGAACGCAGTGCTCACCTCGGTTATGATGGAACATTCATGGTCAGCTCGCAGCGAGGAGAGATGCGACGGTGCGGTTTGGCCACGGTGGTCCGGCGATGCTCCGGCGAAACTCTGGTGAAGGCGATGCAAGCATCGCGTAGAACGCGCGGAGACAAAGCCGATGGTATGGTCAAAAGTGGTGGAACTCCACTGTAGAAGGCGCAAACGGCCGATGAACGCCGTTCGGTTAACAAAACAAAAATGGCGATTGCGGAGAGAAGGAAGGGAGAGAGGACTTGAAACTTTTGGGGATGACTGAGGATGAGGAGGGGCACCCGGTGCTTCCTTTTATAGTGGCGGAGGTGGACGGGAGAGGGAGATCGAACGACGATGTCTTTTAGAGCAACGGTTTCATTTTCGTGTAAATGAGCATAAAGGTGGAGGGAAACGGTTGGGAATAAAGGAGTCTTGAAGAGAGCAAGTGAATGCACTTGATTTCATGAAAAACGGTGGAGAAATTCAAGAGGAATGGAAGCTCAAAGAAATGGCCATGGCGGCCACGTTCTGGAGACGAACGGACGCACGCACTGGAATGGAGAAGAAAGCAGGAGAGAGAAAAAAAATTAAAATAATATATTTTTCCCAAAAAAATAAAATAAAATAAATTCGAAAAAAAATTCAAGAAAATTCTACAAATATCCTTGGAACCCGAAAATATCAAATAAAAAAATTTCGGATTTAATTGAGGTATATTTTAACCATTTAAACATTTTTACTTTCTAAGCTTTAATTTAATCCAATAAATTCAAAAACTCCAAAAATTCAAGCAACCAAAGCACACTTGATTTTATTTTAAATTAAAATAACATTTAAATTTTTTTTTACTAAACATTTTGAAATAAACAGCTGGGCTGTTACATCTTCTCCAACGCGCAGCAGCTCGATCGATCTGTTTGCTCTCTTTCCTGCCGTTTTTCTCTCTTTATAACTTCCAATCCGGACCTTATTTCAATATACTCCCAAAAAGAAAGTTGTGCCAAATCACGCAAGAAATCCATCCCAATTGACCTCTTTCCATTTCATTCATCCGTTTGCCTTTTAGCTTCTATTTTCTGAAACGGACTCCAAACCGAAATCCGTGAATTGGAGCCGGTTTCTACCTCTTCCAAGCCTACAAATACGACCCCTTGACCCCTCTAAACCCATCCCAAGCCGTGGCAAGTCCCCTCAAAGCTCAGGACGCCGTCGGCATCGAGGCCCTTCGGTCCCGAAATTTCTCGTCGCGTCTCGAGCTATCCGGTGAGTTTTTCCGTGATCTTTTCGCGTCATATTGTGCCTTCATGTCCCATCTACCTTCTGGTCAAATTAATTTGGTTTTGGTGTAGCCAATCTCCCGGAATCGAGTTTTCCCCAATCTAGGTCAAGAGTGCTTCCCGACGTCGATTCGTCGCCTCCGGTAAGCTTCAGCCCTTGCCGTAATTTTTCTTAGACTTGCCTCATCGCGTTCTATGCCGTGCTGACTTTCTTTTCCCCGAAAAACCTCCACAAATTGTTGCCTCCGAACCTCGCCATAGCCGCCAATGGCATCTCGTGTCCCCATCTATCCGTGATGTTTTCTCCCAATTCGTTCACGTCATATTGTGTCAAACCATCCCAGGTACCTACCCTCTAAGTGGTTTTTGATTTCGTTCACTGAGCACCAAGATATCAAGATTTTGCTTTTTCCTTCCCGACGTCATTCAAACGTCGTTTGCGTCGTCTTCGGTGGGTTTCTGTCTGAGCCGACAATTTTCCTAGCTTCGCTAAGCCGCATTCTAGCCCATGCTCACCCTATTTCTCCATGTTTTATGCCCGGGTTTTATTTCTCTCTGCTAACCATGTCGTTGTAGCCGCCCGTGCCGTCATCGTTCTCCGTTTGGCGTGCCGTCGCTTCCTATGTGTGCCTTGGGTCCCTAGCAACCCATTTTGCTAGTTAGATTCACCACCCATGCCTCCTCTCGCCGACGCTAGCCATCTCTCCAAAAGTGCTCTCGGGTGAACAGTAACTTTTGCTATTTTCCAGTATTTTCTCGCCCGGCAAACTTTAGATCGCTTGTTCTCCTTCATCCGAACTCCGATTGACTCGATTCTTTGTCCTAAATTCATCTAAAATTGAGCTATATCTTTTGGTTCTGGTTTTACAGTTTTTGGAGTTCATTTGAATTTTATTTTACGTCGCCGAAGAGTTTCTCGAACCGCAGCAAGAGGGACCAACCAGTGCACAAGAAGACAAGTCTCCTTTGATCATTTTGAACCTATGTTTGTGAAATGTTTTCATTATTTTAAATTTATGTGCATCGCTATTTACATAGAATCTTAATTTTGTTTTAGCAAGTTAGTTAAACCAATTATTGTTATGCCCTCAATTGAAGTTGAATGCCATGTACCTTTGTAACCTTAGGATTTCCTTTGTCTCAATAATGAGATTATTATTAAATCTTTGATAAATATTAAAGCAGTAGTAAAATGCTTAGTCATGCTATTTAACCTTTGTAGCCTTGGAAATAGAAAATATAATTCTTTTAACTAGTCTTTGTATCTGGAAATTAGTGGCAATTGGAGTTGCCACTGTTCTTTAAAAAAAATAAAATGTGAAAATTGTTTTAGACCAGGGCGGATGGTTGGATTGGTTTGGTGCGGTCAGCACGAGACTTTGTAAAGTGTCTGTTCCGCCCTAGTCGATTAAGTACCGACTCTTGTGTTTGTCCAGACTGAGCACTACCGTACAACCCCAAGTCTATATGGGTACGACCTAGCTGATTAACTTACGATAGTCTAGTTTAGGTGCCACCAGTGGGAAGTGGGTGCCAGGGATTTATTGGTTATTCACAGTGAGGGACAGGGATTTACTGCACTCATATGGCGCAAGAGGGGGCTTCGGACTGGGTGGATGGAACCCTTCTGCGGTGAAACCTCAGCGGGTGGTGTCTAGCTAGACTAGAGTGAGGTAAAGGCTTTGTGATATTTTATCTGTGTCTCATGCCAAAAGAAGCGTGGTGACTATTAAGATAATTTATCTCTTGGGGGTAAAGTTGTACAACCTCTGCAGAGTGTCAAACTATTCGAATAGCCGTGCCCACGGTCAAGGACGGGCAAGGAATGCATTCACATGGTAGAACTTTGGTCTTTCTTTTTTTTAAAAAAAACAAAGTTTCGTATTCCAAGAGTGGAGGGAACTCTCGGAGGGTTGTCCTGGCGGATAGAGCCAGTGCGGGTGGATGGTGTTAGTGATATGCCCTAGAGGCAACATGGAGATGTTATATATATCACATACTATGTTTATGATGCATTACTTTGTTCCTTGAAATAGACATTATCATTATTGATCAATGAGTATGTGACTTATTCATGAGACTCTTAATGCTAAAATGTTGCTATTTCTAAATGATCCCTGATCATATATCATATGAGGAACAAATATGATTCAAAGATCAGCATATGTATTGATTGATGATCATGTCTCATGGATCATGGTATGGTGATACCAAATCAATAATATGGACATTTGTTAGTGAACATATGTTAGATAGACCCGCCATGAGACACTGCAGAGATTCCATGTGTCATCAGTTGGTCTCAAGTAGTGTTTATGTGGAATCCTTAGACTTGAGATCATCATGGTTCACAACATGCGTAGTAGCCTATTTTGGGACTACTAACCACTACTCCGTAACTGGGTAGTCATAAAAGTAGTCTTCGGGTTTGCTATGAAACATGTAGTGGGATGTGAATGATCAAGATAGAATTTGCCCCTCCTTATGGGAGAGATATCTCTAGGCCCCTCGATGTAATGGATTATGAAAGTGCATGGCCATGCCAAGGTGATTGAGGAGTCAATCACGAGTTTATAATCCATCACGGAATCGAGAGAGTGATTGAGCTATTAAGAGGATGACACAGGTCTCGCCTTGAGCTCAATCTATATCGTGAGGCAAAGGGATTCGTACATGAGAACATTACAGGTTCAGCCGATATGATCTTTACATATACTTTGGGGTTAATCTGTCTTACTAGAGGCCGCTATTAACAGGGTGACCGGAAAGGCGTTTCCGGGTCGCGACCAAGTATACGTGAACCTACAGGGTCGCAAACTTAACGGGTTGGAACACTAATTCGAATGTGATTCGGATGTGGGCTCAATTCGGATAGAGATCCGGATAGACTTCTATTGGGCCTCAGTCCACGAGGCCCAAGTGAGGAGGTCTATATATATGGAGGCGAGGGGAGGATGCATGCTTCAGTTAATCCCGAGCCAAACCCTAGCCGCCACCTCCCGAGCCAAACCCTAGCCGCTCGCGAGTGCTGGTACACTCGCGATCGGCGTTCCAACCTGTATGTGATATATATAACATCTCCATGTTGCCTCTAGGGCATATCACTAACAGAATGCACTTCACCGCCTGGCGTTGAGATACACGAGGAGAAGCCTGAAACCGAGCACAAAGACACATTGATGCAAGAAAGTACCCTCCGAGTTTGCTTGATCTGGAAGCCAAGGAAGAAGGTCAACTCACCTATCATGCTCATCTCAAACTCGGTGCTCATGACAACCGAGAACTGTGAAACAAGAGCATGAGAAGAGCCACCAAAGATGATGTCATCCACATAAATCTGGACGAGCAGAAGGTCAGTGCCATGGCTACGAATGAACAAGGTCTTATCTACCTTACCCATCCCAAACCCATGACTCAACAGATAGGACTTAAGCCTCTCATACCAAGCTCTAGGGGCCTGCTTAAGTCCATACAAGGCTTTGGAAAGCTTATAGACATGGTTTGGGTATTTGGGGTTCTCGAAACCTGGAGGCTGTCTAACATAGACTTCTTCCTCAATAAACCCATTGAGGAAGGCACTCTTGACATCCATCTGGTAGAGCTTGAAACCCTTAGAAGCTACGAAAGCAAGCAGGATTCTAATGGCATCAAGTCTAGCTACAGGGGCAAAGGTCTCCTCTAAATCTAGACCCTCAACCTGGGAGAAGCCCTAAGCTACCAGTCTAGCCTTGTTTCGAATGACTACCCCATCCTCACTCTACTTGTTTTTGAACACCCACTTAGTCCCAATGACATTGCGACCTCGAGAGGGCTCAACAAGCGACCAGACCTTGTTTCTCTCAAAATCTTCCAACTCCTCATGCATGGCATTGACCCAAGACTCATCAGATAGGGCATGACAAACATCTTTGGGCTCAAAGGTGGCACAAAGGCAGAATGGAGACAGAAATGTGACATGCCAGATTTTGAGCGAGTGACTCGCTCAAAGAGGTCTCCAATCATCTGCTCGAAAGGATGGTCTTTTTGGATGTTTCGGGAGGTCTTGGATGAGATGAAGAAGTGGCCTCTACCTCATGAGCTGATGACGTAGGAACGGAGCCACTTGCTCCAGAGGAAGCAGAAGGCATGGGCTGATCTCCTCGAGGTGCAGTGGTGGAAGCAGGCACCTCAAGGGAAGGAGGATGAGGAACTGGATCGGGTAGACAACCCTCATCTCCATCGTCCTCATCATCCACAAAGATGGTCTCGGACTGCTCTAAAGAACCTCAGATATCGGGCCTAGTCCCCGGACTGGCCTCATCGAAGGTCACCTCACAGCTCTCTACCATTTTAATAGTCTCGCAGTTGCAGACCCTATAAGCCCGCGAAGAAGTCGAGTAGCCTAGAAAGATCCCATCATAAGAACGTGACTTGAACTTATCTAGGTTCCCGGACTTCAAGATAAAGCTTTTGCATCCAAACACATAGAAATGAGATACACTGGGCTTTCGCCCATATCTCAACTCATAAGAGGTGCGATGCAAGTGTGCCCTGAGAAAAACTCTGTTCGAAACATGGCACACGGTGGCTATAGCCTCAGCCCAAAACTTCCTCGGTGTAGAGTACTCATCAAGCATCGTCCTGGCCATCTCGACCAAGGTACAGTTCTTCCTCTCCACAACACCATTCTACTGAGGGACGTATGGAGAAGAGAACTGGTGCTCTACACCGGTCTCACCGCAAAACCTCTCGAAGTAGGAATTCTTGAACTCCGTGCATTGTCACTGCGATCGCTTGTAAGGCACTGGGGAGCTCAACAGAAAGCCTACAAAACAAACCCCGAAAATATGTAAAAGTCTCATCCTTTGAGGCTAAGAAAAACACTCAAGAATACCTCGAGAAGTCATCGACCACAACAAGAACATACCACTTCCCTCCTGCTGACTGCACTTGAGCTGGTCCAACTGTGTCCATATGGAGCAGTTGTCCTGGTGCATCGGTCATAGTCACTGTGACCAAAGGGTGAGAAGCGGCAACCATCTTGCCGTGCCGGCATGGAGCACAAACTAGATCTTTGACCATCTTGAGTTTCGGCAGACCACGAATGAGATCGTGGCCGCTAACTTGGGTCAAATGGTCAAATCCAATATGACCAAGTCTCCTATGCTAGAAAGTGAGGTCACGGGACTCAGAAGCAACTAAACACCTGAGAGGATCACCAGAAGACTTAACAAAATCAGCACGAAATATCCTCCTATAACGAGAAATCCCGCAAACCAGACTATCCGAAGAATCAAGATTTTTGCAAGCGTTTTTCTTAAAGCTCACCTCGAAACTGTCATCGGTAAACTGAGAAACAGAAAGCAAATTATACTACAGCTTACTCATTAAAGCAACATCTTTTAAAATAAAAGAATAATTAACACGCATAGTACCTTTCGTGATGACGCGCCCAGACAAAGCGTCTCCAAAGGTGATCGTCTCATCACCTGGAGCACAGGCTAGGGAAAAGAACCAACGGGAGTCTCTGGTCATGTGATGAGAACAACCGGAGTCTACAAGCCAAACCTCTCCCTTCCCAGCCCAGCGAACCTGAGTCAAACAGAGAGTAAAGGCTCAGTACTGGGATAAATCAAAAGAGATTTTGGAACCCAATACTGAGTCACACATCGAGCAGAAGAAGTAGCCACACACGACTAACCTCTAGCTACCCTACGCTCTCTGTCGCTGAAGGAAGTAGAAGGTCTATGTGCAGACCTGAAGCTGTTGCTAGGTTTGACTACTATGGGAGAGTGAGTCGGAACACCAGCAACACGCTGATCACGCCGCAGGTAGTTATCTCGATAGGGGAAATGAGATCTACCCTCAGAACGGCGGAAGTCACGACTAGAGGCATATCGAGGACGAAAACCAGAAAACTCAGAAAATCCAAGTCCTCGATGCTGCCCAAACCCATCAGCTGAACCAACTCTCGACCTTGTGTTGGTCTTAGGTGCACTAAAGGTCTGGGGCTGACCCTGAATACGCCTAAGAGACTCAACACAGTCTCTACGCGCGATCTTGGCTCGCCTAAAGCATCTCTCGACCGAGTGTCCATCCTTCTGACAGAAGGTACAATGATACTTCACCTTCTAAGAGGTAGAAGTAGCATGATGGGGCTTCGCCTTCTGAGAAGTCGAAGCAACAGGTGAAACCACTTTACTGTCAGAAATCCCTTGGATAAAGCCCGCTAGTTTGAATTTAACTTTATCATATCTAGGCTTAATCTCGATCACACCTGCTGCTATGGGTCTAAGAACAGCAGGTAGATGCTTCCTAACATCCTCAGAAAAATCATATCCTAGACCTTGATTGAATTTGCAAATCTTGGACTGGTCTAGAATAAGATTTAGCTTGTTTTTGCCTCCTACAAATCTCTCAAGAGTGTTCATAAGATACTAACACTCCCAAAAGAGAGAGGTGCAAGAAGAGCAGGGGCAAGAAGAGACAACAGAAGGTAAGGGAGTAGAAGAAGAACCAATAGCAGAAGAACGGAAGGCATGTGCACGCACAGCCGCCTCAGAAGGGACAGTCCTACTGCTAGCCATTTGGTTCGCGTTGCTAGGTGTCTTTACCAAACCCTCATGCTTTTTCCCAACACAAGCACAAGCATCACAAGAAGATGGTGATTTTTCTAGAAGATCCTTAGTTAGCTTCACACATTTTTCATCCAATGCAATCAAATCAGATTTTAGTTTTTCACAATTATTGCATGGTGAGCTAACAGGGTCCTTAGAAGCATACTGAGCCATTTTCTTATTATGATCAACCATTTCTTGAAATTACTTAGACACAGACTCAAGCTCAAAGGTTAATCTAGGACAGTTGGTGCAAGAAACAATAGGCTTAAGTAACGAAGCTTGTAGTTCAACAATTTTATGATCTGCCCTTTTTAAATTCATCTTTAAATTATTGTAACTTTCACAAGTCTCGGGCAGATCAAGAAGCATGGTATAAAGACCTCTAAAAGCATTGTCCTTTTCCTCACATGAGGTGCAAGAAATAGTCTCAATAGTAGTAGATGAAAGAGAAGCTACCCTACTCATTTCTAGTTTAGCAAGACTAATATTCTGCACCTTAATCATGTCAAGCTCAGAGGACAGACTATCATGAGAGGTCCTTAATTTCTCCATGTCACCAACAAAGCACAACATGTATCACATTCGTCACGGGAGGGAGCAGATATAAGTGAAGTAAGCTCCCGTGACAATCTATCTACTTCTCCAACTCGCTACACCTAGCTCTAGATCTAGCATGAAATTTACCTAGCTTAAGAAAAGCATCATTAAGTTGGTCGTAGGTGGGGTATACCTCGTCAGAGTCAGAGTGGAGCTCGTTGTCGCTCATGTCGCCCTCAAGGGCCATGAAGCACATGCCGTTGAAGTCCTCGCCATCTTTGAGATCTTGATCGTCCTTCCCATCGTCGTCGCTCCACCCCTCCACCTCGCTGAGGTCGAGGTCGTCGAAGGCGGTGAGGACGTGATGGAAGAGCTTCTTGGCTTTGCCAAGATTGCGGAACTTCTTCTCTTTGCTTGGAGGCTTCTTGTTGCGATTCTTGTCGGTGTAGACGTTCTTGCTCGAACCGCCGTAGTCGTTCTTGCCCTCCAGCTTAGGGCAGTTTGCTCGAATGTGGTTGGGGCCACCACACTCAAGCAAATCACACGCCCTCCTCCTCTCTTTCTCTCCCTAACCCTCTTGTAAGCATGGGAGAATTTTCTGGCTAAGAGAGCTAGTTGGTTTTCTCGGAGCTGCTCCAAATGATCATCATCAATTTCACACAGAGCAGCTAAAGAAAAACCCAAAAGTGTCAACAGAAGAACCAGAGGCTGGACTGGGATCAGTGACCAAAGCCATCGACTGTGACTTCGACTTGTGAGAGGCAATGTCAATCTCGTGAGTCTTGAGGCGTGAGTACAACGCATCAAGAGTCAAAGTCGAGATGGTGGTCACCTTCATCTCCCAAACACGCAAGTCCAAGGCCGCAAGCATCTGACGAGCGTTGTCCGAGTCGGGGTATGTGAGACCGACCGCTCGGAGGTTGCTCACGATCTTGTGGAATCTCGCAAAGCATTCATCGAGGGACTCTACAGCGAGCATTTTGTAGGACCCCAGATTTTGCAATCCGGAATCCTCGGTGATTCCACCGCACTATTCCCTGGATCAGTAGATAGTGCTCACAAATTACAGAAATGAACATCAAATACATATCATGCATAAGCATATATATAATAGTAAACTTACTCACAGGTGGGACCCTCAGGACATGCCCACAGGCAGCCGACTGGGGGTTCGCGACCTAGCCCTCGATATCATCATCTTCTTTGCCACCATGACCAAATAGTGTTATTGAAGCGTAGTGATCTGATTCCTAATTCTGGATTTGTTGTGAAAGCGAGTGTGAGCACAAACCACCGTGCTCCACGAGCCAATACACAGAATGCAAATAAATACTATACATGGCTTATCAAAGGGAAGACTCGGGTTATTTTATTTGCCATAAATTGCTTTTGGTAGCAGCATTATTATTAAATCATAAAGTTATTGTTGCTGCCTAAACTCCACCTAGCGATGACCATAATTGACTTAATCCACCAAAAATACACTTTCTTTATTGATTGTTGTCTGAGACTCCAAACAGCAAGTGACATCGTTTAATTAATCCACCAAACACACATACTTTCTGTATTGAGTGCTGTCTAAAACTCCAAACAGCGAATATCATCAATTATACAATCCACCAATGAATTGTTGCCTAAAACTCCAAACAACTAGTGACATCATTTATCTAATCCACCGATCATACACTCATTGCTGCCTAAGACTCCAAACAACGAGTGTCATCATTTATTTCCTTCACCGACATCATTCGTATCAGGACTTTCTAACAATTCAATCCTTTTGTTATTGATCCAAAACCATAATTTGCTCTTCCAATAATCAATCTTATTTTTCATTATCTAACTTTAACTAGTTCACTAGTATACCTCTACCAAGAATATCAGTGATCAAATCTACGATTCACTAGTATACATCCACCAAGAATTTCATTGATCAAGATTATACTCCAATAATTGTTATCATTCCTCCAAATTCCCAAGAATTCAATTGACTCATCTAGTAACCGATTCTATTAATCCCAATATCGCCAACATCTCCCAAGAATTTAAATTAGTTATCAGTGTTGTAATCCAGCAATTACCTTTATACCCCCTAAATCTCCAAAAATTATTTAGATCATCTATCTAGCCTATCTATTCATCTAGGCCACACCAATTTATTTCTCTCAGAATCCACATTATCATTTCCTTCTTATGATCGACATGAATCTACCAACAATTTTATGTGTTTACCACAACCAGCCATCTTCTTTCTTACGACTCTATTTATTCTTCCTGATATTTTATTTTGTGAGAAGTATTATCATTATTTAAAAATATAATATATAGAAATTTCCTGAGAACTAGCAGTTTTGAACAAAAACATAATGTGTAAGAGAATGCAATAATAATAGCGATCCAGATTCCATCCACCGTTACATGGTCTCTGCACCATAATCTAGACCTTCAACGTTATAGCCACTTACATTATCACTGGGACGACACCCAGGGCAACACAAATCAGGGCTTTCCACTGCCCTCCACTTTTTCATTTCCACCCACAAATTCTTTGAAATAGAACTATATCTGGTTAAGTTCCCATGTCCGCCCTTGACCGTGGGCACGGCTATTCAAATAGTTTTGACTCTACAGAGTTTGCACACTTTACCCACAAGAGACGGTTCACTCGTTGCCCACACACGATTCCTTAGTCATGCGGTTGAGCAAACCATCACAGTAATCATTCAAAGTACCTTGCCCCTTCCATCATCTCACCCTATGGGCCGCTCCCACTTGCGGTGGGTCCCATACATTGTGCTAGATGTTCCCCTCCTATGCGCCTAGCAGCTGACTACCCACACTGCTAGTGCGCCGCAGAAGAACTTCACCCTCTGTGGGTGCCCCATCCAAGCCCGCCACCCAGACAGCCGCTTGCACTACTTCACTTCTCCACCGATGATGATGACTTTCAGGGTTCGGTAATTTTACTAGGCCATGTTGTACTTTACAGACTTGTGGTTGTACTTGTTTTACACAGGAGGTCATGACAAGATTCAGTCCTTAGGGTTATCTGGGCGGTTCTACCACAAACCACACTCTCGTGCACTCCTGCACCATACCCCCGAACCATCCGCCCAGATAGATAAGCAATTTGAGGTTTTTGGAAATTTAAAATAACCATATCCAACATACACCAGTCATTACCACCATGACTACCCAACAAATTTTTTTCAGGATTAAAAGTGATGCTTGGGTGCTCCCGCGTCCATGAGTATCTAAACAATACTAAGCATGGCATATAATTACGGACTTATTTTCGAAAGGTTACTATTATAATTTTTGCTAGGGCGACAAGGTTCACATAATCAAATATTCCAAAGGAGGCGTAATATTATTCAAGTTAAACAATGGGCATATAAATAGAATCTTAAATTAAACATGTATTTGTATATAAAATAACAGCATGCAATTTGATAATTTAAACAAAAATAATTTGCAGAAAGTGAGGTTCAACATGATCAAAGTATTGACTCGCCTTGCGCGGTTTACCGCGGTCTTGAGCTCACTCAAAGCTTTCTTATGTGATGGTTTTGAGCTTCCAGTCCTTATCTTCACCTTGATCTTGATCTGGCTTGATCCATCGAATCGTCACGACTTCCAATTTCTAATTGCGTACAAAGCAACTGAATCCAAATAATGCAAATAACTCAAAAAGTCCAAATAAATCCAACTGAGCTTGATTAAATTTTTATTATGATTAAATGGGTGATTTGAGGCAAGGTTGATTTGGCACAGGTTATTGGTGGAGTCGGAGGTGGTTGGTGCGAAGTGGGGAGATGATAACAAGGAAATCTGCTGAGACGGATGTCAAGGAGGGGGTTCCATAGACGATGTATATGACCTTTAGCTTACCGATTTAATTCATATTACTAGCAACTTGATATGTAGCCTTTTATGTGGTCCTAATTAATTAATCGTTTATTTGGTTAAGTGTTTACCTCAGAATATATACATATATCAGTAAGATTATTTCAATGCCTGATAATCTAGGACTATTATTTTGTAGTACCTATATATATTAATATGCCCTTTTAATTTGGAGGTGCCATGGGGATACTGGTATTGGTATTATATCCCTTTACTTAGCATTTGACAAGGTCCAATCTTTAATTAAATTTCTATTCACCTAGGGTCGAGTTTGTTATACAGAGTTGCATTTCAATATTGTTATTTAATTAAATCTACCACAGAGATTTATTTAATGGGGGTATGTTAAAAGCTAGGACACATATTTTAACTGCACTTATGGGTAATCTTTTAATCTAAAGTCTCGCTTTTGTAGGTAACACACTATTCAAGTTGTTTCCTTCACCGGAACCCTAAATGTATTTTTAATCAGGATCTTTATTAAATTTGGTGTAGCCAAGTCCACCTTTTATGAATGCCGTTAATTAAAATTTAGACTTTAGTTAAATATTCCAAACTACATTAGTTACTCATATAGGTCATTTAATCTAATATTAAAGCTTAAATAATTTTACTTTATATTCCAACCAAATCTATTAGCCTCTCTACTTTATTTCCTTAATTTTAACTTGGATGTATTATTATTATCATTACTATTATTATTATTATTATTATTATTCTTAATGTGGATCCTTATTAAATTTGAACCTTAAGTAGAACCACATTTCACTAATGCCTCTAATTGATAATTAAGCCTCAAATAAATACTTAAGCTATATTAGTTGCTCATATATGAACTAATCAAAATTTAAATATCAAATAATCTTATTTACCTCCCTATTAAATGTTTTCAGCTTCTCTAGATTATTCTCTATTTTCCTACTTGTAGTGGACCACAAAAATTTGAAAACAAAAATGGGGGAAAGAGGGGTGCGGCCGGCTGAATCGAACCCAGGACCGAAGGGCAAGGAGGCTAACGAGTTTGCTCAGCTAACCAACTGGGCGTTCGGTCTTTCGCGATGTAGCAGGGGAGTTAATACAGAAGAGACGAGCGGGGCTGAGGACTAAACAGAAGAGCCTGGCCAGCCGAAAAGAGGAAGTGCAGGGTGGCCGGGGCAGGTGGGATCGCCGGCACGTCCGACGGCCGGAGGGGCTGCGAGTGGGTAAAAATGGGTTGCGCAGCGCAGGTGGAAGCTAGAGGTGGTGGCGCGGCGCTCCGAGCGGCGACGTAGCGGAAGCCAGCCAAGGAGGGGAAAGGTGGAATGGCGGTGCCGATGTGGGAGAGGAGGAATTAGAGAGAGTATGAGCCAGAGGAAGGTCGGAGGAGGCTCACCCCAGGTTGGCTGAGTGGGGAAGACGGCCGTGGCGGGCTGGCGGCGATGGCCGGTGGTGGCGCGGTCATGCGCACGACGCCGGCGGTGTACGGGCGAAGAGGGTTTTGGTCGACAGTGGGGGCGAGTCCGGAACGCCACGGTGAAGCTGCAGTGCAGAGGAATCGGCCGGGGATGGCTTCAATCGGCTGATCGCACGGTGGCCGAAGGCGGGGAAGAAGGTGAGCGGCCGTCGAGCTACAAGGCCCCAAGGGCCGATTCTTGGAGGTGGGAGCGAGAGAAGGATGGGGCGGGGTGGACGGGGTGCTCTCTCGCTTTTATGGACCTCGAGCCGACCGGGCGGCGTGTGGGCAGTTGGCGGCAGAGGAGGCAAGTCCGGGAGCGACATGCGCGCGCAGGCGAGGACAGGCGGGGCAGGTGCAGCGACGTGGCACGAGGGTATGGGGGCGGTTGGCTGACGCCATGCTGACGCGGGTGAGCAGGCGAGGATGGGGCGGTGACGCGGGGCTGGACGGATGGGTGACGAGCTCAGGCGTGGGAGTAGTGAACGCAAAAGGAAGTCAGAGAAGAGAGTACGAAGAAATTGGTTGGGGAGGAAGGAGCCAGCCCCAGCGGCAGAGAGGGAAGGAGGCGGGGCAGGCCGGGCCCGTGCGCATGGGGGAAAGGGGAGGAGAGAGGGAAGGGGTGGGGACCCACGCGCAGAGGGAAAAGGAGATCGGGGGAGCGGCCCACATGGCATAGGGAGAAAAGGGGGAAAACATAGAGAGGAAGGAAAATTTTAAGCGCAATTTTGAAATTTGAATTTCTACCCTAAATTTCTACTTCATGTTTAAGACTATTGATTTTAATTTAATTCAACTCTTGTTTCAAATATCTAGGTACAATATCTAATATTTCTCTATTTTCTAGTTTATTTAGTTTGCCCTCAGACTTCGATTTTGAATTTTAATTTGCACTTTGATTATTTTTGAGACTTAAGTTTATAATTGAGTTTTAAATTTTCAAGTTTGAAAACCTCAGAGTTGAACCTGAGTTTGAGTGCTTGGGTCAATTTGATTTCCTAGATTTTGGTTCTTGGTATTTTTTTAACTCACATTTTAAATTAATTTGTACCTTTTTACCATCACAATTCTTATTTGTATTTGGGCATTATTTCCAGTTATTATTTTGTTTAGCACACACTTGGGAAAATCGAAATAAATTTTCGGCAAACACGTCAAATGTTAATAAGATGCAAATAGAATTTCAAATTCTTCAAAATTTTTGAACATTCCAAAATTTGGGATGTTACACATTTCAAACATGTTGTAATCTTGCTTGAATTGGTCCTGTCGAACCGTCTTAATTTGGGTGGTGCCCTCATGGAAGCATCGAGGGTCTCTCAAATGTCAAAGGCCGATGAAAGATGAGAAATACGATCAAACTCATTTCGGCTCAAACCTTGGATGATGATGTTCCTTGCCTTAGCATTCGCCTCAACATCAGCCATATTTCCGGCATTGATGTTCTCATCGGCAGGAACAACAAAGCGAACTTTGACCTTGCGCCAAATCGCATAGCCCTGAACCTGTATGTAGGTCTCCATCCGACTCTTCCAAAAGAGATAGTCGATCCCTTCGAAGATCGGGGGCTTGGTGGAATACTTGTCCGTTGCCATGGCTCACAGATCGGTTAAGATCTATCGAAAAGAGCTAACCGGCTCTGATACCAATTGTAGGATCAGATATGGCAACAGAGGGGGGTGAATGGTGCCTCTTTAAAAAATGCCCCTCAACTATCCACTAAAAATCTCCTCTCCGATAGATATGGAATCTATGAAGAGAGAGATTCATGCTCTCTGAAAATGCATACTGGACAACAACGAGAAAGAAACAAGAAGGAACAGGGTTAAACAAGAAAAACAGCAGCAGAGAAAAACGAAACCAGCACGGTCAGAAGGGCCGGTCAGACCGCCATAAATGGGCGGTCGGTCGCTCCACGGCGCGGTCGACCACCCTTATGGGGCGGTCGATTGCTTGTATACTTCGGTCCGATCGCCATGGGCACACGGTCGACCGGACCAAACCTAGCGATCGGCCGGTGGCGAAAAACAGTAGGCGATGCGGCGAAGTGCTCAAAATCCACGAGCGATAAATGCGAAGTTTGCTGATTTCTGGGAAATTAGTGAGATTTTTGCTTCTCTTCTCCATGATTTCTCAAAAAGACTTTAAACTAATTATCAAAGAGATCACAGGGAAAAGAAAAACCAAAGCAAAGGTTAGTGAATTTGAAGTTTCAGCTCAAACCTGAAAACAACCATGGAATGAGGCTGATTTCCAGATTCCTTGCCAACCTTGTAACTTTTCTCCATAAAACATGGAAATCATCAAGGCCATGATCTCACACAACTGAAGCACACACCTAGAGCAAACAATTCTCAAAGAATCCAGAAATCCAAGCATGCCCTGACATCAAACCCTAGAAATGGGTAAACAGAGGATTTTCTCAAACTCATCTCTCAGGAAGGAATTTGATGAAAAATGATTGCTCTCGGGAATATGGTAGCCAAATGGCTTTTAGATCATCCCTTGTTCAAAGCAAACTCATTTCGCATCCTTCAACCAAAGGAAAAGCTCACAAACCAAAAGAGCAAGAAGGAACTGAGCATACCAGCAAAAGCACAGGCAAAGCACAGAGAGACAGGAAATCAGATAGCTCAATTAAAGAACATCTCAAATAGATACGGAGACATGAATGATTACAATCAGTACATGGTTACAACAAGTCCCTCTCATTCACAATCTGAGGAAAACCACGCACACATACACACTCCTCAGTCCTGGGCTCTCACAACTTGGATGCTCTCCAGAATGCCATCTCGATCCCTTTGCTAAATAGAAAACCTCCCATCCCCTAATAGCAAATCAAGAAATGTCATACTACATCCACTCCCTCTTTTCACATACTACACGAGGCAAAAGGTCAAAGGGGTCAAACCAGATGGAGGGAAATAGCCTCCCACTCCAAACTTGAGTCAAATCCCGAATTTGCACCTCAAGCGCCTTCCCGGAAGCTTCCCGCGTCCAGTACCTTGACCGTCTGGACCTCGACTCCTCCCTGAGTCTAGTCCCCGTCTGCTCCGCTGTACACGACAGCACCCGGCATCCTGACCGTCTGGACCTCTGGCTCCTCCCTGAGCCTAGTCCCTATCCACTCGCCGCTACCCGTCGTGTCCGCCTGACACCGACCGAGACCTCCGACTCCACCTGAGTCTAGTCCTAGTCTGTTCCGTCGCACACGACCGCAACCGACCTCCAATCGTCTGGACCTCTGACTCCTCCCTGAGCCTAGTCCCGGTCTGCTTGTTGTCGCCCGTCGTGTCCGTCACCGGTAGCTCCAACTCCGGTTCCTCGTCTCCTGACTTGCAACCACCTCAACAGCCTCGATCACCTTCGGCATCACCGACCGTCTGGACCTCAACAGCTCCTGTGCCTAGTCCCGGTCCTCCTCGCCTCACCATGACCTAGCTCTGAAGTCCTGCAGTCACACAGACAAGCAAACCGTCACATAGCACCGCATGAAACAGCATAATCAACATTAGCATAAGTAAAGGTACTCAACCCTAGAATACCCAAAACAAACTCAAACTCACTAACCCAACCGTCAATTACTCATCACTAACATGGGGGTACCTCCACATGGTCTCTCAGTCTAAGCGGTCGTAACGACTTCGGAGCCGGTCGTATCAATGTGTAGAGCTGTCGTAGGACTTGTGCAAGTCTTGATCTATGGTTTCAACCAGTCGTAGGTGTATACGACTTTCAGGGATTGTGTTTCGAGTACATTCTTTTGATGAATATTGATGAGCCTTGTTTTGTGCGGTGCTATGTGATGTTCTCCTGTCTGTGATGGTTGCAGGACTTTGAAGCTAAGTCGTGGCGAGGCTTGGGATGGCCGGGACTAGGCACAGGCGGTGCTGAGGTCGAGAACGGTCGGGAGATGCCGAAGACGATGAGGCTTGTGAGGTGGTTGCAAGACTTCGACAGCAAGAGAGGAGGAAGCTTCCGGGAAGGTGCGTGAGGGGCAATTCGATGAAATTGACTCAGGCATGAGGAAGTCGATTCTGTTGGAGATAACGGGTAAAGCGCTGAGTTTGTTGGAGATAACGGGCAAAGCACTGAGTTTGTTGGAGCTAATGGGCAAAGCAATGTGTAATACCCGGTGTTAGTTGGGGGTCTTTACGGGTTCCCCCGGTAGCTTGAGGCTATAAATAGAGGTGGAGAGCACCAGAACCCGGTGAGGTTGTTCCCGAGTTGCTCTAGGTTTTTGTTTCTATTTTGCATGAGTTGTCTCTGGGTAGAGCAAGATTGCTCGTGTACCTCTGGATGGAGTGGCTATAGAAACCTCCATTAATGCAATCATTCATCTCTTTGCATCTATCTGAGTTTTTTTTCTATTTCATCGATGATTGCTTGTTTTGTTTGAGTTATCGCTGGTCTTTTCTTCTTTGTTTAAGAGACCGATCTGCTTGTATTTGCTCTGAACTAGGAAGCAGTCTCAAAGCCCCTTGGCTAGTTTATTCCCGAGAGCAAGGTTTCCGGTATTTGGATCGTTTGGTCGGAGAGATTCTGGCTTGTGGTCGAGCGCCCTCGTAGTTTCTCTGTTTTGTGTTCGACTTCGCCTCTTGTTTTGTGCTTGGCAAAGAAGTTTTGTGTTCTTTGTTTTTCTCCTCAAAAGGATGTGGTCTTGCTGTATTTGTAGTGTCATGACCAATAGAGCAGTGAATCAAAAGTTATTTGGAATTCGGTTCTTGCGGTCATGCGCATCCACTTCCTCTGCTTCATCTACGACCATGTAGTATTTACTGTTAACTCCGTTTTCGGTTGTGCTGTTGTCGGTCAGATTTCTCGTTCTCTAGTGAATTGCCTGTTACCGAGTGAATCATCTAATCGACCACTAGTTGGCTTTCGACCATTCTGTTGCTTGTTCGGTCCTATAAGTGGTATCAGAGCCGGTTACCTCTTCTCTGTAGGTCTTAACCGGTCTGTTAAGCCATGGCAACAGACAAGTATTCCATCAAGCCCCCTATTTTTGATGGGATTGACTATCCCTTCTGGAAGAGTAGGATGGAGTCTTACATACAGGCTCAGGGCTATGCCATGTGGAGGAAAGTGAAGACTCGTTATGTTGTTCCTACCGATGAGAACATCACAGCGGAAAATATGCCTGATGTTGAGGCAAATGCTAGGGCAAGGAACATCATTATTCAAGGTCCTAGCAGAAGCGAATTTGATCGCATTTCTCATCTTTTGTCGGCCTACGATATTTGGGTGACCCTCAACGCATACCATGAGGGCACTACCCAAATCAAAACCATACGACAGGACCAATACAAGCGAGAGTATAACAAGTTTGAGATGCTCGCTGGTGAGTCTTTAGATGAGTGCTTTGCAATGTTTCACAAGATTTTGAGCAATCTCCGAGCAGTTGGTCTCACATACCTTGACTCGGATAACGCTCACCAAATTCTTTCCGCTTTGGATCTGCGAGTTTGGGAGATGAAATTGACCACCATCAAGGACATGACTGACCTCTCGACTTTAACTCTTGATGCATTGTACTCATGCCTCAAGACTCACGAGATTGACATTATCTCTTGCAAGTCGAAATCACAGTCGATGGCTTTGGTCACTGATCCCAATTCTGCCTCTGGAACATCTTCTGATGGTGTCTCTGGCTTCTCTCTAGCTTCTCTTTGTGAAATAAGTGATGATCAAATTGAGCGGCTCTCAGAGAACGAACTAGCCCTTTTAGCCAGAAAATTTTCACATGCTTATAAGAGGGTTAGGGAGAGAAAGAGAGGAGGGCCGGTGATCTGCTTTGAGTGTGGTGGCCCCAACCACATTCGAACAAATTGCCCCAAGCTGGAGAAGGGCAAGAACAACTACAGCGTGTGAGCAAGAATGACTACATTTACAAGAACCGCAACAAGAATCCCCAAGCCCAAGGCAAAGAGAAGAAGTTCCACAATCATGGCAAAGCCAAGAAGCTCTTCCACCGCATCCTCACCACCTTCGACAACATCAACTTCAGCGACTTGGAAGGTTGGAGTGACGACGATGGCAAAGATGATGAAGACAAGGATACCAAGGATGATGATGACTTCATTGGCATGTGCTTCATGGTCAATGAGATCGACATCAGCGATGACAATCTCTACACCGACTCCGATGAGGTAGGTCCCTCCTACGACTAGCTCAATGATGCATTTCTCAAGTTAGGGAGATTTGTGCTAGATCTAGATCTAGGTGTGGTGATCTAGAGAAGGAGGTAGAGAGCTTGTCATGGGAGCTTAATTAACTTAAATCTGCTTTGTCCCGTGATGATTGCGATGTTTGTAATTCGTTGCTTGGAAATATGGAGAAGTTAAGGATCTCTCATGAGAGTGTGATTTCTGAGCTTGACTTGCTTAAGGTGGAGAATGTTAGTCTGTTAGCTGAACTAGAGATGACTAGGGTTGCATCTCTTTCATCTAGTACTGTTGAGACTACATCTTGCACCTCATGTGAGGTTAAGGACAATGCTTTTAGAGGTCTTTACACTATGCTCCTTGATCTACCTGAAAATTGCGAAAGTTGTAATAACTTGAAGATTAACTTAAAGAAAGTAGATCATAAAATTGCTGAATTACATGCTTCCTTGCTTGAGCCTATTGTTTCTTGTACCAACTGTCCTAAATTAACTGCTGAACTTGAATCTGTTTCTAAACAATTTCAAGAAATGGTTGATCACAACAAGAAAAAATGGCTCAATATTCTTCCAAGGACCATGTTAGCTCACCATGCAACAACTGTGAAAAACTAAAATCTGAATTGATTGCATTGGATGACAAGTGTGTGAAGCTAACTAAGGACCTACTAGAGAAGTCACAATATGGTTGTGATGTGTGTGCTGTGGTGGAGGAGAAGTATAAGGACATGGTAGAGACTCTTAGGACGAGCCACGAGGACCAAATGGCTAGAGTTAGAACTACCCCTTGCGTGTCCTGTGAAGCCTTCAATGTTGAGGCGGCTGTGCACAAGGAGAGACATGCACATGCCATTCGTTCTTCAGCTGTCGGTTCTTCTTCCTCTCCCTGATCTTCTTCATCTTCTCCCTGATCTTCATACGCTTCTCTTTTAGGAGTGTCAGTATCTTATGAACACTCTTGAGAGATTTGTTGGAGGCAAGTTTAATCAGGGTCTAGGATATGATTTTTAGAGGATGTGAGGAAGCATTCACCTGCTGTTCTCAGACCTATAGCAGCAGGTGTGATCGAGGTCTAGCCCAGAACTAAGAAAGTAGAATTCAAATATGTGGGTTTTATCCAAGGGATCTCTGACAGTAAGGTGGTATCACCTGTTGCTTCGACCTCTCAGAAGGTAAAGCCTCATCATGCTACTTCCACCTCTCAGAAGGTGAAGTATCATTGTACCTTCTGTCAAAAAGATGGACATTTTGTTGACAGATGTTTTTAGCATGCTAAGATTGCGCGAAGAGATCATGCACTTAGGTGTATTCAGAGTTAGCCCCAAACTCGGAGTGCACCTAAGATCAACATGAGATCTAGAGTTGACTCTTCCGATGTGTTTAGGTAGCATCGAGGACTTGGTTTTTCTATTTCTTTTGATTTATGTCCTCCAGTTGCTTCTTGTCAGGATATCCACCATCCTGAGGGTAGATCTCATTTTCCCCATCGAGATAGCTATCCGCAGCGAGATCAGCCTGTTGCTGTCAGTCAGAATCGCTCTTCTATAGCAGTCGAACCCAGCAACAGCTTCATGTCTACTCATAGACCTTTTGGCATTCTGAGCGACGGAGAGCGTAGGGTAGATAGAGGTCAGTCAGCTGTGACTACTTCTTCTGCTTGTCGTGTGACTCAATACTGGGTTCGAAAGTCTATTCTGATTTATCCCAGTACTGAGCCATAGCTGCTCTTTTGTTCACTCAGGTTCGCCGGGTAGGGAAGGGAGAGGTTTGGCTTGTTGACTCCGGCTATTCTCGACACATGACCAGAGACTCCCATTGGTTCTCTTCCCTTGTCCGAGCTCCAGGTGATGAGACGATCACCTTCGGAGATGCCTCGTCTGGTCAAGTC
Organism: Dendrocalamus sinicus; assembly: GCA_036346575.1. NCBI lineage: Eukaryota > Viridiplantae > Streptophyta > Magnoliopsida > Poales > Poaceae > Dendrocalamus > Dendrocalamus sinicus. The sequence continues at coordinate 6,104,989 of CM070658.1, forward strand.
TTCGTTAAAGGTACTGTGCACGTTAATGACTCTTTCATTCTTAAAGATGTTGCCTTAGTGAGTAAGCTGTAGTACAATTTGCTATCTGTTTCTCAGCTTACCGATGACAATTTCGAGGTAAGTTTTAAGAAAAACGCTTGTAAAATTCTTGATTCTTTGGGGAGTCTTGTTTGTGGGATTTCTAGATTTGGGAGGACCTTTCGTGCTGATTTTATTGAGTCTTCTGGCGATCCTCTCAGGTGCTTAGTCGCGTCAGAGTCCCGTGATCTCTCCTTCTGGCATAGGAGACTTGGTCACATTGGCTTTGATCATTTGACTCGAGTTAGTGGCTGTGATCTCATTCGTGGACTATCCAAACTCAAGATGGTCAAAGACTTAGTTTGTGCTCCTTGCCGGCATGGCAAGATGGTTGCTGCCTCTCATCCTCTAGTCATGAGAGACCATGTGGAGGTGACCCCATGAGTGTGATGAGTAATTGACGCTTGTTTTAGAAAGTTTGAGTTTGATTTGCGTGTTTTGCGCCAAGTCGTAGTGTAGTGCAGTCGGACCTGGTCAAATGTGGCCGTAACCACTAGGAATTCGTATGTCTTGTTCTACCATTTTGACAGGTCGTAGGCTAATTACGACTTTGTAGGAATATGTTTTGAGTACCTTTTACTGTTGCAAATGTATTATTACAGTATTTCGAGCGGTGCTATGTGATGTTTTCTTGTCTGTGATGGTTGCAAGACTTTGAGGCTAAGTCGTGGCGAGGCATGGGGTGATCGGACTAGGCATAGGCGGTGCTAAGGTCGAAGTGGTCGAGACTTTGAGGCTAAGGCAAGAAGCATGAGGGGCAATTTGGTAAAATTGACTCAGGCTTGAGGAAGCGGATTCGGTTGGAGTTAATGGGTAAAGTGATGAGTTGTTGGAGCTAATGGGTAAAGCAAAATGTAAACCCAGTTACTTGAGGCTATAAATAGGAGGGTTGTTCCTTCGTGGAGAAGATGTTTTTTTGCTTTTCTTTCATTCTCTGCATGAGGAGTTGTTCGGCAGAGTTGGTTTTGCTTTTGTCCCATTTCTGTGTGTGAGGAGAGTCTGGCAGTTGTTTTGGGTTGTTGATTTTCTTTTGGGTGTGTTGCTCTCAATGTGAGAGATGGCATGAAATGGCTGTAGACAACTATATTATGTAATCATTCATCTCTCTGAATCCATTTGAGAAGTCTTGTGCTTGAAGATGTTCTGTTTTCCTGTATCTCTCTGCGTTTTGTTTCTGTACCTTCTTTGCTGCTCTCTGTTCTTCTCTGCTTCTTTTCATTTTGAATGAAATCTTTGATCGGGTAGCTACAAAACTATTTTGCTCTGAACTGGGAATCACCTCAAAGCCCCTTGGCTAATTTATTCCCGAGAGTAAAGATTTCATTAATAGTATTCTTTCTGAAAGAATGCTCGCTACAAGACTTCCTCTATTTATGCCTTTTTCTAGTGTTTACTGTTTCCGTTGGCAGAGGAATCTTGTGTCTTGGTTGTCTCGGTTGAGAAGGTCTCTTTTCTTTGTGATTTCTCTTTCAGAGGTTGTGTTCTTCCAACAGTTGAAGTCTCGCATCCAAAAGATTCGTGAGTCAAAAGTTCTTGGAAAACTGAATCTTACGGTCGAGTTTTGTCAGCATCCTCTTTTTTCAGTTCGTCTATGAATTTATCTTCGACCACAGCAATGAGGTGTCTTAGCTTTGTAATTTCTAGTCTAGAGGTCATTGTTTTGTTTTGAAAGAAGTTGCATGGTCGTTTGTTCCAAGAATCAGAAGCTACTCTAGTTTTGGTTCTTGCGGATGTTGCGAACTCTGTTTTCGGCCAAAGTTTACTGTTGTTGGTCAGTCTCTCTGAATTCCAGTGGAGTATATGTTTCAATCGAGTGATCTATTGACCACGAGCTAGTACTCGACCTTTCGGCCACAGACAGTAGATTAGATTGTTCAGACTTTGTCCTCAAAACAGCTGCTGCTTCTGTTTTTGATTGATTACTCTGTGCTTCAGTTTTCAGTCAAGCCTGTCTTTTTTAGTTTTCCGTCAAGAATGTATCTTATGATCTCTTTAGCTTTTAGGCCAATTTAGATCTTGAAGTTTCCCGTCTGGTGTTTTCAATTAAATTCTCCTTGCTTCATCTTTACAGTAATCTCTGTGCCGTCTGGCTTTTCAGTTTTCTGAAACAGGCTCTGTTCCCGGTCAGACCGAAATCTTCACGGTGGTCAGACCGCTCTCCTTTTGGCGGTTAGACCGGTCTAGTCTCGGCGGTCAGACCAGCAATACTTGTGCGGTCAGACTGGCAGTGCTTCGGCGGTCAGACCACTGTCACACTTGCGATCATACCGGGCTCAAGACTTGCCTTCAGTTGGCTCCTCTCTGGACTGTTTCTTTTTCTTGGTTTTTCCTTCTATTTCAGCTCTTTTCAGTTTCCAGTGGGCATCTATCCTCTTGCTTCATAACTGTTATAGCTATCAGAGAAGAAGATTGTGTGAATACTTGGGGCGGTTTGAAAGCACCATTCACCTCCCCTCTATTGTCATTTTGGTCCTACAAGTCACTGTGACTATGACCGATGCACCAGGATAGCTTCTTCACATGGACACAGTTGGTCCAGCTAGAGTGCAGTCGGCAGGAGGGAAGTGGTACGTTCTTGTCATGGTCGATAACTTCTCGAGGTTTTCTTGGGTGTTTTTCTTAGCCTCGAAGGTTGAAACGTTCAGTCATTTTTGGGGTCTTTTTAGTAGGCTTTCTGTCGAGCTCCCGGATGCCTTACGAGCGATCTGTGGTGATAATGGCACGAAGTTCAAGAATTCCTATTTTGAGAAGTTCTACGATGAAACAGGTGTAGAGCATCAGTTATCTTCTCCTCATGTCCCCCAGCAAAATGACGTCGTGGAGAGGAAGAACCGTACCTTGGTCGAGATGGCCAGGACGATGCTTGATGAGTACTCTACACTGAGGAAGTTTTGGGTTGAGGCTATAGCAACCGCGTGCCATGTTTCCAACAGAGTTTTTCTGAGGGCACACTTGCATCGCACCTCTTATGAGTTGAGATATGGGCGAAAGCCCAGCGTCTCGCATTTTCGCGTGTTTGGTTGCAAATGCTTTATTTTGAAGTCCGGGAACATAGATAAGTTTGTGTCACGATCGTGTGATGTGATTTTTCTAGGGTACTCGACTTCTTCGCGGGCGTATAGGGTCTAGAACTACAGGTCTAGTAAAATGGTAGAAACCTGTGAGGTGACATTCGATGAGGCCAGTCTGGGGACTAGGCCCGATATCTCAGGTTCTGTAGAGTAGTTTGAGACTATCTTTGTGGATGATGAGGAGGTTGGAGGTGAGGGTTGTCTACCCAATCCAGTTCCTCCTCCCCTCAAGGTGCCTGCCTCTTCCACCGCACCTCGTGGAGATCAGCCCATTCCTTCCGCCTTTTTTGGAGCTAGTGGCTCTGTTCCTACCTCGTTAGCTCATGAGGTAGAGGCCACTTCTTCTTCTCATCCAGGACCTCCCCATCATATCCAAAAAGATCATCCTTCAGAGCAGATAATTGCAGATCTCTTTGAGCGTGTCACACGCTCAAAGTCTGGCATGTCTCACTTCTGTCTCCCTCTGCCTTTGTTGCCTCTTTCGAGCCCAAGGATGTTAGTCATGCTCTCTCTGATGAGTCTTGGGTCAATACCATTCATGAGGAGTTAGAGAACTTTGAAAGAAACAAGGTCTGATCGCTTGTTGAGCCCCCTAGAGGTCATAATGTCATAGGTACCAAGTGGGTGTTCAAAAACAATCAGAGTGAGGATGGGGTAGTCATTCGAAACAAGGCTAGATTGGTAGCTCAGGGTTTCTCCCAGGTTGAGGGCCTAGATTTTGAGGAGACCTTTGCCCCTGTAGCTAGGCTAGAGGCCATTAGGATCTTGCTTGCATTCGCAGCGTCTAAGGGCTTCAAGCTTTACCAGATGGATATAAAGAGTGCCTTCCCCAATGGGTTTATTGAGGAAGAGGTCTATGTTAGGCAGGCTCCAGGTTTCGAGAACCCCAAATACTCAAACCATGTCTACAAGCTTTCCAAAGCCCTGTATGGACTTAAGCAAGCCCCTAGAGCTTGGTATGAGAGGCTTAAGTCCTATCTGTTGAGTCATGGGTTTGAGATGGGTAAGGTAGACAAGACCTTGTTCATTCGCAGGCATAGCAATGATCTTCTACTCGTCCAGATTTATGTGGATGATATCATCTTTGACGGCTCTTCTCATACTCTTGTTTCCCAGTTCTCGGATGTCATGAGCACAGAGTTTGAGATAAGCATGATGGGTGAGTTGACCTTCTTCCTTGGATTCCAGATCAAGCAGACTCGGGAGGGTACCTTCTTGCATCAGGGTAAGTACACATGAGACCTCCTGAGACACTTTGATTTGAGTGATGGCAAGCCGGTGTCAACTCCGATGGCATCATCAGCTTCACTTGATCCAGATGAGGATGGCGAGCCAGTTGATCAAAAAGAGTACAGAAGCATGGTTAGTTATAGACAGTGTTCCACTCTTTTGTGATAACACTTCTGCTATTAACTTGCCAAAACCCAGTGCAGCATTCCCGGACTAAGCACATTGATATCAGATATCACTTCCTTAGAGACCATATGGAGAAGGGTGACATAGTGCTCTAATTTGTGGAGAGTGACCACCAGTTGGCAGATATCTTTACCAAGCCGTTGGATAGCTCTAGGTTTTCAGCCCTGCGGGGAGAGCTTGGGGTGGTCTGTCCGTATGGATTGTTGTGAGGGGGAGCTTTGTGCTTTATGTTTTATCTTGCTTATATGCTTCTGTCTCTTTTTGTTGCATTGCATGAGGGTGCATTCGGGTTAGTCCTTCTAGCAAAGATTAGAGTGGTTCTCTTGTCTAGATGCTTAGATTTCTTTCTCTCATCTTGTGGTTCTAGGATGCTGCTTATTAACTGTTTCTCTTCTCACTAGGTTGAGCTCACTCACTTCTTATAGGTTCTAGAAAGGGTTGGGACACCCTTGAGTAGACAGGGAACGTGTTTGCTCCTTAGTGTTTAGAAGATCAGCTGATAGTCCTAGAGTTATATGGGTTAGATGAGTGTCAGTATGAGCCTTAGTATCCTCTATATCTTATCTATGCTTTAAGGACTGCCTTTTCTTATTTTCTTGCCAGCTTCTTGTTTTATTGCTTTGGTTCAGGGGTAGTTCATTTGGGTATGCTAGAATTTAATTTTGTCATAACTCAACTTGAACTAAAGTTGCATCTCATGTTGAGGGGGAGCTGGATTTTCTTTCATTTCATTCTGCATTGTAATATAACTACATTGAGCCTTGATTATTATCCTTATGACATGAATCAATGCATTACATCTTGCCATGATCTGTGCTAATTTGCTAGATTTATCATGACTTTATATGTGTAGTCTAGACTTTGCCATGATAAGTTGATTAAAAATGCACAACTTGAATTAAATCATGTCATGTTAGCTCTTGAGACTAGTCTGTCTTTAGTTATCCACTTATGATTCATGCCATGTCAAATAGGCTGAGTTGAGTCTTGAATCTTTATTGAGTTTTAGATTGAGCTATGTTAGTTTTTTATGAAGCATGAGTTTTTATTAACTTCTTGTTCTTGCACTAAATTCAGTAAAAGCAAAAAGATCTCTTTTGTGCGAAAGAACTGATCTCACCAATTCTTTCTCTTGAGACTGCTTGCCATTGCACTAGGCATGAACTCGGGGGGAGTTTTGGTTGACCAAGATCACTTCTTAAGCTTATTGCTTGGAGTGGTCGCATAAGCCTTGAGATCTAGCACATGACTAAAATAAAATTTTGGTTGGAAACAACCATGAGATTTTTTAAAGGAAAAATATGTCAATTGTGCTAAATTTGCTTAATTACACAAAAAGATCGAGTACTTGAACAAATGATTTATTCTTGAACTTGTAGCACTCTAAATTGCCTCAATTCTAGCTTCTTGGTTCCACTTAGATTATTGACATGGCTTGCATCATCTTTGGATACCTCTAGCTAGACTATGATCATGGATAACTTGCCATGCTAAGAAATTCGACTAATTTTCAGATTATGACTTATTTGGTTTAGCTTGATTATACATATCTTGTCATGATCTTGATAGCATTCATATGCGTTATGGCTTGGTGTAATACTCAAAAGGTCATTTTGGATACTCTTCATGGCTCCAAATGCTTAGAATGAATAATATTCAGTCATTTCACTCACATCATGCTTTATTCTCTCCTTTGCATCTTGATGATTTTATTGCCAAAAGGGGGAGAATATTGGAGAAAAAGCCAATTTCTGGAGCTTTTGAGGAAAACTTGTTCTTTCTGTTTTTGCTCCTTTTGTCAACATGGTCTTGAGTCTCTTTGTTCTTCTTTCAGACCATGTATGACTTTCAAAACAAACTCAACTTTATGTTTTTTCTGTGTTTGTCAACATACTCATCAAGGGGGAGATTGAGAGACCATGTGGAGGTGTCCCCATGTTTGTGATGAGTAATTGACTCGTGTTCTGGAAAGTTTGAGTTTGATTTGGTTGGTTCGCACCAAGTCGGTGCATGGCGCAGTCTAGTTCGGTTGGACTTGGTCGAACGCGGTCGGACGTGCTTAGGTCACTTGTTCTTTTTCCCGATTGGTCCATTTGGGTATTTATGCTTGAGTACCTTCTTTTGATGGTAATGTTGATTATATTGTTTCGAGCGGTGCTATGTGATGGTTTCTTGTCTATGATGGCTGCAAGACTTTTTGGTGGAGTCGTGGCGAGGCATGGGATGACCGGACTAGGCATGGGCGGTGCTGAGGTCAAAGCGGTCGGGAGATGCTGAAGACGACGAGGACTCAAAGTGGTTGCGAGGCGTCGACAGCGAGAGAAGAGGAAGCTTCCAGGAAGGTGCGACAAAGGCATTTCGGTAAAATGCGCAAGGCTGCAAAATAGAAGCGGTTTCAGTTGAAGACAACGGGTTGGAGACCCATTAGTGGAAGAGAGGGTTTTGGGTTTGGAGGAGGCATGTTTGGTTTCCCTCCAATCCTGGTTGTTTTGGCTCCTTGCTTTGTGTGAGGTGTTGGGAGTGCATTCTGGACTGCAATTCTTGATTTGCTATTTGAGGATGTGAGCTCCTCTATTTAGTTATTGGGAGTTGGTAGTGCAGGATAGCTCAAGTAGTAAAGTTGTGTTCTTTCTTCTCTGTGTGAGCTCAAGGAAGAGTGTTTTCTGCTTGTGTGTGTGTGTGTGAGTGCTTACAGGATGTGAGTTCTTACGTTGTGAGCCCAGGTTGTGAACCATGTAGTGAGAGGGCTGTAGACACTCAATCATGTAATCATTCCTCTCTATGAATCCATTTGAGAACCCTAATGCTTGAGCTGTTTTGGATTATTGTATTTCTTTGTTCTTTAGTTTCTCTCATTTGTAGCTCTCTATTCTTCTCTGGTTGAAATGGTTTGATGATGATTCTTTGCTCAGGTAGCTGAATCCTTCTTCCTCTAAGTTGGGAAATCCTCAAGGCCATTTGGGCACTCTATTTACAAGAGCAAAAGGATTAATCAAAGACTTATTTCATTTTTCTGTTCTGAGCTAGAGCTTCCTCTGTTTCTCAATTTCTAGGGTTTACCTTTTCATAGACAGAGGAACTATGGTTCTTTGTGGTTTCGGCTAGGAAGGCCCTCTTCCTGTTCTATTTTTGTCTTCAGAGGTTGACCACTAGCTACAAATTAATTTCCTCAACCAAAAGATGCTAGGCTCTCAAGATTTGCAAAAATCAGATTTCTGGGAGCAACTTCCTTTGTTTTCTAGGGTTCATTGTTTCTAGAGGCAAAGCAATCTAGTTTTTGCTCTCAATCTTTGTTCGGCAATTTAACATTTCCTAGATTTTCCAGTCAATCAATTTCTCCTTCAGTTCCTCTGCTTAGGTACAACTTTCTTTGATTTGGTAGCCCTGTCTGCTCTAGACCGAATGTCTGAATTTGGGGTTTCCTGTTTGATCTACAGAAGTTCAGTTCTTTCAGTCGAACAGGTGATTCTTTGTCAGATTTTCAGCCAAGCCATTCTTTTGGTCTGATTTTTCTCTCCCTAAGGTTAGTAGAATATTTAGGTTGAAGTTCTGTCCTTTTGATCTAAGAAGCTCAAGGATCGTTCGATCTTTCATATGTTTCTCCTCTATCCTCAGTATTTACTGTACAGGCAGGAGTCAGTCAGTTTCTTCTGTGGTGTCGGACTATTTTTTTATTTTTCCCTTCTTTCGGTTTGATTTTCTCTTCTGTCTTTATTTTTTGCTGCAGTTTCTATTTTTCGTAGTGTCTGGCCTGTTCAATTTTCAGTCAAGTACCTGCTGCAGTTTTTTTTTCGGTTGGTTTGTCTTTGTTCTGTTTTTCGGATTTCAGTCTTCTTTCGGTTCTCTTGGCCCCTTCTTCAGACTACTTCCAGCTGCTGTTTTAGTTTTTGGTCAAGCTAGTCAGTGGCTTTTGGTCTTTATGGTTCTTTCGGCAAATCCAGATCAGAACTTGTTGCTTCCGATCTGATTTGTTTCTTCAGAGAAATATTTGTCAATCTGCTTTTTGCTTCTTTAGTGATCAATCAATTTCTTAATTGGCTTTTCTGTTTTGGTCTGAATCAGTCCTTCAGTTCTGACAGCCCTGGACTGCTCTCAAGTCTTCTTTCCTGTTATGTGCTCTTCCTTGCATTTTTCAGTTAGTTTCAATTTTTCTTGCATCAGTCTGCCTTCAGCCAAGTGCATTTCTTCAGTGAAGTTTTTGTTAGTATAGTTTTCCAGAAAGCATAAATCGTCTTCTTCATAGCTTTTATAGCTATCGGAGAGAAGAGATCAATGTGGATACTTTGGGCGATTTTTAAAATGCACCATTCACCCCCCCTTTGTTGCCATTTTCGATCCTACATATGTTTTATCTTGCTTAGTTGCTTAGACTTTTCCTCTCATCTTGTGATTCTAGGTTGTTGCTTATTAGCTGGGTCTCTTCTCACTAGGTTAAGTTTACTCACTTCTTATAGGTTTAGCAAGGGTTGGGCCACCCTTGGGTAGACAGGGAACATGTTTACTCTCTAGTGTGTTAGAAGTCCAACTGATAGTCCTAGAGTCGTATGGGGTAGATGACAGTCAATCTAAGCTATAGTATTCTCTGTATCTTATCTATGCTTCAAGGACTGCCTTTTCTGATTTCTTCACCAGCCTCTCATAGTTATTGTTTTGGTTCAGGGGGAGTTCATTTGGGAGCTTCTAGAGCTTAATATTGACATAACTCAACTTGAACTAAAAATGCATCACATGTTGAGGTGGAGCAGGATTTTCTTGCATTTCAGCATTCTGCATTGTAATATAACTACATGGAGCCTTGTCTATTATCCTTATATGACATGTTTACAATGCATTACATCTTGCCATGACTTGTGCTTAATTGCTAGATTTATCATGTCTTTATATGTGTCGTCAAGCCTTTGCCATTGATAAGTTGATTAAACATGCACAACTTGAATTAAGACATGTCTTGTTAGCTCTCGACACTAGTCTATCTTTAGTTATCCTTTTATGATTCATGCCATGTCAAATAGGCTGAGTTGAGTCTTGAATCTTTACTGAGCTTTAGATTGAGCTATGATAGGTTCTTGATGAAGCATGAGTTAGTACAACTGTTTAAGAAAGCAAAAAGATCTCTTTTGTGTGCAAAAGAACTGATCTCATGAGACTGCTTGCCATTGCACTAGGCATAAACTCAGGGGGAGTTTTGGATGACCAAGATCATCTCCTTAAGCTTCTTGCTTGGAGTGGTCGCATAAGGCTTGAGATCTAGCATATGACTAAAATTTTGGTTGGAAACAACCATGAGTTTCAAAGAAAAATATGTCAATTATGCTAAATTTGCTTAACTACACAAAAAGACTAAAGTGCTTGAACAAATGATTAATTCTTGAACTTGTAGCACTCTAAATTGACTCAATTCTAGCTTCTTAGTTCCACTTAGATTATTGACATGGCTTGCATCATTCTTGGATACCTTTAGCTAGACTATACTCTTGAATGGCTTGACATGCTAAGAAATTCATCTAATTTTCAGATTATTACATATGTGGCTTGGCTTGATTATGCATATCTTGTTATGATCTTGATAGCATTTATATGTGTTATGACTTGGTGTAATACTCGATGGTCATTTTGGATAATCTTCATGGCTCTATTTGCTTAGCATGAATAATATTCACTCTCACACCATGCTATATTCTCTCTTTTGCATCTTGATGATTTTATTGCCAAAAGGGGAGAATATTGGAGAAAAAGCCTCTTTTCGGGAGCTTGGGAGCTTTTGAGGAAAACATGCTCTTTCTTTTGCTCCTTTTGTCAACATGGTCATTAGCGTCATTGTCTTTCTCCTGGACCATGTATGACTTTCAAACAAACTCAACTTTATGCGCTTTTTCTATGTTTGTCAATATACTCATCAAGGGGGGGATTGAGAGACCATGTGGAGGTATCCCCATATTTGTGATGAGTAATTGACAGTTGGTTTAGAGAGTTTGAGTTTGTTTTGGGTATTCTAGGGTTGAGTACCTTTCATTTATGCTATTATTGATTATGTTGTTTCGTGCGGTGCTATGTGACGGTTTGCTTGTCTGTGTGACTGTAGGACTTCAGAGCTAGGTCATGGTGAGGCGAGAAGGACCGGGACTAGGCACAGGAGGTGTTGAGGTCCAGACAGTCAGTGATGCCGAAGATGATCGAGGCTGCTGAGGTGGTTGTGAGTCGGGAGATGAGGAACCAAAGCTGGAGCTACTGGTGATGGACACGACGGGCAACGACGAGAGGACCGGGACTAGTCTCAGGGAGGAGTCGGAGGTCCAGACGGTTGGATGTCGGTTGCGGTCGTGTGCGACGAAACAGACCAGGACTAGACTCAGGTGGAGTCGGAGGTCTCGGTCGATGTCAGATGGACACGATAGCAGCGGCGAGGTGGACCGGGACTAGGCTCAGGGAGGAGCTGAGGTCTAGACGGTCAGGATGCCGGGTGTGGTCGTGTGCAGCAGAGCGGACTGGGACTAGACTCAGAGAGGAGTTGAGGTCCAGACGGTTAAGGTGCCGGTTGCGGGAAGCTTCCGGGAAGGCGCTTGAGGGGCAAATTGGAGATTTGACTCAAGTAGGTGGTTTCCTGGAAAGGGTTTCACCCTTGTCTCATTTGGATGAGAGGCATGGAGTGGAAGAGAGATGACACTTCTTGATTTGCTAATTGAGGATGGGAGTCCCTCTATTTAGCAAAGGGAATGGGGAGTGCAGAATGAAGCAACACTACTAGTTTTCAAGTCTAGGACAACGGAGCGAAATCGTTGCAATAGGGCCAAAATAGATGTAATATGTACCTATTGCAACACATCACTTCCGTTGGCAAGCGTGGCAAGTACTTGCGTGCTTAAAAGATTGCGCAACGGATTGTGGTTTCGTTGCAATAGCTATGGTTATTGCCATGCAATGTGTTGTGGCAATTGTTTGTTATTGCAACGAATGATGTCGTGGCGATATAGGCTATTGCCACAGCTGACTCCGTGGCAATAGCTTCTTTTGCCACGAAGTTTGGTCGTGGTAATAGTATCATTTGCCACGAAAACATTGCGTGGTAATAGGTTCTATTGGCACGCCAATGGTTCGTGGCAATAGACCCTATTGCCACGGAGAGCATTTCGTTGCAACAGAATATATTGCAATGGGAGGCGTTTCATTGCAGCACGTTTAATTGCCACTGTAGGCGTTTCGTTGCAATATGTTTTATTGCCACGGAAGGCGTTTCATTGCCATAAAGTTATTGCGACGAAATATATTTTGTGGCAAATAGATCCTATAGCAACGAACATTGTTCATGGCATATAGTGGAATCGCAACATAGTAGCGGCGTTGCAACAGCCTATCACAACTAAATACCAATTTTGCATACAGGTTTATCGCAACGGTAAAATTTGCGGTAGCATATTGAGCATATGATATTTTATTATAATTTGTTGTTGCAAATTAATAATCAAATTAGGAACACGGCTAGATCAAAAACACATATATTAATTCAACACATAATAATTTAAAAGTGCCACCACTCATGCAGGAATTACATATCAATCTCCAAACTTAAACTACAAAGTTTGTAACTAATAACAAAAGTACTATCACTTCCATTCCATTTGTCTTTGCTTCTTTGCCATGTTGAATTTCCTGACTCAACGATGCCACGACTCTATTTGCTCTGATCAAATTGTTTCATCCTGATAGAACATAAACAATAAAGAGGGACCTTAATGTGAGTATTGTCCAGCAGCATATACTTAAGTACATCATAGTGAGTATTTTAGCCATTATTGTTGTTTTCATGTTAATGCTTTAGCATCTATTACTAGCAATTCAGGACAGCTGTGATATCTCTTTGCCATGCAGAACATAATCTGAGAATGGAGTGTTGATGTAGTGTTGATGCAGTTGACAGCATTCCAATATCATGGCGACCGAGTACGTCGGCGTGGTCGACGCGTACCCGCATGTCAAGGCATGGTGGGATGGAATTCTGGCGAGGCCGTCGGTCAAGAAGGTGATAGCCGGCATGCCTCCGGACTTCGGCTACGCGAGTGGAAACATACCGTGATGCATGCATGTGTGTTAATTTGCAATGGTGATTCCATGTGCATTTCCAGTAAATTAATGGAGTAGCTCTCAGCACATTATGCCATTATTTTCTTTTTACCCTGCATACATACATACATATGTGTGTGTGTGTGTTTTCTGTGTTCCATGTTGTACACACTCGTTTCCAAATATCTATGTTGTACATTGTGTTCTATGCCATGGAAGTGTTCAGTGGATATAATCATTTGGTTTAAAATAATGCTTGACTTGGTAAAAAAAAAGGTCTCCAATAGCAGAATATCTGTCTTGAAGGGATCGAAAGCGAACAAAGTTAGGGCTGATTTTACGGCGCGCGGTTTGATCGATCAGTTCTTTCAATGCCATTGCAAGACGCGCAGCAGAAAAACTTGCCAATTTCCCTATACATGGCCACATGGCAAGATCTAAAATCCCAACGCATCATTGAACCCGGCGTCGTAGGCGACGTCGGCCTCGAAGTCACCGATCATGTCGTCGAGCATAATACACATAGTATTATGTAGTGTTTTAATATTTAATTAAGATTAAGGGACCTCATGGTTGTAAACCTTTAGAGGTTGCTCTTCGAGTACTCTGGTCGGAGAAATACTATGTGTGTTGTTTGATACATGATGATGTAAGAAAAAATTGATATTTATTATTCAGTTTGAGATCATATTTGATAGTATGCATCACTTTTATTTGGTTTTTCGTTGCAACGCACGGGCACCTTACTAGTACAATTATAATTGACAGTGGGGTACAATAGTCCGGTGGTAAACGCCTTGGCCTCCGAGCTAGGAGGTTGCTGGTTCGATTTCTCCACACCCCATGGTTTTTGTTTTTATTTTTTCTATTCTAATTTTTTATCCCTTCCTGTTTTGTCAAGTGAGACCTCCTCCACTGCGTTTTAGTTGTCACTTTTCAATTTTTTTATCTCCTCTAGAAATTAATAACTATAGATAATATAATTCCTTCACACCAATTCGGCCCTTGCGTTGAGCAGTTAGGCACACCAAAACAAGGCGTTGCAATAACAGATTATTGCCACGAACAATCATCATATATAGCAACAAATTTATTTCGTGGCAATACAAACTCATTTCATACGCATTGTATAGGAACCTTTTGCAACGCAATTGATGACTATGACAACGCAATAAAATTGTGGCAATATTGTCACCCACTCGCAACGAACTTCTATAAGGTGGCAATACCTCCTAACTATTGCCACGAATATCAATATTGTCACAACGCAAGACAACCGTGGCAATAAAGTCATATTACTCGCAACCATTTTTAAATGGTGGCGATAAAGCCACCTATTACAACGAATTCAATGACTATCGCAACGCAATATTTTAGAGGCAATACTGTGCACATATCGCCACGATTTTGGCAAAACGTTGCAATAGCACATACCTATTGCAACTAATTTAGTGTCGTTGCGATACGTTTCGTGGCTAAAGGATTGGAATCTAGTACTGCAAGCAATGGCCTATGTGTGCTTGAGCTGAGTAGAAGGAAGAGAGTGAGCAGTGTGCTCTGTGTGTCTCCTGCGAGAGGGTTCTTCTAGTGAGAAGCATGTAGTGTGTGTTCTCCTTGTTATCAACTGCGTATGGGGACGTAGTGAGTGGTTGTAAACCTTATGTAATCATTCCCAAAGATGAATCCATTTGAGTTATCATGAGCTTCAGTTTCTTTCTGTTTTCTTCTGTTCTCTGTTTGATTCTTTTGATTTGAGTAAATCTTGTTTGGAGAGATGGTTTTTGGGATTGCTCTATGATGGGAATATGTCTCAAGACCATTTGGTCAATTAGTTCCCAGAGCAAAATGATTGAATCAAAGAATCACTCTTTTCACTCTTCGTCAGTTTCCTCTGTTTTTCACTGTAGCTAGGGTTTGAAGGCAGGGCTTGGTTGAATCTTCTTATTTCCCTTCAATAGGTTGTGACCAGATGTGGGTTTTCAAGTCCTCATGTCATTGCTTAGCTAATTGCAAAAGTTCATGAGCAAAAGATGTGAGAATAATAAGTAATTTGGAAATTAGTTCATTCTCTGTCAAAGTTTCAGATTTTTTGTCAAAATCTTGATTCCTAGCTCTCTTGATGATTTCTTTGATTCCTAAGGTCCAATGATGTTTAGATCAAGTTCTTGCTGTTATGGCCTGAGAAGATCAGAAGCATTTCTCAAATTCCTTTGAAATCAGCAAGACTCAGTTCTTCAATTTTTTTCCAGTCGGCTGCTTTCTGTTTTTCTGCCTCTGCATGAATTAGGGCCGGTCAGACCGGATTTCCCATGGCGGTTAGACCACCAACCCTAGCGGTCTAACCGGCCATAACGCGGCGGTCTGACCGGCGTTATAGCAGCGGTCTGACTGGCTGGTCACCAGTGGTTAGACCATCCATGGGCGGTTAGACCGGCGGCGCCCAGGCGGTCTGACCGGTATGTCAAGTGCGGTCTGACCGGCCTACTGAGGTTGTTGTTGCTATTCTTTGTTTCTGTGCTAGGCAATTTGTTTCTTCTCTGTTGTTTTATGTATCATTTTTCTCCTCTGTATGTTTGAGGTGCTAGTGAGCATGAACTCTCTTTCTTCCTAGCTTTTGTAGCTTTTGGATAGAAGAAGTTTTGTGGATACTTGGGGGGCAAATTTTTAAGAGGCACCATTCCCACCCCCCCCCCCCTCTGTTGCCATATCCGATCCTACACAAAGAGGTATAACAACAAGCCTCCTATCTTTGATAGGAGTGACTATCCCTATTGGTAGACACGGGTGGTGATGTACATCGAGGCTCAAGGCTTAGCCATTTTGTTGTGTCTGGCGATGACGCTATTCTCAATGTTGTTCAGTTAGTTGAGGTTGAGGCAAATGCTAAGGCCACAACTTTCTGATCCAAGGCTTAAGAAGATTTGAGTTCAATCGAGTAGATCATCTTGCATCTGCATATGAGATCTAGACAACCCTCTTTGATTACCATGAGGGAACATCAATGCGTGAGAGTTGGTTCAAAGGGACTACTAGAAGCTGAAGATGGAACCTAGAGAGTCCATCGATTCCTTGTTTAGCAGATTCCACAAGATCCTAAGCGATCTGAGGTCTATTGGTGTGACCTATGCTAATACTGACAATATGACTCATGTTTTGAGTGCTCTTGACATGAGTGTTTGGGAGATAAAAGTTACATCCATCAGTGACAAGGTGAACTTGGCAACTGTGGTTGTGGATAAGTTATATTCATGCCTTAAGACCCATGAGATGGGTGTCATAGCCAAGAAATCTAAAAGTCTACAGACAATGGTTTTGTGGCTGATCCTCTCAAGAATGGCACTTCTTATGATAATGCTTCTTTTGGCTTTTCTTTGTCTTGTTTTTAAGCCATGAGCGATGAACAACTTGAGAACCTTTCCATAAATGATCTACTCTCATCACTCGCTGATCTACATTTAGTGTGTCTTGTGAGGCTTTGAAGCTAGAGGTGGATGTGCATAAGGAAAATATGCTAGAGCTAATAAGAGCTAAGCTTGTTAGTCTTGAGTCACCCTTGCCAAGAAGATGATTATTTGCAGAAAACCTTTGAAAAGTTATCTAGTGGGAAAAATAACTTAAAACTGATTCTAAATCAATCCAAGGTTGGCAAAGCCAATAGAGATTTAGGTTTCAACTCCTACGAGCATTCCAAGAGTCATCCTCCTAAGGTAGTGAATATAGTTGAGAGTGGAAAGTTTTGAGATCACCCCTCCTAAGCCTACTAAGATTGTGTTCAAGTCTGCAGGATTTGAAAAGCCTCCTTCTATCAATGTAGGTACTTCTACTTCAATAGGTACGATCCCCTCAAAAGGTCACATACCATTGCACTTTTTGTGAGAAAGATGGTAACATTGTAGAGTTCTATTTTAGACGTGTCAAGAAACTACGTTGTGATTGTGCTAAAGCATTACGAAGCTTCAGGATCTGTCCCGTCTAGCTAGTGTCCCTAGAATTGTCTTTAGACCTCACTTTGTAGATTGGTTCTTTGATTATAGATATAGATGGATACATAAAAAAAATACTTATCTTGCTTTGACTTGCCCGTATTGTTTGGGGGCATGGAGTTATGTAGTACTGTAAGTGTTCATCTTCCTCTGCTCGAAGGTGGCCTCGTCCATGAGCTTCCAACACTATTAGGTGTTGTATTTAATCATCGGGACACATCTTCATCATGCTTTCGCAAGTCTTGTTAGCCATCAACCAAGGATGCTTGTCGAGATGTACGTAGTAATTAACGTAGTCATTATAGTTGCCGATCACAATGTTTCTAGTCAATGAACTCTTGCCACACCATGGATTCTGTGAGCCTCATCACGCAGCTGTTCTCTCTGTTTCTGGCTTGTAGACATATAGTAATCCACATGCATGGTACGATATATGTATATTGGCACTGTTTCTGGCTTGTAGACATATAGTAATCCACATGCATGGTACGATATATGTATATTGGCACGTTAGGTGTAGTCAGTTTTTTTCTGTACGGATGGTAGTATTTGAATCGGACCAGCTCATCTTTGTTTGCTTTATATTATTTTTTTTCCTAATCAGTGCTATCATGAACTTATATTCGGATGCCAATATGACTATGGTTTATGATGTCAATGAAGCTTTAGATTTATTTTCTTTTTCTGATGCTGTCATTGTAGGGCTAGATTTTTTTTCTTTTTTTTAGTAACGTGAGAATTTCTAGCCTTTTTTCTTAGATTTATATGGTAATTTATAGCCTTTTTACCTCCTACTTAACATGGAGGCTTTGGAGGAACCTCTAATTAGTAGCAGCAGGTAGATTGATCTATTTGATCAGCTTGTCCGTTTCCTAATCTGTTTGCATGAAGTGTATTACTAGTCAATGTCCTTTTCCGATACGTGAAGACATGGCACGTGGTTGGCTGCATGAGGGCTGTGTATTCTACTATTTCAATACGTGAAGAAGACATGGCACGTGGTTGGCATCCTGGAACCCTTTTGTGGCTGCACGAGGTGCACGAGGGTTGTGTGGAATCAAGTTGAATTTGGATAGATATTGTTTATATTGATTCGTTATCTATATTTTTCTTAGATTAGAGTATATAAGTATATATATGGCTATATATATAGAACGGGAGTGTGACTGGGTGGCCGAGAGACGGAGAGAGAACGAGAGTTAATGGCCTGGTCGGTGGGTGGCCACGGGCTGGGTGCCTGGGCTGGCTGCTAGCCTTGTGGAAAAGTGTCAGATATCCGGTCAGATACTATTCGAAAAACTATTTATCGATGTTGTTCGATTGGGTAACAGTCTTTTCAATTTTGCTACTAAATCAGAATAAAACTATCTGGTACTTCTGAATCCAACTGGATACTAAACTCGCTTCCCGAATCTGGTACCAATCGGATTCGGTACCAGATCGAACGAGAATTACCCGAGCCATTTGCACCCTAGCGTATCCTATATGTCCTTTTTCAATAGAGAACGACTACAACACGCTATACCGTTCGGATCTTATCCGAATAGTATAGCATCCAACCGTCCATCTCATCCTCCTACAGGCAATTACTTTGTATGCTCATCCTCTCAGTCTAGCCATCGTCCTTACTCATCCCCACACCGCACCCTCCTTTGTCGTCCGCGTAGAGCAAGTGTGCCATCCTCTCAGCGTGCACAAAAACCTCGTTGTCCTTCCTCATCCCTGCACTATGCCGTCCTTCCTCATCCTCACAATGTGCCCTCCTCCTCCGTTGCTCGCGCGGAGCGTGAGCGCGAGCGACACCGTCCCCTTCGGGGCATGCAAAACCTCACCATCCTTCCTCATCCCCGCACCGCGCCATCCTTCCTCCTGCATTGCACGCGCAGAGCTCGAGCAACACCGTCCTAGCCGAAACCCTGTCCCTGCCATCCTCTCCCATTCACACACATGAAGCGTGAGCAACGCCGTCCTCATCCATTTCGAATCCTCTCATCGCCAGCTTCAGTCACCGTCTTCAACTCAGGCGTGCTTGGAAACGTTGTCATCAATCTCCCAAGCCTATTACTCCATCATGTCTTAGGCAAGATTCATGCTTTTCTCCCTCCCAAAAAATTCTTGTTTGCATGCATGGTGTTCGACAAAATGTATGACTTCATTCTATTTGAAATTCTTTTAGTTTGGTGTTTCTTGTAGTGTTTCGCTTGATATCCGTGCTTAAAATTTGTCCATTTGATGTACATGCAGGTCATTCTGCCTATGGTCACGGTGTCGACATGACCTTGGATAGGATTGGAGCAGCATAAGATAATGAATTAAATGATGTCTTTGCAGAAGCTTTATTGGCCACAAGTAATGATCAAAGGGATAGAGATGCAGACAATAAAGAAATGGATCGATAAGACGAAGATGCAGACTGTGTCAGCTCACAACCTGCGAAACCCCATGTTGGCATGGAGTTCTTCACCAGAGAGGAAGCGCAAAAGTATTACAATGATTATTAATTTACTGGATTTGGAACAAAGGTTTAAGTAACACCAAGAACCCAGGAACCAAGGTTCAATTGCCTGCTTCCGTAGCTCCCTCATGAACCCAGGAACTCGACCGAAGTAGTGCCATAGCTAGCCAAGCCCCATAGCTCATCAGTCATCGAATCCCTTGCTGGCCGAAGCTACCTCACCATGGCCAGCTCGCTGGGAGCATCCCCAGTGCAAACCGTCACCACTCAAGCCATCTCGACCACCCCTAGATGGATAAATGGCCACCAATTTCATGGATAATCCCCTCTGTACCTCCTATGCCCTCAAACATCATTCCGACTTCTTGACCTCGCCGCCAGCAAACGCCGCCTTCCCCGTCCTTGCTGACCTCAAAAATGGAACCCTCTAGGCCCCAGGAGTCCATCCATGGTACCAGATTCCGTCGCAAATCCCTACAATGCCTCCTAAATCCGCTACAATGCCTCCTAAATCCGCTACCATTTTGCCTGTGACTTTGTCCGGTAGCACTCAAACCGGGCATGTGAACAGGTTCGCCGCAATGAATAGTAAATACCCATAATTAATAGTGGAAGATGACAAAACCCGAAAATGCAAATTTATACCCAATTTGACCGATTTGAGCCCGCCACCCATTTCTCATTCAACCCCTCCTAAAAGTTAGTCCTTGAAGAGCCTGGACCTTGCTTTGCGAGCAATAGTGTCAAGAAGGAGAAACCAAGGACCTAGTAGCACAAGCGTTGACTTGTCAAACCTGGTGTAATAGCTGCTCAAATCGATTGAATATCTACAAATTATTGGGATTCCAGAAAGGAATAGCCCACGTGTATGAAAAAGTGGTATGGAAGCGGTTAAACCATACTTAAAAAAGGTAGGATTACACGGGAGTCGAGTCGCGCTTTCTGCGTTGCCCAGTGGAATGCCGACTACCTGTGTTTCCTAGTCCCTACCGGGTAGAGGCTATACAAATAGATGAGAAGTGAAAAACATTGTTTTCTTGAACCAGGACGCGGGAGTTAAGAAATCTTGTGGGTAAGTTGGGCAGCTCTGCAGAGTCAAGTTTAATGGTATTCGAATACACCATGCTTCCGGTAAATAAAGCTATGTTTAATGAGTGATTCCAATAGCGAAGCATAAGTAGATTTTGAATGGTCTTGAAAATGTGGAAGTGTGTTAATCAAGTTTTGAAAACCTCTAAATTTCTTAAGAAGTTTATGATTTGATATTTTGTGTTTAAAAGCAAAGTGTTTACAAACAAAATCGCATCCACATAAAATAATAAACTACTTTACCCTATGTAGGGGCCCAGATTTTAACATCCGACATCCTCTGTGATTCCACCACACTATTCTCTGGATCAGTAGATAGTGCTCACATATTACAGTTCTGAACATCAAAGTACATATCATGCGGAAGCGTAAATATAGTAGTAAACTTACACATGAGCCGATTAGGCCGAAATCAATAAATTGCAGCAGCGGAAATGAAGCACACAGGTGGGACCCTTAGGACATGCCCACAGGCAGCCAACTTGAGGTTCGCGACCTAGCCCTTAACATCTTCATCTTTTTCGCCATCATGACCAAGAGCATTGTTAAAGCGTAGTGGTCTGATTCCCGATTCTGGATTTGTTGTGAAAGCGAGTGTGAGCACAAACCACCGTGCTCCGCGAGCTAATACACAGGATGCAAATTAATAGTATGCATGGCTTATCAAAGGAGAGGCTCGGGTTATTTTATTTGCCATAAATTGTTTTTAGAAATATTATTATTATTTAATCATAGTGTTATTATTGCTACCTAAACTCCACCTAACGATTACCATAATTGACTTCACCCACAAAAAATACATTTTCTTTATTGATTGTTGTCTAAGACTCCAAACAGCGAGTGACATTATTTAATTAATCCACCGAACACACACTTTCTATATTGAGTGTTGTCTAAAACTCCAAACAGCGAATATCATCAATTATACAATCCACCAATCAATTGCTGCCTAAATCCCCAAACAGTGAGTATCATAATTTATATAATCCACCGATCAATTGCTGCCTAAAACTCCAAACAGCTAGTGACATCATTTATCTAATCCACCGATCATACACTCATTGTTGCCTAAGACTCCAAACAGCGGGTGTCATCATTTATTTAATTCACCGAAATCATTTGTATTAGGACTTTCTAACAATTCAATCCTTTTGTTATTGATCTAAAACCATAATTTCCTCTTCCAATAATCAATCTTATTTTTCATTATCTAACTCTAACTAGTTCACTAGTATACCTCCACCAAGAATATCAGTGATCAAATCTACGATTCACTAGTATACATCCACCAAGAATATCATTGATCAAGATTATACTCCAATAATTGTTATCATTCCTCCAAATCCCCAAAAATTCAATTCATCCATCGAAAGTTTGATCAAATCCTATTAATCCTATTATCGCCAACATCTCCCAAGAATTTATATTAGTTATCCATGTTGTAATCCAGCAATTACCTTTGTACCCCCTAATTCTCCAAAAATCATTTAAATAATCTATCTAGCCTATATAATCATTTAGGCTTTACCAATTTATTTCTCCCAGAATTCACACTATCGTTTCTTTTTTTATGATCGACATGAACCCACCAACATCTTTAGGTGTTTACCTCAAACAGCCATCTTCTTTTCTTACGACTCTATTTATTCTTCCTGACATTTTATTTTGTGAGAAGTATTATCATTATTTGAAAATATAATACATAGAAATTTCCTTAGACTTACCAGTTTTGAACAAAATCATAATGTGTAAGAGAATGCAATATTAATAGCGATCCAGATTCCATCCACCATTACATGGTCTCTGCACCATATGCTAGACCTTCAGCATTATAGTCACTTGCATTATCACTGGGACGACACCCAGGGCAACACAAACCAGGGCTTTCCACTGCCCTCCACTTTTCCATTCCCACCCACAAAGTTTTTGAAATAGAACTATATCTAGTTAAGTTCCCATGCCCGCCCTTGACCGTGGGCACAGCTATTCGAATAGTTTTGACTCTGCAGAGTTTGCACATTTTACCCACAAGAGACAGTTTACTCGTTGCCCCGCACGATTCCTTAGTCGTGCGGTTGAGCGAACCATCACAGTAACCATTCAAAAGACCTCGCCCCTTCCATCATCTCACCCCTATGAGCTTGTCCCGCTTGCGGCAGGTCTCATAGGTTGTGCGGGATGTTCCCCTCCTATGCGCCTAGCAGCTGGCTACCCACACTACTAGCACGCCGCAGAAGAACTTCACCCTCTGCGGATGCCCCATTCAAGCCGTCACACAGACCGCCACTTGCACTACCTCATCTCCTCCACCGATGACGGTGATTTTCATTGTCCGATAAATTTACTAGGCCAAGTTGTACTTTACAGATTTGTGGTTGTACTTGTTTTACACAGGAGGTCATGACGAGATTTAGTCCTTAGGGTTATCTGGGCGGTTCTACCACAAACCACACTCTCGTGCACCCCTGCACCATACCCCAGAACCATCTGCCCAGATAAATAAGCAATTTGAGGTTTTGGAATATAAAATAACCATATCCAACATACACCAGTCATTTCCACCATGGCTGCCCAACCAAATTTTCTCATGATTAAAAGTGATGCTTGGGCGTTCTTGCGCCCATGAGTTTCTAAGCAATACTGAGCATGGCATATAATTGTGGACTTATTTTCGAAAGATTACTATTATAATTTTGTTAGGGTGACAAGGTTCACATGTTCAAATATTCCAAAGGAGGTGTAATATTAACCAAGTTAGATAATTGGTATTTCACTAGAATCCTAAATTGAACATGTATTTAAATATAAAATAACAGCATGCAATTTGATAATTTAAACAAAAGTAATTTGCAGAAAATGCAGGTTCAATATGATCAAAGTATTGACTCGCCTTGCACGGTTTACCGCGATCTTGAGCTCACTCAAAGCTGTCTCATTCGAAGGGTTGAGCTTCTGGTCTTTATCTTCACTTTGCTCGTGATCTCACTTGATCCCTTGATTCTTCAGGACTCCAATTTCTAATTACGTGCTAAACGACTGAATACAAATAAAGGCAAATAACTCAAAAGACCCATATAAATCCAAATAAACTCAATTTAGTTTTATTATGAGTTAATGGGTGATTCGGGTGGTTTGAGGCAAGGTCGGTGGTAGGATACGATGACTCAATCTTTTTTTTATTAATAATCCATTTTATTATTTTTGTATTTATCAAGGAATTATCATGCTCATTTTTTTGTTTACTAAATCTAACGATAAGGTTTAACTTATGGAATCTTATCATTTCGTCTATTAGTTTTAGTTTAAATTTATTTATTTGGGCAAAGCTGGTTATATAGGGTTATATTTTAATATTTGTTATTTAGCAAAATCTACCGCTAAGGTTTATTTAAGATGGCATGTTAAATATTGGACACCTATTTCAATTATTATTAAGGGTATATTTACTAAATTTGGACATTTAACCAAACCCACTTTTCTTTATGAAATTTTGGATAATTAACCAAAGTCATCTTTTATTAATACCTTTAATTAAGACTTAGATTTTTGTTAAATGTTCCAAACTACATTAGTTACTTATATATCCATTTAATCTATTATTAATTTTCAAATAATCTTATTTTATATCCTAATCAATATTTATTACATTCCCTATATTATTCCCTAATTTTCCATCATTTTTCTGGATTTAAACAGATGACAAAAAAAATAAAAACAAAAATCCAACTAAAGAGGCGGCCGCTGGAACTCGAACTCAGGACCTTCGGGTTGTATTTCTTATGTGCGCTGAGCTAGCCAAGTGGACTCTCGGTATTTCGCAATTGAGAGGGGGTTTTAAAAAAGAAGAAGCGAGTGCAGCAGTGGAGCTCAAACAAGGGAGTTAGCCGGCCGAAATAGGGGAGCGACCGGGGCGGGGCGAACGGAGGCGCTGCCGGCGGGGTTGGCCGGAGGGCTAGGGGAATCCACTAAAATGGATTAAGGGAGGTGTGGGGAAACTTTGGGAGGCGGCGCATTAGTCAGGGCGGTGACGAGGTGGGCCGGCGGCGAGGCTCGGTGGCCGGGGGCGGGGATGGAGCAGGGTGCCGGCGCCGGCGAGAATAAGGGGAAAAATAGAGGCACGCGTGAGCTGCAGGGATGGGAGGGGAAGCTTACCAAGCAATTGGCATGGCCAGAGAGGCACTAGGGAAGGCCGGCGGCGTGCATGGGCGGCGGCGGGAGCAAGTCGTCGTGGCCGGCTCTCTACAGTGAAAGGAAGCGCAGGGCGATGCTCAGGGAAGATTCGGGGTGTCGAGGGGCTACTCCCACTGCGGGGAATCGGACCGGGATTCGCCAAGGAAGGGGCGGAGGTAGTAATGGCGGCGGCGGTCGAAAATTGGGGAGAAGGGCAATGTGCGTGCTCTGGTGGATGATAGCTTAATTACTCCGGAGAGAGGGTAGCTGGGAGGTGGAGGCTCACTGCGATGCGTTTGCTGTTGGGAAGAATCGTTGAGGTGGCCGGTTTGCCAAGAAGAGGAGGCGGCCGGCGGGCTTGCGGCCGTGGGCGCTTGGTCCAGGTGGGGAGGGAAGTCGGGGTGAGCCTGAGGTATAAGTAGCGGGGAGGCGCCCGTAGGAGATCCTGTTGCCGGAGACCGCAGTACAAGCGACAGCATGGTGCGCAGGCGCGCCGAGGCACAACAGGACATGGGCGGAGGGCACAGGCAATGTGCGTGAGGGGATGGGGGCGGTTGGCTGACACCGTGCCGACACGGGAGCGCAGGCGAGGCGATGTGCACGTGCGCAAGGGTGTGACGCGCGCACATGTGCTGCGGGGCCGGCTGACGAAGCTGCGGTGTGGGGAGCAGTGAGAAGACGAGAAAAAGAAAGGGGAACGGAGGAAGAAGAGGCAGTGCAGTGGAGGGAGAGAAAATAAGGGGAGGAAGCGGGCCCGCGCGCAGAGAGGGGAGAAGGGGGAAAAGAGAGACCGAGTGATGGGAACGGGGTCCCGATCTTCCAACAGGTTCTGGATACGTTCGATTTGGTGGAGGCGCGACACAAATCGATCCGGCTTCCGAACGACACGTTCCGACCCCCGCAATCG
The DNA here is from genome assembly GCA_036346575.1 of Dendrocalamus sinicus. NCBI lineage: Eukaryota > Viridiplantae > Streptophyta > Magnoliopsida > Poales > Poaceae > Dendrocalamus > Dendrocalamus sinicus. The sequence continues at coordinate 6,130,216 of CM070658.1, forward strand.
CAGCACCACGTCTCCTCAGGTTATCAACCGTGCGCAGCCGGTTGACCTCGCCAAGAAGGCTAATCCTTGCCTGCGAATCGAAGAACACAAGCAAGAACAAGGAAAAACACAACTGAATTGCAGATGTATTGATTCAGCACTCGAAAGTTGGGGTCTCACAAACCGATGAACGGCGAAACTGTTCAAAGACAGAATTGATCTAAGCAAAACCCAAACCCTAATGGTGGGGGTGGCGGCTGGATATAAAGGAGTTAGGGGCATGCAAAACCCCTGGACGCGCCCCTAATGGGCTCCAACACGATACAAAGCCGATCGGCCCAAAAGACGGTGGCGCAGCACCCTGACAGATTCTGAACGCCCACTTGTTTCGACGATTCCCGTTGACTCAGAAGGAATTTTGACATGGGACCAAAGCCATTGGAAAGGTGGTCTTCTCAGATTTCCATACATATGTGGAACGTCCAAAACGGAGTCCGGATGCGATCTGGGCGTCCGTTTTAGTGCGGTCTGGTCCTGGACTCCGAATTGGATTCGAAGTCGGTTTGAGTTGGGCCTCCAACATGATTCGACCGCCCTTGCTGGACTTGTGCGTCTTGTAGCCCTTCTCCAAGTACTTCCAGGTCCTCTCCATGGTTCCTAATCATAATTAAATCATTAGGTAGCAATCTATTCTCGAATGAACAAAAGGAAGTACTTAGGAACGAGCTCACCTGTAAATTCAATTGTCGGGCGCGAGCTCTAGTGATTGGTCCTTGAATGTCAAGTGGAGGAGTGTTGTATGTATCCGAAGAAGTGATGTCCTCATCACCGAGGGGAGAAAGAGGGCCCGCGGGCAGTGAGATTGGGCGGGGACAGGGGCAGTAAAAGAGAGGGAGAAAGAGAGAGGGAAGAAAGGGGCCCCACATGTAAGTGAGTAGGAAAAAGGAAAAGGCGAGAAAAACAGAAAATCAAGGGATCAAACCAAATATTGAAATCTAAATTTTAAATTTAAACTTTTAACTTACCTTTAGATTTATTAATTTTAAGTGTTGCATGATTTTCAAAATTTTGAATTCTTGGCTTAATTATTTAAATGCGAACTTTTAATATTTGTTCGGCCATTTCTTTTCTTTACCTAGTTTTCAAATTTTAATTTGCACTTCGATTGTTTTTGAGACTTTAAGTTTGTCGTTGAATTTTGAATTTTAGGTTGTCGGGGTTAAACACCATTTAAATTATTTGTATTTATTTAGTTAATTTGAAATTCTTATGATTGCTATTTTGTGCTCAAGGATTATTTCTAGTTATTTATTGACTCAGCACAAAACTCAGGAAAACCCAAATGAGATTTCAGCAAAATTTTCAAATGCCAATAAGATGTAAATAAAAATTTTAAATTCTTCCCAATTTTTGAACATTCAAAATTTGAGGATTTTACACCCTATTCCATGGTAATCTCTTGTATATAGTTAAATAGCATTTCCCATGTGACTTGTTGAGTACGGTTGGTTGTGCTCATACTTGCTAAAATCATAAACAGAGAATGCTTGTCAAGAAAATGAAGGAGTTTATCAAGATGATGCCGAGCCCTACGGTATAGATGATGCCTGGTATTTGGGTTTATTCTACACTCAGGCCTGCCTGTGCAGTTTCTTTTGAAATGTAATTTGGGTTGTACACCCCAACTATGTAAAACTTGGCTGCTAAGCCTTAATTTTGTAATAAAGTTTGGTTTTTATGCTTAAGCTTGTCTTCGTAATGGTGTACACTCATCTATAGTACTCGTAGCTGAACAGTTCGGGGCAGTTGCGAGGATAATCTAATGTCCCCAGAAATAGGGGTGTTACAAGTGCTCACACCACCCTTTTCCTTTGTTTGGCCATCTGACAGTTACTTTTGTATAGCGACTTATAGCTGCAGTGTTTGCTTGTTGTTACACATATTACGAATATTCAATATAGCAAATTCATTGCTTATAAATTACAGGTCAACTATCTCCAAGGAAGCACTATTTGCAGATGCTCCTAGAGGTGGCCACTTTACAAACCAAGTTTGATACGGCGTGGCCCGATCTTGTTGAGTAGAACTGTGGATAAATAGTGCTTGAGGATGAATAATGCTAAGTTGTACACCACGCGCCAGTGCACAGACTTGCAGCTCTATGGATATTCGCCAACATGCACTTGGATGATCGCCACTAGACCACGAGCGGAGATCGCCAAGCCCTCCATTCCCAGCAGAAAAGCAAACTTGACCTTAGAAAGCAGAACGAACAATTGATCGCCTAATTCTCTCTCAGATGTCCTCGCATGAACTTTGTTATGAAAGAACAAGCAATAACTTGTGTTCTATTCTTTTGCATAAACGTGGTCTCCTAACAATGGGGGTCTATCCCTCAATATATAGTCTTAGCCTAAGGACTATTCAACACTAAATTTTCCATGTGGTACTATTTACGCACACGTGACTGTAACATGGCACTGGTCTTGGGACGGGTACTGTAGCACGGTACTGTTCATGATACTGTAGCGCGTACTGTTCATGGTACTGTAGTGCGGCCTGATGCTATTCACGCATGGCACTGTTCATGGGCCGATCACTGTTCATACCGTGGACTTGTGCTTCCTTGGATGACGGCTGTATATCCATGATCTCTATCCATCGCTGACTCTTCAAACCTGAGCACAAGTAAAATATTGTTTTTAGGTAGTATAAAATTCTCATTAAAATCAATAACATATTCATTAAGGAGAAAGTTCACCTGAGATTGTAATTTCTTGGCATGTGCTCTTGTTATTGGTCCAGTCGACAACTCGGGGCGTATATCATGAGCATTAGGTGGAGGAGAAGAAGGTGTTGTAGGGATGCCCTCATCATCCTCCCCCTCTTGAAAAGGTGTCGTCCTCGATGCTAGATCATCAGCCGCGAAGAACAGTGATAAATCAGCAACGTTGAATGCCGAGTTCATGCCATAGTGATCGCCTGGAAGCTCGATTTTGTACGCATTATCGTTAATCCGCTCAAGCACTTTGAAAGGTCCATCTCCTCATGGCAGCAACTTTGATTTGTGTCGATCTGGAAAGCGATCCTTGCGGTGGGCACTATAATTAGAAATTTAGAATAGATCTGGTGTAGGTGTTGTATGTGAGTATGTGTTAAAATGAGCAATGCTTGTATGTGAGTATTTGCTTCACATTATTCATCAATGATCACACATTGTCGGCTGTCCAACTGATAATTTTAGTGGAAAATCGTGCTTACTCTAGTTTTATTTTGATCATATCATTGCTCCTTTTAGAATTTAATCTGATTAACACATGCAATTCATCAATTAATGAAATGCTATTGCTTGGGCCTTGTTTTTCGCTGAATGAAAAAATTTGAACAGATTGACACAAGGGAAGATACTGCTTGGGACCTTGGGTAGCTGTAGATTTTTCCTTTGGATTATTCACTGGTGGAGTCTCAAATGTGAGTTATTGCAATAAGACATGTTACCCAGTCTCCCTCTTTTGACTTTGTAGTAAACTCATGAATCTTATATTTTATGATTTTTTTAGATCTTTGAGCTTTAAAAAATGAAGATATCTATAAATTCTGGAAAGATACAAAAGATAGCGTCCAGCTTGATGCCAGAACTGATTTCTAATGAAAGCCAAGTTTGGAATGAGACGAATTCTCTTTCCATTGACAATGAGCTACAACTGGTAGTGCACACACACAATGACAGTGGCACCCAAGTACGGAACCTCAAATGGATTACCCATTGTCTCTAATTACAGAAGATAATGGATCAGATGATGAATCCATTTATGATGTTGATTTGCTTTCGCATGATCCAGAAAAGAGAACTCCCATCACGGACTATAATGTCAATGACCAAGATGCAGTGAGAAGGAGATACATTTGCATTGGGACCATGTCAACCACGGACACATGATTTTTTCGAAAAAGAAATATTAGAGGCATGTGTCACTTCTTAGCTTGTTGGTTTGACCAATATAATCGGCTTAAGTATAGTGTGAAACAAGATGCTGCTTTCTGCTTCGTTTGTTACCTGTTCAAGGATAGAACTAATTGTGTTGGTGGAGATAGTTTTGTGAATGCGGAATTTAAAAATTGGAACCATAAAAATAGGTTTGATAAACATGTTGGAGCAAATACTAGTGCCCACAATCAAGCTCAAGAGAAATATAATTTATTCATTAAATCTAAAGCATCAATTGAGGAATCTTTTGCTTCAAACTCAAAACAACAAAAGGCTGTATACAAATGTCGCTTGACCTATTCAATTAAGTGTTTGAGATTTCTTTTGTGCCAAGGGTAGTTGAGAGGTTTCTCGGTATTGTTCATGTTGAAAACACTACTGCTTTGACACTTAAAGTAGCAATTGAGTCTTTGCTTATGGACCATTCATTGAGCTTGTCTATGGTCCGTGGGCAAGGATATAATGGAGCTAGTAATATGAAGGATCAAGTGAATGGTATAAATAAACTAATTGTAGATGAGTCTCCTTCAGCATATTATGTTCATTGTTTTACCCATCAACTTCAATTAACTCTTGTTGTTGTTGCTAAGGAGAATGGTGATTGTGTTTGGCCCTTTCAATAACTTGCATATTTTTTGAGTGCTCTTGGTATGTCTTGTAAAAAGATACAAATGCTTCGAGTAGCTCAAGCTCAACAAATTGTTGAAGCATTAGAATTGGGTGACATTGTAACTAGCCAAGGTTTGAATCAAAAGCTTGGCTTGGGTCGGCGGGTGATACTTATTTGGGATCATGCTACAAAATGTTATGCATGTTATCTATTTATATCCTTTAATCCAGCAAGTTCTTATAAAGATTGGAGAAGGTCACTCTTCAAGCACGGAGGTTATACATGCTCAAACTATGTTGACATCATTTGAATCAGTTGGATTTATTTTCATGGCACACTTATTGCTAACCATATTTGGGTACACAGATGACTTAAACAATGCTTTGCAAAGAGAGATCATGATGTTGTTAATACTATTGATCTCATTTATTTGACAAAGACTCAATTGTAGTTATTGTGGGAGGATGATGGGTGGGATTCTTTTCTTTGAGATGTCACTTCCTTTTGTGTGAAGCATGGCATCAAAGTTGCTCAAATGGACGGTTTCTATAAGCCGATTGTAAGATCCAAAAGGTTCTTCAAAAAAGTCAAAAATCTCCATCGCTTCCATGCTGAAATGTTCTTAAGTGTTATTGACAGACAGCTTTAAGAACTTAATGACATGTTTGTTAAGGTAAACATGGATTTGCTTCTTTGCATGGCATCATTCAATTCTACTGATTATTTGTTGCTTATGACAAGAACAACTTCGTTAGGCTTGCTCAGTTGTATCCTAAGGATTTCTCAAGCACAGAATTGATGCATCTTCTATTTCAACTTGTACACTTCATTATTGATATGCATAGAGATGAAAAGTTTAGAAAAGTGAACAACCTTTCTAAGTTCTCCATTATGCTTGTTCAAACAAAAAAGAACCTCAATTATGTAATATTTACAAGCTTCTGAAATTGGTGCTTATTCAACTAGTCAACTACTTTACAAAAGCAACACCACCATCAGCAGCGCACCTAGTCAACTACTTTACAAAAGCAACACCACCATCGCCACAGGTTACCCACCTAGACCATAGGATTTTTTTATGAATAATCTATTTTTATTCAAAATAATAGAAATATACCCTGCCGAAATTTTTTTTACAAAAATAGGCTCCAGTCGCCTAACCGTCAGGCGACTGGAGCCTATCACCCAATGGCTGCGTGATAGGCAAGCAATCCGTTGGCCGTTGGGCGAATTATCGCAGTTGCCGAATGGTCGGATGACTACAGTTGCTGTTGCCCATCGATTACGTGACTGCGCTTCTGAGAGACCATGTGGTGGTGCTCCCATGTGTATGATGAGTAATTGACATCAGTTTATGAGAGTCGAGTTTGGTTTGAGTGGTTCGGAGTCGAGTCGTTGCATGGTGCGACGGGCTCGGTCGGACTTGGTCATTCCTGGTCAAACGGGTTAGGATGCATATTCTGATATTTTGACAGGTTTGGACTTCAGTGTGTGTAAGTATGGTGTGTTTATACCATTTACGCTTTCATGTATCGAGCGGTGCTATGTGACGTGTTTCTTGTCTGTGTGACTGCAGGACGTCGAGTGGAGTCGTGGTGAGACACAGTGGACCGGACTAGGCGCAGGTGGCGCTGAGGTCAGAACGGTCGAGGATGTGTCAAAGACGACGTGGACTCGAGGTGGTTGCGAGGCGTGCGAGACAAGGAGCGCGGAAGCTTCCCGGAAGGTGCAGGAGGGGCGAAACGGGAATTTCGCAAGGCTGCACAAGCGGGAGCGGGCTCCGTTGGATTTAGCGGGCGTAACGGGGCGGAGACCCGTTAGCCGTGGGCTATAAATAGGTTGGAGGGGCTGCATGCCCACTTGAACACTTGAAGGGATTTTAGGGTTTCCTTTAGTCAAAATTGGCTTTAGAGTTTGTTTTGGCTTTAGGCTTTAGTTGTTGAGGGTTGTTGGTGGAGGCAGAGTTGTGTTCCCTCTGTGTCCCCTTCGATGGGTTTCTGAGACCTCTCTGTGTTGGTGTTCCTCCCAAGATGCATGTGTAGCTCTTGGTGTTCTTGAGGATTGAGAGGGTGAGGAGAGGGATTGAGTAGTGAATCCATGTAATCATTCCTCTTGTTCTAATGTCCATGCGTATGGGGATGTAGTTCCTTGTATCCCTTGTTATCTTTGAATGGTTGGAATGAAATTTGAAGTTCTTCTCCCGTGCTCTCTGTTTCCCTTCGATGCCTCATTTCTTGATTTCTTGAGTTTTTGAGTTCTTGTGTTTTTCTTGTTGAGAAGGCCCAAAATGGGTTGCTCTAGGTTGGGATGATTCTCCAAGATCATTTGATCGAGTTTCCCAAGAGCAAACTTCATTTAATCTCAAGATTTCATTTTTGAGGCTTCTCTGTTCTTCAGAGCTTTTCTAGGGTTTGGTTGAATTCTTGATTCTCTTAAGGAAATGCCCTGAGTTTTTGTCTGAGGAGTTCTATGGCTATTGCTAACATATCTGCAAAATCTCTTGGCCATAGGATCAAAGGTTGGGAAGCAATTTGATTTTTGGCTCGGGTCTTGCAAAATTTCATATTTTTACCCATAATCTGAAACTCTTGCTTTTTGGTTTGATTCTCTTGTTTCTCAGGGTCCCCTTACTATTTGGTACGTTGTAGTAAGGCTTTGGATCAAGGAGATTGAGAGCAAACCTTCAATTTAGCCAAAAATTCGAAGTTTCGGTCTGCTGCCTGAAAATTTCTGTTTGCTGTTTTTCTCGAGAGGTACTACCGCTCCTCGAGAGGTACTACCGCTTGTCCTAGCGGTACTACCGGTTATGTTCGGACCAGTCTGATCGGCAGCGTCAAAACGTTCGGACAAGTCCGATCTTCATGCGGTACTACCGCTCCTCGAGAGGTACTACCGCTCGTCCCAGCGGTACTACCGCTTGCAGCCAGATTTACGCTGAATTTGTTTTTCTTGATTGTTTCTTTCTGGATCTGGTTTTCTCTGCTATTGTTCTTCCTGTAAGTACTTGTCTTCTACCTTCATAGCTCCCATAGCTATTGGAGAAGAAGATATTTGTTGGGGGCGATTTTTTTAAAAGATCGACATTCACCCCCCTCTGTCGCCATTTCGGTCCTATAGCTTCCAGTCACCAAAGGGTTAGATAACTAGAAGCACAGATAAAAGGACCACACGGCCGAGGCCGCTAGATCGCGCAGTGAACAGAAGCGACAGAAGAGAGGACGGAAGAGAAAAGGAGAGGCGGAGGAGAGGAAAGAAAAGAGAGGAGAGAAGAGGAGAGGAGAGGGAGGAGGGGAGGAGAGGAGAGGAAGGAGGAGAGAGAGGAGAGGAAGAAGCGACTTTTGTGAGCTAATTTTTTTGTTGTATTTTAAATTTAGTATATGTAGTTGATAGTTTATTTAGTATTAGTATGAATACAAAATTGTAGATGTAGACAAAAAATAGTTTAACTTTAGTATAGAAAATTTAGTCAATGTAGTTTTAGAAAATTATCAGCCGTAGTAGCCTGTAGTTGTGTATAATTTTGAGATCCATCCAGAGGACCAGTGGACCCTCAACTTCGAGGAGTGGAATGTCATAAGGTCCTGCGAGATCTGGGAGGAGGACCGCCGCAAGGACAAGCAAATTGAGCATATACAACGGAAAATGAAAGCTCATCTCGAAGCGTGCATTCGTAGGGAGCGCCAGGCTCGCGAGAGGGAGCGTGAGAAAAAGAGGGAAATGGCGACCAAGGAAAAAAAAAGACCGCCAAGGAGTTCAACGCTGAGCTCGCAAGGAAGGGAAAATAGCCTTAGTCCACGCAGTAGGTCGTACGAGTAGTTGGGTTGGTTAGTCGCACTTGATGCTCTATGTTATGCATGTAATCAAACCCTACACGGCATGTTACTGCCAACTGTATTATGATGTTTATTTTAATTCAGACAAACTTATTTCCTCGTTTTTTCGCATTCAGTTATTCCCATAGCAACTCATCCAACAATATTAACTGACCAGTTTTCATCCGTATACGAATTCTTAGTAACATTACAATATCACTTACCCTCGTACTTACCGATCATTCTAAGTTTAATCGTTCTTAAAAAAAGTTTCACGAAGCTTTTTGCACTACAACAATATACAATGATCATAAACTCTTACAACGAATCCACCAGATTATCTCCCCGTCATAATCTACAAAATTCACAAAATGGATTAACCTACAATGCATCTTGCTTGTAATCGCTGCACAGCCGAGCGACTGCAAGTTGCTGTCACCCAGCCATAGGATGATAGGCTCCAGTCGCCCGACTGTCGGGCGACTAGAACCTGTCGCCCAACGGCTTATAGATAGCTTTATTGTCGTTTGGCCGTTGGGCGATAGGCTCTAGTTGCCCACGGTTAGGCGACTGGAGCTTACTTTTGTAAAAAAAAAATATTGGCGTGAGTATATTTCTGTTATTTCGAATAAAAAATGGATTATTCATAAAAAAATTCTAGACCATAGCGTACTCTATTTTCCTATTTACAAGCTTACAAACTACAGATTATTTCATAATGCTGTTTCATGATCTACAGCTGCTACCGAAGTTAGAACATACTTTGAAACGCCCATTGCACACTGATGGTAAAGACCTTGGTGCTCCTGAAAATAAGATAACGTATTCCTCTTATAGACATCTAAATATATATTGCTAGCGTATTCATCTACAATATAAAATTCACTGATTGTTTTGATTACCTCAAGTGATTCCAGCCGTCCCCAAGAAAGGCCTTCAGCTAAGAAGCGTTTATTCCAGGACAGGCCAACCGATTAGCCTTCTAAAAGGTAGGTGCTTCGCAGACGCAGTCATGTGCCAGATTTGCTACACTATCGATGACCATTTCTCATGATCGTAATCCGTTTGGTATCTGTAAAAAATTATCGCTACATAATATAGCACCCTCTGATCTTAGCCAGGAATCTGGACTGTGGTTCATTCTGTCTCCGCCTACGTTATTTGCCTGTGGTTTACCCGCTTCCCCAGCGCTTGGTACAAAGCTACTGCCTAGCTTCATTCCTACATAATACAATACTGCTCCGAACATTTACATGACTTACAACTTCTTGCTTTGGCTGTCAACGCGTCTTATCGTATCATTGCCAGAATACTGCTATCGTCTCTATACTTTGTATCACCAAGTTTCAATTGCCAGCACATACCTTAATCGCGCCTCTGATCTCTGGTCTTCACACAATGGACAGCGCCTTGCCTCCTCTTGACGTGATGCACAGCACAAACAGCACCGATGCCTGGCTTCTTCACGTGATGGACACATCATCCCAGCAAGAAAAGTCCTCTATCTCTGTCGTGATGCACCTGCTCCTGATGCCTCGCAAAGCGTGCTGGAGAGAAAAACACCAAGACAGCCAAAGTCGCCGGAGAGAAGCGATATTTTCCGCGGGAGCACAAAGCACTCTCGCTTTTTTGTTTTTTACTTTTTTACTCTCAACTAGAACTGATTACATGGATATCTTTTATACAGAGTAAACGACTATTTATATACGGCACAAACTCTACGTATCTAAAAGAAATAACAAATCAACTTTAGTATTCATAACTAATACTTCCTAAATACAAAACAAACTCTCCAAATTAAACATAACCTATCAAAACAAGATTAATTCTAACAATCAGCACCTATTCCCATTCCTACGGCAACGATCCGGTACAGCGCATACCACATGCTCCTTTCTGCTTCTACTCCGTTTACCGAAAGCAGAAACTCCACAAACCGAGTTCCATCACCAGGACAGGCACAACCTAACCACCGCCGCTTCTTCCCGTGGCCTAAAGGCTTACACCATATCACTTTCCGGATTTCACAATTTCCATTCAACATTAGCCAAAAGACACACGTATATCAGCTTTTACCAAACAAGCAGATATCAAAGTCATGTCCACCAAAGTTTTGCTTAACAGTTGCAAGGAGTAGACACACTTCCTCGCCCGTACACAGTATATATGATCTTGAGGATTCCGGCACGGACGTGCAAGGGACCCGCGAGGTATACATGCAAGTAAAGGAGTGCCAGCGCAGGTTAATTAGTGTGTGAATGGAATACGTGGTATAGCATGCAGCACGAGCCTGGACTTCCTCTTGACAGTGATACCAAACGACTCGGACATGTCGAGCTCTTGTGGTCTCGTGCCACCCGGAACTTGCCAGTCGAAGTGGTAGAGAAGGCTCGGAAGCACCAGCTCCATATTAGCGAGGCCAAGTGCCATGCCGGGGCACATCCTCTTGCCGGCGCCGAAGGGGATGAACTCCAAGTCGGCGCCCTTGAAGTCGGCATGGTTGGTCTCGAACCTCTCCGGCTTGAACGCCTCGGGGTCATCCCAGTACCTGCTGTCCCTCCCCATGGCCCAAGCATTCACAAGCACTTTCGTTCCCTCGGGTATGTCGTAGCCCATCACCTGACACGGCTCTCGGCACTGTCGAGGGAGCAGGAACGGAACTGGCGCGTGCAAGCGTAGCGTCTCCCTAATCACCAGGTGCAGGTAGCTTAGCTTGTCAACGTCTCCCTCGCTTAGCTTGTCTTGTCCTCTGAATGTCTCTCGCACCTCTGCTTGGGCCTTCCCTAGGACTTGTGGATTCCTCATTAAGTCATTAGCTCCGACATGGAGTTGTCGACGAGCAAAAAGCTCGAATTTTTTTGTACGGATAATCCATTTTTTATTCAAAATTACAGAAATATATCCGCGGGAAAATTTTTTACAACAATAGGCTCCAGTCGCCTAATGGTTGGGGCGACTGGAGCCTTTCACCCAACCATTGGGCGACTTCATGAAAGTCGCTCTACCCTCGAGCGACTGCATCCAGTCGCCCAACCATTGGGCGACTTTCATGCAGTCGCCCAATAGTTGGGCGACTGCACTCAGGACCCCGTGAATGTTTTAAATTTTTTTCAATTTGTAGTTTTAAACTGGTAAAAAATCTGCTGGAGTTGTAATAAAAGTTTATGTTCATTGTATGTTGTAGGTGTGTAAAATATTTTGGAAAAATTTTTTTAGGAACGATTGACCGTAGAACGATCGGTACATACGATGGTAAATGATATTTTGATGTTATTGAGAATTCGTCTCTGGGCTAGGATTGGGTTGAGAAGGATCGACAGGCTCAGCGGTCAGATTATCACAGACGGTTCTACATACAAACCGTCTATAATACTCTGTATCACAAGTTTTATATACCGATGCAATATAAACAATTAGTCTAAAAAGATAAAATAGCAAAGTTGTATATGGCTTATATATACTCATTTAAAAGGTTTCGACGAGATCTACAACTTTTCAGTTGAAGCAAAATCCAAATTCCGAAAGGAAGACTAAGAAAAAGGGCAAAAACAGAAACCAAAAACTTACGACGCAGGTTTGGGTCTAAAGATGACCGATTTTTGGGGTCTTGGAGGGCGACGGGTGCAAGCGAGTCATTTTTATTAGATCGGGCTCGTCGTTAGTTTTCCAACGAGTACAAGAACGTCGAAAACGGACACCGTATGCAAAAGTTATGCCCGTTTTACTGAAGGTGTGTCGGAAACAGACTGAAACTGCTATAACTTTTGATCCCGTGGCCGCAATTACTCAAAATTTTTTCTAGAGGCTATTGGATGTATGAAGAACAGCTCCACCAATTTTCACTATTTTTTGCGAAGGTTTGATGCACTTTCCAAATTCTCAGTAACATCAAAATATCACTTACCATCGTATGTACCAATTGTTCTATGGTCATTTGTTTCTAAAAAAAGTTTCCCAAAATTTTTTATACACCTACAACATGCAATGAACATAAACTTTTATTACAACTTCAGCAGATTTTTTACCAGTTTAAAACTAGAAAATTGACAAAATTTAAAACATTCACGTGATCCTGAGTGCAGTCGCCCAACTATTGGGCGACTGCATGAAAGTCGCCCAATGGTTGGGCGACTGGATGCAGTCGCTCGAGGGTAGAGCGACTTTCATGAAGTCGCCCAGTGGTTGGGCGAAAGGCTCCAGTCGCCTAATGGTACCATTAGGCGACTGGAGCCTATTCTTGTAAAAAAATTTCTCGTAGGTATATTTCTGTAATTTTGAATAAAAAATGGATTATCCGTACAAAAAAGTCCAAAAAGCTCCTGGCATTCGTATAGCATAAGAGGAAATTTGGTTACGACAACTTCGTTTTAACAACAATTAGGATTGTATGTTCAAAAACAACTAGTATCACAATAGAGATTCAAAATAGTCCTATACCACCACCATTTCTAAATAGATGTCGCCTTAGAGCATCCACACTGTTCTCTATATTTAGCCAACGCCAACCAATAGAAAAATGAAAGAAATTAGTGAAAAAGGGATGGATGGAGTGCTAACTTTTTTTCTAATTTTTTATTATAGTTGTGGGTCCAATCTTAGAGGCAATAGTAGTTTCTATACTGTTAGATTATATGGATGGTCGTGAGTTTAATGATGATGAATAATTGAAATTTCGATTGCTTTAAAATTTGCGTTTGTGAAAGTTTCGATCAATCACATTTGAAGACTTCGACTCCGAGTGGTTTCGATTGGGTCCGAGTAGTTTTGATCGGCTCCGAGTGGTTCCAATCAAGTCCAAGTAGGATCGGACAGCGTTCTAGTAGCATTAGAGTATAAGACAATGCTCGAGTAGCTTTGGGGTATCGAATGGTGTTCTAGTGGCATCAGAGCATTGAACGGCGTTTGAGTTCCATAGAAGTATCAGATGGTGTTCAAGTGGCATTGGAGGATCGAACGGTGTTCGAGCAGGGTACCCAAGCCTCGAGTGGTACCGCTTTGGATTCGAGCAGTGAGGTCAAAGATTTTGAGAACTAAGTAGTCGAATGCCTCAAATCAAAGATCTCGGAGTCGAAGAACATACATTCATAGCTACAACGATTCGGTCAGAGCTACAATATTTAGATGAACAGTGATCGGAGTTGAACATCACTCGGAAGAAGTACTGTAGCAACAGTGATGTAGTCGGGTACTCAGAAAAGTATTGTAGTAGTGGTCAGTACTCGAAAGTTGTTAGTTGAAAGATCTTGGTATTTGATAGTCGAAAGGACTTGATACTCAATAGTAGGAAGGACTATGTACTCGAAGTCGGAATGACTCGGTACTTGGAAATTGGTAGGGCTCGATACTCATAGTCGGAAGGACTCAATACTCGATAGTCGTAGATGTTACTAGTTGATAGTCATAGACTTTACTGGTCGGTACTCGATAGTCAATGATTTTGTGATCGGTAGTCATTGACATTGATGGTTGGTGGTCTTAGACTTTGTGATCGGTTACCATAGGCTTCACAGTCTATACTCGTAGACTTCATGGTCGGTACGAGTGCTTTAATTCTTGCGTTCTTCAAGATCTCGAGTACTCGTGTTGGGTCAGTGGTCGACTGATTTGTTCATGACGGTTATGATCAGTGGTCTTTGCTATAGTACCAAGTAGATACTCTGTGGTCGTAGCGATTGTCAGTGATACAATACGTGGTCGGTACTCGATAGTTGATGGTGCGGTTACTGGTTGATGGTTGTAGTTGTAGACTGGGAGTGCTATGATGCTTGTGATTCCCGAGTGTTCTGAGCGATAGGTATTCTCAAGTATTTGTGTTTTCGAGTACTCGATGAGTTAACGACCGGACTTTGCTTGGAGGGCATAATCGGTCGTAATGAGTGGTCTGAGCTTGGCGTTTTGAAAAGTGTTGGATATTGTGGTCGTGGCTGATCTAGTTGATGTTGATGGATGGTTAATGGTGTGGTTTGAGTGTGTGGACTGATGACGGTCAAGTTAGAAAGAACTTGTGTTGGAGAGAAAGTTCTTCGGTTTTTGCATGTGCAGGTTAGTGTGGAGGCGGTTCTGATCGGTGACGAGGGGGACTGGGACTAGGATGGGAAGATCTGAGATCCAGATAGTTGAGGATGTCACGCAAGATGGTCGAGCTCACATTGTAGCACGTGGAGATCAAATGTGATGATTCGTGGAGAAGCTGTGGGCAGCGCGGTCCCGAAAGCTTCGACGCGAGAGGTGATAATGCGTAGAGAAGGTATAGAAGGTGCAGTCCTAAAGGATTCCACACAGATTTTGATAAGGCGTGATGAAGATATAGGCGGTACGGTCATAGAGACTTCGTCACGTGTTGAGTTAGGAGTTATAGAGGGAGTCTATAACTTGGAAAAGGTAGAGATTGGTTAAAACCCATATTTGGAAGGGTTTTGGGTCCTTAATTTGAGAAAGAGATAGGATTTCGTGTTCGTGTTTAAGTCAAACACGGTTTAAAGTTCTAGCATATAAAAGCAGGTAGAAGCTTAGGGTTTTACCTGTGGCTTTGAGGAGGCTTTTTGTGCTTCAGTTTTTAGGGGTATCAAGAGGGCGCTTTATAGGCGCAGAACATGATCCTAAAATAATAGATTAAATATAATCGAAGAAAAGTTAATCAGCATCGGCGACATATTTTCTGTGCATCGTTTTCTTCGGTCTTCGAAGGCGTGCTAACACATCACTATCTTGCGTGACACGAGCTCAATGTCTTCGGTCATCGGCTCAATCTAACCAAGGAGAGCACGGTGTTGTCTTCGACGTATTCTCGTTCAAGCGGTCAAAGCATTCGAGCGACTAAAGCTTTCGAGTGGAGGGAGATTTTGACCACGTGCAAAGGCGGTCGTAGTGAGCAGTCGAAGTGGGTGATTGAACAAGCGTTCATCGACCACGCGAAAGGAGGTCAAGTGAACAGACAAACGACTTATGGTCGAAATCTACATCCGATAATTTAGATTGCTTATGGTCGAAATCTACATCCGATAATTTAGATTGCCTTTTCTTCTAGTTTGAGATTTGTTTTTAGGTATCAAAAGGCGAAGGCAATCATCCACCCCTTTGATTGCGCTATACGATCCTATGTATACATTGCGTAAAATCATGGTTTGCTTAGAAGCTATCTGCGGCTTTCACCTTAAAGGCTATGCAACTTCGAAACATTATGGAAACCCTTAGAATATAAACACTTATTTTTGAAACTTGACCAACATGTTGGAATTTCATTGATCCTCGAATCATGTCGATGATTCTTCGAGGCTCAGTTGATAGGCGCCTCGGGACGCCTCCCTGTGTCCAAACACCTGTGGGATCCTCTGCTGTGATACACCCACAAAGTCAACTGAGCCTTCCTGTGGACTTCCACATCATGGACAACATTTTTAGCTACACCAAGGCCCTCCGTTCACTATATGAAAAAACTAACAAAGTAGACGCCTTAGGTGCCGCTCGGCTAGACTGAAATAAGTTGGCTTATGGCTAAAATTGACTGTAGCTGACTGAAATTACATTGTAACTGATGATAGCTTATTTAGCATAACTAAATTTAAAAAATTTTAAAAATATAAAAAACATGTTAGTTCATCATGGACAATACAAACGAATACAGGAAAAAGGTAAAAAAAGCTCTAAAAACCAAAAACCGAAAAAAAGATAAAATTTAGAAATAGTGAAAAATAAACCCAAAGCTTAAACTAAATTGAACAGAGCTATTTCTATTGTTTCCACGTGGCACTTTCCACTGGAGAGATAGGCAGTGCGAATACAGTTGATCAATTTTTCCAAGGTACATAGACCCTTCCGCTTTTATCTTTTTTTTCTTTCTCCATTCTCCCACCTAAAACAGATTATACCGGTTCCTTTTATTCAGAGCACATAACTATTCATATTCGATTCAAACTCTTCGTATCCGAGAAGAATAACAAACCACTCTAGTTTCTATAACAAATACTCCATAAATACGAAATAAACTCTCCAAAAATAAACCGACTCTACGAAAAACAAGATTAACTCTATTATGTAAAAGTGCTTAAATTTATCAACTGGGATTGATATTATAACTAGATTTGCAAGACTGGAGGTAGCAATGCCAAAATATTCCCTAAAAAGCCTCCTTTTTAGCTCATTCATGCGATGTTGGGGTTACCAGGATGACGGTGGTGATGATCTCGGTGGTGAGGGGGCTCTGCTCGCCCCCGTCCCTCTGCAGCCTCAGCAGCACGCCGAGCAGGTCCTCGCTGTCGCCGTCGTCGGTTCCTACGGCGTGCTCGCGGATGATGTCGGCCATGATGTCGCGCGCGTTCCGGTTGCAGATCTCGGTCTCCCGCAGCGCGCCGCTGAGCCGGCGCGCCAGCCGCGACGACGGGTACAGGTCGACCAGGTTGAACCCGCCGGTCAGCTTCAACGACTTGTCGAGCTCGTGCTGGAACTCGTCGCGCCGCGCGCACCGGCCGCCGACGGCCGAGCGCACCACGGAGTCGTTCACCATGCGGGAGATCCTCTCGCCGATGTCGACCACAGCGCCGCCGAGGGCGCACTGGTCGGCGACGGATCGGAGGAGGCGGGCCGCCTCGTCCTCGCGGATGTGTCGGAAGGACTGGACGCGTTGAGCGCTGAAGAGCTCGAGCACGCAGAGCCGGCGGAGCTGGCGCCACAGGTCGCCGTGGGGGGAGAAGAGGATGTCGTGGCCGCCGCAGCTGAACACGGCCAGCGTGGGCGTCAGGTGGCGGCTAGCGAAGCCTGCGTCGTGCGTCTTGAGGACCTCCCTGGCTGCCTCGGAGGAGGACACGACCAGCGTGGGCACCGCGCCGAAACGGAGGAGCATGAGCGGGCCGTGCCTGCCGGCGAGCTCGCGCAGGGCCCGGTGTGGCAGGTCCCCGAGGCGCGACAGCAGGACGTGGTGGAGGCTGCCGCATAGCGGCAGCTGCCATGGCCCGGGAGGCAACCGCAGCGGCGGCTTCTCCGGCGGCGACGAGGAGTAGCTCTTGACGAGGAACCAGAGCAGGAAGGCGAGGAAGCCGAGCAATGGCGGTACAATTAACTCCATCGTTTACTGGTGGGTGTCGCGTCCGTACGTCTCTCTAGCGAATGGTATGGAGTGCAGTTAGAGATGGCAACGGACACAAACCCGCTGGGTTTTGCTATCTCAAACCTGTGCCCATGAAAGTTGGACGTGCCCGCTAAAAAACTCACACCCGTGACGGGTGCAGATTTTTGCCCAGATCCATGCCCACTGGTTACTTGGTACCACGGTCGCCCGTGGGTTCGATGTCTGCGAGCTGCAACAATGGTTAATGGAGAGAAGGAAGAAGTTCACCGGCCATCTTCGTTGGAGCCGGAGGGCAACGCCATGGCCAAGGGCTCTCTCGCTGCGATGCGCGTTGGTCGGGCGTGGGGCGCGGTCGAATCGAAGGCGAGGCGACAGCGAGGGTGTGCGGGAGGACGAGCGTGCGGCGAGAGTGGCGGGAGTAGAAGTGGGAGTTGCGGGACAGGAGGGCGAGCGTGGAGACTGCTGGAGACCGAGCACGGAGCACCAGATGCGCCGCCGTTGCGGCGGCTGTTGAATCTGGGTGGGGACTGGGGAGAAGTGAGTAGTGACCATGACCGAGTGCTAGCTAGGGTTAGCCATATGGGTAATGGGGCATTGCCGCATTGGATTTGGGAGCTTGGGGCTAAATGGCTAATAGGCTATGGGCTGGGCTGGTTTGCCTAAGAGGCTGGGAGCCTGGGTTTATAACTCCTGTGGATCGGGTTTATATTACCCATGGGTTTACGGGTTTGAGTACTATAGGAACGTACTCAAACCCGGCAGACCCGATGGGTTGGGCTTTTTGCCCATTAAGAGACCCATGGGTTAGGAAATTGACTCAGACTCATGCCCTAATAGAGTAAAAACCCACCGGGTATCGGATTTCGGGTACCCATTATCATCTCTAAGTGCAGTACTAGCGAGTCTGTGTTTGGAGTTTTGGTCGGATCGAGCCAGGCCGGCACTGTCGTCGTCGCTATCTTATCTATTTGTCGTCTTCCCGGAATAGTATTGGCAGCATCACCTGTTGGGGTGCTGGTACGGTACTCTACAATGGTGCTATGTCACAACACACTTTGACCATTTGAATTGAAAATGTTTTATTTGGAATATCTGATTTTTTGTAATTTTTGGAGTTAATTTGATAATTTTTCCAGATTAAGAACACTAGTCACGGGCTAGGCGTTTTGAATAATTTTATTTACTGTTACCTTTTTAATTTATTTGAATTTATATGAATTGGGATAGAAAAGTTTTGGCTTGAAATTTCTAGTATTTTCATATTTACAAAATGCAAACCTTTTTGTTCCGTTGTAAACATATTTCAACAACACACTTTCCATTTTAGTTTTAATTAAAACGTAATATATATTTGGATAACAAAATATTTTGGAATTTAATTCCTAAAGTATATGGAGAAACTGTTTATATTGACTTTTTTCTGATGGCTTTTGGTTACGGCTGATGAATAGTAGTAACTGATAGAACCAGCTAATGAATAGTAGTGGCTGATGAATAATAGTGCATTATGTAAGAAAAACGGTGCAATGAAAGGCACTAAAACATTCGAACCACCTGCGACTTACGGAATTGTGATATAATAAAATACAAAGTACGTTACAATATGTGAAAGCGAAAAGTAGTAATTGATGAATAGTAGTGATTGATAGAGACAGCTTATACAAGTTGGGATGATTGTATTGGCTTTTGCTTCTGAAAGCAAAAGCCAGAAGCAAAAACTAATATGAACAGGCCCTAAATTTTAGGTAGGACGGCATAAACCAATGGTATTATCTAATGGTAAAGTAAGCCATACGTAGACTATATTGCAATCACACTAACAAAATCATATAACACTAAATGAAAGCAACAACGATAACGTGCACGTGAACTTATAAAGATGAAGGTAGAAGAATATAAAAGATGGTACCTTAGCGATGAAGATTGTTGGACTTAGAGTTGGTCCAATTAGACAAGTTGAGATTGTGTGGTTCTATATGACTTGTACTGGTGCTTAAGCTCGAAACATAGCTAAAATATTTCTTCAAAACTATTTCTAGCAAACCAAACAATTAACCAATCACAACCTTTGTAGAAAAGATCACAATCCATTCCATTTGATCATGATAAGTGAAGATTAAAGAGTTTATCACTTACTATTTTCCCTCATCTTTTTGCTCATGTCTTTTTCTCCGATTCTCCTGCACCGGTCCCCTGATCAATTTACAAGGTAACTAAGTAGTACCTAAATATTAAGAAGAGTGAGCAGTAACCATAGATCCAAGAGGAATACAAGATCCAAGTGGTATATCTATTATCTATCTCCATTCTCAAATAACAAATATAATTGTAAGTACTTCTTATTGTAGGAATTAATACAATTGTAAGTAGCTCTAACCATGACGATATCGAGGTATGCCCTGTCCGTCCATGCCATCATCTACTGCTGCTGCAGTAGCCACTAGTCCGTACCATGCCGACCAGCCCTTGATTGCCTGCATTTCCAGAATCATCGATGTTACATAGTAAGACATACAAACTGTACACATTAGTAGAATGGAGTTTGACTCACCGTGTACGGCTTGCGGTAGGAACATGCCGTCTAGAGGGGGCACGGCCTGGTGCAAACCGAACTGTCGCATCACGTGTTATGGCGTGTAAGCCTCCACCATGTACGAGAACACCAGGTGGTGTGTCGTCACCTATAGATCTGCGTCCTCCAGGCATTGCAGGCACAACCTGTATAGTGATACACGATGCACAATATCTACTGATGCACCCGAAGGTCCGATTGTTGGCCCGATCTTTCGATGAGAACGATAAGTTCGGTAGGCGTCGCTCAACTCTCACGATCCTGGCTACGAACACGCAAGGCTCGAAGCCACGCAATCGCTGAACTGCTCGACAAGTCGTTATCAACCGTGCACGAATACCGGATGACCGACCACGAAGGTCGATTCTCGCATACACCAAGAAGCACGCAAGAAAAGATAAAGCAATCTGAAATTGCAAATAGGAATTGAAATATTGAATTGAGTTGGGATTCTGAAGCGGTATTATGGTTGGTCTAGTCGACACAAGCCAATACACGAAGTTGCAACAAGGCTAACTTTTAACTAAACAAAATCCAAGAAAACTAGAGGGGGTGCGACCTCCTTAAATAAGGGATGAGAAGCCACATATCTAATAAAACCAGCGGGGTGGGACTAAAGTCACGGTTACTGTTCATGTGAACAGTAAACCACCCTCAGTGGGCCGTCGGCAGATGGGCCAAGTTCAAGATGATTACAGGCCCAGATTGGCCCAAACAAGTGATCTGACGTCTTCTTTTGATGATTGCGATCAGTCCAGAAGGAATTTGATGATGAGGCTGGATCCGTTGGAAAGAGGACGAAATAAGCCTTCAATCAAGTACTCGTGGACCTCCAACGGATTCTGTATGTGAAAGTTATGCCCATTTGAAATTGGTGCTGTCAGGCTGATTCCGAACTGATCTGACCAAAACGTATCCAGCTTGGCACATGTAGTAGCACCATGGCTTGTAGACATAATACCATGGTATGTAGACGTAGCACCATGGCATGTAGACGTAGCTCGACCCAATTGGGTAATATGGTCTTGCATCAGCCGAAAGTCCTATTGGAGAGGATGTTGTTGAAGTAGAGGATGCAAAGTGCCACGCATGCGAAGTAGTGGTTGCATCCTTAGGTTTGATGTCCTCATCATCCTCCCTTTCTTGAATTCGAGTCGTCCTCGACTCAATCGTTGTCTCCACATCATCACTTTCCTGAAAAAGGTTAGTAGCGATAGGAAACAAAGAAACAGGCATATCTTCTAAAGGACACAAAGATTCTTTGCAAACCATACTAGAGCATTTAGATTGATGTTGTTCCAGGTCAATGCAAGCAGATTTTCTAGCTAACATAACAGGTGCTTTCAATTTAAGTTCACTTGGAGCTATAATCTTACGATCATCCTTTGTGTTCTCCTTACTTGTTTTCGCAGATCTTTCTAATTCATCCTTTAATATAGCAGCAGGAGACATTGGAAGCAAAGTGATTTTCTTTTCTTTATAGGTAAAAGTATAATGATTAGATCTACCATGATGTTCAGTATATCTATCATATTGCCAAGGTCTACCTAATAATAATGAGCATGCTTGCATAGGTGCGACATCACAATCAACATAATCATGATATGATCCAATAGAAAATATACGCGCACAAGTTGAGTTACCTTCAACTTACCACAAGAATTCAACCATTGAATGTAGTAAGGATGAGGGTGTTGAGTTGTAGTCAAGCCAAGCTTCTTGACCATGTCTGTGCTAGCAAGATTGTTGCAACTTCCGCCATCGATCATGACTTTACAGGATCGTTCCTTGATGACGAACTTTGATTGGAATAAGATGTGACGTTGATTTTGTTCAGCAAGCTCCATTTGAGCACTTAGCACACGCTGGACAACTAAGCTTTGGTACGTGTCAGATGCCTCATGGCTTATATGTTCTTCCTCAGTTTCATCACCTACATTGTTAGTTGCAACCAAAACATGTTCTTCCTTAATGTCACTAGCGTATGTACTCACCATTGTCCTTGATAAGTAAAACTCACGATGGGACAATCGCGCATCAAGTGCCCAAATCCTTTGCAACGGTGACATTGTACATCTCTAGATCGCCTGTAGAAGCAACGAAGAAACACGTGTTGTATGGACTTGTACCTTTGCAGATTTGCTTGCAGCGAGACATGCGCAGGAGTGGAAGGAGCAACAAGGGTGCACGGCTTGAGGAAGGTGCAACGTGTTGTTGTTGACTTGGCGGTCTACAAAAGAACCTCCAAAATTGCCCCTATAGCGAGATTGTCGACCGCACTTCTCTTTCAGCTTTGCAAGCAAGATGGAACAAACGATTGATAGAATTATATTCTTTATAATCAATTATGTCCTGAATTTCTCGGTTTAAACCTCCCAAAATCTAGCCATCTTAGCATCTTGGTTTCATCTAAACCACAACGCAATAAACCAGTTTGCAATGCTTGATAATAATCCTCTACAGAACTACTACCTTGTCTTAAGCGTTGTATTTTATTAAGCAAATCACGTGAATAATATGAAGGTACAAATCTATGTCTCATTGCTCTCTTCAAAGCATTCCATGTCCTAGGTATGTCTGATGAGTACGACCATATTCACTCCACCAAATAGATGCGAAATCGAAAACTCACTAGTAGCACCCTAACTTTCTTATCTTCAGGGAATTCATGACAAGCAAATTTTTGTTCTACTGTAAGCTCCCATGTGAGATAAGCATCGGGATCATATTTTCCAGCAAAAGATGGCATCGTGAATTTAATTTTACCAACTGCATCATTATGGTCACGTACCTCACGTTGATGTCGTCCCATACCTTGACGATTGTGATGAAGCCGACGATGGTTGCGATCATTGTGAACATTGATTCCATCTGTTTCCGTATCAGCAGTGTAGTTGTTCATTTCTTCTTCTTCCACCTCATCGGCCCAAGAGCGAGAGCGAGCAACAGATGGATTAAGGCAAGGTTGTGCAACGCCAACAGCAGCGGGGGCGGCAGCAGGAGGGGGAGCTCTCTCTAGCTGCTCCACACGTGTAGCAATCGCAGCAAGATCGTTATTGGTGCGATCTAGAACTCGCTCAATACGCTCCGAATGTTGACTCAACAAGCGTGAAAAGCGTTGCATGATGTCTTTCGTGCGAGGCGTGAGAGGTGCATCTTCCTCAACATGGGGCCTGCTATTCCCCCCTTGTGATCCTGAACTGCCATTGTTAGTAGAAAACAAAGAACAGATCACAGATATATGTCCCTATGAACTACTAGGTTCGGAGTTTCACAAGTCACTCACACTCAAGCTTATACCCGGTTCTTACAAGTTCTTACCAATGCAGCAAAGAAGTGGTACAACCGGTGGCTGGTTCGTGATACTCTCACTTGCGATCAGATCAACGATTGCGAGGGACGGCACCTGCTGAGTTAGTAGGAAGTGGAGCTTGGATAGGCTATGTATTTTGTAGCAAAGGAAAACAATCAATTAATTTCAGAAATTGCACATAATTGAATTATAGTTCGTATCTAGCACTTAGCCTATATTGCTGATCAACCAAGGATAGAAGAAGGCTAAAATATGTGTATGGTAATGTATAGGAGTGGTAAATACAAGATAATTCAATCGAATGCAATCTGGAAAGGAAGGACACAAAGATTGACCCAAAACTTGAAACTGAAGATTTCTGTCCACTGGACAGCACGTCGATATTTCGGCCGTAACTTTTTCAGTTGCCTTTTTAACGATTCTTTTTGCTCCGTTTTCTGACGGCTTTTTCTACAACTTTTGTTTTGGGGTCAAGTTCTGGAAACCGACCGAAAAATTCGCACAAAATTCACAAGTGTCAGCTGTTGCAGATTCAATCTGGAATTTTAGGTCAACTTTCACCGCAGATATCTCTTAACTTCCTTGCTGGAATGACGTGAAATTTTACAGATAGATGGAAAATGAAGTTTTGAATCTAATGGCGGTGGTCTCACTCAAAAATAATCTCGGAATCAAAAGATATGGCGTTTTTGGTGGCGGCTGCAGAGAAGGGAAAAATCAGCCGAATTGGAATTAGGGTTTATGGGTGGGGAATTTTTTCTTTGGATTTTCAATGGAACAAAGATATGACCAGCAACTAGACAAAGCTAAAACGGACACAAATTCAATTTAGCAAACCAAAACTAACAGATTGAAAGGCACAATGGGGTTTGGACAACGGAAATTAACTCTTTTTGTTTAATTTTGGCTATTTGGACTGTAGGAAAGAAAAATTCTCACCGATGAACTGTAGCTCTGATACCACCTGATGCACCCGAAGGTCCGATTGTTGGCCCGATCTTTCGATGAGAACGATAAGTTCGGTAGGCGTCGCTCAACTCTCACGATCCTGGCTACGAACACGCAAGGCTCGAAGCCACGCAATCGCTGAACTGCTCGACAAGTCGTTATCAACCGTGCACGAATACCCGGATGACCTGACCACGAAGGTCGATTCCTGCATACACCGAAGAAGCACGCAAGAAAAAGATAAAGCAATCTGAAATTGCAAATAGGAATTGAAATATTGAATTGAGTTGGGATTCTGAAGCGGTATTATGGTTGGTCTAGTCGACACAAGCCAATACACGAAGTTGCAACAAGGCTAACTTTTAACTAAACAAAATCCAAGAAAAATAGAGGGGGTGCGACCTCCTTAAATAAGGGATGAGGAGCCACATATCTAATAAAACCAGCGGGGTGGGACTAAAGTCACGGTTACTGTTCACGTGAACAATAAACCACCCTCCAGGTGGGCCGTCGGCAGATGGGCCAAGTTCAGTATGATTACAGGGCCCAGATTGGCCCAAACAAGTGATCTGACGTCTTCTTTTGATGATTGCGATCAGTCCAGAAGGAATTTGATGATGAGGCTGGATCCGTTAGAAAGAGGACGAAATAAGCTTTCAATCAAGTACTCGTGGACCTCCAACGGATTCTGTATGTGAAAGTTATGCCCATTTGAAATTGGTGCTGTCAGGCTGATTCCGAACTGATCTGACCAAAACGTATCCAGCTTGGCACATGTAGTAGCACCATGGCTTGTAGACATAATACCATGGTATGTAGACGTAGCACCATGGCATGTAGACGTAGCTCGACCCAATTGGGTAATATGGTCTTGCATCAGCCGAAAGTCCTATTGGAGAGGATGTTGTTGAAGTAGAGGATGCAGTGCCACAGGGCGAAGTAGTGGTTGCATCCTTAGGTTTGATGTCCTCATCATCTACAGTCAACGGCCCCCATATAACATCACTGTTGTGCAACGACTCGAACTCATTGTGGCACAGCAAGTATCACCTCGACGGTTTGCCCTTCGCACACCTCAGACGGGCAGCAATCCACCGGATGCCCATAGTAGGCCCGTCTGTTAGGTCGGTGAACTTGCCGAATGGGTGCACTGGCGTCACGATGGTCGGACGCCCGATAGGGAAGTGCTCCCAGCTCTACAGTTGCAGGAGCACGTAGCAAATAGCCAAATTGGCGGTACCAACAGTTGCGTGCTGGCAAGCGTCACATAACCCCCGATACGTGGAGCATAGAACCGCTGATCCTTAGCTGTACCGAGGCATCACCCCAAACTCTGCGTCCACCGAAGACTCTGCGAGGCTGATGAATTCAGCGTTGCAAATATCACCGTGTGTGGCTGAAAAAATGCTCTAACCAAAGAGCTGGATAAGGAACGCGATGAGGTATGCCCTGATAACCTCCGACGGTGCAACCTAAGGCCACAAACTAAAATTTTTTAGCCAAGTGCGAGGGATGCCATATGTACTCTCCGGGATAGGCCGACCGAAGCGGCCCGCCAACCTCTCCTTCCAGTCGGCTGGTGTAGGGGCTAGAACAAGTGCGTCACCCCCAAGAGGGAGACCGATCAAGAACGTGACGTCCTTCAGAGTGACCATCATCTCACCCCACCGAAAGTGGAATGTGTGCATCTCGGGCCTCCACCCGTCCACCAGTGCCACAAGCAGACTGCCGTTGATGGTGAACTCATGCCCGGTGGAGACCAGCCTTGCAAAGGGAAACAAGCCCGTGGCCTACAGGGTTGGAACGTAGCGCTCATCCAGTGGCCCACACAGCTTGAATGGCGAAGGACCAGC
Source organism: Dendrocalamus sinicus (assembly GCA_036346575.1). Classification (NCBI taxonomy): domain Eukaryota; kingdom Viridiplantae; phylum Streptophyta; class Magnoliopsida; order Poales; family Poaceae; genus Dendrocalamus; species Dendrocalamus sinicus. The sequence continues at coordinate 6,156,355 of CM070658.1, forward strand.
TACGTCACCCGTCATCCATGAGTGACAATGGTGTTTCTCATCATACAAGTGTTCCAGAAGTTCCGGTAAAGCCATACCTTCCAATACATAGGACAGACCAAATATTAATGTGAAGATTAATAATGACAGTAAAACCTACTTTATAATACAAACTATATAATTATGACTAACTAAATAATAGTAATTATGACTAGGACTACGGGAATAACGTCGAAAGTATGCTATAACAAATTACCTATCATTCGGAATAAGTAATAGGTACTACCACGTCCTTAATGACTTATACACTGCCTTCTCCAAATAATTAGCTGCGCACTATTGATTTTGAGAGTACCTTGCAACAAATAGGACAGACGAAATATTAATGCAAAGATTGATAATGGTAGCAACAAACTACAAGTCAGTGATTACATGCGTGTAACTACATACAAATTCTTCACTACTTACCGATAATTTGATTACTCATCTGAAAAAATGATGAGCCATTCATTACCGTCGTCCTTACCACTTAATTACTTACCACTTACTCCTTACTTACCCCTAACTAATTACCACTACAATAATTACGACTACTTAATTACATATTTCCATTCAATAACAAATTATGGGTACTGTACGTACACAAAAATAGTAAAAACTATATCTAAATAACTACGGCCTACTTAATTCGTAATACAAACTACATTAATTATGACTAACTAAATAACACTAATTTACTAGGATTACGGGAATAGCGTTGAAAGCATATGATCGAGAATTACCTGCCTTTCAGGAGAAGAAATCAGCACTGCTAATTTTGAGCTACGCACTGGCTTCTCGAAGTAATGAGCTATGCACTCCCAATTTTGAGCAACGACGAACTGCAAGAGATTCGTATTTATGGCTGAGCGAAAGTTGAACCCAGTGCACTCACCCCATACATTAAGGACCCATTATCACGAGCAGCACTTCGGGTGAGGGGGGACGGCATCGTAACACTAACAAATGTGCAAACGAGGGAGCGGGCGAGGCGGGATGATGCGGACATAATGATATTAGTGCGAACAAGAGAGCACATGAGAGGGGCATAACATAGAGAGAGTGACAATTGTGCAAACTGGATAGCAGGAAATAAAATATAGCATGATTGGCCGACACATGCCACTTCAAAAGATGCCTGAGCATCATTAAATTCATGATTAAATTAACCCGAATAAACGTAGCAAATTTTGTCTACATAAAATTCCCAAAAACTTACACAATAACTATGACTGTATCGAGAGACTTCACATAAAAGTTTGTAATTTTTGGAGCTCGTTTGCTATATATAAAAACACGTAAAATATCAAAATTGTATAAATTTTTGAGCAATATTCGCAATGGATAAAATTACCCAACAATTACACTGCGAGGCACGTTGTGTCAAGAGATTGTACATTATTTTTTGTAATTTTTTTGAGCTCATTTAATATATTTCAAAATTCAAAAAAACACTAAACTAAAAAATTAGGGCAGGTAATTAACACCTGCCGCTCCCTCACTGCCTGCCGTCCCCCCACAGGGCGGCAGGCTGCTTGCTGTCAGCTGACGGGGCGGCAAGCGCCTACCGCTGGGGGCCTTGCTGCGTGTCTCCTCGCCGACACTGCCGTCCGTCCACCGGACGGCAGAAGTGTCATTTTTGCAAATACGGTGTGCATACGGCTAATTTTGTAAATACAGTGCGCAACAGTGCCAAATCTGGCTTTAACTCCCAAAGTCGCCGGAGAGAAGCGATATTTTTCGCGGGAGCACAAAGCACTTTCGCTTTTTTGTTTTTTATTTTTTCACTCTCAAGTAAAATTGATTACATGGATATCTTTTATACAGAGCAAACGACTATTTGTATACGACACAAACTCTACGTATCTAAAAGGAATAACAAACCAACTTTGGTATCCATAACTAAAATTTTCTAAATTAAACACAATCTACTATAACAAGATTAATTCTAACACTCAGCACCGTATTCCCATTCCTACGGCAACGATCCGGTACAGCGCATACCACATGCTCCTTTCTGCTTCTACTCCGTTTACCGAAAGCAGAAACTCCACACAGAGTTCCATCACCAGGACAGGCACAGCCTAACCATCGCCGTTTCTTTCCGTGGCCTAAAGGGTTACACCATATCGCTCTCCGGATTTCGCAATTTCCATTCAACATTAGCCAAAAGACACACGTATATCAGCTTTTACCAAACAGGCAGATATTACCTGCACAAATAGTCTTCGCAAACCACACAACACCAATGAGCTACCGATACTGATACAGCACAAGCAAAGGCCATTACGCATATAGCAAATCCTGCTTTATACACACCACCAACATAGATATACAGTCCATACACCCATAAGATGCCCAATTACCTAATCCACGCTGCACAAACATACTTATACACATGTACGCCAATACACGCATACACGCAGTTTTTACGACCGATCCTAAGCGTACTTAGCTTACCGATCCTCACGAAGACGGCGCAGCGTAGCGCGCAATACACTCTAGTAGTGTGTATGGTCTTGAGGATTCCAGCATGGACGTGCAAGGGACCCCCGAGGTATACATGTATGTAAAAGAGTGCCAGAGCAGGTTAATTAGTGTGTGCATACGTGGTATAGCGTGCAGCACGAACCTGGACTTCCTCCTGACAGTGGAATACGTATATGTGGTATACGTGTGTGGTTTAGAAAACCATAGTACACAGGGGTGGGGCTGGGCCTCAGGCCGCCAGGGCAATAGCCCGAGGTTCAGCTGGACAAATCTTTATTATTTTACTGTAGCTATCAGTAGTAAGGTCTTAATATCTTCTGTTTCAATGGATTGAGCCTCGGGCTAGTTACACCCTTGATAGTACATATGGTCATCTTGAAAGGAACCACTGTGAATTTTTGTGATACTCAAAATTTTGGTTGTGTACACGAAAATGCATCAGTTGCACTCAAGAAAAACCACAAAACTTGCAATTGACCCACCGATTCTTCTCTCTCCCTCTCTCTCTCTTCGGTACTTTGCAATGCATGATCAAGTAGTAATAGTATGAGTCGCGAGCTAGGTACTCTCGTAGAAGACAACCAGCACGGGGGTATGGGCACAGAATTGAGAATCCAGCTAAAACATACTCCTTTAGCATCTCAATAAAAGCACTTGCTGTTGAAAAGTAAGGCAACATTTTAATTCCAAGTTTTATTAGGAGACAAACACAATAAACTAGTAATGCAAAGCTTACTACTAGCAGCAGGTTACTCATCATATTTCAAATAATACTCAAGAAAATACAGTAACTAAGTCGTACGTGCGCGCGAATGACTTACTTGTTAGCCTGATGAAGAACAGGAAGCCACGTTGGCTTGACGCAGTGCAGAACGTAGATATCGCAGTGCAGTGAGCGGTCGCGCAGATGCGCTACCCAGAAACCTTATTGTCGTCCCGTGCAGGTACTCTCTGCGGCAACGGTTCGGAGATAGCCGTTCTCCCTCCTTCCAGGTGCACGCCGGGAAGAAAGGTCGACGAGGTTCAGACAACACAGCACAATAGAGCAGAAAGTAGGGAAAGAATGGAGGTGCAAAATTCGCTCTTTTCTTGGACGTCTCCAGGCCCTTTTAAGAGCGCTGCAGTTACTACTCACTAGTAACTGCTGCATTTTAAACATAATTATACACTGGTAACTGCCTCATCAAATCACAAATTAAGCAGTATAAATTCACATGTAACTGCCTTATTCAAATGTTTAAATCTCATTTAAATAGAGAGAGTGAGGTGCATGGTTCAGCAAAAATAAAGATGGACTTGGTTTGCCAAGTGGCGCACCACGTCACGTCACAAGTCACGCGATTTTCACGCGAAAATACGCGAATACGCGCGCGTGTGCATGCGCACGTGTATGACTAGACAGAACCATCCTCATGCCATCTCTTTTCATATTCAAGGAGTGGGGAGGACTCCACCTTATAAATCGGTCTTCCTCACCCTGCCTTAGCAATATGGTACTAAACCATGCATGCTTTGGAATTAAGGAAATAGACCAAATTAAATAAGCCAATTTCTAACAATCCCCCACTAATTCCAAAGCAACAAGTAAACATATGACAAAGATATTGTGCTAAAGTACTGTTAATATACCAGTCTTTTAGTGTAAGTCCCGTATGGGTTGAACTTGCTTCTAGAATGACAAGATTCATCTTCTCACAGCTGATGAATGGACTATGCCTTGAATTCACAGCTTTTCGTTATTAGATTTCACTTGAAATCTCAACTAGTACTAGGCTGCCAATGAGCCACACCTAAATGGAGCGTTATATGGTCATGCTCCCTTATCTGCTCATGAGCTTTCTACAGAATGCCCGTTCTTGTGAACTGTGACCACACAGTTAAACTCAAGTAGGTGTATTCTTTCTAGGTATTTTGCAGGCTAATACCTTCTCCTTATTTGGACAACAGAATACATTAAAGCTTTATGCCAACCTTCCATACAGTCGAAAGTACATTTTTTAAGACATGGGTACAATAAATATGTACTCTCTTGTTACAAGATCAATTTGTTTTTCCCATTGCCTAAGTCACAGGATCTCCAATCAAGAAGGTATGGGTTACCATTGTGATGTAACTTAAATGGGCCTCATTCCCATGTCCATATATAGATGCAACGGAAATCGCTTTCTGTGCTAACCACTTTGTAAAAGGGTCTGCCGGATTTTTCTCAGTGTGAATATAGTTCACAGCAATCACTCCGGAGTTTCTCCGTTTTCTAACAGATTTAAGCCTACGCTTCACATGTCTAGAGGACTTCATATTATCCTTTGTACTTGTGACTTTGGCCAACACTGTTTGATTATCACAGTACATCAGGATTGCAGGTATTGGTTTCTCAACCGACGGCAGGTCTAATAGAAGCTCTCTTAGCCATTCAGCCTCAACTGTGGCTGTGTCAAGTGCTACAAGTTCTACTTCCATGGTTGACCTCGTCAATATGGTCTGTTTGCAAGACCTCCATGAAACTGCAGCACCAGCTAAAGTGAATACATAACCACTTGTAGCTTTGATCTCATCCGCATCAGAGATCCAATTAGAGTCATTGTATCCTTCTAATACAGAAGGGTGTCCAATATAATGTATTCCAAAAGATGTTGTGCCTCTCAAGTAGTGCAACACTCTTTCAAGTGTCTCCCAGTGATCATCTCCTGGGTTAGACGTAAACCAACTTAATTTGCTCACAGCAAATGAAATGTCAGGTCTTGTGGCACCAGCTAAATACATAAGTGACCCAATAATTTGTGAATATCTTAATTGATCTTTTCCTAACCCCTGGTTCTTTCGAAGCTTAATACTCGCATCATAGGGTGTTGGTGAAACTTTACAGTTTTCAAAACCAAACTGGTTTAATATTTTCTCAGCATAATGGGATTGATTCAAAGTAATCCCATCCTTGCTTTTGATCAATTTAATATTCAGAATGACATCTGCCTCTCCCAAGTCTTTCATATCAAACACTGAGATAAGAAAGATTTGACCTCGTCAATTACGGCAGTGTTTGTTCCAAATATAAGTATGTCGTCTACATACAGACATAAGATAACTCCTTGACCCCCACCATAACGATAATACACACATTTATCAACTTCATTCACAACAAAGCCAGCGGACGTCAAAGTTTTGTCAAACTTTTCGTGCCATTGTTTTGGTGCTTGTTTTAGGCCATACAAAGATTTCAATAATCTGCATACTTTATTTTCCTGTCCAGAAATCACAAAACCATCCGGTTGATTCATATAGATTTCTTCGTCCAACTCTCCATTAAGGAAAGCTGTCTTCACGTCCATTTGATGAACATGTAGACCATAGGAAGATGCTAACGAAAGGAACACTCTGATGGTAGTTAATCTGGCGACAGGAGAATATGTATAAAAGAAATCTTCTCCCTCTCTCTGGGTGTAACCTTGGCCACAAGCCTTGCCTTGTACTTCTCAATTGTTCCATCAGGCCTTAGTTTCTTTTTAAAGATCCACTTACATCCTACAGGTTTACACCTGATAGGACGATCCGCGATCTCCCAAGTTCCATTAGCCATGATAGAGTCCATCTCGCTATGGACTGCCTCTTTCCAATACTCAGCATCAGGAGATGCATAAGCCTCCGAAAGAGTCTTTGGCACATCATCCACGAGGTATAGAATAAAGTCGTCACCAAAGGTTTTCTCAACCCTTTGTCTCTTGCTCCTGCGAGGAGCTTCTGTGACTAGATTGTTATCCTCCTCAGGGATATCACATATTGGTTCAGAAATGGTGGGAAGTTCAGAAGTTTGATTATTCTCACTTTCAATATTATCAGTTTGAACATTCTCTGTTCGTGAAATACTGCCTACTGTTCTCATAGGAAATATATTCTCAAAGAATGAAGCATCTCTAGACTCCATTATTGTATTAGCAATAATCTCAGGAGTTTCTGATTTAACTACTAAAAATATATAGGCCATGCTATTTTGCGCATATCCTAGAAAAATACAATCGACTGTTTTTGGTCCAAGTTTTCTCTTTTTTTGCAATGGTATATTGACTTCTGCCAAACACCCCTAAGTTCGCAGAAAATTAACATTACGTATTCTCCCCTTCCATCCCTCATACGGAGTAATCTCACTCTTTTTAGTGATTACTCTGTTTAGGACGAAAGTTGTTGTTAGAATAGTTTCCCCCCACCATGCCTTAGGCATACCGGCACTTTCTAACATGGCATTAACCAAGTCTATTAGTGTCTGTTTTTCCTCTCAGTGTAACATCCTGAAAAAATTCAAATTTCAAAATATAAATTTCTTAAATTATTTTGCAATATGTTTTGTTGAAATTTGGATTTTATGGCGATTTTCTGAATTTTGGTGGAGGATCCAAACATTTTAGAAAAGATTTAAAAATAAAACTAATATTAATAATGCCATAAAAGGGAATATGCAAATAATGGAACCCAAAAAATCTAAATTCAATCTAAAAGAGAGGGAGAAACTTAAAACTAGAATATAAAATTTCATTCTAAAAATAATAGTATAAAAGGACAAAAAAATAAATATATAAATTATATGCAAACATGTATACAAAAGGCCTAGGAAGACGAGCAAGACATAAAATGTATTTATACAAAAAAGGGCATGAAGGAAATATATATACATGTATACAGAATGAAGGTACAAATAAATAAAAAAATATGTACATGCATGTATATACATATAAATAAATAAGTATAAACACATATGCAAAAATAGAAATAAATAAAAATATATACATATGCAAATATACCTGTACATACATATGTATAAATATACAAGAAATAAATAAACAAAAAAGCCATAAAGGAAATATACATATAGGTATATAAGTGAACATGCAAATAAAAAACAACAGAGGAGGTCAGGCCGGCCAATTGCCCATGGCCCAACCCCCTCTCGGCTCTTCCCGCTCGCGGCCTGTTTTTCCTTCCCCCTCCCGCTTCACTGCCCGTGGGGCCCTCCCCAACTCCCTCTGCCGCGCGGGCCTCCCCCCTCTCTTTTCTTTCCCCATTCCCCATGTTCTTCTTCTCTCTTTGCCCGTGTGTCCGCGCATGCTCTGCCGCGCCAGCGAATCCTGCGCGCCCGTGAACCAGCCGCGCCGCCCCCGCAAGAGCACGTTGCCTGCCACCCTCTGTGCCGCGCCGACCAGTCACTTCGCTCTGCACTTCCGCGCGCCGAGCCCTAAGCCTTCACACGCCGAGCCCCGCGCCTCCGATCCTTGCCCGGCGATTCTCCACCCCCACCGCCCGGTCCTTCGCGCCTTCCCCGCCCCCTCTGCCACTATAAGAGCCACAGGCCTCCCCCTCCATAGCCACGGCGCCATCCCCCTCACCTTACCCCCGATTCGGCCTTCTTCCCCGAAAGCGCCGCCGCTGCCATTACCGTTGCTGACGCCTCCCCGGTAGGCCTCCGGCCAATTCCGCCCCCCAGCAGCATCTCCCCTCCGCCACAAACCCCCTCCGCCCGTCGTCGGTACCTCCCTCTTCCCCCAGCTCGCTGGCACCGGGATCCACCCCGAGCCGCCGCCACTTCAAGCCGCCGGCCCACCTCAGCCCCTCTCCGGCCCCGCTGCTGCTTCCGGTGGATTCCCTGTGCCCTCCTCCAGCTCACGCCCAACCGAACCTCCTTCTCCTTCCCCTCCGGCGCCGCCGCCCCGAACTCGCCTCACCGCCGGCCGCCTTGCGCAGTCGCCCGTCCGCCTCGCCGCCACTCCGACCACCGCGCCTCCACCCCGAGCCACCACCTGCGCCGGGCAACCCATTTCGCCAAATACCACTGCCTCCCTGGCCGCCCCTCACCGGCGCCGCCGTCCGCCATGGCCGCCCGAGCCGGTCCTCTGTTCTGACTGTCCACCCTCAGCTCATCTACAATCCTTCCTTCGGTAAGGCAGGTAAAACCCCGTGCCCACCTGGCTAGACTGAGCGCGCTTAACACCCATTCTTTCCCCAGGTCCTGAGATCGATCCCGCAAGACTGCCCCCTTTTTCCTTCTTTTATTCTTGATTTTTCCTACTCCAATTTAATTACAAAAATTTAGGAAAAATAGGAGATAAACTAGGAAAGCTAATAAAATTTAATTATGATATAAATGAGATTATTCGAAGATTTAGATCTGGATTATCTCATATAGGACTAAGTAATATAGTGTGAGCAATCATCACAAAGGGCTGAATATTAATTAAAAGTGATAATGACCCTGGTTAAATGTTCCAAACCTAATAAAGCTCACCCCTGATTAGAATTGAAATCTATGCCCTAACGCTTACCATGCCGCCATAAAATCTTAGTGGTAGATTTGGCTAATTAATGAATATTAAAAATATAAGCCCGAATAGCAAGCTCGGCCCAAATAAATGGATTTAATGTACAAAAATAATAATAATGATAATAATGCTAAGACCAGTAATACAAGTATAGACAAAATAACAATGGTGATATTAATTAAATACTAACGTTAGATTTAAATAAATAATAACATCGAGCATTAATAGAGGGTGGTCTAAAGAAATAAAACTTAAGCCATTGTATATTAGTGGATATTATAGGGTTGACCATGGCATGGTTTAAACCTTAACCATTATTTCTATACCCTAAGCAATCAGGAGAACCATTTTTGACTATTAAATGATTTGGGAATAAAGTCACTAATATTTGGACTAGTTATCACATCTGAGTAATTAAAGTGGTTTGCATAAATGGATTAAAGGACTAAATATTAATCAAAGGAAATAATAAAGAAAATTTCTTTTGGTTAAAAGTTCAAATTTTATAAAGATTACCATTAATTATAATTAAAATCTATGCCCAGTATTCCACTTGCCCCCATTAAATAAATTTTAGCCGTAGGTTTTGCTAAAATAGCAAATATTGAAATATAACCTCATACCAAGTTTTGCCCAGATAACTGAATTTAAAATTAAAATTAGGGATAAAGATAGGCCCAATGGTAGCTAAAGTAAATGCAAGATAATAGAAGTAGCGTTAATTAAATTTTAATGTTAGTTTTAAATGAATAATGACACTGAACATAACTTTATATAACAAGTTAGGACCCGTGTAAATAGACCCTAATTTAAATTAAACTTAGCCTAGCGATAAAAGGAGATACATAAAATATCACATCACAGGTGCTGTAGACTCAAACTCTAAGACTAAATTGGTAAGCTAAAGATTTTATACATCGCGTATATAATGTATGCCCTAAATATTAACACTCGACAAAATACACCAATTCATAGGTTCAACCTAACTCATAGAACTTCCTTAATAAATATAAAAATAGTAGAAGAAGTTCGTAATAAAAAGATCAAGTTATCATATGCTACTACCAACCTTGCCTCAAATCACTAAATCACCCATTAACTCATAATAGAACAAAATTGAGTTTATTCGGATTTATTTGAATCTTTTGAGTTATTTGTTTTATTTGGATTCAGTCGTTTGTTGCGTAACTAGAAATTGGAAGTCGAGAAGATTCAATGGATTAAGCGAAATCAAGCTCGAAGCGAAGATAGAGACCAACAGATCAAGAGAAAGCATTGCGCGAGCACAAGACCGGGGTAAACTACGCCAGGCGAGTCAATACTTTGATCATGTTGAACCTACATTTTCTGCAAATTACTTTTGTTTAAATTATCAAATTGCATGTTGTTAGTTTATATGCATATACATGTTTACTTTAATATTCTAGTTATGTGCCCACTGTTTACCTTGAATAATATTACACCTCCTTTGGAATATTTGATTATGTGAACCTTGTCGCCCTAGCAAAATTATAATAGTAACCTTTTGAAAATAAGTCTCTAATTATACGCCATGCTGAGTACTGCATAGATACTCGGGGGCGCTGAAATGCCCCAAGCATAATTGTCGTTTTTAATCATGAGAAATTGGTTTGGGAAGTCATGGTGGTAATGACTGGTATATGTTGGTATGATTATTTTATGTTCCCAAAAACCCCCAACTTGCTTAAATATCTGAGCGGATGGTTCGAGGGTGTGCGTGTGGTGCAGTGGATGCACAAAGTGGGTTAGTGGTAGACCGCCCAGATACCACTAAGGACTGAATCTTATCATGACCTCCTGTGTAAAACAGTACAACCACAAGTCTGTAAAGTACAACTTGGCTAAGTAAATTTATCGAAACCCCGGACTCATCTCACCGGTAGTGGATGGAAGTGGATACGCAAGGGCAAGGGGAGGCCTAAAGGGACACCAAGTGGAGGGTGAAGTTTCCCAGCTGTTCTAAGCATTGCGGGAAGTGGAGCCCGGCTACGTTAGTAACTGTGGGGAACATCCCGTGCATAGAAGGGACCCACCGCAAGTGGAAGAAGCCGATAAAGTGAGATGACAAAAGGGGCTAGATACTTTGAAAAGTCATTGTGATGGTCTACTCAACCACGTGGCTAAGGAATCACGTGGGGCAACGAACAGATTGTCTCTTGTGGTGAAAGTTTACAAACTCTGCAGAGTCAAAACTATTCGAATAGCCGTGCCCATAGTCAAGGGCGGACATGGAAACTTAAGCAGATATAGTTCTATTTCAAAATGCTTTATGGATGGGTTTGGAAAAGTGAAGGGCAGTGGAAAGCCCTGATTTGAGTTGTCCTGGGTGTCGTGCCAGTGGTAATGTAAGCGGTTATAACGCTAAAATGTTAGCATATGGTGCGGATGCCATGTAATGGTGGATGGAATCTGGATCACTATTATTATTGCATTCCTTTACACATTATGTTTTTGTGCAAAACTGCTAGGTCTCAGAAAATTTCTATGTATTGTATTTCAAATAATGACACTTCTAATCTTACAAAATAAAATATGGAAGGAATAAACAGGGTCGTGAGTAAAGGAGATGGATGTTTGTAGTATACACATAAAGGTATTGGTGGATCCATGTCGATCATAAATAGGAAACGATAGAGTGGATTCTGGGAGAAATAAATTGGTGGAGACTAAATGGATATATATACAAGATAGATGGTTTAAATGATTTTTTTGAGAATTAGGGAGTGCAAAGGTAATTGTTGGATTACGACACTGATAACTAATATTAATTCTAGAAAGATGTCGACAATATTGGGATTAATAGAATCGACTACTAGATGAGTCAATTGAATTTTTGGAAATTGGGAGGTATGATAACAATTCTTGGAGTATAAATTTGATCAATGATAATCTTGGTGGATGTATACTAGTGAATAGTAGACCTGATCAATGATAATCTTGGTGGATGTATACTAGTGATGCGTGGACTTGATTAATGATATTCTTAATGGAGGTATACTAGTGAATTAGTTAGAGATAGTTAATGCAAAATAAGGTTGATTATTGGAAGATCAAATTATGGTTATGGATCAATAACAAAAGGATTGGATTGTTAGGAATTTAGAATGCAAAAGATATTGGTGGATAAAATAAATGATATTAGATAAATGATGTCGCTACTTGTTGGGAGTTTTAGGCAGCAATGGATTGGTGGATTATATAAATGATGATATTCGTTGTTTGGAGTCTTAGACAGCACCAATAAAGAAAATGTATTTCCGGTGGATTAAGTCAATTATGGTAATCATTGTGTGGAGTTTAGGTAGCAACCATAACACTATGATTAAATAATAATAATGCTACCAAAAGCGATTTTGGCAAATAAAATAACCCGAGCCTCTCCTTTGATAAGCTATGCATACTATTTATTTGCATTCTGTGTATGGGCTTGCGGAGCACGGTGGTTTGTGCTCACACTCGCTTTCACAACAAATCCAGAATCAAGAATCAGGTCACTCCGCCTCAGCAACACGATTGGACATGATGGTAGAGAAGATAAAGATGTCTAGGGCTAGATCACAAACCTCCAGTTGGCTGCCTATGGGCATGTCCTGAAGGTCCCACTTGCGTTGTTCGTTCTTCCGCTGCTGCAATTAATGATTTCGGCCTAATCGGTCCATGAGTAAGTCTACTATTATATTTACGCTTCCGCATAATTTGTGATTTGATATTCAGAACTGTAAACTGTGAGCACTATCTACTGATCCAGGGAATAGTGCGGTGGAATCACAGAGGAATCCAGATTATAAAATCTGGGTCCTGACACTCAGCTACCCCATTTGATTGGGGTGAATATGGTGGTGTAAATTCATGAACTATTCCATGCTCAAAACAGAATTGGGAGAATTCAAGAGAGACAAACTCTCCTCCACGATCAGACCTTAATCTTTTTATTTTGTTTTCTAGTTGGTTCTCAACCTCGGCCTTATAAGTTTTAAAGTAGTTTAAAGCTTCATCTTTAGTTTTAAGCAAATACACATAGCAGTAGCGTGTTGTATCATCAATAAAAGTTAGAAAATATCTTTTGCCTCCTTTTGTCAATAATCCATTCATTTCACACAAATCTGAATGAATAAGATCTAAAGGTGTGTAATAGCCCAAATTTTTTATGAAAATAAAAATATAAATATAAAAATTAATTAAAATAAAACTTTAACTTAAATAAGTATTTTGTGGTCTAAATTTTAAATTTGGTTTTGCCCTGAATTTCTGTTTTTGAAAAAAAACTGGATTTGAAAAGCATTTTAAGAAAAACCTAAAAATATTATTAAATAAAAGGATATCTTGATTTTCTATAAAAATCTTACTTTAAATTAATTATTTGGATTTACTTGGCTCTTATTTGGTTTCCTGGATTTTCTGGAGTATAAAAATGTATTTTTGGAAATTAAAAAGTATTTTCAATATAAAATTATAGAGCAAACATTAGATGGAAATAATTTTGTTAAGTCCAAAAAGTGTCCAGGAGGTTCTCTGAATTTTTCTGGAATTTTTGGAAGTATTTTCATATTTTTCTGAGGCTAAATCAATTCCCTGGCAATTTCTGAAAATCTGAAATCAAAATTCAAAAATAAATTCCCTCTTCCCTCCCCTCCGGCCACCACGTGGACGGCTAGATGCCTGCCACGTCGCCCACCCGGCAGCACCTTCCCCTACCTCCGGCCGCCTCCTCTTCCACCTCGCGCCGCCGCCGCCCACAACCGTCTCCGGCCGTCTCGCGCCCACCTCCTTTTCGTGTGCTCGCCAACCACCTCCCCCACCTCCTCTTCCGCACGACCCGCGCCCCACGCACCCACCATCTCCCCCGATCCCGCGACGGCCTCCCGCAACCGCCGCCCACTCCCCGACTTCTCCGGCGAGAAATTCCTCTCGCCCCGCCCCTCGCCGCACCTATTTAAACCCACCCCGAGGTGCCTCGTCCCTCACTCCACCTCCCCTCCGCCGCAATTTCCCCTCCTCACCGCCGGAGCATCCCGCCCGCCGAAGCCCGAGCACCTCGCCGCTTATCCCTTGCAACCGGCCGCCTCCCGTGTCCGTCGGAGTCTGCGCCAAGGTGAAACGAATCCCCTCCCCTCCTCTCCCGGTTCCGCCCTTCGCCGCTCGCCGCCGACCGTCGGAGCTCCGACGGGCGTGCCGTCCCCGAGCACCTCCCTCCCCCAGCTGGCCACCTCAGCCGCCCATCCCACGTGGATGCCGAGTGGCGCCACCTCAGCACCAACGCGGGCGCCACACGGGCACCCGACTGCCACGCAAGCTGCACCTGTGGCCCGTGCCACCTCAGCCGCCGCCTCCACCCGTGGACCTGGTCCATGGACCAGGGGCCCACATGTCAGCATGATCCCCTCAGGGCTGATGACAGGGACGGGGTCCCGATCTTCCAACAGGTTCTGGGTATGTTCGATTTGGTGGAGGCGCGATACAATTCGATCCGGCTTCCGAACAACACATTCCGAACCCCGCAATCGCAGCACCACGTCTCCTCAGGTTATCAACCACGCGCAGTCGGTTGACCTCGCCAAGAAGGCTAATCCTTGCCTGCGAATCGAAGAACACAAGCAAGAACAAGGAAGAACACAACTGAATTGCAGATGTATTGATTTGGCACTCGAAAGTTGGGGTCTCACAAACCGATAATGGCGAAACTGTTCAAAGACAGAATTAATCTAAGCAAAACCCCAAACCCTAATGGTGGGGGTGGTGGCTGGATATAAAGGAGTGAGGGGTGTGCAAAATCCCTGGACGCACCCTAATGGGCTCCAACACGATACAAAGCCGAATGGCCCAAAAGACGGTGACGCAACACCCTGACAGATTCTGAACGCGTACTCGTTTCGACGTTTCCCGTTGACTCAGAAGGAATTTTGACATGGGACCAGAGCCATTGGAAAGGTTGTCTCCTAGGCTTTCCATCCATATGTAGAACGTCCACAACGGAGCCCAGATGCGATCTGGACGTCCGTTTTAGTGCGGCCTGCTCCTGGACTCCGAATTGGATTCGAGGTCGGCTTGAGTTGGCCCTCCAACATGATTCGACCACCCTTGCTGGACTTGTGCGTCTCGTAGTCCTTCTCCAAGTACTTCCAGGTCCTCTCCATAGTTCCTAATCATAATTAAATCATTAGGTAGCAATCGATTCTCAAATGAACAAAAAGAAGTACTTAGGAACGAGCTCACCTGTAAATTCAATTGTCGGGCGCGAGCTCTAGTGATTGGTCCTTGAATGTCAAGTGGAGGAGTGTTGTGTGTATCCGAAGAAGTGATGTCATCATCATCCTCCCCCTCTTGAAGCGGAGTTGTCCTCAACTCAGCCTCATCTTCTTCTCCCAAGTGTATATGCATTATCATTTATCTTCTCAACTATCTTAAAAGGACCAGCAGCTCTAGGCATCAATTTTGACTTTCTTAACTCAGGAAATATATCCTTTCTCAAGTGCAACCAAACAAAATCACCCGGTTCAAGTTTAACTTCCTTTCTACCTTTACTACCAGTAATCCTATATTTTTCATTCATCTTTTCAATGTTTGCCTTAGTAGTCTCATGCATTTTGACAATAAAATCAGCACGCTCCTTAGCATCATTATGAACTCTCTCACTAGTAGGCAAAGGTAAAATATCAATAGGGGCACGTGGATTGAATCTATACACTACCTGAAAAGGACTTACCTTGGTGGTGGAGTGTTCCGCTCGATTATATGCGAACTCAACATGCGGCAAACACTCTTCCCACAGCTTCAAATTTTTCTTCAAAACAGCTCTCAACATGGTAGACAATGTGCGGTTCACCACCTCAGTTTGGCCATCAGTTTGTGGGTGACATGTTGTAGAGAATAACAACTTTGTACCCAACTTGTTCCATAGAGTACGCCAAAAGTGACTCAAGAACTTGACATCACGATCTAAAACAATAGTAGAAGGCATACCATGCAAACAAACTATCTCTTTGAAAAAGAGGTCAGCAATATGAATGTCATCATCGATTTTATGACATGGTATAAAGTGAGCCATCTTAGAAAAGCGATCCATGACAACAAAAATGCTATCCCTCCCCCTCTTAGTCCTAGGCAATCCTAAAACAAAGTCCATAAATATCTGCCCACGGAATAGAAGGAACAGGAAGAGGCATATATAAACCATGTGGATTCAAGCGAGACTTAGCTTTTTGACATGTAGTGCAGCGAGCCACAAACCGCTCAACATCTCGCCTCATCTTTGGCCAAAAGAAGTGTGTAGCCAGAATATCCTCCGTCTTCTTAGCACCAAAATGTCCCATCAAACCGCCTCCATGCGCCTCCTGCAACAACAAAAGACGAACGGATCCAACTGGAATGCATAGCCGGTTAGCTCTAAACAAAATACATCATTGATCACGAATTTATTCCATGCTTGTCCCTCTTTACAATGCAGCAACACATCCTTAAAATCAGCATCAAAAGCATATTGTGCTTTAATAGGTTCAAGACCAAAAATGCGACAATCAAGTTGAGACAACATGGTATAGCATCGAGACAAAGCATCAGCAATCACATTATCCTTCCCTTTCTTGTGTTTAATGGCATAAGGAAAAGATTCAATAAATTCAACCCACTTAGCATGTCTACGATTCAAATTGGTTTGACTACGAATATACTTAAGTGATTCATGATCGGAATGAATGACAAATTCTTTAGGCCATAAATAGTGTTGCCACGTCTCTAAAGAACGAACAAGAGCATACAATTCTTTATCATACGTGGAATAATTAAGAGCAGGACCATTCAATTTTTCACTAAAGTAGGCAACAGTTTGCCTTCTTGCATCGTAACACCACCAATACCAATTCCGCTAGCATCACATTCCAGCTCAAAAGTCTTACCAAAATCCGGAAGTTGGAGCAATGGTGCGTGTGTAAGCTTGTCCTTCAAAAGATTAAAGGGCTCCTCTTGTGATGGCCCCCAATGGAACACGACGCCCTTCTTTGTCAACTCAATCAACGGTGTCGCAATGGTGCTGAATTCTTTGACAAAGCGGCTATAAAATCCTGCAAGGCCAAGAAAACTCCGCACTTGGGAGACCATCGTGGGCGTGGGCCAACTCCATATCGCCTCCACCTTGGCTCTATCAACCTCAATTCCCTGTGGAGTCACAACATAGCCAAGAAAAGAGACTTGATCCGTGCAAAATGTGCACTTCTCAAGGTTATCAAACAAACGTGCATCTCTAAAAGCATTAAAAACAGCACGTAAGTGATTCAAATGTTCATCCATGGACTTGCTATAAATCAAGATATCATCAAAATAAACGACCACAAATTTGCCAATGAAAGGACGTAAAACCTCGTTCATTAATCTCATGAAAGTGCTAGGTGCATTAGTTAAACCAAAAGGCATGACTAACCACTCATACAAGTCAAACTTAGTTTTAAAAGCAGTTTTCCATTCATTGCCAAGTTTCATTCTTATTTGGTGGTATCCACTACGCAAGTCAATCTTTGTGAAAATTAGAGCACCACACAACTCATCAAGCATGTCGTCGAGCCTAGGAATAGGATGACGATACCTTATAGTAATGTTGTTAATGGCTCTACAATCTACACACATACGCTAAGAACCATCTTTTTTGGGAACCAAAAGAACAGGAACAACACAAGGACTAAGGCTCTCACGTACGTACCCACGGTTCAAAAGGTATTGAACTTGTCGCTGGATCTCCTTAGTCTCTTCAGGATTGGTCATGTACGCCGCACGGTTTGGCAAACTCGCTCCAGGGATCAAGTCAATCTGGTGCTCAATCCCTCGAATGGGTGGAAGTCCTGGAGGTATCTCATCAGGGAAAACATCTCTAAACTCCTGCAAAAGGTTAGTGACAGGAGCAGGCAAAGTGCAAGGCATATTATCAAGAGAAAATAAAGCATCTTTGCACACAAAAGCATAGCATGTATCATTAACATCATCAATTTCAGCAAGGTCTGATTTTGTGGCAAGCATAACAGAATTTTTCAAATGGATTACTTGCTGTTTTTCAGATTTATCATGTTCCTTTGTATCATTAGCAGCAGCAACTCTCTCCCTATCGGCCTCTATAATCTCAATGGGGTCAAAGGCAGAAAGTAACTTTCTTTCCTTATGCATAAAAGTGTATTTGTTACTACTACCATGGTGTAAAGCATCATTATCAAATTCCCAAGGTCGACTCAATAAAAGAGAGCATGCTTGCATGGGAACCACATCACAATCAACATGATCAGCATAAGCACCAATGGAAAAATGGACTCGGCATGTTTGCGTTACCTTAGCTTTTCCAGAGTCATTTAACCACTGAATATGGTATGGATGTGGATGTGGTCGCGTGGTCAAGCCAAGCTTCTTGAACAAATCAGAACTCACCAAGTTGTTGCAGCTTCCTCCATCAATGATGACACGTGCACGCCGGTTCTTGATTGCGAAGAAAGTCTGAAACAAATTATGGCGTTGAAGCTTATCGGGTTGTTGTACCTGTGTGCTGAGGACTCGCTGCACAGTGATGCTCCGTAGCGTCGCTGTGGACGCCCCACTAAGGACCAGGTCGTCATCACCACCGCCATTGGCGTCCGAGGCAGCAGCAACATCATCATCGTCCTCGACATCCGAAGTGCTGATGTAGCCTCCATCTTCTGTGGCGATGTATGCCCGTTGGATAGGGCAATTCTTCTGCACATGACCAAGCCCATGGCAGCAGTGGCACTGAATGTCGGAGGAGCGGCCCGTTGAAGCCACGGAAGAAGAACTCTTGGCTGGATTCTGCAAAAAAAATTTTGTAGAATCTGCAAGGCGTGTCGTGGAAGGTGGCTTCAGTGGCGCTGCTGCAAATTTGTTCACAGGTGGTGGAGGAGAACAAAAACTCGAAGAAGACTTGGGCAGTCCCGTCGATGTAGTCGTTCGCGGCGTGTAGAAGGGTCGTCCGGTGCTTGCCTTCGCTGATTCCTTGCGTCCCTGCAATTCTTTTTCTGCAAGCATAGCAAGTGGAACAACTGGTTGATGTAGTAAAATCTTTATAATCAACAATGTCTTGAATTTCACGCCAGTAACCCGTAAAAACGACAAATCTTATCCTCCGCTTCTCAACTACCCCACAACGCACCATACCCTTTTGAAGCTCAAGATAATAGTCCCGAATGAACTATCACCCTGTTCTAAGCGCTGCAATTTTTTCTCAAATCACATTTATATGAGGAGGAACAAAACGACACGCATAGCTTCTTTTAATCACTCCCATGTATCAAAGTTTACGCGCATGGTACCCAGCTCATTCCACCGATAATAGCAAAGTCCTTAAACTCACTAGTAGCTTGTCTAACTCTATGTTGTTCAGAACCAAGTGAGAATTAAACTTCGCTCTACCGTCATCTCCCAATCAAGATATTTTTCAGCATCATAAAGACCAGAAAAGATGGAATGGTAAACTTGACTTTAGCAAAAGGGTCGTCGTTACCATGACGGTTCTGGTTATTACCTCCCATACCATGTCGGTTTTGCTGAAGACGCCGACGTAGTCGTGCATCTTGTGTCGCCCGCTGATCAATGTTGCCGTCTGCATCATACACTATGTCATCGTCATGATGATGGCCGTCATTGACAGGTGGCAGGCGTGCCTCCAATGTGTCCATCCGACCAGTGAGGTCAGCCATCCGCCGCTCCACCCGCTCAATGCCTTCTGTGGTGTTCAACTGGACAATGGCGGCGACAATGGTGTCCATTCTCGCGCCGAGTTCAGTGAATGAAGCATTTTGTTTGTCGAGCGCAGCTTGTAGCTGGCCGCGACTAACACACTCGTTGAAATCAACCGGTGTCCCATCCTCGTCGTCTCCTGCCATGGTTAGTGGAAAAAAACAGGGAAACAAAAGGATTATCCCTATCAACTACAAAGTAAGGACAGCAACCATAACTCGGAGTCCCTTCTTCAAACGGCCGTAACTTTCGCTCGAGGCGGAAGCTCGGGGAAATTGGTGGAAACTGGAGGCGGAAGCTCGGGGAAAAGTGGGGGATGGTGCTGGGTGATCACGGGATGCGATGGGTGTCTCAAAACAGAGGGTGGGATATGGGTGAGAAAACAAAAATTGACGGCTAGGGTTTGTATGAGAGGTAGCGGAAGCAAGATAACCCGAAACAAAACACGATCTAAACCAGCAACACAACTCGACTAAGGACACAAACTCAACACTACGGACTCTAAAATCAAATTGTGCAGAAGGCTAAATGAGATCTAGGATAGTTAACAACCTATGACTACAATTTTTTTAGGGCTTTTTCTTGGACTCTACGATGAAACCGAAAACAAAAAAGGTAGCATAACTCGAACCTGAAGGAACACCTGAAGCTCTGATTACCACTTGATAGGACGGGGTCCCGATCTTCCAACAGGTTCTGGATATGTTCGATTTGGTGGAGGCGCGACACAATTCGATCCGGCTTCCGAACAACACATTCCGAACCCCGCAATCGCAGCACCACGTCTCCTCATGTTATCAACCGCGCGCAGCCGGTTGGCCTCGCCAAGAAGGCTAATCCTTGCCTGCGAATCGAAGAACACAAGCAAGAACAAGGAAGAACACAACTGAATTGCAGATGTATTGATTTAGCACTCGAAAGTTGGGGTCTCACAAACCAATGAACGGCGAAACTGTTCAAAGACAGAATTAATCTAAGCAAAACCCCAAACCCTAATGGTGGGGGTGGCGGCTGGATATAAAGGAGTGAGGGGTGTGCAAAACCCCTGGGCGCGCCCTAATGGGCTCCAACACGATACAAAGCTGAACGGCCCAAAAGACGGTGACGCAGCACCCTGACAGATTCTGAATGCCTACTCGTTTTGACGATTCCGGTTGACTCATAAGGAATTTTGACATGGGATCAGAGCCATTGGAAAGGTTGTCTCCTAAGCTTTCCATCCATATGTAGAACGTCCCAAACGGAGCCCGGATGCGATCTGGGCGTCCATTTTAGTGCGGCCTGGTCCTGGACTCCAAATTGGATTCGAAGTCGGCTTGAGTTGGCCCTCCAACATGATTCGACCACCCTTGCTGGACTTGTGCGTCTCGTAGTCCTTCTCCAAGTACTTCCAGGTCCTCTCCATGGTTCCTAATCATAATTAAATCATTAGGTAGCAATCGATTCTCAAATGAACAAAAAGAAGTACTTAGGAATGAGCTCACCTGTAAATTCAAATGTCGGGCGCGAGCTCTAGTGATTGATCCTTGAATGTCAAGTGGAGGAGTGTTGTGTGTATCCGAATAAGTGATGTCCTCATCAGCTGAGGTCATGCTGGCGCAATAAACCCCCTTTTCCCATTGAAAAATAAACCAGCCGAAAAGAAATTCCTCGCTGACACAATGCTGAGGTCATAAATTCTTTTCCTTTAGAAAAATAAATCTAGAAATTCCTCTTTTTCCTTTTTCTCTATTTTTAAACTTCCCGGAGCCTGTTCTTCTTCGTCCTAACTCCGATTTAGCCCATTCAAATTTCTAAATTCATCAAAAACTCCCCTCTATGCATTTCTGGCCTCAATTAAAAATTTTGAAATAAATTTGAATTTATTTTGAATTTATTTAAATTTGGTGGGTTATTTTCACGTGTAGACTTCGACGATTCGGAAAAATTCTTCGACGAAGATTCAAACCAAGTTGAAGAGCAAGGCAAGTCACACTCCTTGATCATATTGATCCCAGTTTTCAAAATAAAATTATGTTGATTTAAATTATATTGCATGCATATTTTTATTCCACGTATTTCAATTCTGTTTTAAATATAGTTATTGCCTACCTGTTAATTTCTCCATTGATATTGAAAATCCTCGATACCTTGTAACCCTAGAGTCAAACTCTAGTTAATACATTAGTGTTGGCTAGAAAGTTTAAATCAAATGCTTAGCCTTGCTTAGTCATAAATTTTGTTTTGGGATATCTTTCACATAAAATGATGAGCTTTTCACATGAAATGATAAGTTCCCTAAATGTACTCTTGACTTTGATGAGTCAAGGAGGTTTATAAAATATTTTGAAAACAAAATATAAAATCTGTTTTAGACTTAGGCAATTGGTTAGATTGGTGGGTGCAGGCATGCCCTGTTGATTGGAGCCGTAGTGGTTGATTGTCGTGCACAGGGGTATGTGGTAGGGCCTAAGTCAATTAAGGACCGGTCTGTGAGCTACTGTTGCAAAACCCTAACGTACTACCACATGGCTGGTATGGGACAGCCCTGACTGAATAATTTGTGAAGTCCCAACCTGAGTCAAGTTGTAGGCTGAAAGTGGGCGTGGTTGGTGCCATGTGAAGTACCACTAGGGTGAGCGTGGTTGTAGCCATGAGAAGTCTCACTCAGGCTCAAGAGGGGGTCCCGGTCTAGTGGATTCCTTACTGGGGTGAAACCTTAGATTGGCTTGGCCAGGTTGAAGGCTTTGCATTGTAAAGGCCTTGTCACAACTCCTCGCCGCACACCTAAGGAAGTGTGTAATCGCGTGGTAATCCGAGATGATCGTGTCTTGTGGGTAAAGCTGTACAACCTCTGCAGAGTATATAATCTATCTTGGATAGCCGTGCCCATGGTCATGGGCATGCCGAGTAAAAGTTTTTCATGTATTAGACTTTGTTTTTTCAAAAATGATTTTTGAAAACCTTACGGATGGATGGAATCCATGAGAGAGTGAAAACCTTGTGGGTGGATGGAACCCATGAGAGAGTTTGGAAGCTTGTGGATGGATGGAATCCACAAGTGTGTGGAAACGTGTGGATGGATGGAATCCATACGAGATCTTTTTGGAAAATATGGTCCGGGTGGGATGCCCGTGGATAGGTTGGTGTACGGTCGGAGCCGGCACTGACGGTACTATTTTCAATTACAAGTATTGTTTTTATTTACTGTATTAAATTCAGAAATTTTAATCTATTTACTGTATTTCTAAAATAATGTTTTATGCAAACTAACCCTATAAGCCTTCCATTGAAGACTTTATCATTATGTTGCATTTCTCCGTGTGATTTGTGGAGTACAAGTTTGTACTCACCTTGCACCCTCCCTACAGAGAAGGATGATGTCGACTACGGTGAAGATCTGGACGAGTAGGCTGCGTCTTACTGTCGTTTGCCTGTGGGCAGGCTTGGGCTTCGCTTTTATTAGTTTGCTTTCGCAGTTATTTCCTTTATTTATTTTGCCAATGGGTGTTGATGTAAGACTTGGCCGTAAGGCCGTACCCTTTCATTTAATATAATTGGTCATTTGTGCTTGATATTTATCTTTGTTGTACTGTGTGCACTAGCTGATCCTGGACTAATGCAATTTACACAGAGGATCCATGAGTCGTTACTCCGGGTTCCGACAAAGTGCCAAGTTCTTTTCATCCTTTAATCCCTTAAATGGTTTTCGAGGTTGCTTTGCTTGCACACATGATTGACACTTTGATCCTTTGACAATTTCACATTTTGGAATTAAATCTAATCTGAACATTCTAGCAATACTATCAAAACCAATATGACAGAAACAAGAATGCCAAATATTTGCCTCACATTTATTTAAACCAGTTGCAATATTCAGATTATAACAAGACTCTAAAATGCTTAGGCGGAACAAGCCTCCGCTCTCATAGCCTTTACCAACAAATTTTTCGAACTTAGACATTACAACTTTATTTGACTCAAAAACTAGCTTATAACCGTCCCTGCATAGAAGAGAACCACTAGCAAGGTTCTTCTTTATTGTAGGAGCATGCTGCACATTCTTCAAGCAGACAATCTTCCCTGAAGTAAGCTTCAGTTCCACCGTGCCAACACCAAGAACAGAAGCATGCGACCTGTTTCCCATTAGGACGGAGGAAGCCCTTGCTGCCTGATAAGAAGAAAACAAGAAAATATCAGAATATACGTGAACATTAGCTCCAGTATCAACCCACCAATTAGTGGATTGACAAGCTGAAAAGACAACAAGTGAATTACCATACCCTCCTGAAGTCGAGGCCTCGCCTATGGTCACGTTAACAGCCTTCTTCTTAGGCTGTTCACCATCTCTGATCTTGCGGAAACGATAGTCCTTCGCCATGTGACCGTATTTTCCGCACACAAAGTAGGTGATGTCCTTCAAATCCTTTTTCTAAGTTTTCTTCTTAAAGCTAGTTGTCTTGTTCGGTTTGTTGGTTTTGTACTTCTTAGCAACAGTCTTTTTCTGTATGACATTTGCATTGTTCTGGCCAGATGTGCTAGGTGCATCTTTTGCTTTTGCTTTTTCTGCTACATCGAGGGCTGTAATGAGATCCTCAACAGAAATCTCTTCCCTCTTATGTTTCAAGCTAGTAGCAAAATCCCGCCAAGAGGCAGGGAGTTTATCAACAATACCCGCAGCCACAAACTTTGGAGGCAACACACAGCCCAAGTGCGCAATCTCATCGACTAGTAGCTGGAGGTCATGAGCTTGTCCCACTATGAACTTAGCCTCATCCATGCTAAAGTTGAAAAATTGCTCACATATATAGAGCCAGCGACCTGCCTCTGCATATTTGTACTCTACTGCATCCCACAACTCTGTGGCGGACTGTAGTCCGTGTACACATCATAGAGCTGATCTGCCAGAACAGTCAGAATGCAGCCAAGAACAGTATTGTTCGCAGTTTCAAACTGCATGTACTGCTCAATCGTAAATGGATACTGCGGATGGATAACCCACCACAGCCCCAAAGACATGAGCCAAAACTTGACTCTAGTCTGCCATCTACGAAAGTTCTGACCAGAAAACCTCTCAGGATTCATCGCATCAGAAGCACTAGCTATTGCTGTATTGCAACAAAATTCACAATAAGGTTTCTGGAATGTTGAAAAGTAAGGCAATATTTTAATTCCAAGTTTTATTAGGAGACAAACAAATAAACTAGTGATGCAAAGCTTACTACTAGCAGCAGGCTACTCATCATATTTCAAATAATACTCAAGAAAATGTAGTAACTAAGTCGTACGTGCACGCGAACGACTTACTTGTTAGCCTGATGAAGAACAAGAAGCCGCGTAGGCTTGACGCAGTGCAGAACGTAGATGTCGCAATGCAGTAAGCGGTCGCGCAGATGCGCTGCCCAAAAACCTTATTGCCGCCCCGTGCAGGTACTCTCTGTGGCAACGGTTCAGAGATAGCAGCTCTCCCTTCTTCCAGGTGCACGCTAAGAAGAAAAGTCGACGAGGTTCAGACAGTACAGCACAACAGAGCAGAAAGTAGGGGAAGAATGGAGGTGCAAAGTTCTCTCTTCTTTTCTAGACGTCTTCAGGCCCTTTTATGGGCGCTGCAGTTACTACTCATAAGTCACGCGATTTTCACGCGAAAATACGCGAATACGCGCGCGCGTGCGTACGCGCGTGTATGACTAGATAGAACCATCTTCATACCATCTCTTTCCATATTCAAGGAGTGGGGAGGACTCCACCTTATAAATCGGTCTTCCTCACCCTACCTTAGCGATATGGTATTAAACCATGCATACTTTGAAATTAAAAAAAAGACTAAATTAACACTTCTTCCAATCGATTTCTTGCTTGTGCTCAGAAGAACTTCTTCCCAAATTTCCGTTAATGTGAAACGCCGTGATCGCGAATTTCTGAAAACGATGCACATGGCCGGGCACATGTGTGTGTCCACGCTTGTGTGGCTTGATTCCATCCACGTCGCATCCCCTGGTCGAGCGCAATACTTTTCTCTGGACAGCGGCACACTCCTGCTTTATTACACGGAGCTGCTGCAGGATAATATACTGTTGGAAGCATTTTCAATGATATAAAATTTTACTAAATTTTATTAAGCTTCGCCTCTCTTCCCTCTCCCTCCTCCGCCACTCCCCCTCCCCACATTCTTCCACAGCCCAGCTGCAAACAGGGTTTAATCTTTCGGGGGGGAAATTTTTTTCGGCCACAGGTGAAACAACCGAAAGCGCGAAATTTCGTTTATTTTGGACGAAAAAAATTCAATTTTTTGATGAAATTTAACCAAAATTTGAATAAAATCTGACCAAATTTTAAATTGTACCAAATTCGGCCGAATTTTAACCGAATAGAAGACATTTCGCTGGGGGTCGAAAGGGATGAAATTCGTCCGAAATGCGAAATTTCGGACGAAATTGAGAACCCTGGCTGCAACTCCGTGCCCTTCCTCCGCCTCCCCCGCCCTCTCCTCCCCTACAGCAGCTGGCGGCGACCTCGCCACTTCGCTGCGCCGCCCAACTTAATATTCAGTACGCCGCCGCCTCGCCTGCCTCTCTTCACTACCGCCCACTGTTGGATCACCATCTCCCTAGTCTCTCTCTACATCTAGGGGATGATTAACCCATCTGTGGCCATGACGCCACCACTCCTCTCATCGGAGGTCAAGAAGATAGGGAAGAGAGAGCTAGAGCGCTGGAGTAAGGGGCATACCATCGAAGCTCGGGCAGCCAGTCAACCTTGCCCCCACTAGGGGAAGATTGGATCTGACAGCGTGGCGGTCAACGATGGTGATATGCAGCGGTGCCGTGGACAGAGACGACGGGTCTGGCGGTGGACCTCGTCGGTGTGAGCGGGAGAGAAAAGGGAGAGCGAGAGAGTACAGCAAGAGAGAGATCTAATAGTAGAGTTATATCGTTGTTTTTTAGTAAAACCGTATAACGTTATTTAGTTTTTCTCTTTAGTACAGTTGTAGAAAGCGACTAGATGTGCACCGCTAAATATAGTATATATGGTCTTGAGGATTCCGGCACGGACGTGCAAGGGACCCGCGAGGTATACATGTAAGTAAAAGAGTGCCAGCGCAGGTTAATTAGTGTGTGAATGGAATACGTGGTATAGCATGCAGCACGAGCCTGGACTTCCTTCTGACAGTAATACCAAACGACTCGGACATGTCGAGCTCTTGTGGTCTCGTGCCACCCGGAACTTGCCAATCGAAGTGGTAGAGAAGGCTCGCAAGCACCAGCTCCATATTAGCGAGGCCAAGTGCCATGCCGGGGCACATCCTCCTGCCGGCGCCGAAGGGGATGAACTCCAAGTCGGCGCCCTTGAAGTCGGCATGGTTGGTCTCGAACCTCTCCGGCTTGAACGCCTCGGGGTCATCCCAATACCTGCTGTCCCTCCCCATGGCCCAAGCATTCACAAGCACTTTCGTTCCCTCGGGTATGTCGTAGCCCATCACCTGACACGGCTCTCGGCACTGTCGAGGGAGCAGGAACGGAACCGGCGCATGCAAGCGTAGCGTCTCCCTAATCACCAGGTGCAGGTAGCTTAGCTTGTCAACGTCTCCCTCGCTTAGCTTGTCTTGTCCTCTGAATGTCTCTCGCACCTCTGCTTGGGCCTTCCCTAAGACTTGTGGATTCCTCAGTAGCTCTGACATGGCCCATTCAAGTGTTGTCGACGAGGTCTCACTCCCGGCCGCAAAAAGCTCCTGGCATTCGTATAGCATAAGAGGAAATTTGGTTACGACAACTTAGTTTTAACAAAAATTAGGATCGTATGTTCAAAAACAACTAGAATCACAATAGAGATTCAAAATAGTCCTATACCCACCATCATTTCTAAATAGATGTCGCCTGGAGCATCCACACTGTTCTCTATATTTAGCCAACGCCAACGAATAGAAAAATGAAAGAAATTAGTGAAAAAGAGATGGATGGAGTGCTAATTGTTTTCTAATTTTTTATTATAGTTATGGGTCCAATCTTAGAGGCGATAGTAGTTTTTATACTGTTAAACCATGTGGATGGTTGTGAGTTTAATAGTGATGAATAATGGATATTTGGATTGCTTTAGAATTTGTGTTTGTGAAAGTTTCGGTCGATCTCATTTGAAGACTTCAACTCCTAGTGGTTTCGATTTGATCCGAGTGGTTTTGGTTAGCTCTGAGTGGTTCCGATCGAGTCCAAGTAGGATTGGACGGCATTCCAGTAGCATTGGAGTACCAGATGATGTTTGAGTAGTTTTGGAGTATCGGACGACGTTTTAGTGGCATCAGAGCATCGAACAGCGTTCGAGTTCCATAGAAGTATCAGATAATGTTCGAGTGGCATTGGAGGATCGGATGGCGATCGAGCAGGGTACCCAAGCCTTGAGTGTTACCACTTAGGATTCGAGCGGTGAGGTCGAAGATTTTGAAAACTGGGCAGTCGAAGGGCTCGAGTCGAACATCCTAGAGTTGAAGTGCATATGGTCATAGCTACAGCGATTCAGTCAGAGCTACAGTGTTCAGATGAACAGTGATTGGAGGTGAACAGCACTCGAAAGAAGCACTATAGCAACAGTGATGTAGTCGGTACTTGGAAGAATACTGTAGTAGTGGCCAGTACTCGGAAGTTGGTAGTTGAAAGATCTTGGTATTCGATAGTCGAAAAGACTTGATACTCGATAGTCGGAAGGACTAGGTACTTGAAGTTGGAATGATTTGGTGCTCGAAAATTGGAAGGGCTCCGTACTCGTAGTCGGAAGGACTCGGTACTCGATAGACGTAGATGTTACTGGTCGATAGTCATAGACTTTACTGGTCGGTACTCAATAGTCAAAGATTTTATGATCGGTAGTCGTAGACATTGTTGGTCGGTGGTCTTAGACTTTTTGATCGGTTACTGTAGGCTTCATAGTTTGTACTCGTAGTCTTCATGGTTGATACGAGTGCTTTAATTATTGCGTTCTTCAAGTACCTCGAGTACTCGTGTTGGGTCAGTGGTTGACTAATTTGTTGATGGCGATCGTGATCGGTGGTCTTTGCTATAGTACTAGGTAGGTACTCGGTGGTCACAGCGGTTGTCAGTGATACCGTACATGGTCAGTACTCGGTAGTCGATGGTGCGGTTACTGGTTTATGGTCGTAGTCATAGACTGGGAGTGCTATGATGCCTGTGATTCCATAGTGTTCTAAGCAATATGTATCCCCAAGTACTTGTGTTTTCGAGTATCGATGAGTTAGTGATTGGACTTTGCTTGGAGGGCATAACCGGTCATAATGAGTGGTCTGAGGTTGGTGTTTTGGAAAGTGTTGGATATTGTGGTCATGGTTGATCTGGTTGATGTTGATAGATGGTTAACGGTGTGGTTTGAGTGTGTGGACTGATGACAGTCAAGTTGAAAAGAACCTGTGCCGGAGAGAAAGTTTTTTGATTTTTGCATGTGCAAGTTGGTGTGGAGGCTATCCTGATCGGTAACGAGGAGGACCGGGACTAGGATGGCGAGATCTGGGGTCCAGATGGTCGAGGATGTCATGCGAGGTGGTCAGGCTTACACTATAGCACGTGGAGATCAAAGGTAATGATTCGTGCGGAAGTTATGGGCGGCGCGGTCTCGGAGGCTTCGACACGAGAGGTGATGATGCGTAGAGAAGTTACAGGAGGTGCGGTCCTAGAGGCTTCTACACGGATGGAAATTGATGAGGCGTGATGAAGATACAGGAGGTGCGGTCATGGAGACTTCGTCACATGTTGAGTTAGGAGTTGTGGATGG
This sequence comes from Dendrocalamus sinicus, assembly GCA_036346575.1. Classification (NCBI taxonomy): domain Eukaryota; kingdom Viridiplantae; phylum Streptophyta; class Magnoliopsida; order Poales; family Poaceae; genus Dendrocalamus; species Dendrocalamus sinicus. The sequence continues at coordinate 6,185,661 of CM070658.1, forward strand.
AGTCTATAACTTGGAAGAGGTAGAGATTAGTTAAAACCGGTCTTTGAAGGGTTTTTGGTCCCTTAATTTGAGAAAGAGATGGGAGTTCGTGTTCGTGTTTGAGTGAAACACAGTTTAAGGTTTTAGCATATAAAAGCAGGTAGAGGCTAAGGATTTTAGCTGTGGCTTTGAGGAGGCTTTTTATGTTGCAGTTTATAGGGGTACCGTGAGGATACTTTATAGCCGCAAAATATGATCCAGAAATAATAGATTAGATCTATTTCAAGAAAGTTAGTCAGAATCGACGACATTTTTTGAGCATCGTTTTCTTCTGTCTTCGGAGACGTGCTAACACATCACTATCTTGCGTGACACGAGGTCGATGTCTTCGGTCATCGGCTCAATCTAACCAAGCAAAGCACGGTGTTGTCTTCGGCGTGTTCTCGTTCGAGCGGTCAAAGCATTCGAGCGACTGAAGCTTTTGAGCGAATTGACTACGTGCAAAGGCGGTCGTAGCCAGCGGTCGAAGTAAGTGATCGAATGATCGAAGCGTTCATCGACCGTGCGAAAGGAGGTCAAGTAACAGACAAACGACTTACGGTCAAAATCTACATCCGGTAATTTAGATGGTCTTTTCTTCTGGTTTGAGATTTGCTTTCAGGTATCAAAAAGCAGAGGAAATCATTTAGCCTCTATTGCACTATACGATCCTACATGTACATTGCGTAAAATTATGCTTAGTTTAGAAGCTATTTGCGGGTTTCAGCTTAGAGGCTATGCAGCTTCAAAACATTATGGATGCCCTTAGAATATGAGCACTTATTTTTAAAACTTGACCGATATGTTGGAATTTCATTGATCCTCGGATCACGCGTCGATGATTCTCCGGGCTCGGTTTCCATATTTTGGGGTTTTTTGTGTTTGGTTTTTTCTAGAAAAACCAGCTGAAAACTGAAGAAACCGAGAAAACCAAAAAATTAGCAACGCACGGCGTTCCATCTAGGATTCGAACCATGACCATAGGGTTTAAAAGCCACATACTCAACCTACTAAGCTAGGATGGCTTGTTGTCTATTGAATGGATAGATGTTATATATGTATAGTTTGTGGTTATGGCTCTAGCATCTAGAAGACCGAAGTAATGGATGAGTTGTTAGTCTTACTCTTGCATAATAGTAAGGTAGACTATTGATTAATTTTTTATGGTTGTTAAAAATGGGCAGAGCACATTATTAACATTAGTCATTATGTTTTATTACTTTATGCATATGCCATCGAATCTTTATACTCCATTGGAGTATTTCAAAGTACTAATTTTATTGCCAGTAGTATATATATTATCGCCTACTTGTCTCGCTAGCCGCTGTATCGTTTGCAATTTGTGTTAACTTTGATAAATATGGTATTTGTTGATACCGTACCGAAATAAATTGGAATTTATCGATATTGAATTGTATTTTTAAAAATACCGTATACTATAGGACTAATAATACCATATTTACTATATATATCAAACCGATTTTATCAAATTAATCGAATGCATAGCTCTACTCGGGACGCCTCCCTGCGTCCAAACACCCGTGGGGTCCTCTGCCGTGATACGCCTACCGAGTCAACTGAGCCTCTCTGTAGACTTCCACGTCATGAACAGCATTTTAAGCTGCACCAAGGCCCTCTGTTCACCATGTGAAAAAACTACACAAAGCAGACGCTTAATCTCTGTTGTTTCCACGTGGCACTTTCCGCTGGAGAGATAGGCCGTGCGAATACAGTAGATCAATCTCCGAGGAACATAGACACTTCCGCTTTTATCTTTTTCTCTCCTTTCTCCTGCCTAAAACTGATTATACCGGTCTCTTTTATTCAGAGCAACTAACTATTCATATTCGATTCAAACTCTACGTATTCAAAAGGAATAACAAACCAACTCTAGTTTGTCCAAAAATAAACCGATCCTACGAAAAACAAGATTAACTCTATTATGTAAAAGTGTTTAAATTTATCAACTGGGATTGATATTATAACTAGATTTGCAAGACTGGAGGTAGCAATGGCAAAATATTCCCTAAAAAGCATCATTTTTGGCTCATTAATGTGATGTTGGGGTTACCATGATGACGGTGGTGATGATCTCGGTGGTGAGGGGGCTCTGCTCGCCCTCGTCCCTCTGCAGCCTCAGCAGCACGCCGAGCAGGTCCTCCTCGCTGTCGCCGTCGTCGGTTCCTACGGCGTGCTCGCGGATGACGTCGGCCATGATGTCGCGCGCGTTCCGGTTGCAGATCTCGGTCTCCCGCAGCGCGCCGCTGAGCCAGCGCGCCAGCCGCGACGACGGGTACAGGTCGACCAGGTTGAACCCGCCGGTCAGCTTCAACGACTTGTCAAGCACGTGCAGGAACTCGTCGCGCCGCGCGCACCGGCCGCCGACGGCCGAGCGCACCACGGAGTCGTTCACCATGCGGGAGATCCTCTCGCCGATGCCGACCACGGCGCCGCCGAGGGCGCACTGGTCGGCGACGGAGCGGAGGAGGCGGGCCGCCTCGTCCTCGCGGATGTGTCGGAAGGACTGGACGCGTCGCGCGCTGAAGAGCTCGAGCACGCAGAGCCGGCGGAGCTGGCGCCACAGGTCGCCGTAGGGGGAGAAGAGAATGTCGCGGCCGCCGCGGCTGATCACGGCCAGCGTGGGCGTCAGGTGGCGGCTGGCGAAGGCGGCGTCGTGCGTCTTGAGGACCTCCCTCGCAGCCTCGACGGAGGACACGACCAGCGTGGGCACCGCGCCGAAGCGGAGGAGCATGAGCGGGCCGTACCTGCCGGCGAGCTCGCGCAGGGCCCGGTGTGGCAGGTCCCCGAAGCGCGACAGCAGGACGTGGTGGAGGCTGCCGCATAACGGCAGCTGCCATGGCCCGGGAGGCAGCCGCAGCGGCGGCTTCTCCGGCGGCGACGACGAGTAGCTCTTGAGGAGGAACCAGAGCAGGAAGGCGAGGAAACCGAGCAATGGCAATACAATCAACTCTCCATTTACTGGTGTGGTGGGTGGTGTAGCGTCCGTAGGTGTCTCTGTAGCGAGTGGTATGGAGTGGATCAGTGGAGCGTTCATTTCTTCAATGCGTTTGGAGTTTTTGACGGATGGAGCCTCGTCGTCGCTATCTTATCTTTTGCGGAGGGTGGGTTTGTTAAGATGTGCTTTATGGTTTAAATATTTAAATGTTAGTTATTTATAAGAGATAATATGTAAAGAAAAATAGTCGATATGATTTTGGTCGCTACAGTTAAATTAGTACATTTTTTACTATAATCTTCCTGTTAACTCTGTATTAAAAAAACGCACAGTTTAAAAGCTAATTACTGTAGCATAAGTCATAAGTCATAAGTGAAAAAGAACTGTACCTAATTTTACCTATGCCTTGTAGCTTAGGGGCCTATGGATTCGGGGCCTATGGATTCTGATTTCTCCCAAATAAAAAAGATAGGTGCCTTCTTCGTCATCTTTTTAAATAATTTTTTAAGACAATCTTTTTGAAACGAATTATCGATATTCGCTTCATTTATACAAGTGCTCATATTAGGACCAAAAACCATCAGTCGCAGCTGAAAAAACCCACCCTTTAAGTCGTCTGTTCGGAACAATATTTGGCAGCATGGACCTGTTGGGGTGCTGGTCGAAACGTGGTCGTGCCCTGGAAAACTAGCATACGGTGTAAGTAATCATGTAAAGGTGGATAAGAACTGTGCTACTACAATTATTGCAATCTTACATGCATTTAGAAAGCACATGCCTAGTTAAAATTGTTAAGTCTCATGAGTTTCTAGCTGTTGTAAGATTTCAATGCATTTGCAAATAAAATAACTCGAGTCATCCTTTGATAAAACCATGCAACCATATAATTGTATTCTGTGTATTGGCTTGCAGAGCATGATGGTTTGTGCTCATACTCGCTCAATAAAATCAGAAATAGGTGAACAAGATTACTATGTTTATGACGACGCACCCGAACCTAATGGAGGAGATGATACATGGAATTAGGACGATCTTCTGTAGTGTCTTGTCCCAGTTAAGTAAAATTTAATGGAGATTATGTGCACATATATTATGTAAAATTAGATAATATTTGATGTTCACATTTTACCCCAATCGCTTGTCTGTGAATTCTCATGACCCTAACTTTTGGTTTTCTACTTTCGCTTCTACTTTGTGCTTTGCTTATTTGGTCTGATCAGTCTTTATGTAAATAATTACCCTATGTGGTGTATTTAAACTCTCATATATATTATTAATATATGGTATGGTTTAAGTGATGCATAAAATGATTCGATAATGTAACTATAAGTACTATCTACTACTCTAGAGAATAGTGTGATTGAATCACAAAGAATTCCAAATTATAAAGTCTGCCGACAATTCGTGAATAGTTCTCTGGTATGATGGGGCAAGATTATCATGCATATAGCAGAGGTCTCTACTAGGTTAAGGTAATTACTGGCGTGAATTTTTTTGGTAAATTATTGGTGGGAGTTGATACAGTACTAAATAATTAATGGAGCTCAAGGAAAACGAAATTTCCGCTGAATATAATAAGCTGTCGGATCAAAAATCAATGTTTCAGTGGGATGGTTCTTTCTCCTTCGACCAGGGTGGATCCAGCGAAACGTACCAGTGAATCCTGTCATTCTCACCCGCCCACTAGGGTCATTGGTACGACCTTCCTTCGTCTAAAAATACTAGATACAGAAGCACCTTACTATGCTACGCTAGCTATTATATAAATATTAAAGTAAAAAAAGTTACCGTGACACAATGATATATACACTAAAAACCAAAAACAAGAACACATATGTATTTACACAGAAAAAGATGGCTTTTTAAAAGAAAAAAGGGCCTACATATAAAAAATAAAGACCTATACGTTAGTAGATAGGGTAATGCACTACATTGCGCATAACAAAAATACATAGTTTAATATGTTCGATCAAGCGAGAAAGACTAGTCTCTGTAACTATTGGCCGTGGTCGAAGTGTTAGCCGTGGTCAAAGGCGGGCAGTGGTCGCAGGAGGGCTGTTGTCGCAGGGCCAACCGTGGTTGAAGTGCCGCCATGGTCAAAGTGCCAATGGTTGAAAGAGGGTTGCGGTCGAAGGACCAACTGTGGTTGAAGCGTGCTGGAATGAGGGCTGTGGTCGAGGTGACGACCGTGGTAGAAGCGTGGTTGAAGGAGAGCTGTAATCGAAAAGCCGGTGGTATGAGAAATTTGGACACTGTTGGACCCATAGCCCACCGAAATTCCTTTTTTGGCCCCCCAAAGCAAAAAATTCCAAAAATGGACCCCATTTGAGCGCGCGTTTACGGGAGGGGGACACGTGGCCACTATTCATCCGGTCGTGCGGTTCGTGATCGCACGATCGCTCGGCGCCGCGCTCGAAGCGCGCGAGCTCCCGCCAGCGCGACCGCCTCGCGTGACCGCGCGTCCCGCGCCCGCCAGCCAGCGTCTTGACGCCGACCGCGCGAATCTTTGCCATTCGCGTCCGTCCTTTCGGCCAAAATGAAAAAAAGCAGCAGCACGCACACGCCAAAATGAAGGGCTTTTTCATGTACCCAGCCGCACACGCGTCAGGAGCCCAAAAACGGCGCCCCCTCAGGAGCACACGCGCATGCAGACTTAAAAGCGCAAGGAGAAGGAAGAAATGCTTGGCCAGCCAGGAAGCTCAAGCACACTTGAAACGGCGAAGCCAAAGAGAGTGAGGAAGCGAAGGAAAGTGACGAGTGAAAACCCGTAGATTTGAGTTGTGTTTGTTCGGAATCTGCGGTTTTTGCAAATACAAAAGTTGTAGATCGTCTCGTGTGCTTCAAGAAGAGGTAAGTCTTGTGCCCGCGAAACTAAAATTTTATGTATGTGATTAGTCCATAATTAGTCGATTAGCACAAATCATCGTTTGGTAATGTTATTTTATGTGAATGTGTGATACGCGATGTCAATATTTGGTACGTTATGTATTTGTAGGTAATCTTTATGTGAATATATGTATTATAAGTCAATGTGTCATACAGTGTGTATGTGTAGGTAAAAATCAACATATGATGCATGCTTTATTGTAGTGTAGATAATGTTGTATTTTATGTTGAAGTTACGTATTGTAATGTAGTTAGTTTTGCTGAAGAAAAGAGAGGAGCGAAAGCCGAAAGAGTTGAATTGTTTTCGTTTGGAATCAGTGGACTTGGCAAGTAGAAAAGTTGTAGATCGCCTCGTGAGCATCAACAAGAGGTAAGTTTTGTGCCCATGCAACTATAATTTTATGTATGTCATTAGGCCTTAATTAACGAAACCATCTTGTGTTACTGTTATTTTATGTCAATCTTTTATACGCTATGTATGTATAGCAAATCTTGCAATGTTTAGCATGATGTATTGTAGTGTATATAGGGTTTCATTTTTTGTGAACATACGTACTGTAAAGTAGTTTCAGTTAGGTGGAAAATATGAAGTTGTAGTGTGTAGACGTTGAGAAAACACATATTTATGTTAGAGCAATTGTAGGTGATAACAATAGTACTAGGATTAAAATAAATTAGAAATAAATTTGGTAGATTAGAAATAATGGAGGGTGAAAGGTACAGTATGGTAACGAGCAAAGTAATGTGTATGGTGTGGGGAGGAGCGGTGAGGACTGTGCGGTAAGTTTGCAAGTGGGAAGATCTTGGTCTGCGTGCTAGTGCGCTTGTTGGCTGTCTTGATCGTATAGAATCGAGGTGGTGGAAGGAGAAAGAAATCAGAAATGGCATGGCACCCGCCACCACCTCTACTCTACTCTAGCCCAAAGATCTTTTAAGCTTGAACTTATCCCAAAATCAAAATAAACGGATACCTTTTGAAGTGAATTTTTCGAATGGTTTACATACTTCAAATCTATATACGCTGTTTATGTCGTTTGCTCCGTCTCGAAAAATGTTGACCGTAGTTATTTGTAGTGTTTATGTCGTTTTCTATCTATATACCACTAGAAATTTACTTTTTAGAAATATTTGCTGCGTCCAAATGTCGTTTGCTACATAGACTGTTTATGTCCATAGTTAGAAAAGATTGTAGTGTAAATAATGTGTAGGTGTTGAAAAAGTAAATATTTATGTTGGAGCATTTGTAGGTGGTAAATTTGTAGTAGTTAGATTAGAGACAATTTGTATAATTAGTATGCTTAGTGAATGACTATAGTATGAAGGTCATTTCATGGAAATAAAAATGATAAGTATATTTAATTTGATGTATGGTACAATTAGAAAGTGAAATAGTTACAAATAAATCGTAGATTTAGGAATACAAAACATATAATAATCGAAACTGTTAATTACATGATACGATTGTTACATGCTGTGTACTAAAATGGTTGATTATGCACTTATGTTAGGTACGCAATGGCTGGCATTGAACAATTGATGGTGTTTTATGGGAGTGGTCTCGTACGTGATGGGCCGTATGGGGCGGACCTGTCAAATTGCGAGCGCATCGTGATCCGCACTGGTCCGAGCGCCATGAGCTTGTCCGAGCTACGGAGGTGTGTCCGTTCAGCGTTCGATCGGCGCACCGCAAGGAAGAAGTTACGGATCGAGGCGCCTATGCCTCAATGGTGGATGACGGAAGGGGGAGCATATGGTAACTTCTGAAGGTGACCAATGACGCCTCATGGGCGAACTACATGGAGGTCGTGCGCAACCCTGATGCTGCGATATATGGGAGGCCAATGGTGTATGTCGAGTTCGTGGAGAGGCGTAATCATCGAGCATGGTTGGTTCGGATGCGGTGGTGGAGATGAAGTGGCGGCGGTCATGAAGACCCTTCTGGGAGAACATGTGGGCGAGGAAGTGGGTGATGAAGACGGCGGAGGCGTGCGCAGAATTTCCAGCCCAACGAAGGTGTGCACGACAGGTGGTGGGCCGCCCGTATTGACTGTCATGAGTATCTTGGGGACCGGGTGGAAGAAGAGGACAGCGAGGAGGATGAGGAGGTTGACACAGGCAGCTCTGGAGAGGACGAGGATGGCGAAGGTGCAACTGAAGGGTGGTAGGTCGTGTTGTGACCACGGGCGGTGCGTGCGTGTCGCCCGATCGACGACATCGCAGCGGCAGCCCTAGTTCTGCCACAGCGGAGGAGGGAGAATGGGGGTTCAGCGAGGGCGCACTCTTTCTGGGGCAGTGCTTCCGTAATAAGAGTGCTGTCCAGCAGGCTATTGCTAGACATGCCGCCAACATAAGCCGGACGATCGGGTCCACAAGTCAAAGCGGACACGTCGCTGTGAAGTGTGTGGACGGGTCATGTGGTGGCAAAGTCCGTGCACAACGGTACAAGGGCGTTGGCACGGAGTTCCGGATAACGGTGCTGCAAGATCACAGTTGCGAGCTTGCGGGGCCAGTACATAGACACCGCAACATGACATCACGTTATGTTGCGGAGGTGGTCACGCACCTCGCCCAGCGGATGTGTCAATTACCGAAGTTCGATGGCGCAGATGCGAACGAGGCGGGCTACGGTGAGCTACAAGAAGGTGTGGCGCGGCGAAAGGTGCTTTGCCGCGGTATGTATGGGACGTATGAGGAGGCGTGCGACCTGGTCCCAAGAATGTTGGATCAAATTGCACAATCAAACCTGCACTTACATAAACAGCAGAGAGGGTCCATCCTACGGAGGGCTCGAATCGTTTCATTCTTGACAGAGTGTTCGGCCTTCCATCAGCGATACAAGGGTTCGGTGGTGCCGTCCAGCTAACCGTAGATGGGATGTTCCTATCCGGCAAGTACAAGGGCACTATCCTTACCGCGATTGCAGCCGATGCAAATGACCGATTACTCGGTGGCATTTGCAATTGTGGAGAGCGAGAATACGATATAGGCGGCTTTGGTTTCTTTGCAATTTGAAGAATGCCGTAGTGCAAGACAGGCCCGGTGTACCTTATCTCCGACCGCAATGCAAGCTTGATGTCTCGCGTTGCGAACGTTGCTGAGATGGGACGCAGCCCCGCCCCATGGATGATGTGAAGAATCGCGGTGCATGAGGCATATTGCAGCGAACTTCCACGAAGGTTCCGTAGCAAGGACCTCATGAAGATGTTCAAGAAGCTATGCATGCACAACTGAAGCGGAAGTTCGACGCCTTGCGGGCAGCTCGATCAGAGGCTACGAAGCATGTGCATGCAGCGGCGGGGCCGTGGAGGGCTCCACAAGAGTCGGGTATTCTCACAATGGGTTCAGTCCAATGCACCTGACTTGGAAATGTGGTCTTTGTTGCACGACACCGGTGGGGCGAGGTATGGGATCATGACAACCAACATGTCGGAGGTTTACAATGGTGTATTGAAGGGCGTCAGTGAAGGAACGCGCGTAGGCTACGATAGCAGAAAATAAAAAATTTCTACCGCGCACACCAGGACATCATGCTAAGGAGGGATCATAGATCGTTACCACTAGACGCGCAGCGCAGCGGAAGAAGAGTTGGAGAAGCCGATCCAACCACGCGCATCGAGGTAGTAGTGGAAGTAGCCGATCGTCCCGAACAGATCGTCTCCTCCACGCGATCAACCACACCACGAGCAGATCCAATCTGTAGTTTGTTGATGCCGATCAACGCCGCAACGAGCAGCGCCTCCACCGGTATCCACACGCCCGGGGGAACGCCGATCGCGAGTGTACCAAAGACTCGCGAGCGGCTAGGGTTTGGCTCGGGAGGTGGCGGCTAGGGTTTTGCTCGGGAGGAACGAGCGTACATCCTCACCCCCGCCTCCAAATATATAGACCTCCTCACTTGGGCCTCGTGGACCGAGGCCCAATAGGAGTCTATCCGGATCTCTATCCGAATTGAGCCCACATTCGAATCACATTCGAATTAGTGTTCCAACCCGTTAAGTGTGCGACCCTGTAGGTTCACGTATACTTGGTCGCGACCCGGAAACACCTTTCCGGTCACCCTATTAATAGCGGTCTCTAGCAAGACATATTAACCCCAAAGTATACGTAAAGATCATATCGGCTGAACCTGTAATGTTCTCATGTACGAATCCCTTTGCCTCACGATATAGATTAAGCTCAAGGCGAGACCTGTGTCATCCTCTTAATAGCTCAAGGCAGAAGTATGTCATGGGTCAAATTAGAGGGGAGCGCAAGCAGGTATGCACGATTGGTGATGAAGCATCTTGCAGCTGCAACAAGCCCCAGCTTCTGCACAAGCCATGCTCCCATGTGTACGCGGCATGCGCTGTATGGAACCAGGCGTCGACACAGTACATCTCCAAGTACTACGACATGCAGCACTTGTATGCAACCTGGAGTGCAGAGTTCCATTCCTACGGGATAGACATGCACTACAGGGAATTATGGCCGGGGGAGATAAAGTGGGTGCCCAACGATGCACTGAAGCATGTCGGGCGTGGAAGACGACAAAGCCGTCGCATCCGCAACGACATGGATGAGAGCCAGCGAGGGGATCGTGTTCGGCGCCCGAAGTGTAGGCTATGCAAGACCTTTGGCCACTCCCTCAGTCAGTGCCCAAACAGGCCGGCATCAAGCAACGCTCCGTAGTACCAACCACAATCCATATGTAATGTATTATTCAGAGGTGTACGCTAATTGTTGGCTCGATGGTGTAGCTATGTATTGCACATTACCATGTTATGTATATTTTCGCACATTCCATATGTTTCCTTGTCGTGTGGGTCATATTGGTGTGCACATTTTACGTATGTTTTTGTACATTCCGTACTTTTCCCTGTCATAACATTTGTTGTGAGTTATGTTGTTATTTGTTGCACATTTTGTTGTAATGTACACTAACTTGTTATTCTTCTTTGGCAGGACATGGCGTTCGAGCTGCTAGAGCCCCGTTGGGACGAGCACCACCGATGCCATGTGTGGTTGTCGGCACCCGCACAGAGGCCTCCTTGCTTCGCCCTTAGGGGCCCCGAGAAGCGGCGTCTCGACCCTCGGTACATCCCAAGACTACGGGACACCGATCTCACGCCCATTGCCCGCATGTTGGATCTATGCATGGGTTCCAGTATGATGCGCCACTGTTGTCAGCTCTCGTTGATCGATGGAGGCCGGAGACTCACACCTTCCACTTCCGGTGGGGAGATGACGGTTCGCTGCAGACGTCCACGATGATTACAGGTCTACCCCTCCGTGGTGCTGCTTTGGTGCCACCCGGCGCGCAGATTGGAAGGTTCGTGCAGGTCACCGGTTCGGTCATGCGATCCGAGACAACGCAGCTGGGTGCCACATGGATGGCTTCGCCGCTTCATGACCTGTCCCGCAGACGCAGATGAGGTCGCGGTGCGGGCGCGCCGTTGCATACCGCTATATCTGTTCGGCGTCTTGTTTCCTAGCACGACCGAGACTCGTGCGGCCTAGCTACATACCGCTAGCGAGTCCTTGGCGGATGGTCGGCCGGTCGCGACCACGATAGCCGGGATCGCAGTCCTTAGCTCCAAATACCGAGGCTTGTGTGACGCCTCGCAGCGTACCGCGGCCAGCGAGCCGATCCTAGCCGCCTGCTACCTTCTCTTTCAGTTGTGGTCATGGGAACACTTCCCCGTTGGTAGGCCTGACTTTGGTCGTCGTGTGCACCCTTATGACCTCATCCCGCAGTTGTATGGTGGTGATGACCCCATTGATGCGCCCACAATGGGTACACGTTGGACGCATGGTCAGTTGAGGTGGGCCAGGGAGAGACCGAGACGTGCGTACTCGGATTTCCACCAGAGGTTCGAGCTTCTGGCGTTTGCCGACGTAGACTGGTGGCCATGGTCTCCACAGTTAATTGCGAACACGGCCCCCCACGGGTTGTCATACCAAGTCGGCGAGATCGAGGTACCGGATGACGACCGCCACTTGGTGTTCGCGCCTCGCGTCGAGCCGTACATCCCACACCGAGTCATGAGACGATTCGGGCTGTACCAAAGATGTCCCTCCCATGGCAGGCGCCCTCTTGCGGAGGAGTTCCACCGGTATGTCAAGACACCCCAAATTTAATTACTGCATTAGTGTCAATGTCGCATGCATCGATTGTGTAATGTCTCAATGGACTTGCAGCAATCGAGGAGAGGCGAGCGGCCAAGATCGGAGAGCCACACGGCGGGCGTGGGCGGACATGTGGTCGACCATGCGCATACGATGGTTGTGGATGAGACACGGCCGTCACGACCACGACGACCCGCGCCGCATGGGCATACCTTGATCGGTACGCTCCACGCACCCGCCGTAGGCTTACTACGGGGAGCCCCACGCCTCCACCTCATGCTGTTCACGGGCGGCTATACAGAAGGTCCGCACCGTCATCTAGCGGCACGGGTCGACGAGGCGATGCGAGTATCTTGTGTCATTACGCAATGCGGGATTACATTTGAACCGATCGTTTGTTTCATCTGCAGTGGACCGGATACATCGATCGACATCGAGGCTAATGAGGCTATACGACATAGGAAGTCCAATACCGAATCTCGGTGGGTAAGCTATATCGCGCGCACATCGCGAAATGGCAAGGGGTACGATACGGGGCTTGAGTTGTGGTCGCCACCGAGATGACGTTGTTGCTACACGCGGTGGCGGACGTGGGCAGGGACCACCACCTCCCTCCGCGCCTCCGTCAGCACCAGGATCAGCACGGCCATCCTCGGCCTCCACGCGCTTCGGCCCAGCGGTTCGACAATTGGCAACTATTTGTTTGTGCACTCATTTACCATTTATGTCTAACCACATGTTCGTCTTGCAGCAATTGCGACAGGATAGCACGCTGCTACGGAGGGCGACGTCATCACGGAGGTCGACATCGCCGCACGAACCAGAGGGGCCGTCCGAGAGTCGGCAAAGCTACGGTCGCTCGGCCTCCACGCGCTTCGGCCTGGCGGTTCGACAATTCGCAACTATTTGTTCATGCACTCATTTACCATTTATGTCTACGCACATGTTCGACTTGCAGCAATTGCAACAGGATAGCACGCAGCTACGGAGGGCGACGTCATCACGGAGGTCGTCATCGCCGCACGAACCAGAGGGGCTGTCCGAGAGTCGGCCAAGCTACGGTCGCTCGGCCTCCACGCGCTTCGGCCCGGCGGTTCGACAATTCGCAACTATTTGTTCATGCACTCATTTACCATTTATGTCTAACCACATGTTCGTCTTGCAGCAATTGCGACGGGATAGCACGTCGCAACGGGCATCGTCATCACGGAGGGCGACGGACGAGCGACCGCGCTCTCCAGGACGACGGGGGCCCACTCCAGACAGCGCCCCTGACTCGCCGGACCAACCAGAGGGGCAGATGCCCTCGTATCTCCCGGGACAGGTGCAGACCAACCTATATGACCGGGACAGGTGGGTTGTGCCGACCTATCAAGGCATGACATCGCACGAGTACATGGGGGACTTCCCGTCGACATCCTCATTTCACCAGCCACATACCCCGGTATGCACTAAACGTGTGTATTTCATTATGAACAATTTTCGTACTTTCCATTGTCTAATTCAGTTGTACCATCTAAGCAGGACGTAGGCACCTCCTCCGATTGGGTGAGCTCTATGCTTTATGACCAGCCGTCATCGCTTCTCTGAGTTGTACCCACCGCCGCCTCGGCCACACCCCCGGCGAGACGATCTTCGCGATGCACTCCGCTCCCTAGTAGGTTCACCTTCTCGAGGATCATATGCGCCGTGCGAGGCGGCGGCATTTACGAGATGATGAATGAATTTTTAAATTGTGCTTTTGTAATATTTGTGATGTTTTTCAAGTGCTTGATGGTTTGATGTTCAAAGATGGTTTCAGTATAAAAGGGTTGCTCTAAGTTCTTTGATTTAGTACGGCATACAACCAACTGAGAGATGACAACACGGGGTAGCGGGAGAAGACATAGCTTGACGACAATTTTTTTTGCCTTGTGATAACAACTCCACGTACATAACAACCAATTCATCACATGCTTAACAACGTTGCACATTACATCGTTATGGAAAGAGGGCACAGAATATGAAGGTCACAGAAAATGAAGGCGTCATGCACTTACAACACGAAACAACACATACATTGCACATACAGACAAAATTTATGGAAAGTTCTACACCCAAAATATCAACACAACAGTCCTACTGGCACAGCATCAACACATTCCGTACCCTCGTGGCCTACATGCCAAACGAGCCTCGTGGCACCCACATGGAGAACTGCTGAGGGGGCCGCCTCGGACGGGGCTGGCCATCGTGGTAGTGGCACGCACATATGCAGCTCGGGTTCGCGCTATTTATATCGAATGGCGGGACAAAAGATGGCTGCTTTGCCCAGAGACCAGACAAAAGCGCTCAGCTTTACTCGGTGAGATGACAACACATGCCAGCTTTACGCAGTGATATGACAAATCGGGGCAGCTTTGCTCAGTTAGATGACAACACATGCCAGCTAAACTGCCTACATAAAGACTACGATCTGAAAAGCCTTCATACGAACATTTATTGCTACTCTGAAAAGCCTATATAAGAACATTTATTGCTACTCTGAAAAGCCTATCGCTACAGAAACCAACAAAATAGGGCGTAGGTCGTAGCCTTCTGATGAGTGTTCACGCCATAGGCATGTATCCTTTCGGTGAGTTTTCATGTCACCTTTCCTTGTTGTTTCATAAATACAGATACAGCTCAAAAGCCTACATAGGGACATTTCCATGGACTATGCCCACTGCACCAGATAACCTGGCCTACATAAAGGCCTCCTATGTCTTCCATACCACATCTCCTCCTCAAGCCTTCACAATACTACTACACAACAATGTCTTCCTGGAGGTCCGACCCATTTGGAGTGCCGGAGTGGCATGAGCGCCCCAAGTGCCGCTGCGGCTTTAGGACGATGTTGGGAGTCTGGACGGATCAAGAAGAGCGAGCCAAATACGGCCGTAGGTTCTTCAAGTGTCCAAACCTGGATGACGATTTCATGGTAACGACGACAACTAAATCATTTGTTTCTCGTTGTCGTTTTTCAACTTGATCCATGACATCTACCATGCCACACATAGGCTTGCAGGTTCATCGAATGGGTGGATCGGGTGTCGCCGACATGGCCACATAACCAGGCAGTGGAGGTGGAAAACAAAGGACAATACTTTGTCAAGATGACTCAGGCTCGCGAGGTGGAACGACAGCTGCGGCGTGAGCAAGAGCGCCGCGTGAGGGTGGACCAAATCCGTCTGAAGGGCAAGGAGGATGAGCTGCAAAGGAGGCGGGAGCAGCTAAGTCTGCGTGAAGCAGCCATCAAGCGTCAGGAGGAAGAGCTTCAAGCTCGGGAGGCAGCTCTCAAGACCAAGAATGACAGGAAAAAGGATGCAGCGGAGCCATCTTCAAGGCGCGATAAAAAGGGGAAACAACCACGCTACACCCAGTAGACAAAATGTTACGAGCAGTTGGGTGGGTTAGTCGCATATCATGCTATATGTTATGCATGTAATAAAATTGTACGCAGCATGTTATGAAGTTTATTTCTATTCACATAAGGTTATTATCTCGTGTGTTCGCATTCAATGATTCAGATAGCAAGTCATTTAACAATATTAACATACTCTTGGTACACTAATTCTTAGTAACATAAAAATATCACTTACCAATGTATATATCAAATAAAAAAGGGATTATCCGTACAAAAAATTCCATAAAAATTACCAACATATACGAGGAGAAGGCATCAGCAAAGACAACACGAACAACTCATACATTTCACGTACATGACATGTAGCAAGTAGTACAACCACCAACACACCAACGAACACAAGAACTAAAATACAACACAACCGTACATAAAACATTACCAAAAGAGCTTGACGACAAGATAGCATAAAACATTGTGAACATACACGAGGATAACCTCCAAGACTACAACTTGAGGATAACAATAAACACAAGAAACAAAATAGCACACAACATTAAATTTATCTTCCACTCTAGTGCAGTCGAACGATGTCGCATCCCGACAGGTCACAACCCCACGACAACTCTCTCACGGCGAACACTTGTCATTCCTATTTCCCATTTCATCCTCCCACACCCGAATCGGCAACCACCATGAGCTTCTGCGATTCCATGACAAGAAGATTTTTAAACATACCACCACGATTTGAATGAACCGAAACAATATGACTCACCGAGTGATTGGGGCACTTGTAGTAGTGTCGCCCGGATTCTTGGCCGTCTGTGATGTCCTACGCCTAACCACCAAGTTGCAATTTGGGCACATCACCGTGGTGCCCATGAAGACGTCTTGAGTGACTCATTGCCTAGTCCGGGGAGTGAGCACGAAATAAAACTACACAGATTGTGAACAACTTACTCGGAGGTGACTGATAATATGGCGGGAGTATGTGAGGATGGCTTCGTTTTATAGGTCGTGTGGGGGTAGCCTCACGCACAAAGACCACAGACAACACAAATCTGGACCCCACACCATGCTCGGTGAGGAGACAAAACATGCCGCTTTTGAGGTGACCTCACAAAACGGGCAGCTTTGCTCGGTGACATGACAAAAGAGGTCGCTTTTGCTCGGTGACTAGACAAAGCAGTCAGCTTTTGCTCGGTGACTAGACAAAGCGGGCTCTTGTTGAGCTACCGCCACCGAGTGCTTGATGACTCGGCTAGGCCATTACGACATATACATATTAGGCTAATACTTTAACTTGGCGAATGACGTGTGGTACAATTTTCTACGTACACGTAAGAGAGTGAATGCACAATTTCCGCAGTCTCTTGGGAGGAGCCTATCTCATCAATTATCCATTTTCAGTCCCTCGAGCTAGTGTCAAAGTCAATAAGTCATTCCTGAAAGTCCCAAGTGCAATGATACACGTCACATTCAAAAGGCATTACATAAGAAAGCATAAAATGCATACAATGACAGATGTACATAATATTGACAATGAAATAAATTTTAATATTGGATCAAATAACACCTCTTACCGAATGAGGCCATCATCTTGGTTCCCGTGGCTTGAATAAGGAGGACATCATTTCTAGCTTGGGTGACTGAGTGTGCACCGATGCTCAGATTTAGAGATAAGAGGCCATTGGCGAGAGCTAAACACCTAAACAATGCCAAAAGGCATGAGTATAGCCAATTCGTGATTACTAAAGAGAGCAGATTGTCCTCGTGGGATGCCAAAAGATGCCGGCTTTGGGCGGTGACATTACTAAAGAGAGCAGTTGTCCTCAGTCAAATGACAAAAAGAGGCCAGCTTTGCTCAGTGAGATGACAAAACATGGCAGCTGTGCTCAGAGACATGACAAAACGGGGCAGCTTTGCTCAGTGAGATGACAACACATGCCAGCTTTGCGCAGTGACATGATAAAACGGGGCAGCTTTGCTCAGAGACATGACAAAACGAGGCAGCTTTGCTCAGTGAGATGACAACAGATGCCAGCTTTGCGCAGTGACATGATAAAACAGGGTAGCTTTGCTCAGTGATATGACAAAAGAGGTCAGCTTTGCTCAGTGGGATGACAAAAGATGCCAGCTTTGGGCAGTGACAGTACTAAAGAGGGCAGCTGTGCTCAGTGACATGACAACAAGAGGTCAGCTTTGCTCAGTGAGATGACAAAAGATGCCAGCTTTGGGCAGTGACATGACAAAACGGGGGCCTTTTTTCAGTGATATCGCAGCACTCCCATCTTTACTCACTGCTACGACCACGCGGACCATCTTTACACGTACGAGTAGAGACAAAACGACCCCTATAAATTGGTATGCATTCCATTTCCCAGCAAACATTGCACATCCAAACCCCATACTACATCGCGCTTCCCTCACCCAACCGGGATGGACAAAGGCAAGAAGAAGCAATGGGACAAGATGGTGAAGGATTGGGAGGAGACCCGTGACATAGCACGGTCAGCTGCAGCCCGCGATGCCGCCCGCGATGAGAAAATAAGGGCGATACAGGCCCGGGTAGAACAAGCCCATCGTGCTACGATGAAAGGTCCCCCCCAGAGCGCCTGCGTAGCAACAACCCCATCCCGGACGTCCCCATCGAGCGTTCGCCACAACTACCACTGAGGGGAGACACCTCCCTTTGTTGGTGCGGGACGTGTGCAAGTTCTTCAAGTCTAAGCACCGCATCGCCTAGGTATGCGATGCTCGGGTTGCGCAAACTACTCCAGTGACTACCCCAACCGCCGTTTTGACACCGCAACCTATCGGCAGCCGGTAACGACCACATGCACCATTTTCCCCTACCTTTTCTCCTTCACAACACGCACTAACAATATCTCTCTTTTATTTACAGTCTCCGGAGCCCCTATGTGCCTACCGCAAATGGATCGATCTTGAGATCCACCCTCAGACCAATGGACCTCGACTTCGAGGAGTGGAATGTCACAAAGGAGAAGGAGTTGCTGGAGGAGGAGCGCCGCAAGCACAAGCACACCCTGCGTATACAGCGCGAGACGCAAGCTCATCTTGAAGCGTGCACGCGTAGGGATCGGGAGGCTCGCGAGATGGAGCGCGAGAGAAAGAGGGAAATTGCGGCTAAGGCAAAAGAGGCGCGGAGGAGTTCAACGCCAAGCGGGCAAGGAAGGAAAGTGGCCCCGGTCCACACAAGAGGTCGTCTGACGCGGCTGGGTGGGTTAGTCGCATATCATGCTATATGTTATGCATGTAATAAAAATCTACGTGGCATGTTACTCCCAACTGTATTATGAAATTTAATATCTAGTATTTTCGCATTCCATGATTCACGTAGCACCTCATTTAACAATATTAAATGTACCAAAATTTATGTATCGCATTCCATGTTACTCACCTTCACAATATCACTTACCACTTTATGTATCGACCGTTCTACGGTCAATCTTTCCTACAAAAAATTTACCAATATTTTTTATGCATCTACAACTTACAATGAACATAATCTTTTATTACAACTTTATCTGATTTTTATCCAGTTTATAACTACAAAATTGCCAAAACTGAAAACAATCACGGAGATTGCAAACCCTAAAAACACAGCAAACCTTAAAAGTCACTTACCACTATTTGTATCGATCATTCTACGGTCAATTGTTCCTAAAAAAAATTTACCAAAATTTTATTGGCATCTACAAGTTATAATGAATATAAACTTTTATTACTACTTGGTCGATTCTTTCCGAGTTTACATTTACAAAATTGACAAAACATACAAATAACATGGTGATTGCAAACCTAAAAACCATACGAAACCCTAAATATCACTTATTACTTTACGAAACGATCGTTCTATGATTAATCAGATGTAAAAAAAATTTATCCAAATTTTTTTTACATCTGCAACTAACAATGAACATAAATTATTATTGCAATTTTATCTATTTTTTTCTCAGTTTATAACTACAAAATTGCGAAACCATACAAATATTCACGAGTATTGCGATCGGGGACATGCGGTCGGGAGCAAACGCGCGCGTGCGATCAGCGGGACCGGGACGCTGGCTGGCGGGCGGTCGCGCTCGCGCCACCATGGGGACCGGGACGCGCTGGCGGGCGGGCGGTGCGCTGGGCGAGGCGGTCGCGCGGTCGGCGGGGAGTCGCGCTCGGCCAGCGCGAGCCAGATGGTCGTGGGTCCCGACCGCACGATCGGCGACGTGGCGGCAGCGGAGAGACGCGCGGTGAGGAGGGGTATAGATTTGGAATTTATTTCAGAAGGGGGCCAAAAATGGAAATTAAATTGTTTAGGGGTCCAACAGTGTCCAAATTTCGTGGTATGACATAAATTAGTGAAATCCTAATTTGTGTGTGAGTTTGCCCGATATTTCACGGTACTATCACTTCTGGCAGCAATTCTCCTCTCCAACTTGTGAAAAACGTCTTCGCCGTAGTTCGATTCCCCCCTAGACTAATAGTAGTCCTGGTTTATCCTTTCCCAGAAAGAGTGGCTCCTTGTCAACTCCAACAATCAATGACACAGCAAATTGGCTTCGGTTGGGCAGCAAGCAAAGTTGATTCAATAGCCACACATCAATCACCAACTTCCTGTTCAGCCCATAGCGGTCGTACTAGAGAGATTGTAGCACGCCTGTGCCCCCTCCGAATAGCAACACAAACTTGCGGCAGTAGCAGTAACCGATTTGATAGCCTTCCGTATTTGTGCCACCACTAGTAGCAGCAGTTAAGCAGCCGTAGCAGTGATAGCTTCTGCTCTCCACGCCCAAAACAGCATATGCTACAGTTATTCGACAGCAGTAGTAAACGCAACAGCAGCAGCACACCTTACAATTGGCCTGGTATCTTGTAGCTTCTCCAATCGAGGATAACTCAGTCCACGATCGAAGAAGAAGAGAGATCGATGATGATCAGCACATGAACTTGAATCACGGAATCAAACTCACGTCGTAACAGTGAATTCTTGAGAGAAATTCACAAACACGCACATGGCAACATGGCCGCCAGCAGGCGATTTTTTTCTAAGGTTTATTCAATGCCAAAAACGTCCCCACCCCCCCTACAAGGCTAGAGCCCTAGCCTTTTGTATGGCTTTCCAACACACGCATATAACCAGAGACGTGGACTCTGATCACATCACGACTTAACCTGGAAACAAAAAAGAAACGCACGCACCAACTACTAGACTAAGTCCTACTCACGCGCACACAGACACGCATCTGACTCACGTTCACGGCCCACATCAATATGACTTCAGCTTCTGACTTTAATTTATTTTTACACTATTCATAAATTTCATCTTTTTCTGAACTTTTGGCTTTTTTTTTTAATTTTTTTACCGGTTCTTTTTTCCTCGTATTTGTTTACATTGTACGTGATGGGCTAATATGTTTTTTCTATTTTTAATTTTTTTTAAATTTAATTATGGTAAATAAGCCTCTGTCAGCTACAGTGCTTTTTTCAGCCAGCTACAGTATTTTCAGCCATAAGCCATGAGGCTTTCAGCCGAACCGATCACCACCATGTATGCAAACACAACACAGACTCTAGGGACACACGCACTAGACTTCAATCTGAAAGGAGCTCCAGCTAAGGAATTATTTGAATAGGGATTGAGCCAATCCGAATACAATGCACGTTATGATGTACTTCTATTCTTCCCTGTCTCGTTCCTCGCCAAGGTATATGTTGTCCTCCTAGGTGTCTTCCTGGCGCATGCATGTCACCAATGTTTTCTTCACACGCTGAACCTCTTAAACCACATGCATGCCATCCATGCATGCACACTGAACTCCTTTGTGCTAGACCTTCACTTCCCATGCCGTCCTCCCTCACCTCCCTCTTGGCACTAACAAGTATTTCTGTAACTAAAAAAGAATTAACAACCAAATTAGCACTAACCTCTTTCTTGAACACCATGGATGTAGTAGTAGCGGTACTTGGCGCCGTATCATCTTCTCTCTCTTTAAGCAAAACCATCCTCGACTTTGGGATGACTTTTGCAACCTTCTTCTTTGCTGAAATTTCTTCATCAACATGGATATCACTCTCCAATTTTGGTTTCAACACATATTTTCCCCATGTACAAAGTTGTATGTGTTGGACCGGCCCTCATGTGTAGCATTGTGATCATATTGCCATGGCTTTCCCAACAATAACCTACATGCATCCATTGGAACTACATCGCAATCCACCCTGTCAACATAGTCACCAACAACAAACGGAACACGCACCTTGTGAGTTATCTTTAGCTTTTCGGAGTTATGTAGCCACTCCACATGATCTGGTTGAGGATGCCTCCATATGGACAGCTCTAAAGTGTACACCAAATCTTTGCTAATCACATTGGTATAACTCCCACCATCTATGGTCAGCTTGCATGCTTTATCTTTGATCTTGCACTCCGTTTGGAAAACACTCCACCGTTGTCCCCTTGTTTTAGTTTCTTTACTTTGCACATTCCGAATCAAAAGATTAACACCATTCAATTCTGGATCACAATAAACAACATTCTTCTTGGAATGGTCGGGTTTTTCACTTTCAAAATTACTACTAGAACTCATCAAAGCATATCCATCTTTAGTGATAAGTACTCTCCGTTGATTTGGACAATCACGCATCATATGACCTTTTCCTTTGCATTTGAAACACTTAAGTTCTCTAGCATGAGCATTAGAAGGTAAACTAGAATCAGGTTTAGTTACTTCTTTACCTCTATTGCTTGCCTCCTTTGAAAGAGCACCATTTGAACGGCTTGATGTCGCCTTTGAAGTGTGAACCAACATCATCGCCTTGCTATGTGGACACCTCCATGAGTTTGTTTGAGTGTTGGCACGTCCACCCTTGGCTTGTTTACGCTTTAATTGTTGTTCAGCATGTTCGGCTTGATGCACCAAGTCTTGGATGTTGTAGTAACGGACCATCTCCACCCTATCTTGCACATCCTCATTCAACCCATTAAAGAAATGTGCCATAGTAACCTCATCATGCTCCTCTGTCCCTGCACGGATCATCAACATCTCCATCTCTTTATAATATTTATCAACACTAGAATTACTTTGGTATAGTTGTTGTAGCCGGTTGTACAAGGTCCTAGTGTAGTGTGCCGGAACAAAACACCGCCTCAAAATATTCTTCAATTGTACCTAAGTATCCAGACGAGCTCCTACGCGACACAATTGGCTCCACCAAGCAAGAGCGTATCCAGTGAGCTCAATTGTCACCAAACGGATCTTCTTGTCCTCAGTATAGTGATGGCTATCAAAAATTTGTTCGACGCTCACATCCCACTCCAATACTTCTCCGGTTCAGTTTTACCATTGAATGATGGGATATAAATTTTTACCCACCCAATACCATCATCCATGGCAACACACTGAGCAAAACCAATACCATCACGCATACCTCCACCACAGGTAGTACCTCTGTCACGTATGTCTCTACCACGGTCATCACCGTGGTAGTTCTGAGCACGACGCAGTTGTGGAGCAAAGCCTGTTGCACCATCAAAGTCGTCCTCATGTTCGTCTTCGAATGGTGCACACTGTTTGGAATATTGAGGACCCCATTCGGCATGCTGAAATTATGGTGGTCGGTTATGTATCACCTCTGTCAACGCTTCAATTCACGACCCCAAATCATCAAGCTTGCCTTCAAGCTTCCGGTGACAACCCAAGAAGTAGTCACGTGTCGCTTCAAACCCTTGTCTCACCTCAAGTAGCAAAGACGCCGCATATTGGGGCACCTCCCAGATTGGCTCAATATGATTATGAAGCGCCTCGCCATCCTTAGTCTTCATGAACTTGCCATCAAGAACAAAATAAGCAACTTCGTACCGTGATCAACCACGCTCTGATACCAAGATGGTATGGCATAAATTAGTGGAATCCCAATTTGTATGAGTTTTTTCTGATCTTTCATAGTACTATCACTTCAGACAGCAATTCTCTTCTCTAGCTTGTGAAACAATGTCTTTGCCCTAGTTCAATTCCTCCCTAGACTAATAGTAGTCCTGGTTTATCCTTTCCCAGAAAGAGTGGCTCCTTGTCGACTCCAACAACCAATGACAGCAAATTGGCTTCGGTTGGGCAGCAAGCTGTTACTATAGCATACTGTAGCAAAGTACTGTAGGAGTTACTGTAGCAGCGAAAACTTCCGATCGATCAGCGAAATGTGCACGTTTTTGTTCAAACTTCCAATCAATTTTTAGTCAAAACTAATTCATGTATGTAAGCAACAAAAATACCTAGACATAGATCAATGTATGGAGAATTCATAGGAATAAAAAAACCAGAAAAAGGATAATATATGCGAAATAAAAAATTCACAAACTTTACTCAAAAATTGCGAAAACTATTCATCCTGCTCTTCATCTTATGCCGCCGCATCCAACTCTTTTTGTTCGCACGTAACAGCGCCGCCCAACAACGCGTATCTCTCTCAAGCTTCCACGTCTCGGCCGATGCGTCCTGCACTTTTTTCCTCACGTTGACACTTTTATGGAGCCTTCTACGAATCCTATTCAATCTCTACTTAAAATCCTAATCCAACTCAGAATCCTATTCAATCTCTACTTAGAATCCTAATCCAACTCATCCAACTAGACCTGAGCCTTTTTACCTCAACTAGGCTTTTGGCCCACTAATTTTCAAGGGACCCGAAACCCTTCCTAACACGGGTTTTTCACACTCACGACTTTTCTAACGCATCACGTGTCGAAGCCTCCAGGGCCGCACCTTCCGTAGCTTCTCCACGTATCATCCACCTTTGATTTCCATGCGCCCCCAAGCATGAGCCCGATCATCTCGTGACCTCCTTGACTATCTAAATCTTGGATCTCCCCATCCTAGTTCCGATCTCCTCGTCACCGACCATGATCGTCTCCATGCTCAACCTGCACATGCAAAGACCAAAGAATATTTTTCCGGCACAAGTTCATCCCAATTTGACCAACATTAGTTCACGCACGCAACACAACTCGCATAACGCTGCTAAACAAAATTACCAAATATTCATCATCACAAATTAACCATTGTCAATTATTCATCACAACAATATTCTAGACCTAGCCACATGGTCTAACAATCTGCCCCTTGATGAATACATTGACAACACCATAAGATTGTATGATGAATTAACTTCATACAGATATAAGTGAAGAACTGAAGCTGAAAAAAAACATTTTAAGCCACAAGTCTCAAATCTCTCCCCCTCAATACAAGAGATGTAGTTTTTATCAAATTCCTCCAATATTTCACAAAACACACCAAAGCTCTCCCCCCTTGGCAATGTAATCATCAAGAAAATTCAGAAAAGGAACAATTTTAAGAAGGAGCAATGAGAGTAAAAATCAAGAAGCTTTGTAGATTATACAAGTCATTGTGCATGATTAAATAAAGGAACCAAGCCATATTTTTTAGTAGAGCTATCTAGATCATATAAAATCATATATCATATAGCAATGCAAAAACCAGTTTTGAGCATGATTAAGCAATTTATATTAATAACAGGCATCTCAACAATGACCAAACCAGTTATAAAGAGCACAATGAGATATCACAACAAAAATTCAAAGCCTAAAAGTGATTCAAATTTTAAATCCGGACGAGCTAGCAGTCTCATATAACAACCTATTGTTCCACACTCAATTTATAGGCATGTGGCATGCTTGTAGCATATTTCTTTTCATAATAAAATGCTTGTAACATACTTGCTTTAGATGGTGGTATGCTTAAAACATACTTCTTTTCATTTGTGCACTTTTTGTGCCTTTTTTATACCATGGCATGCTTGAAGCATACATCTTTTCAATTTTCTCTATTGCTCATTTTTTTATAACATGTCAAATTGAGTGATCATAAAAAGATTGTAATATGAAACATGCGAGCCTCATAGCCAAGAATTAAAATAAGACTCACAATCAAGCTAATCCTTTTTGATGAACATCGTAAAGTACTATCTATAAATAATCTAGTCAAAATATTCCGCCGTGTCATATTTTAGTTCAAATATAGCAAATTAATTATAACCAGTCATGATCAAAGCTACATAACATATGAGTAAATATGATAAAGGAGCTCTACAACTCATATAATTTCAACGGCTTGGACTTGTTGATTTATTTGACAAGTATAATAAATAAAGCTTCTAAGATCTTTAAACAACAAGTTCCCCCTCAGAATAATCTCATAAGATGTAATACACCCAACTCACTTCGCACATGAGCAAAACGAGAAATATCAAGTGACTTAGTGAGAATATCAGCCATTTGAAAATCTGACTTAACAAGGTGTAAGACTATATCACCTTTTCCACATGGTCTCTCAATGAGTAAAATCTCTTGGAAGCCGTCAAAGAGAGTGAAGAACTATCAAGTGTTCCAATCAAGTAATAATATAAAAGACTGGAACCGAATCTAGCTCATGTTCTCCATCCTTGTCAGCTGTTCTTACATCACAGAAAATATCGATCTCACAGTACTGGGGTTAGTGAAATAAGATCTAGGAATCCAGTACTGAGACACACGACGAACAGGAGCAACAAAGCTAGAACCAAAATCACGTGCATGTGGATGATCATAATACCGAAAAGAACATGAATTGTTTGAATTAAATCTCAATCTAGTATGTGAAGCAGATTTAAAGCCATCATAAAAGTTTTCTAAGGATATAGCTTTCGCATTTGTTCTAGAAACAAAAAAGGTTGCATGTTTTTGTCTTAAAGCATTCAATCTTTCCTTCTTCTCTTTCTTAGATCGCCTAAAACAAAATTCGTGCAAGTGCTCATCTCTTCCACAATAGGTACAATGAAATTTAACATAATCATAATTTTTTTTGAGATGATGAGCTACCACCTACATTATTATTCAATGAACTTTGCACAAAGCCAGCAGATTTAAATACAATTTGTTTTGGTTCAAGTTTCACTTCAATTTTTCAGGTTTAAGAGGCTTAATAACCTTAGGAGGATTATTCTTGGCATGCTCAATAAAATTAAATCCTAGGCCACGATTTTTCACACTTGTTTTTGACTTGTCTAGAATCATATTCAAAATTTTCTTGCCAAAAGAAAATATCTCTAAAGTGTCTTTCAGGTACTCATTCTCTTTAGTTAGAGTGGGACAAGTTGTGCATTTAACAGATTCATTCACAAGATTTTTAGAAGCACTAGACTGAGTCAATCTTTCTTTTTCAGCAAAATCATTAAGTTGTCTAGTCAAAACTTCTATTTCAGTGTTAAGCTTAGGACAATTAGAACAAGAAGATATCTTATGATAAAGCATTTGTTGAATTGTTTCCTGAGATGAGTTAAGTCTAGTTTCTAATAATTCACATTTAGAACAAGTTTTAGAATGAACATTTGAAATACTTGATTCTAAACATGAAGAAGAACTAAACTTGAACTTCTCAATTTCATCATTAGCACATTTCAATTTTTCATCACAAGAGTCATGTGCTAATTTTAATTCATCAAATTTAGCAGTTACATCTCTAAGTTGATCCATATTTAAAGCATTAAGTGACCTAGCATTCTCCAACTCAGAATGTAAAATTTGACAAGACTCACAAGATTCATTATCAGGAATTAAATCTCTAAGTCTTACAATTTCAGAATTTAGAGATTCAATCAAAGTATCGTATTTCTTAATCTTTTTATCTTTCTTTTCTAGCAAATTACCAAGTTTAGCAACAGCTTTAGCTAAATCATCATAAGAAGGTTCTACCTCATTGTAGTTGTCACTGTCAAGATCATCATAGTCGGTGGAGCTTTTGCTACTTGCCATTAGACACAACCCAGTTAAATCTTTCTTGCGTTTGGGAGTATCATCCTCGTTGTCCGTGTCCACATCACTCAAATTAATTTGCCCAAGAGCCGAAAGAACACAATGCACCACCTTGCGATTCATATAACGCTTCTGTTTATTCTTCCTTTTTTCTTTCTCCATCTCTTCTTCCTTCTCATTTTCTTCCCTTGCAAATCTTGCTAGAAACTTTGGACATTTGATACGAATATGATTGAGATCACCACGCTCATAGCACCTTTGATGACCAAAATTTTCTCTCTTTCTTGATTTCACATCCTGCAAGGCTCTTGTAAAGCGTGTAGAGAGAAGTGCCAAATCATCTTCCGGGAGTTGCTTTAGCTGTTCATCGGTTAGTGAAGACAAAGAAGACAAAGAATAGCTAGTAGAAGAATTATCACCATTAGACTTGCTAGATTGTGAAGCTAAAGCAATTAATTTATTACCATTATTTTTTCTAGCAAAAACATCTAATTCATGAGTTTTCAATTTAGAATAAAGTACATCTAATGTTAGTGTACTCATGACAGTGGATTCTCTAATGGATGTAACCTTCATCTCCCATATAAAAATATCTAATGCTCCAAGTAATTGACGTGCATTTTCAGCATCAGTATAAGTAACATTAACAACACGTAGGTTACTAAGAATTTTATTAAAACGAGCAAAGAAATCATCTATTGATTTACCAGGTTTCATCTCAAAATGCATGTAATCCTTTTTGTACATATCTTGACGTACCTCTTTAATAGTAGATGAACCCTTATGATAATCACATAGTGCTTTCCATATCTCGTATGCAGATTTAAGATGCACAACACGATCAAAATCACTCCTTCCTAGTCCTTGAATTATTAGGTCCCTTGCCTTGCTATTTGCCTCCACTTGTGCTATATTTGCTGCTGACACAGCATCGTTCTCAGGCACTTGATAACGCTTGTAGACCTTCTCCCATATTGCAAAGCCTTGAGCTTGAATATATGTCTCCATCTTCGTTTTCCAATACTAAAAATCAACACCATCGAAAACACAAGGTTTTGTTGAATACTTATCCGTCGACATATTTTCTAATCACCGGTTAAGATCAATTAGAAAAATAAACATGGCTCTGATACCATTTATAGGATCATTGATAGCAATTAGAGGGGGGGTGAATGATTGCAACACACAGCGGAAACTTTTTTTTAATTTAAATTTTCTGTCTTTTAATTGTTTTAAAAAACTTGAAATAACAAAAACAAAAACAGATTTTTTCTTGATTTCACTGTAGCAACAACGCAGTGCACTGTAGCAAAGTACTGTAGCGGCTAATGTAGCATACTGTAGCAAAGCACTGTAGCGGCGAAAACTTCCAATCGATCAGCGAAATGTGCACGTTTTTGCGCAAACTTCCAATCAATTTTTAGTCAAAATTAATTCATGTATGTAAGCAACAAAAATACCTAGACATAGATCAATGTATGGAGAATTCATAGGAATAAAAAAACCAGGAAAAAGGATAATATATGCGAAATAAAAAATTCACAAACTTTATTCAAAAATTGCGAACACTATTCACCCTGCTCTTCATCTTATGCCGCTGCATCCAACTCTTTTTGTTCGCACGTAACAGCGCCGCCCAAAAACGCGTATCTCTCTCAAGCTTCCACGTCTCGGCCGATGCGTCCTGCACTTTTTTTCCGCACGTCGACACTTTTATGGAGCCTTCTACGAATCCTATTCAATCTCTACTTAAAATCCTAATCCAACTCAGAATCCTATTCAATCTCTACTTAGAATCCTAATCCAACTCATCCAACTAGACCTGAGCCTTTTTACCTCAACTAGACTTTTGGCCTACTAATTTTCAAGGGACCCGAAACCCTTCCTAACACGGGTTTTTCACACTCACGACTTTTCTAACGCGTCACGTGTCGAAGCCTCCAGGGCCGCACCTTCCGTAGCTTCTCCATGTATCATCCACCTTTGATCTCCATGCGCCCCAAGCATGAGCCCGATCATCTCGTGACCTCCTTAACCGTCTGAACCTCGAAATATCATGAGGTAGGAACTAGGAAGTTCCATTACTGAGGTTAAAAACAATTAGCACATATGCAGTAATAGCCAAAAGAAAAAAAAGAAAAATATCAGGTTTCATCTGCTTACTTCTAAGGCAGTAACTGATGTCTTCCTCTTTGAAACCAGTGTTGTCATCCCCATCCATAAGAATATTTCAGTGCCACATTCTAGCATGTAACTTCTGTCTAACGAGCGGCTAATGTTGTTACAAAAGAAAAATAGCTATATGATTTTGAAGTACGCTATTTCTCCAGTTTTCTACAATTTTGAATCAACAATTATCCTAAGGCCTTGTGGAATAAAAACTTCACAGTGCTCATTCTGGACAGCTTATTGTTGAAACATAGTATTACTTGGGACACTTCCAGGTGTATTTTTCAATTCAAATGGAACTTAAGTAGGTTGGCACTTACCTTACAGCTTGCTTGTCATTGTATGGTATTTACATTAGGAATTTAGGAGCAATGCTTATTCAACGGTTCCTGACATGGAAAGTGTGAGTTCATTAATATAGTTGAATGCCTGTGCATTGCTACGGATTTAAAAAAATTAGAACATATTTGTATGCACGTTCCAATAAATTTTATCACCCGTCAATTTTAGAACATGTAGTATGATAAAATTTTAAAATACGTAGCAACGTACGGGTATTCAGCTAGTAGCACCACAAGTAGCAGCAGTTAAGCAGCCGTAGCAGTTTGATTGATAGCTTCTGCTCTCCACGCCCAAAACAGCAGATGCTACAGTAATAAAACAGCAGATGCTACAGTAAACGCAATAGCAGCATCACACCTTACAATTGGCCTGGTATCTTGTAGCTTCTCCAACCGAGGATAACTCAGTCCACGATCGAAGAAGAGAGATCGATGTTGATCAGTACGTGAACTTGAATCACGGAATCAAACTCACGTCGTAATAGTGAATTCCTGAGAGATTCACAAACACGCACATAGCAACATGGCTGCCAGCAGGCGATTTTTTCTAGGGTTTATTCAATGCCAAAAACGTTCCCCCCTTTACAAGGCTAGGGCCCTAGCCTTTTATATGGCTTTCCAACACACACATATAACCAGGGACTAGGACTCTGATCACGACTTAACCTGGAAACCAAAAAGAAATGCACGCACCACACGCACTAGACTTCAATCAAGAAGGAGCTCTAGCTAAGGAATTATTTGAATAGAGATTGAGCCAATCCGAATACAATGCATGTTATGATGTATTTCTATCCTCCCCTGTCTCGTTCCTTGCCAAGGTATGTATTGTCCTCCTAGGTGTCTTCCTGGCACATGCGTGCCACCAATGTTTTCTTCACACGCTGAACCTCTTAAACCACATGCATGCCATCCATGCATGCACACTGAACTCCTTTGTGCTAGACCTTCACTTCCCATGCCGTCCTCCCTCACCTCTCTCCTGGCACTAACAAGTATTTCTGTAACTAAAAAAGAATTAGCAACCAAATCAGCACTAAAGTCTTTCTTGGCCACCATGGATGTACTATTAACGGTACTTGGCACCGTATCAACCAGCCGTGGTTGAAGGAGGGCATTGGTTGAAGGAGGTCCGTGGTCAAAGGGCCGGCCGTGGTCGAAGGAGTGCCATGGTCGAAGCGCTGGCCGTGGTCGAAGGGCCAGTCACGGTCGAAGGAGGGCGGTGGTCGAAGGGCCGGCCATGGTCGAAGCATGGTTGAATGCCCGGAGGGCTGGCCATGGTTGAATGAGGGTTGTGGTCGAAGTGCTGACCGTTGTCGAAGATGTGCTGTGGTTGAAGGGCCGGTCAAGGCCGAAGTGTCGGTCATGGTCGATGGAGGGCCACGGTTGATAGGCCGGCCATGGTCGACGGGCCAGCCATGGTCGAAGCATGGTCGAAGGAGGGCCGTGGTCGAAGTGCCAATTGTGGTCGAAGTGTCGACCGTTGTCGAAGACATGTTGTGGTCGAAGGGCCGGCATTGGTTGAAGGAGAACTGCGGTCGAAGGGCCGGCCATGGTCGAAGCACGGTCAAAGGAGGGCTGTGGTCAAAGTGCCGATTGTGGTCGAAGTGTCAGCCGTTGTCGAAGACGTGCCATGGTTGAAGGAGGGCCGTGATCGAAGGGCCGGCCTTGGTTGAAGGAGGACCATGGTCGAAGGGCCGGCCATGGTCGAAGGAGGGCCATGGTCGTAGGGCCGGCTGTGGTTGAAGCGTGGTCAAAGGAGGCTGTGGTCAAAGTGTGGTCGAAGGGTCGGTGTTGGTCAAAGGAGGTCTGTGGTCGAAAGGCCGGCCATGGTCGAAGGACGTGTGCAGTCAAAGGAGGGCTGTGGTCAAAGTGTTAGCCGTGGTTGAAGGTAGGCCATAGTCGAAGGGTCGGCCGCGGTTGAAGTGCTGGCTGTGGTCGAAGGAGGGCCGTGGTCAAAGTGGCGACCATGGTCCAAGGAGGGCCGTGGTCGAAGGACGGGCCGTGGTGAAGGGCCGGTCATAGTAGAAAAGTAGTGAAAGGGTCGGCATTGTTCGAAGGAGGGCATTGGTCCAAGGAGGTCCGTGGTCGAATGGTCGGCCGTGGTTGAAGGAGGGCGATGGTCGAAGTGTCGATCGTGGTTGAACGCGGCGCGTGGTCGAGGGCCGCCGTGGTCGAAGAGTGGTCAAAAATGGTCAAAGGACAGGGTGTGATCGAAGGGGCATGGTCGAAGCATGGTCGAAGGGCCAGCTATGGTTGAAAATGGTCGAAGGGCAGGGCATGGTCGAAGCATGGTGGACAGGCCAGCCGTGGTCGAAGGGTCGGCCGTAGCCGAAGCATGGTCGAAGGGTCGGCCTTGGTCGAGGGAGAGCATTGGTCGAAGGAGGACCGTGGTCAGATTGCTGCCTATGGTCGAAGGAGAGCCGTGGTCGGAGGAGGGCTATGGTCGGAGTGTCGATCGTGGTCGAAGGGCGGGCCGTGGTGAAGGGCTGGCTGTAGTCAAAAAATCGTCCAAGGGTCAGCATTGGTCGAAGGAGGTTCGTGGTCGAAGGAGGGTGGTGGTCAAACGCGGGGTGTGGTTGAGGGCCGGCCATGGTCGAAGGGCTGGCCACCATGGTCGAAGCATAGTTGAAAATGGTCGAAGGGCAGGCGTGGTTAAAGTGAGGTTGATGGGCCGGCTGTGGTAAAAAATGATCGAAGGGCAGGGCATGGTCGAAGCGTGGTCTAAGGATAGGGCGTGATTAAAGTGCCGACCATGTTTGAAGAAGGGCCGACCATAGTCAAAGGGCCAGCCTTGGTCGAGGGAGGGCATTGGTCGAAGGGCTGGCCTTGGTCGAGGGAGGACATTGGTCGAAGAAGGTTTGTGGTCGGAGTGTTGACCATGGTCAGAGGAGGGTCGTGGTCGGAGAGCCGGCTATGGTCGAAGGGCTAGCCGTGGTCGAAGCTTGCTCGAAGGGCCCACCACGGTCCAAGTGTTGGCTGTGCTCCAAGGAGGGCCGTGATCCATGTGCCGGCCGTGGTCGAAGGAAGGCCGTGGTCGAGGGGTCGACTGGCAGAGTTGGAGCAAGTGACGCTGGTGGAGAGCGAGAGGAGTACATTTGGGGGAGGCACTGAGATAGCGACCAGTGCGAGGGAATCAAACATGCGGATGGAGGGCCGGATCTATTCGACCGGAAGGCAAGCGGAGGAGGACTGGGGACGAGGTCGATCCGCGGAGGCGGAGCAAGCGACACCAATGGAGAGTAGTAGGAGTAGATCTGGGGGAGGGATTGAGATGGTGATTGTTGCAATTGAATCAAGAGAAGAGATAGGGCATGGGCCTGGGACATGCAAATGTAAGGACGGATCTATTTGACTGGAAGGCATATGAAGGATGAAAGGGGTAGCTCGACTGGTGGAGGCGGAGCAAGCGACGCCAGTGGAGAGCGGGAGGAGTAGATCTAGGGCAAGAAGTGAGACGATGGGTGCTGCGGAGAAGCTACCTGTCGTGTGCCACTAGGAAAGTGACGCGCCACGAGGAAAGCGACGCGAAGATTCACGAGAACACATGGAGGTGGGTGCTAAGGCGAGGGATCTTGCCGGTGGGGCAATCAAACAAACAACAGCGAACGAAGGGCGTCAGAATGATTTCGGTGGGAGTATAAGGACCAATTTGTAGAGAATAAGACTTGTATGTAAAAACTAAGGACCTATATATAATTACAGAAAAAGGGCCTTTTCGCATTTCTGGTGAGGTGGCACGCTAGGGGGACGGGAATCCCCCTAGGTTTAATATAGGGACTATAAGAAAATATATATTTTTGGTTCTCAACTTTTTTTTAAGTCTAACTTTGTCTACCATCTTAGATACCATTTAAAATCCATCGCTGAACAGTCAAAACTAGACTAAATCACATCTTAAGGTTGGTATGATCAGTGATTTTTGCCATATCAATTGGGACTCACTTGGGACTAGGACTCACCTATAAGTGATTTCGAGGGAGATAAAGTCTTCTTACTCGAGATAGAAAGAGAGGGTGACAAGTAGTGCCTCGAGCCTCCACTGCGGGCATGACGGTAGCGACAATTTGGGTGCTCATGGGTACGGCAACACAGTGGATGAACAGGAATTAGAGAGCGTCAAAACGTTGAAAGCGGCATGGGGATGCTTGGGTGTGAATTAACTGGTTAGATACTCATCGAAGACGATGAATGGTGACTATTGTGATGGTGGCTCAGCCCCTATAACTAGGCCTTGCAATAGGCCTAATTGTATAAAGGAATACACTAATGTACTCTCACATTTTGTAATTATAAAGGGGTAGGATGGGAATTTCTCATCCTATCTCATTCATTTAATAAACCCTTAAGAGGGGTATGAGATAGGCAAATCCACACATTTTACTCACTAGGTCTCTCTCTTTGTGTCGGTTGGCCCTCTAGCTCCCTCAGTTCCAATCCCTCAAGAGGAAAGGGGTACCCTGTACCACTGTTGTGCTCATACCACAATAGTTGGTGCCGATCATGGGGAACTCTCAAGAAGCTGCACAAGAAAGAGTCGCCATCATGAGGGAGATCCATTGGATTTCGATCGACTGGAAGGAAAGCAATACAAGGTAAGAAGGTAGAGAAACTTCAAACTGGTCGCAAGTATGTATATATAATATTTAGCACTTGTTGGCTTTACCATTCCTCTCTGCCGCTATTCGATCATATTTGTGCTATCACACAGCGATGTACCCCGATGTACTCTGTGTAGTGTAAAGCGATAGGAATTTAACCATCCCATGCAACTCTATGGAGTATAAAATAAATTGCACGGTGGCTTTAGCTTTAGCGTACTCTGCGGAGTACAAAGTATTGGGAACTTACTGTCCTGCACAACTCTACAGAGTATAAAATAAATTGCACGGTGGCTTCGGCTTTGGTGTACTTTGCAGAGTATAAAGTATCGGGAACTTACCGTTCTAGGCAACTCTATGGAGTATAAAATAAATCGCATGGTGGCTTTGGCCCCGGTGTACTCTACGGAGTATAAAGCGCTAGGAATCTCGTGTCCTAGGCCACTCTATGGAGTATAAATAAATCATGCAGTGCGGAGATGGTGCATTCGTGGCTATAGGCACTTCCCAATAGGGAGTCCCCGGCACTAGTGATAACCCCGGTGAGCCTTGTAAGTCCCACCACGGAGTTCGTCGCACTAACGACATCAAACGACAATTCCGCCCTTGAACGAGAACTGCGCTTGACCGCCCACGACCCTGCCATGTTTGATGTAGTCGTGCGGCACTTTACGACCACCTCGTGGTCACTTTGTCAACATGCATGACCACATCATGATTGACGTAGTCATGGGGCATTCTACGACGCCCGTCCGACCGCCTCGTGGTCTCGTGTACCAGCATACTCTATCGAGTATAAATACCTGCGCGGAGTCCACAGCCACCGCGTGAACTTTACAGAGTATAAATACCCATGCGGAGTCCATAGCCTCTGCGCAAAATCTACAAGGTATAAATGCCCACGTAGAGTCCACTGTCTTTGCGTGAACTCTACGGAGTATAAATACCCATGTAGAGTCTACTGTCTCTGCGCGAACTTCGTGGGGTATGAATACCTGTGCGGAGTCCACAGTCTCCGTGCGAACTCCACGAAGTATAGATACTTGTGCAGAGTCCATGGCCTCCGCGCCAACTCTACGGAGTATAATGTGTGGGAACCTCGTGTGTCTCGAGCCACTCTATGGAGTACAAATAAATCACGCGGTGCGGGGATGGAGTGTTTATGGAATACACACGCTTCCAACCAGGGAATCCCCTGCACTAGCGATAACCTCGGTGAGCCTCGCATGCTTTACGCGTCCCACCAGGGAGTTTGTCACGCTAACAGCATCGAATGACAGTTCTAACCCTAAGCGAGAACTACTTTCAACCACCTTGTGGTCGTGACTTAGCGACACCAGTCCGACCACCTCGGGGTTGAGAATCTGTCGATGCTTGACCACCTCATGGTATGACTTTGTCAACAGTCATCCGACCACCTCGTGGTCGAGACTTCATTGACGCCAAGGACCAGAGGCATTCTACGACCACCTCATGGTCTAGCGTTCGTCGATTCTTGACCACCTCATGGTCACGACTACATCGACACTCATTTGACCACCTCGGGGTAAAGACTTCATCGGCATTCTACCACCTCGTGGTTGTGACTTCGTCGACACTGGTCTGACTGCCTCGAGGTGGAGGCTTCATCGACGCCCGACCACCTCATGGTCGTGACTTCGTTGACACTCGTTCGGCCGCCTTGGGGTTGAGACTTCGTTGACACTTGACCACCTCGTTGCTGCGACTTCGTCGACATTCGTTGTTGGGACCATATTTCCAAATCTGAACCCTCCATGTATTACCGCACTAGTCCCAGATCAAAGCTAGTGCATATAGTCAAACAGTAATGATTACATAACCAACAACGCTTTATTATAATAAAAGAGAGCACATGCATTATGGCCACTTTATTACAACTGAGGTTACAAGACCTATCAAACTAACAAAACATAGTGGAAGCAAAATAAAACTCTGATGATGACACATCAATACGTCATAGGCAATTGACTGGGGAAGCACAACCTAGTACTCTGGAAAACTTTCGTCGAATCCACACGCATAGTAGTCATAGGCTCTGAGAGACCATGTGGAGGTCATCCCATGTGTGTGATGAGTAATTGACATTGGTTTAGGAAAGTCGAGTTTGATTTGGTTGGTTCGGACCTTGACGTTGCGTGGTGCAATCGGGCTCGGTCGGACTTGGTCAAACTTGGTCGTATGGGATTAGGATGCCTATTCTTTGATTCGACAGGTTTGGACTTCATCATGGGTAAGTATGATGCTTTTATGCTATTTATGCGTTCATGTGTTGAGCGGTGTTATTTGATGTGTTTCTTGTTTGTGATGGCTGCAGGACGTCGAGGCGGAGTCGTGGTGAGACACGAGGTGACCGGACTAGACACAGGCGGTGTCGAGGTCAGAACGGTCGGACGTGTCGAAGACGGCGGAGATTCGATGTGGTTGCGAGTCGTGGATGACAAGGAGCGCGGAAGCTTCCCGGAAGGTGCAGGAGGGGCGAAATGGTAATTTCGCGAGGCTGCACAAGTGGGAGAGGGCTCCGTTCGGGTTTAGCGGGCATGACGGGTTGGAGACCCGTTAGCCAAGGGCTATAAATAGGTGTTGGTGGCTGCATATATCCCCATGGATTTGGGAAAGAGTTAAGGTTTGCTAGGGTTGGACCGAAATGGCGACAGAGGGGGGTGAATGTCGACTTTTAAAATTGACCCCCTTAGGTATTTACTCGAAAGCTCTCCTCCAATAGCTAAAAAGCTATGAAAGAATTGCTAGCACACTTGAAGAACCTTAAACCACAGAGGAGAAGGCCTAACCCTAAAGACCAGAAAGAAACAACGACAACAGAACCAAAACAAGAAGGGCCGGTCTGAACATAACTCCCCGGGCGGTCAGACCGCACTTGCTAGGCCGGTCTGACCGGTCACTTGCCGCCGGTCAGACCGCTGGCCATAGGCCGGTCTGACCACCCCATCAGAACCGGTCTGACCGGGTGTCGGGTTTAGACAACAGACAGGGGGAAATTCTGGCAGCAGAAAATGCAGATTTTTGGAACTTCAACCAACAGAGCAATTCAAGGTTTCTCCTTGATCCTTTTGGTCCAGAACAGCAAGAAATGACCACAATAGCCTAAGGAAACTAGGAGACCAAAGCAAACCAACTTAAAACCACAAACTTTAGATTTGGACAGAAAACCTGAAACCTTACAGAGGCATCAACAAAAACTTAGATTCCCACCAAGTCTTTGATCCTATGGCCAAGATGCTTTGCAGGCATATTAGCAATAGCCATAGGACTCTCCAGACCAAATTTCACGCCATCTTATGAAGGGAAACAAAAACTTCACCAAAACCCTAGAAAGCAAAAGTAAGAACAGAGAAACTCAAAATGCCAAATCTGAGATTAAACTTGATTTGCTCTTGGGAAATATCGATCAAATGATCTTGAGGCATCATTCCAACCTAGAGCAACCCATTTTGGCACTTTTCAGCAAGAAACAACAAGAAATCAAAAACTCACAAATCCACCAGAGAGCATCGAAGGAAAAGGAGTGCACGGGAGAAAAACTTCAGATTTTCATTTCTTGAAACAAGAGGATCACGGAGGAATCCCCATACATGATTGAAAATAGAGGAATGATTACATGATGGGTCTACTCAATCCTCTCCCTCTCCCCAACTCAAGAAAAAACAAGAACCCTCAAGAGGAGCACACAGAGAAAGACATCGAAGGGGGACACACACCCTCTGCCTCTCCTACCCTCAACTACTAAAGCCTCACCAACTAAAGCCTGAAGCCAAAACCACCTCCCAAAGGCTCTTTTGACTCTAGCAAACCCTAACTCTCTCCCCAAGGCCATGAGGGGGCATGCAGCCACTCCCTCCTATTTATAGCCCTTGGCTAACGGGTCTCCAACCCGTTACGCCCGCTAAACCTGAACGGAGCCAGCTTCCGCTTGTGCAGCCTTGCGAAATTAGCATTTCGCCCCTCCTGCACCTTCCGCGAAGCTTCCGTGTTCCTTGTCGTCCACGACTCGCAACCACCTCGAGTTCACGCCGTCTTCGGCACACCTCGACCGTTCTGACCTCGGCACCACCTGCGCCTAGTCTGGTCCTCCGTGCCTCGCCACGACTCCGTCTCGACATCCTACAGCCATCACAAACAAGAAACACATCAAATAGCACCGCTCGATACATGAAAGCATAAATAGCATCAGTAAGTCATACTTACGCATAATAAAGTCCAAACTTGTCGAAACAGCAGAATATGCAACCTAAGCACCTTGACCAGGTTTGACTAAGTCGGCCGAGCCCGATTGCACCACGCAACGTCAAGGTCTGAACCAACCAAATCAAACTCGACTCTCCTAAACCGATGTCAATTACTCATCACACACATGGGGTCTCAACCACATGGTCTCTCAATCTCCCCCTTGATGAGTATATTAACAAACCCAGAAAAAGCGTGAAGTTGAGTTTGAGAAAGAAGTCAAACATGGTCCGAAGGAAGAAGCAAAAGAGCCTCATGACTGTGTCGACAAAGGAGCACTAGAGCTACACAAGAAAGAGCAAATTTTTCTCCAAAGCTCTAGAAAGCTTCTCAAATGGCTTTTTCTACCACTATTCTCCCCCTTTTGGCAATAAACACATCAAGGATGCAAAAGAGAGAATATGATATGGTATTGGATGAAATGGCTGAAATTGATTTATTCTCAGCATTTGGAGCCATGAGAATTATCCAAGATGACCAACAAGTATTACACCAAGCCATAACACATAAACATGCTATCTAGATCATGACAAGACAAGTATAAGCCAGCTAAACCAATTAAGTCACAATCTGAAATTTTAGTGCAAAGTCTAAGCATGTCAAGTCATCCATGATCATAGTCTAGCTCGAGGTATCCAAGGATGATGCAAACCATATCAATAAACTAAGCGGAACCAAGAAGCTAGTATTGAGTCAAATTAGATGAGTAATTGAGGTATCCCGGCTGTGTGATGAGTAATTGACGTCTGTTTTAGGAAAGTCGAGTTTGGTTTGTGTGGTTTGGACCATATCGTTGCGCGGTGCAATCGTTTCGGTTGGACCTTGTCGAACTAGGTCGAACGAGCTTAAGTCGTTTATTTTTCGTTTCGATCGGTTTGGGCTTGAACATTTCTTTTGATGTTATTGTATGGTTACAATGTGTTGAGCGGTGCTATGTGATGTATTTTTGTCTGTGATGGCTGCAGGACGTCGAGTTGGAGTCGTGGCGAGGCACGGGATGACCGGACTAGGCGCGGGCGGTGCCGAGGTCAGAATGGTCGAGGTGTGCTGAAGACGGCGAGGACTCGAGGTGGCTACGTGGCTTGGAGGGCAAGGAATGAGGAAGCTTCCTGGAAGGTGTGCGAGGGGCGTTTTAGTGAATACGCAAAGCTGCACTAAAGGAAGTGGATTGTGGATAAAGCGCCATGAGTTGTTGAGAGCTAATGGGTAAAGTGGGTTGTAAACCCATTAGTGGAGGCTATAAATAGAGATGTGCTCTCTAGTGCTATGTGCAGATTTTGTAGAGAGAGGAAATAGAGATATGAAAATGAGTGTGATTTAGAGAGATGGTTTGAGAGAGTTTTAGTGCACTTGCTCTCCATGTGTGTGTGAATGTTCTTGGTTGTTCACTCAGGATGGAAGAGTGAGGGTATACTGCTGTAGACTATCTCTATTTTAATCATTCATGTCTTGGTATTGATCTCAAAATCTTGTGTTGAGGTGTTATAATTTTCTTTCCTCATTCTTGTCATGTATTAGCTCAAGCAACTGGTTGCCTTTTTGTCTCATGTGAAACTGCAACACAGCCTTTGGGCTTTAATTTCTTTCTCTTTTTGCTTCTTAGTCTTTCTATGCATTTCTCAAGAAGGCACTATCTTGAGACCGAAGCAATATTTCTTGCTCTGTACTTTTTCTTCATTCTTCTTAATTAGTGTTTACTACTTCTTGTCTGAAGAATCCATGGGGACAAGCTTGTTCTCTTCTCTGATTTTTTGGTTCTTAGCAGCAGTGTTCATCTCTCTCGGCTAATCAATCATTTTCGGTTAGCTTTGTTGGCTGCAGTGTTTGCTTTCGGCAGTCAATATGTCTATCTTCTCTCGGCTGTATGTGTCTCTTGGCTGCATGCTTTTCTTTTTAGTCTTGATCCCCTGCTCTTTTAGCTTTCAGGTTTGGTAGCAGTATTTGCCTTTTTAGAACAGCAGTATTTGCCTTTTTCAGGATTTTGTGCAGCGGCTGTCTGCTGATTTCTTGGTTTTGTCCTCTCAGCAGTGAAGCATTTTGGCTGTTTTCAATCCAAGTAGTACTAGCTCTTTTGGTTGGCAGCAATGCTCCCTTTGGCAATCTCTTTTGCTTTCATTTCTTGGCAGCAGGAGCAGCTAGTTTGATCTTCTTTTGTGCTTTAGGCGTGAGCTGCAATCTTGGTCTTCTTTTGGTCTTTTGTTCTCCTGCCGTGATAGCAATTTCCGCTGTTTCCTTTGCCGTGGCAAGACTTCTCTGTTTGTTTCTCTATCGTGACAGCGTTTTCTGCTGTTTTCTTGCCGTGTCTGCAGTTTCTTGCCGTGGTATTGTTTTGAGCTGTTACTCTGCCTTGGCAATACTTTTACTGCAGTTTCTTTGCCGATCTGCTTTCTCTAGTCTGCCTCCTCGTCTTTGATTTGATATTTCGGTCTCGGGTGAACTTTCATTTTATTTCTTCATAGCATCAATTGCTATCGGAGAAAGTTTTTAAGTGGGTACTTTTGGGGGTCGATTTTTAAGGGCACCATTCACCCCCCTCTATTGCCGTTTCTGATCCAACAATTGGTATCAGAGCCGGTTAGCTCTTCCTCGTAGATCTTAACCTTTCTCTAGAGCGATGACAACAGACAAGTACTCGACCAAGCCCCCGATCTTCGATGGGATCGACTATCCCTTCTGGAAGAGTCGGATGGAGACCTACATCCAGGCTCAGGGCTACGCCATCTGGCGGAAGGTCAAAGTACGATATGTTGTTCCTGCCGATGAGAACATCAATGCCGGGAACATGGCTGATGTTAAGGCGAACGTTAAGGCAAGGAACATCATAATCCAGGGGTTGAGCCGAAGCGAGTTTGATCACATCTCTCATCTGGCGTCGGCTTTCGACATCTGGGTGACCCTCGATGCATACCATGAGGGCACCACCCAGATCAAGACAGTTCGACAGGACCAGTTCAAGCGAGATTACAACAAGTTTGAAATGATCGCTGGTGAGTCCCTCGATGAGTGTTTTGCGCGTTTTCACAAGATTTTGAGCAACCTCCGAGTGGTCGGTCTCACATACCCCGACTCGGACAAAGTTCGTCAGATGCTCGTGGCGCTTGATTTGCGTGCTTGGGAGATGAAGGTGACTACCATCAAGGACACCATCGATCTCTCGACCTTGACTCTTGATGTGTTGTACTCACACATCAAGACTCACGAGATTGACATAGTCTCTCGTAGTCGCAGTCGATGGCCTTAGTCACCGATCCCACTTCTGGTCCTTCTTCTGAGTCGCTTTGTGGTTTCTCTCTTGCTGCTCTCTGTGACATAACTGATGATCGCTAGAGCGCTTGCGAGATGACCGATTAGCTCTTCTAGCCAAAACATTTTCTCATGCTTACAAGAGGAGGAGGGACAGAAAGAGAGGAGGACCCGTGATCTGCTTCGAGTGTGGTGGCCCCAACCACATTCGGGCAA
Source organism: Dendrocalamus sinicus (assembly GCA_036346575.1). Classification (NCBI taxonomy): domain Eukaryota; kingdom Viridiplantae; phylum Streptophyta; class Magnoliopsida; order Poales; family Poaceae; genus Dendrocalamus; species Dendrocalamus sinicus. The sequence goes on from CM070658.1 coordinate 6,227,662, forward strand.
ACTGCCCCAAGCTGGAGAAGGGCAAGGGTGACTACAGCGGTGTGAGCAAGAACGACTACATCGACAAGAACCGCAACAAGAGGCCCCCAGCTCACGGCCAAGGCAAGAAGAAGTTCCGCGACCTTGGCAAAGCCAAGAAGCTCTTCCACCGCGTCCTCACCGCCTTCGACGACCTCGACCTCAGTGAGGTGGAGGGGTGGAGCGACGACGATGGAAAGGACGAACAAGACCCCAAGGGTAGCGATGACTTCTCCGGCATGTGCTTCATGGCCCTTAAGGGCGAAGTAAGCGACAGCGAGCTTTACTCCGACTCTGACGAGGTATACCCCTCCTATGACCAGCTTAATGATGCCTTTCTTAAGTTAGGTGGATTTCATGCTAGATCTAGAGCTAGGTGTAGCGAGTTGGAGAAGGAAGTAGATAGATTGTCACGGGAGCTTACTTCACTTATATCTGCTCCCTCCCGTGACGAATGTGATACATGTTGTGCTTTGCTTGGTGACATGGAGAATTTAAGGACCTCTCATGATAGTTTGTCCTCTGAGCTTGACATGATTAAGGTGGAGAACATTAGTCTTCTTGCTGAGCTAGAGATGAGTAGGGTAGCGCATCTTTCATCTATTCCTGTTGAGGCTATTTCTTGCACCTCATGTGAGGATAAGGATAATGCTTTTAGAGGTCTTTATACCATGCTCCTTGATCTGCCCGAGTCTTGTGAAAATTGCAGTAATTTGAAATTGAACTTAAAAAGGGCAGATCATAAAATAGCTGAGTTGCATGTTGTATCTTGCACCAACTGTCCAAAATTAACACTTGAGCTTGAGTCTATTTCTAAGCAATTCCAAGAGATGGTCGATCATAACAACAAATTGGCTCAGTATGCGACTAAGGATCCTGTTAGCTCACCATGCATGAGTTGTGAAAAACTAAAACTTGAACTCGTTGATTTGAATGAAAAATATGTGAAGCTAACTAAGGACCTTCTAGAGAAGTCACCAACTGATTGTGATGTGATTGCTGAGAAGGGGGAGAAGCCCAAGGGTAAGGTAGAGACGCTTAGCGACGTGAACCAAACTGCTAGTAGTAGGACTGTCCCTTTTGAGTCGGCTGTGCATGCACAAGCCATTCACTCTTCTTCTATTGGTTCTTCTTCTGCTCCTTTATCTCCTGCTGTCTCCTCTCCCCCTGCTCTTCTTGCACCTCTCTCTTTCGGGAGTGTCAGTGTCTTATGAACACTCTCGAGAGGTTTGTAGGAGGCAAGAATAAGCTATCTTATTCTAGACCAGTCCAAGATTTGCAAGTTTAATCAAGGTCTAGGATACGATTTTTATGGGGACATGAGGAAGCATCCACCTGTTGTTCTTCGACCCATAGCACCAGGTGTGATCGAGATTGAGCCCAGTACTGAGAAAGTTCATTTCAAGTCAGCGGGCTTTGTGCAAGGGATTTCTGACAGCAAGGTGAGTCCACCTGTTGCTTCGGCCTCTCAGAAGGCGAAGCCTCTTAGTGCTACTTCTACCTCTCAGAATGTGAAGTATCATTGCACCTTCTGTCAGAAGGATGGGCACTTGATCGAGCGATGCTTCAGCCGCGCCACGATCGCGCGTAGAGACCGTGTTGCAGCTCTTAGGCGTATTCAGGGTCAGCCCTAAACCTTGAGTGCACCTAAGACCAACACGAGGTCTAGGTTTGCTTCAGCTGATGGGTTTGGGCTGCATCGAGGACTTGGTTTTTTTGAGTTTTCTGGTTTTCGTCCTCATGCTCCCTTTGGTCATGATTTCCGCCGTTCTGGGGGTAGATCTCGTTTTCCCCGTCGAGATGGCTACCCGCGGCGTGATCTGCGTGTTGTTGGTACTCCGACTCGCTCTCCCATAGTAGTCGGACCCAACAACAGCTTCACGTCTGCTCGTGGACCGTCGGACTTGTTGAGCAACAGAGAGCGTAGGGTAGCTAGAGGTCAGTCATATATGGCTACTTCTTCTACTGCACGTGTTACTCAGTATTGGGTGCCAAAATCACTCTTGATTTACCCCAGTACTAAGACTTTACTCTCTCGTTGACACAGGTTCGCAGGGCGGGGAAGAGAGAGGTTTGGCTCGTTGACTCCGGGTGTTCTCGACACATGACCAGAGACTCTCGTTGGTTCTCTTCCCTAGCTCGTGCTCCAGGTGATGAGACGATCACCTTCGGAGACGCTTCATCTGGGCGCGTCATCGCCAAAGGTACAGTGCGCGTTAACGAGTCTTTTATTTTAAAAGATGTTTCCTTGGTCAGTAAGCTGTAGTATAATTTACTTTCAGTCTCTCAGCTTACCGATGACGGTTATGAGGTGAGCTTTAAGAAAAACAATTGCAAAATTCTTGATTTTTCGGGTTGTCTGGTTTGCGGGATTTCTCGTTATGGGAGGATCTTTTGTGCTGATTTTTCTGAGTCTTCTAGTAATCCTCTCCGGTGTTTGGTTGTTTCAGAGTCCCGTGACCTTACCTTCTGGCATAGGAGACTTGGTCATATTGGATTTGACCATTTGACTGAGTTAGCGGCCACGACCTCATTCGTGGTCTGCCGAAACTCAAGATGGTTAAAGATCTTGTTTGCGCTCCATGCCGGTACGGCAAGATGGTTGCCGCTTCTCATCCTCCGTTCACAGTGACTATGACCGATGCACCGGGACAGCTACTCCACATGGACACAGTTAGACCAGCTCGAGTGCAGTCAGCAGGAGGGAAGTGGTATGTTCTTGTCGTGGTCGATGACTTCTCGAGGTACTCTTGGGTGTTTTTCTTAGCCTCGAAGGATGGGACGTTTACACATTTCCGAGGTCTTTTCAGTGGGCTTTCTGTTGAGCTCCTGGGTGCCTTACGAGCGATCCGCAGTGATAATGGTACGGAGTTCAAGAATTTCTACTTTGAGAGGTTTTACGATGAGACAGGTGTAGAGCACCAGTTCTCTTCTCCGTACGTCCCACAACAGAATGGCGTAGAGGAGACGAAGAACCGTACCTTGGTCGAGATGGCCAGGACGATGCTTGATGAGTATTCTACACCTAGGAAGTTTTGGGCTGAGGCTATAGCGACCGCGTGCCATGTCTCAAACAGAGTTTTTCTTCGGGCACACTTGCATCGCACTTCCTATGAGTTGAGATACGGGCGAAAGCCTAGTGTCTCTCATTTCTGTGTCTTTGGTTGCAAGTGTTTCATTCTAAAGTCCGGGAACCTAGACAAGTTCGAGTCACGATCTTGTGATGGTATCTTTCTAGGTTATTTGACTTCTTCGCGGGCGTATAGGGTCTGGAACTGCGAGTCTAGTAAATTGGTAGAGACCTGTGAGGTGACCTTCGACGAGCCTAGTCCGGGGACTAGGCCCGATATCTCAAGTTCTTTAGAGTAGTCCGAGCCCATCTTTGTGGACGATGAGGAGGATGGAGATGAGGGTTGTCTACCCGATCCGGTTCCTCATCCTCCTCTTGAGGTGCCTTCCTCCACTGCACCTCTAGGCGATCAGCCCATGCCTTCTGCTTCCTCTGGAGCTAGTGGCTCTGTTCCTACCTCATCAGCTCATGAGGTAGAGGCGACTTCTTCTTCTCATCCAGGACCCCCTCGACATATCCAGAAAGACCATCCTTCCGAGCAGATGATTGGAGACCTCTTTGAGCGAGTCACATGCTCAAAGTCTGGCATGTCACAGTTCTGTCTCCATTCTGCCTTTGTTGCCTCTTTCGAGCCCAAGGACGTTTGTCATGCTCTCTCTGATGAGTCTTGGGTCAATGTCATGCATGAGGAGTTAGAGAATTTTGAGAGAAACAAGGTATGGTCGCTTGTTGAGCCTCCTCGAGGTCACAATGTCATTGGGACTAAGTGGGTGTTCAAGAACAAACAGAGTGAGGATGGGGTGGTTATTCAGAACAAGGCTAGACTGGTAGCTCAGGGTTTCTCCCAGGTTGAGGGTCTAGATTTTCAGGAGGCCTTTGCCCCTGTAGCTAGACTTGAGGCCATTAGAATCCTGCTTGCTTTCGCAGCTTCTAAGGGTTTCAAGCTTTACCAGATGGAGGTCAAGAGTGCCTTCCTCAATGGGTTCAATGAGAAAGACATCTATGTGAGACAGCCTCCAGGTTTCGAGAATGCCAAATACCCAACCATGTCCACAAGCTTTCCAAAGCCTTGTATGGACTTAAGCAGGCCCCTAGAACTTGGTATGAGAGGCTTAAGTCCTATTTGTTGAGTCATGGTTTTGCTATGGGTAAGGTGGATAAGACCTTGTTCATTCGTAGACATGGCACTGACCTACTGCTCGTCCAGATTTATGTGGATGACATCATCTTTGGCGGCTCTTCTCATACTCTTGTTTCACAGTTCTCGGATGTCATGAGTACCGAGTTTGAGATGAGTATGATGGGTGAGTTGACGTTCTTCCTTGGCTTCCAGATCAAGCAGACTCGGGAAGGTACCTTCTTGCATCAGGGCAAGTACACTCGTGACCTCCTAAGACGCTTCGACATGAGTGATGGTAAGTCTGTGTCAACTCCCATGGCGTCCACAGCCTCTCTTGACCCAGATGAGGATGGCGAGCCAGTTGATCAGAAGGAGTATCGCAGCATGATTGGCTCCCTCTTGTACCTCACTGCCTCGAGACCGGACATACACTTTGTTGTGTGTCTTTGTGCTCGCTTTAAGGCTTCTCCTCGCGTATCTCACCGCCAGGCGGTGAAACACATCTTTCGGTACCTTCAGATTATGACTTATTTGGGTTAGCTTGTTTACACATGCATTGTCATGATCTTGATAGCTTACTTATGAGTTACGGCCTGGTGTAATACTTCATGGTCATTTTGGATAACCTTCATGGCTCATCATGCTTAAAATGAACAATATTCAGCCATTTCATCTATACTCATGATTGTTTCTCTTCCTTGCATCTTGATGTGTTTATTGCCAAAAGGGGGAGAATAGCGGAGAAAAAGCATTTTGGGAGCCTTTAGAGCTTTTGATGAAAACTTGTTCTTTCTGATTTTGCTCCGTTTTGTCGACATGGTCATAAGCTTCTTTGATTTCTTTTTGGGCCCTGTTTGACTCTTTTTCATTTTCAAACAAACTCAACTTTACGCTTTTTCTGGGTTTGTCAATATACTCATCAAGGGGGAGATTGATAGACCATGTGGAGGTGACCCCGGCTGTGTGATGAGTAATTGATGTCTGTTTTAGGAAAGTCAAGTTTGGTTTGTGTGGTTTGGACCATGTCGTTGCGCGGTGCAATCGTTTCAGTCGGACCTTGTCGAACTAGGTCGAACGAGCTTAAGTCGTTTATTTTTCGTTTCGATCAGTTTGGGCTTTGAGCATTTCTTTTGATGTTATTGTATGGTTACAATGTGTCGAGCGGTGCTATGTGATGTATTTCTTGTCTGTGATGGCTGCAGGACGTCGAGTTGGAGTCGTGGCGAGGCACAGGATGACCGGACTAGGCACGGGCGGTGCCGAGGTCAGAACGGTCGAGGTGTGCCGAAGACGGCGAGGACTCGAAGTGGCTGCGTGGCTTGGAGAGCAAGGAATGAGGAAGCTTCCTGGAAGGTGTGTGAGGGGCGTTTTGGTGAATACGCAAAGCTGCACTAAAGGAAGTGGATTGTGGATAAAGCGCCATGAGTTGTTGAGAGCTAATGGGTAAAGTGGGTTGTAAACCCATTAGTGGAGGCTATAAATAGAGATGTGCTCTCTAGTGCTATGTGCAGATTTTGTAGAGAGAGGAAATAGAGATATGAAAATGAGTGTGATTTAGAGAGATGGTTTGAGCGAGTTTTAGTACACTTGCTCTCCATGTGTGTGTGAATGTTCTTGGTTGTTCACTCAGGATGGAAGAGTGAGGGTATACTGCTGTAGACTATCTCTATTTTAATCATTCATGTCTTGGTATTGATCTCAAAATCTTGTGTTGAGGTGTTATAATTTTCTTTCCTCATTCTTGTCATGTATTTGCTCAAGCAACTGGTTGCCTTTTTGTCTCATGTGAAACTACAACACAGGCTTTGGGCTTTAATTTCTTTCTCTGTTTGCTTCTTAGTCTTTCTGTGCATTTCTCAAGAAGGCACTGTCTTGAGGCCGAAGCAATATTTCTTGCTCTGTACTTTTTCTTCATGGTTTCTTCTTCTTAATTAGTGTTTACTACTTCTTGTCCAAAAATCCATGGGGACAAGCTTGTTCTCTTCTCTGATTTTTTGGTTCTTAGTAGCAGTGTTCATCTCTCTTGGCTAGTCAATCATTTTTGGTTAGCTTTGTTGGCTGCAATGTTTGCTTTCGGCAGTCAGTATGTCTATCTTGTCTCGACTGCATGTGTCTCTTGGCTGCAGGCTTTTCTTTTTAGTCTTGATCCCCTGCTCTTTTAGCTTTAAGTTTTGGTAGTAGTATTTGCCTTTTTAGAGCAGCAGTATTTGCCTTTTTCAGGATTTTGTGTAGCGGATGTCTGCTGATTTCTTGGTTTTGTCCTCTCGGCAGTTAAGCATTTCGGCTGTTTTCAATCCAAGTAGTACTAGCTCTTTTGGTTGGCACCAATGCTCCCTTTGGCAATCTCTTTTGCTTTCATTTCTTGGTAGTAGGAGCAGCTAGTTTGATCTTCTTTTGTGCTTTAGGCGTGAGCTGCAATCTTGGTCTTCATTTGGTCTTTTGTTCTCCTACCGTGACAGCTATTTCCACTGTTTCCTTTGCCGTGGCATGACTTCTCTATTTGTTTCTCTGCCGTGACAGCGTTTTCTGCTGTTTTCTTGCCGTGTCTGCAGTTTCTTGCCGTGGTATTGTTTTGAGCTGTTACTCTGCCTTGACAATATTTTACTGCAGTTTCTTTGCAGATCTGCTTTCTCTAGTCTGCCTCCTCATCTTTGATTTGATATTTCGGTCTTCGGTGAACTTTCATTTTATTTCTTCATAGCATCAATTGCTATTGGAGAAAGTTTTTAAGTGGGTACTTTTGGGGGTCGATTTTTAAGGGCACCATTCACCCCCCTCTGTTGCCGTTTCCGATCCGACATAATCACAAAACCTTTAGCTCACTCCAATCTAGCAAGACACAACCCGCTGAGGTTTCACCGCTGAAGGGTTAAATCCACCACAGTCAGAAGCCGCCTCTTGCTCCATATGAATATAGTAAATCCTTGCGCCTCACTATGAGTCTAGTAAATCCCTAGCACCCACTTACCACTGGTGATATCTAAACTAAACCTTTGCGAGTTATTCGGCTAGGTCGTACCCATAAATACTTGTGGTTGTGGTAGTGCTCAGTTTGGACAATTACAAGCGTCGGTCTTTAATTGACTAGGGTGGCACATTCACAATACAAGTTCTCGTGCTAAATCTGCCCCAGCCCAATCTTACCATCTGCCCAAGTCTAAAACCAATTTTTGTCGTTTTATTTTATCCAACTGCCTCAATGTCCTGAGTTCATCGACCCACGACCACCTCGTGGTCATGACTTCATCGACACTAGTTTGACTGCCTTAGGGTCGTGACTTCGTCGATGCTCGTGTGAGGATGGAGCATGTACTTTAAGACTTCATCCCACTACCGACTTTGTCGATGTCCGTCTGAAGGGCAGGAGATGGAGAGCGTGTGCTTCAAAACTTTGTCCCATTACCGACTTCATCAATGCCCGTCCAAAGGGTGGGGGATAGAGCATGCGCACTTCAAGCCTTCATTCCCCCATCGATTTCATTGACACCTATGACCACATCATGATCGACATAGTCGTGAGGCATTCTACGACAACTTCATGGTCGTCACTTCGTCGACAGCTATTCGACCACTTCAGGGTAGTGACTTTGTTGATGTCCTTCCGACCGCCTCATGGTCGTGAGTTCGTTGACAACCATCTGACTGCTCGTGACTTCCTCGATGCCCGTCTAAAGGGTGGGGGACGGAGCATGCATGCTTCAAACCTTCATCTCGCCGCCAACTTCGTCGACGCCCATGACCTCATCATGATCAACGTTGTCGTGAGGCATTCTATGACCACCTCGAGGTCATCACTTCGTCGACACCTGTTCAACCACCTCATGGTCATGGCTTCGTTGGCAACCATCCAACCACCTCAGGGTTGTGACTTCATCGACACTTATGCGGCGGACGGAGCGCGCGCTGAAAGCACCTAGGCCCCTAAAAATAGTTTTGGTAATTAATGATATTATGTGAATATGGGACTAACATTTTTACTAAGTGTTTAAAAGGTTTAGTCCTGATGATGAATGTGAGATGCATGCTAAGGGTCAACATGAAGATCAATGTGGCTCAAGACAAGGGTATAAGTAGTCTAGGATCCTTTTTTTGTTTTTACCAATCTAAGAAGAAAGGGTGGTAGACCGGATTATAGAATAAATGTTGTACTATTAAGAGGGATCATGGCTAGTAACTTGATAGCATACTCTTGTGTCATTGGATCAATTTAGGATCATGCATGCACTTGAAACTAAAATTGATAATCAAGCTATGTATTGTCAGGAATATTGGAAGCATCGGAGTGTAAACGGCGGTACTTCTGGATTCCAGAAGTTCTGATAAAATGAGTGATACATTTTTTCTAGAGAGCACCTTCGAAATCGTGGAGCCGGTCCAAGTTGATTGGGCTTTCCTCAATGTGGATTAGGAGAAACTGGCAAGTTTCTGAACACCATGGTAAAACATACTATGTCAATTGGTTACTATATTTCTAGCTTTGTGATTGCCAAGTTTGTCATATTTACTTGTGCTAGAGATATATTTGTAGAGACTTGTGCTTGTCATGTCTTAGCTATACTACAATTGTGTAGGTTTAAATTGAATTGAAATCCTGCCTAGCAGTAATTTGTGGTAATTAGTTGGTTATCCTTGATCCTACAAGTGGTATCAGAGCTTGTTCTCTCGTTGATTTAGACTTAACCATCAAGAGAGAAATGGATGGCTAGTGACGGGATTGCTATAGGGAACACACCTTTTTTTAATGGTTCAAATTATTCTTATTGGAAAATTAGAATGTATATTTACCTTAAGGCCATGAGTTAGAGCATTTGGAAAATTCTAAATGAGGGTTATGTCATGCCTTTTGATCCACTACATCCCACAGAACAAGAGGGGCATAACACTCATTTAAATGCTCAAACCATGAATGCTCTACTTGGCGCTTTAAACATGGATGAGTTCAATAGAGTGAGCTATTTGGAAACCTCTCACAATATTTGGACCACTCTCTCAAAAATCCATGAGGCAACATCCACAGTTAAAGAAGCCAAATTGTATAGGCTTCAGATCAAATATGAGACATTCACAATGCTGCCTCATGAGAACATAAATAAAACATATTCTTGCCTTAATAATATTGTGAATGAGCTCAAGAGCCTTGGCACGTCACCAACAAATGTTGATATTGTAAGAAAGATGCTTAGGATGTTGCTAGAGAAGTATGAGACATTGGTGACACTCTTTCTCAACTTTCCCGAGTTGGCAAGAATAACACCAACACAACTATTAGGAAACCTCATCACCAACATGTTATATACAAGAAGGATAAGGAGGAGCTCTTCGAGCAATCCTCCTCCAAGGGCAAAAAGATCACCACTTTCAAGACCAAGGTGGTATCAAGCGATGAGTCCGAGGATGATGAGGAGGAGTTGGTTCTCCTTGTGAGGAAGATGAAATTCATAAAGACATGCCATGAGAAGGGCAAGAAGGGATGCTCCTACGACAACAAGTGCTATGGCAACATCCATTACTATGAGTGCGATAAGAAGGGACACATTGCCTCTCAATGCCCCTCGAAGAAGGATGACAAAGGCAAGTCATCCAAAAAGAATGACTTCAACAGTAAGAAGAAGTTGTTCAAGAAGTTTCACAAAGATGGAAAGATTGAAGCCCACATAGGAGAATGGAACTCCGCTGAAGAGTACACGGATTCCAACTCTGACGAGGATGAGTCTCCCAAGAAGAAGGGACTTGTTGGGATCGCCATCAAGAAGGCTCCATCCCTCTTCTTATCTCCTACATGTCTCATAGCAAAAGGAGAAAAGGTAAAATCTCTTGATGATGAAGGGCCTTCTTATGATGAACTTATGGATATGTTAGAAGAACTAAATGAATATCTTAGAAAAGAGAAGTCAAAATTCAAAGTCCTAAAGAGAGAGCATCTCTCTCTTAAAGAATCTTATGAGAAGCTAAAAAGAGCTCATGACTTGCTCATCCAAGAAAACTCAAGCAAGTCATGCACTAGCATTGGTATTACTTGTGATATTTCAAATGAAATGCCTAGTGCAAAAATTGCTAAATCTAGCATATAGATTCTAATCATGGTAATATTCAATCATATGATGCCAAGTTTATTGTTAAGAACAATGAATTAAAGGAGCAAATGACCAAGCTAAACAAGAGCTTGAAAAGGTGCTTCAAAGGTAAAGCAACTGTTGATAAGCTATTGAGTGAGCAAAGGTGCTCATTCAATAAGGAGGGACTTGGGTATGTATCCAAGAAAGGTAAGAAATCGACAAAAAAACCCACAAGATTTGTGAGGCAAAATGGTAGGTATTGCCAAAAAAGCCGAGAAATAGGACACATGCAACTAAATTATCCTATGGGTAAGACTCCTTCCATTGGATTGTTTGATTCTTGCTGTATGCTTAAGAAATCCAAGAATGGTACTGTTACTGCTAAATTTGTTGGCACTTCAATTTTGGGTGCTATGAAGAATGCTATTTGGGTGCCCAAAGCTTTTTTAAAAAAGACTTCTTATGAGCTTTTCATTGGAAGGAGACCGAACATTCATACTTTAGAGTATTTGGATGCAAATACAATATCTTAAGAAAGAGTGTTCAGCTTTTTAAGTTTTAAAGTCGATGTGATGAAGAAATTTTGCTTGGTTATTCTTCAAATAGCAAAGCTTATAGAGTTTTCAATAAAAACTCTGGTTTAGTTAAAGAATCATGTGATGTTTGATTTAATGAAACTAATGACTCTCAAGAAGAGCAAGAAAGTTTGGATGATGTAGGTGATGAAGGACTAAGGAGAGTAATAGAGAACATGCAAATTGGCGACATCAAACCAAAGGATGATCCAAATATATATACTTCATCAAACCAAGTTGAAGCTCCTACCTCTTCTACAACAAGCAACATTCAAACAATAAATGTGGAAGAAAAGGAAGAACAACTTCTACCACTAAAGATCCATATTGCAATTGCCAAAGATCATCCAACAGATCAAATATTAGGTGACGTAAGTAAAGGTGTTCAAACTTGATCTAGAGTAGCTTCATTTTGTGAACATTACTTTTTTGTGTCTTCTCTAGAGCCAAAATTTGTAGATGAAGCAATAGATGATCCGGATTGGATGAATGCAATGCATGAAGAACTCAACAACTTTACTTGAAATGATGTTTGGACATTAGTGGAAAGATGCTGGACCCTAATAATCCAATTCTTTCTGTTATAGATTCAAAATCATAATTTGCCCTTCCAGCAATCAACCTTACTTTCATTATCTATCTCCAACTAATTCATTATTATAAACATCCACTAGACATAATGTTACTAATCAAGCCTATAATTCAATGATTATTATCACTTCTTCCAAATTCTCAAAAATTCAATTAATCCATCCAGTAATCGATTATATTCTATTATTCCACCATTGTAAACATCCATGGGAATAGTACTATTTATTAGGGCTGTAAACCAATAATTGTTATCATACTCCCTATTCCTCCAAAGTTCAATTAATTCATCCACCTAGTTAATTCAATCCTTTAAGCTCCACCAATTTATTCTTTCAAAACTCACACTATTGTTTCCTTCTGGGATCGATATGAATCCACCCACATTCTTGTTTATTCACCACAAATATCTATCTTGTTTACTTACGACTCTATTCATATATTTGTAGAGTAAGAAAAGAAATATTTTTCTAACCATGAATAACAAGACCAAGCATGGGAAATATGTTTTTAGCAACATAACCTTTTCAACAGTAACACCCCTCTTCTTCTTCTTTTTTAAGTTCACCTTTGGGCTTTATTTTTAAAAACAAGGTCCTTTTTGGGGGAAGTTTTCAAGAAATAACTTTGTTTTGACTATTTGAGAAACCAAAGTAAATTTTGGAAAAAATTTTGGTATGTAGTTAAACTTATAAAAAATTTATCGAAAGATCAAGTTTGTTGAATTGAGTTTGAAAATGAATTTTGTAAACAATTCGATAATCGATCCTCCAAGGTTAAAAGAATTTTTGAAAATGAGTTTCCAACTAAGCTTTGTGGTTTTGGCATATAGATGAGGGGGAATCATCTAAGAGAGATGAGAGTGAGCAATACTACTAATGATCAAGCTAACTAAGGTCATGACCTACAGTCAATATGCTCTAATACCAGCTCTATCAGACACGGATTAGATAATCCAGAATCATCTGTGATTCCACTGCACTATTCCCTGGATCAGTAGATAGTGCTTATAAATACAACACTGAACATCAAAATAGATATCATGCGGAAGCGTAAATATAATAGTAGATTACACATGGGCTGATCAAGCCAAAATCAATAAAATGCAGAAGCGAAAACGAAACACACAGGTGGGAACCTCAGGACGTGCCCACAGGCAGCCAACTAGGGTTCGTGACCTAGTTCTTGGCCTCTTCATCTTCTTTACCAGTTGCACGAACCACCGTGCTCCATGAGCCAATACGCAGGATTCTGGATTCTGGATTAATTAAGTGAGCGAGGGTGAGCACAAACCACCGTGCTCCATGAGCCAATACGCAGGATGCAAATAGATAACATGCATGGCTTATCAAGGGAAGGCTCGGGTTATTTTATTTGCCATAAATTTCTTTTAAAATACGATACATAGAAATTTCCTGAGACCTAGCAGTTTGAGCTAAAACATGATATTTGGGTAAAAGGAATGCAGTAATAATAGTAGCATAGATTCCATCCACAGTTACATGGCTCCTGCACCATATGTTAACCTTTTAGCATTGTAACTGCTTGCAAGTTTTTGAAATAGAACTATATCTGGTTAAGTTTCCATGTCCAACCTTGACTGTGGGCACAACTATTCGAATAGTTTTCACTTTGCCGAGGTTGTACACATTACCCACAAGATATAATTATCTCACAATGTCGACCATTACACACTTCCTTAGGCGTGTGACTGAGTAATCATAACAAGGCTATTTCAATGCATCTTCCCAGCAGGGCCACATCCGTTGAGGTTTCACTCCCTTAGGGGTACAACCACCCTTCTAGAAGCCCCCTCTTGCGCCATCACATCGGAGGATGTGGTCATCCTCTACCCGCCGGTGGTCACACCGGCTCAACCTACACTAGGTTGATGCAAATTAGTTAGCCCTACTTACACTTTGTCAGCTTGTGGTTATACTTTTATACACTAAGAGGTCATCACAAGATTCAGTCCTTAGGGTTATCTGGGCGGTTCTACCATACTCCACACTCTCATGCATCCACTGCACCGCACCCCCGAACCATCTGTCCAGATAGTTGAGCAATTTGAGGTTTTTCGGAGTATAAAATACCACGTTACAATATACCAGCCAACTTCCATCAATTACTACCCAGACCAAGTTTTCATGTTGAAATAATGACAGGGCAACTTAATGCCCTCGAGTATCTAAGTAGTACTAAGCAGAGCGTATAATTATAGACTTATTTTTGAAAGGTTACCATTATAATTTCCTTAAGGTGACAAGGCTCAAATGCTCAAATGTTCCAAAAGAGTGTAATACTAACATGTTAAATAATGGGTGTATAACTAGAATCTTAAAACAAACATAGATTTGCGTATGAAATAATGGCATGCAATTTTATAATTTAAAACAGAAATAATTTGCAGAAAATATAGGTTCAACATGATCAAAGTATTGACTCGCGTTACACGGTTTACCGCGGTCTTGAGCTCACTCAAAGCTTTCTCATTCGATGGTCTTGAGCTCCTGGTCTTCATCTTCATCTGGATCGGGGTCTCGCTTGATCCATTGATTCTTCAGAACTCCAATTTTTAATTACACAATAAACAACTGAATCTAAATAAATCCAAATAACTCAAAAGGTCCAAATGCATCCTGATAGATTCAATTTAGCTTTATTTTGAGTTAATGGGTGATTTGAGGTAAGGTTGATTGGGTATGGAGTATTGACAGAGTCAAACGGGGTTGGAGCAAAGCGATGATTGGTAGAAGAAAATTCGCTGAGATAGATGCCAAGGAAGGTTCATGATAAAGGAATATTCACGAGAATATTTTGCTTAAAACTCAAAGATGGCTAGGCATAGCCGATGGCAGAATATCATGACTTGGCCTCTAGTTTAATAACTTCTTTTATTATTTTATATTTATCAAGAAAGTCCCATGAGTAAGGTCAGACCTACGGATAGGTGCATGAATTTAGTTGGGTATTAAGTATTGTATTGGTCGACTGTTGCCATTTGTGAATTAGGGCTAGGGTTCCACAGGCGATGTATACGACTTTTAGCTTATCAAATTAATTCATATTGCTAGTAATTTGATATGTAGCATTTTATGCGGTCCTAATTATGAATTAATCATATAATTAGTTAAATGTTTATTTCAGAATATATATAGGTGAGATTATTTCACTGTCTCATGACCTAGGGCTATTATATTTTTGTACCTATATATTAGGGTGACCTTTTAATTAGAGGCGCTCTTGGAATCAACTGATATTGATATTTTCTCCATTTAATTAGCATCTAGTATAATTTAATCTTAATTTATTTACGACTGGTCGAGCCTGCTACACATGATTATATTTCGTTATCGTAATTAATTTAAAGCTATTGTTTAAGATTTTATCATCGGCGGTATGTTAATGATAGGGTCTATATTTTTAATAGGGCCTATGGTGAATACAAGAATTTACTAAAATGTTAGGCTTTATAGATATTTCCTCTATTTTTAACTATTTTGAGATAAGTTCTTAATTAGGGTGGACACTCCAATTTGAAAAAAATACTTTTAATGGCATACTATTTATAGTTGGGACTTATTTAATTATGTGCAGGGGAATCTTTAATTTAATTCACATCGTCATAGTTTATGTATTAGTGGCTTAATACTTCAAATTGTTTAATCATTATTTGAAAAGGCTTCTCATGACCTCTTTAAGATTTAGGAATGACAGTCATATTTTATAGGGTTAAATTTTGTATTACTTAATTCTATAGTTTCTTTTGCCATACAAATAATTTTAGGATTTATTCTTTAGGCAGTTTTCAAATTATCAATCATCTTAGCTTCCTTGATTTATTTCATAAATATTTCCTTATTTAAATGGGATAATAAAAATAAAAACAAATTGTGGCAAAGAGGGGACTCGAACTCAAGACTCGGTTGACCAACGGCGCAAGTGCCCTTTTGTGGTTGGGAAATAGGGGAAACAAAGAAGTATGAGGGAGGCTGGGGCTAAAGAAAACACAAACGAAATGAGAGGAGAAGGGGGGCCTTCAAACCCAGCACCCAGCATCTCCAGTGTGAAGCATGCCTCAACTGACCAACTGGTCAGCTGACCTTTTCTAAATGGAAGGGGAATAAATTAGAAAAGGCAAGCAAAGAGCTTGGGCTCAAAACAGAGCACCCAGGCGGCGCTTGGTGCTGGCTTTGCCGCCGATAATGGGAAACCGAAGGGGTGATAGGGACCTGTGAAATGGGATGCAGGGATGTCAGTGAACCTTTGGGAGGCAGCAACACGAGCCATGGTGCACCGTGGTGAGCTAGCGGTGATGTGAGGCGGCCGACAATGGAGCACAAATGGGGTTGTTGAGGTTAGAGCAAAGAGAGTATAAATTGGGGCGAGCATGAGCAGTGTGGGGGTGTAGTGAACCTTACTATGTAGTCTGTTCATGGGGAGGAGCTCTGAAGTAGGCTGACGACGGAGGCCATGGGAGGCGGTGGTGGCTCCATGATGCAACGAGCTGAGGAGACCTTGATGGTGATTGGGGAAGGTCATGGGAGTCTAGAAGATGGTTCAAGAACAAGGAATCGAAACAATTTGCACCGAGCAAGAAATGGCGCAGGCGGTGGCCATTTTTGGTAGGAGTCGATGAAGATTGGCGTTCCAGTGAACTCTGTGTGTGAATCTCCAATTAAATTATAGCAGAAGAAGAGAATTCTCGAGGACCTGTGATGACGCGCTCACCTTTGGAATGAACCCGCTGGAGTTGCCGGGACGGTATGAGGCAGTGACGGCCGGTGCTCGGCCAACTCAAGGGAGAAGAGGGAAGGAAGGGAAGGAAGATGGGGGAGGGTGCAGGGGCATTGGAGGAGGCCATGACAACTTATAGCAGTCGAGGGGGTTGCTGTGGTGCCACTGTTGTCGACGACCAAGGTGCAATGTCCAAGACGGGACGGCGACGTCTGTGGTTGAAACAAGCGGTGCACGGCCAGGTGACGTGCACGTACAGGGCGCAACATGAGGCTGGCAGGTCACAGGTGATGGGATGGCCGGCTCAGGGCATGGGTCCTGTTGGAGGGTTGACGAACGTCGTGATGTGTTGGTGTAGGGGAGACGTCAGTGAAGTGGCCATGATGCGGTTGTGTTCGGCCAAGCTGGCACCAGGAGAAAAGGAAGCAGGAGGGAAACTGGCTACTAGAGAAGAAAAAGGAGGGAGAGAGAAGAAAAAAAGAATGGTTTGGGCCCACGAGTGATGTGGGTGACAGGGGTGATGGCCGCCATGGACCTGACATAGACTTCGGTTAATGCAAAGCTTCATCGCCTACACCGACTGTGAGGGCCGACGAGGCGCCTCTGGAAGCACCGAGCACGAAGCACGCTCGTGTAACTGCACCCACGGGGGCGAGCGAGCACTTCCAAGTGGCGGTGGCAGCGCTCTCGGAGGAGCCCGACTCCAAGGCGGAAGCCACGGGGCCCGAAGTGGAGTCTGTCGCATGGGATGCTAGCGATGCCCCCGTGGTTGCCCCTCCTACGGAGACAGGCGTGGTGGCTTCTCAACGATCTTTACCCACCCACGACGTAGGTACAAACACCTCCTTCTCCTCTCGCAACTTCGTGAGACTTTCCCCAATCTGCTCGCTGAAACCGTCATCAGCATCAACGGGCCCACGATCTCTAGGGCGTGCACAGGGCTCCAGCGACGGAAGTGGCTGTGGAGGGACTGGCGTACCTGCCCTAGACATGTCTTCGATGTCTGCCCCCGTGGAAACCGCCAGCACAGAGGCTCGACACCTGATAGTGGCGGACTTCGTCCCTCGACCGGAGGTGCTGCGAGCTCTGCAAGGGGCCGCAGACTGCGCGGATGCTGGTTTGGACCTGCGAATGCTATTGTCATGCGGACTAAAGCTCTTGGAAAGTGCTTTGGAAGCCACGGAGATTTGATCTACCTGCACCCACTCTTCGATTGTGTTTGCCTTTGTAGGGGTGTCGCTAACTTATGTGTTATACAAGCCCTTGCCCTTGCCCGCGCTTTACAGGCGGCCTGGGCTCGCGAACGAGGTGGCCTAGAGGACCGACTCCACGCTACGGAGTCTAAGGCCGTTGTCACACGATAGTCCACCGAGGACGCTCTTGTAGCCTGTGCCTCAAAAGATGAGCACATTTGCTTCCTCGAAATCGAGGGCGCAAAGGCTATCTCCGAAGCACAAGCGCTTGCAGAGCGAACCCAACGCATGGCCTCCGAAGAACATGAGGGCCTACTACAGTAGATAGCCGGGCTAGAAGAGGAGAAGGCCCGACTGACTACGATGATCGAGGAGAAGGACCAGGCACTGGGCGACGCGTCGGTGGCGGCATGGAGCTCGATGGAGGCCTTGGAGGGTGCACTCTCTGACCTTGCTGTCGTGGTGCCACCTCACACCTTCGGGCCCGAGGACCTGTCGAGCATTCTTTAGAGGATCGGAGAGGCTTCGGCGCTCACGCTGAGTGCTGCGCGCTCCTTCGGCAATCGCTGCTCGTTGGTGACGACCCGCATCGTCCTCAGCCTTCTCCATCACCGGGGCTGCCTGCACATTGGCAAGCTGGCTACCCCGAGGCTGCAGCTGCCTGCCGGGAGCGAGCTAACGTCGGGGCGATGCATGCGGTCTGGTGTTCTGCACGTGCCTTCCACTAGCGCATCTGGGACTACATTGGCGAGGCCGCAGTGAAGGTAGGACTTTGGCTCTTGAGACGCAATATGTGTGAAGTAGGCTAGGGACGAGGGTTCCACACAGGCCCCTTCATCTTGCAATAAAGTAGGTGCGCGCTCTTTATCATGTACCGAGATTTATGATCAAGATCATGCAATACGTGAGGCTACACATATGTTAAAACCGAGGACGGTTTTCTATCAAGAAGGGGAGGATGATGTGACCACGCCACAAACACACACGACAATAGTCCCCAATATCAAGATTGAACTAAAGGTGAATTCGTTTCTTCAGCTTAAACATATTTTAAATGAGAATATGATGCTACCTAATAATGAAAATATATATTTTGACAGCACCACGTTATTTTTACATCAATTCAAGCAAGAGTTCAAGTTGGACACGTTTTGGAATCTAATTTGGCCTCCAGATCAATTCGGATTCAGCCTGACAGGCCCAACTTCAAATGTGCATAACTTTCACATACGAAGTCCGTTTGAGGTCCATGAGTTCTTGTTGGAAAGCTTTGCTTGTCCTCTTTCTAATGGATCTGGTATCACCTCTAAATTCCTTCTGTGCGCACCGCAATCATCAAAAGTGTCCGTGTTGGGCATGTACTGGAATCGGATTCGGACTGCTGCAATGGTGCAAGTTTAAACGGGCATAACTTCTTCATATGGACTCCGTTTGGGACGTTCTTGTACTTCATGGAAAGCTTATCAAGTATACTTTCCAATGGATCCAACCTCATCTTCAAATTCCATCTGAGCCGGCCGGAATCATCAAATTCCATCAAGTCCTAGTACACCTGATGAGCGGGATAAAATGAATGTGATTCCATATGCTTCAGCTATTGGATCCATTATGTATGCCATGCTTTGTACACGTCCAGATGTCTCGTATGCTTTAAGTGCTACGAGTAGATACCAGTCAGATCCAGGTGAAGGTCACTGGATTGCCGTAAAGAACATCTTGAAGTACTTGAGAAGAACTAAAGATGTGTTCCTCGTCTATGGGAGGTGAGGAAGAGCTCGTTGTAAATGGTTACACCGATGCTAGCTTCCAAACTGACAAAGATGATTTTAGATCGTAATCTGGATTTGTGTTCTGCCTGAATAGCGGTGCGGTGAGCTGGAAGAGTTCCAAGCAGGAGACGGTTGCTGATTCTACAACAGAAGCCGAGTACATAGCAGCTTCTGAAGCTGCTAAAGAGGCTGTTTGGATCAAGAAATTTGTTTCTGAGCTTGGTGGTGGCTAGTGCCGCCAGCCCAATGGACCTCTACTGTGACAATAGTGGGGCCATTACGCAAGCCAAGGAGCCTAGATCGCACCAGAAGTCCAAGCACATTTTACGACGATTTCATTTCATCCGCGAGATAGTGGAGAGAGGCGATGTGAAGATATGCAAAGTACAAACGGATTTGAACATTGCAGATCCATTGACAAAACCGCTTCCCCAGCCAAAGCATGAGGCTCACACTAGGGCAATGGGTATTAGATACCTACATGGTTGACTATAGTGCAAGTGGGAGACTGTTAGTGATATGCCCTAGAGGCAACATGGAGATGTTATATATATCACATACTATGTTTATGATGCATTACTTTGTTCCTTGAAATAGACATTATCATTATTGATCAATGAGTATGTGACTTATTCATGAGACTCTTAATGCTAAAATGTTGCTATTTCTAAATGATCCCTGATCATATATCATATGAGGAACAAATATGATTCAAAGATCAGCATATGTATTGATTGATGATCATGTCTCATGGATCATGGTATGGTGATACCAAATCAATAATATGGACATGTGTTAGTGAACATATGTTGGATAGACCCGCCATGAGACACTGCAGAGATTCCATGTGTCATCAGTTGGTCTCAAGTAGTGTTTATGTGGAATCCTTAGACTTGAGATCATCATGGTTCCCAACATGCGTAGTAGCCTATTTTGGGACTACTAACCACTACTCCATAACTGGGTAGTCATAAAAGTAGTCTTCGGGTTTGCTATGAAACATGTAGTGGGATGTGAATGATTAAGATAGAATTTGCCCCTCCTTATAGGAGAGATATCTCTGGGCCCCTCGATGTAATGGATTATGAAAGTGCATGGCCATGCCAAGGTGATTGAGGAGTCAATCACGAGTTTATAATCCATCACGGAATCGAGAGAGTGATTGAGCTAATAAGAGGATGACACAGGTCTCGCCTTGAGCTCAATCTATATCGTGAAACAAAGGGATTCGTACATGAGAACATTACAGGTTCAGCCGATATGATCTTTACGTATACTTTGGGGTTAATATGTCTTACTAGAGGCCGCTATTAACAGGGTGACCGGAAAGGCGTTTCTGGGTCACGACCAAGTATACGTGAACCTACAGGGTCGCACACTTAACGGGTTGGAACACTAATTCGAATGTGATTCGAATGTGGGCTCAATTCGGATAGAGATCCGGATAGACTCCTATTGGGCCTCGGTCCACGAGGCCTAAGTGAGGAGGTCTATATATATGGAGGCGAGGGGCTGAGGGGTGATGCATCTGTTAATCCCGAGCTAAACCCTAGCCGCCACCTCCCGAGCCAAACCCTAGCCGCTCGCGAGTGCTGGTACACTCGTGATCGGCGTTCCAGCCCCGAACGTGTGGATACCGGTGGAGGCGCTGCTCGTTGCGGCGTTGATCGGCATCAACAACCTACAGATTGGATCTGCTCGTGGTGTGGTTGATCGCGTGGAGGAGACGATCTGTTCGAGACGATCGGCTACTTCCACTACTACCTCGATGCGCGTGGTTGGATCGGCTTCTCCAACTCTTCTTCCGCTGCGTTGCGTGTCTAGTGGTAACGATCCATGATCCCTCCTTAAGCATGATGTCCTTGTGTGCGCGGTAGAAAAGTTTTATTTTCTGCTTTCGTAGCCTTCGCGCGATCCAATATCACCTCCACCGAAATCGATAGTTATCAATCCTATCGGAAGATCGGGACCCCATTGGCTCATCAGTTGGTATCAGAGCTTCAGTTGACCGGTAGGAATTTCTTGTATCCCTAGTTAGCAGATTGGTTTTTATTTCCTATAGTCCAGAAAATTGCCCCACAAAAGAGTTAATTCCCGCTGTCGAAACCCCGTTGTGCCTTTCAATCTATTAGTTTTGGTTTGCTAAATTGAATTTGTGTCCGTTTTAGCTTTGTCTAGTTGCTGGTCATATCTTTGTTCCTATAAAAATCCAAACCAAAAAAAAATTCCCCCACCCCAAACCCTAATTCCAATTTCGGCTAATTTTTCCTTTCTCTGCAGCCGCCACCAAAAAAGCCATAACTTTTGATTCCGAGATTATTTTTGAGTGAGACCACCGCCATTGGATTCAAACCTTCATTGTACATCTATCTGTAAAATGTCACATCATTCCAGCAAGACAGTTAAGAGATATCTGCGGTGGAAGTTGACCTAAAATTCCAGATTGAATCTGCAACAGTCGGCACTTGTGAATTTTGTGAGAATTTTTCGGTCGGTTTACAGAACTTGGACCCAAAACAAAAGTTGTAGAAAAATCCGTCAGAAAACGGAGAAAAAAAGAATAATTAAAAAAAGTTAACTGACAAAAAGTTACGGCCGAAATACCGACGTGTTGTCCAGTGGACAGAAATCTTCAGTTTCCAAGTTTTGGGTCAATCTTTGTGCTCTTCAATTCCAGATTGCGTTCGATTGAATTATCTTGTATTTACCACTCCTATACATTGCCATACACTTGTTTTTGCTTTCTTCCATCCTTGGTTGATCAGCAACATAGGCTAAGTGCTAGATACGAACTATAATTCAATTATGTGCAATTTCTAAAATTAATTGATTGTTTTCCTTTGCTACAAAATACATAGCCTATCCAAGCTCCACTTTTCTACTAACCAAACAGATCTTGCTGCACCTTGCAATCGCTTTACTCATCACTTGAGTTAGATTTATCACGAACCAGCCACCGGTTGCACCACCTGTTTGCTTTGGTAAGAACTTGTAAGAATTTGGTAAGAGCTTGAGAGATACGTGACTTGATTTGAGCCTCCATATCCTAGTAGTTGATAGGAACTTTTACTTGTGATTTGTTTCCTTGTTCTCTACTAACAATGACAGGCTTGAGAAAATTGGTAGATTATGATGTCATCGTGGGCAGATTTGAACTTGAAGGGAAACAACTACCGGTATATATCTTGCCACTCACCGCTGAGAGTACGTCATCGGACTACTTCTTGTGGGTTACTATGATGGATAGCTACTTTGAAAGACAAGATCTTGATCCTTATGAGAAGATGAGCATGGCAAGGACGGTGCTGATTGGTGATGTTCAACATTGGTGGTCAATCTCGAGTTCCACTATATATACACATGGGAGGAGATGAAAAAGAAATTGCGACATCGTTTTGTACCTCCAGCACCCACGGTCACAAGCGAGGTGGAACCTGAGGTAATTGAAAATGTTGACATTGTTTTGGTTCCTACTCCATCTACAGATACCACCGAGATACTTGAAGAGGTGAAGGATGATCTGGTGCATCTTATGCCATTAGAGGAGAAGTTTGAGGTACCTCTGATTCGATGAGGACGATAATGACCAAGGTACTGATTTGGTGCTACAACAAGACATAGATCAACCTTGTGAGTATATACCTGCTGTAGTGCAATCTTTTGATATTCCTTGTGTTGACTTGAACGAACCATATGCTGATCTAAATTCTCATAATTTTGCACATGTCAAATTAATTACACATAAGGAAGTATTTGATAGAATATCCCCTGCTAATGCATTGTGCTATATCATGCTTAATGAGGCCGTTAGTTTGGATTGTGCTATGGAGAAAGTTTCTGAACTTGCATGTTCGAAATTCTTGTTTAGTGCCTACACCCCTGGGTATAAGTTTAATTTGATTGGAGATTATGGTGTAGAAAATCAATTTCTTGTATATCGAATATGCATAACTTGTGATCACATGGATGAATTGAAGCTTGCTGTTTTGAACAACAACTCTTGTATGCTCAATCTTGTTCATGATGAAAGAAAAATTAAATTTAGTGATCATTCAATGCCTATGTGTTCTTCTCTTGTTGAACCATCTAACATTGACAATCTGAATAATTAAATTGATGTATGGAAGAACTTGCAAATCTTTTCACCCTTACTAGATGAATTTGCTATTGCTCAATTGAAATCTGATTATATGGATAAACTTTGTTCGATTCCAAAAGTTGTAGCTTTGCCTATATGTGCCACCACTACAAGTTTACAACTTTGAAGATTTAAATTGCATAAAAGCTTCACTTACATTTGCAAAACAAGTTGCAATAATTCCTGTGTGAGAAATTTTGATTTGTTCATTAACATATACGATTACTTTTGGTTTAATGATACAATGAGATTTTATGAATGCTACTGTGTTATAACATTAATTATGCAACAACGAAGAACTGTTAAAACGGATGACGTATACATATACCATGCATACACCTTGGCTTCTTTGTTACCATACTTTCAGCTCATCAAAAGCCGAGGACGGCTTTGTTTTCAAGAAGGGGAGGATGATAAGAACATGTGCCCTATGGATACAATCATATTTGCTATGCTTGTTGTTCTAATTACAAGAGCTCCTACGCATCACTTAAATTATCAGGTAAGTTCGTTTCAAACAGGTTTTATTTTGTTTGACAAAGAACTTATGATATTACATAATGAGAGTTTGTTGCGTTTGTTATCATGTACCGAGATTTATGATCAAGATCATACAATACGTGAGGCTACATATATGTTAAAACCGAGACGGTTTTCTGTCAAGAAGGGGAGGATGATGTGACCACGCCACAAATACACACGACAATAGTGCCCAATATCAAGATTGAACAAAAGGTGAATTTGTTTCTTCAGCTTAAACATATTTTAAATGAGAATATGATGCTACCTAATGATGAAAATATATATTTTGACAGCACCACGTTATTTTTACATCAATTCAAGCAAGAGTTCAAGTTGGACACGTTTTGGAATCCAATTCGGCCTCCAAATCAATTCGGATTCAGCCTGACAGGCCCAACTTCAAATGTGCATAACTTTCACATACGAAGTCCGTTTGAGGTCCATGAGTGCTTGTTGGAAAGCTTTGCTTGTCCTCTTTCTAATGGATCTGGTATCACCTCTAAATTCCTTCTGTGTGCACCGCAATCATCAAAAGAGTCTGTGTTGGGCATGTACTGGAATCGGATTCGGACTGCTGCAATGGTGCAAGTTTAAACGGGCATAACTTCTTCATATGGACTCTGTTTGGGACTTTATTGTACTTCATGGAAAGCTTATCAAGTCTACTTTCCAATGGATCCAACCTCATCTTCAAATTCCATCCGAGCCGGCCGGAATCAGCAAAACAATCCATGTAGATTTCTAAATCCGAGTCAAAAGGGTGCTGCGCCACCACCACTTGGGCCCATGGGCCTTGTAACCCTAGGGGCATACTCCTTGGCGGCCCCCCTGGTTGTTCTCCCTATATAGGAGCCACCGCCTCCTTTGTTAGGACTTAGGTTTTGTTTAGATCAGTTTAGCCCCATGTGCAAACTCCACGTTGTCTCTTGTGTCGGCTAGACCAACAGATTCGTATTACAGAATCTCAACTATCCTTGTGCGACTTTTATATCTAGCAAATTTCAGGTTGCTCACTATCCTTGTTCTTGCGTGTTCTTCGGTTGCATGCAGGAATAGACCTTCGTGGTCAGGTCAACCTTGTTCTTGGCACGATTGATATCAACTTGGAGTGTGGTTCAGCGATTGCTAAGGCGCAAGCGACGTCGTACGATTGTAGTCGGGTCGTGAGAGTCACCTCTACCGAAATCGATAGTTATCAATCCTATCGGAAGATCGGGACCCTATTGGCTCATCAAATCTCGGTACATGATAACAAATGCAACAAACTCTCATTATGTAATATCATAAGGTCTATGAAACAAAGTAAAATCTCTTTGAAATGAGCTCACCTGATAATTTAAGCGATGCGTAGGAGCTCTTGTAATTGGGACAACAAGCATAGCAAATATGGTTGTATCCATAGGGGTCATGTCCTCATCACTTTCCTCCGCGTGTCTTATTTATACTCTGAAGAGTGCACGTGGAGGAGTCAGAGTGGATTCTGAGGAACGAGGCACTGAAGTGTGTCAAGATGCTTTAGTCACATCAGTCCAAGCGGGAGGCGATGTGGGAGCTTGAGGATGAGATGCAGAAGAAGCACCCCGAGCTCTTTGAGGCTAGTGAGTATTTGCAGTGGCAGTTTATCTTTGTTGCTCTATCCTTTGTCGTACTCCTATTTTTGTGGTTCAGAGGGTTAGCTTCGGGGACGAATCATTTTTAGGAGGGGAGAATGTAATGCCCTAGACATCGTTTTGACGTTTCTGGAAATCTTTTTTTTAACGGGTTTGCGGAGTTCTCTTTTTCTTTCGTGGAATTGGGAAGGCAGTTGTTGATGAGGACATCACTTCTTTGGATACACACAACACTCCTCCACTTGACATTCAAGGACCAATCACTAGAGCTCGCGCCCAACAATTGAATTTACAGGTGGGCTCGTTCCTAAGTACTTCTTTTTGTTCACTTGAGAATCGATTGCTACCTAATGATTTAATTATGATTAGGAACCATGGAGAGGACCTAGAAGTACATGGAGAAGGATTACGAGGTGCACAAGTCCAGCAAGGGCGGTCAAATCATGTTGGAGGCCCAACTCAAACCGACTTCGAATCCAATTCGGAGTCCAGGACCAGGCCGCACTACAACGGACGCCCAGATCGCATCCGGACTCCGTTTTGGACGTTCTACATATGTATGGAAAGCTGAGAATACTACCTTTCCAATGGCTCTGGTCCCATGTCAAAATTCCTTCTGAGTCAACGGGAATTGTCGAAACAAGTGGGCATTCATAATCTGTCAGGGTGCTGCGTCACCGTCTTTTGGGCCGATCGGCTTTGTATCGTGTTGGAGCCCATTAGGGGCGCGTCCAGGGGTTTTGCACACCCCTCACTCCTTTATATCCAGCCGCCACCCCCACTATTATGGTTTGGGTTTTGCTTAGATTAATTCTGTCTTTGAACAGTTTCGCCGTTCATCGGTTTGTGAGACCCCAACTTTTTGAGTGCTACATCAATACATCCGCAATTCAGTTGTGTTCTTCCTTATTCTTGCTTGTGTTCTTCGATTCGCAGGCAAGGAATAGCCTTCTTGGTGAGGTCAACTGGGCCGCGCACGGTTGATAACCTGAGGAGACGTGGTGCTGCGATTGCGGGGTTCGGAACGTGTCGTTCGGAAGCCGGATCGATTTGTGTCGCGCCTCCACCAAATCGAACATATCCAGAACCTGTTGGAAGATCGGGACCCCGTCCCCATCAGTTGTGGGCTACGGATTTTACGTGAAAAGATTTGGTGGGCTGTCCAGAGAGAGAGGTCAGGCCTTTCTCCGTCCCACCCTGGGCCCAGGTTAGGCACTAGGCCCAAACCGCCCCCTTTTGGGCCAGCTGCCCCCTTTCCCTAACCCTAGCCGCCCCCACCCCTTGTGGCAGCCACTCTATTTTCCCCCGCAGGCGGCCCTCCCTGTCCTGCTTTTCCCCTTGCTGCCCTACTGAAAAAAGAGAAAGGGAGAGAAGAAGAAGGAAGGGAAGGGAAGAAGAAGGAGGAGGGAGGAGAATGAGGAGAAGAAAACCATCGTGGGCAACCTAGGTAAGAAATTCCTGTCTTTTCCCCTCTGTTTTAGGGTGATCGTAGGCTTTTGGTTCGTCGTTTTAAAAGGTTTTGGCTCATTAGAGTCACTCGTGGTATGTGGTATTATCTTATAGCAGAAATCATTCATGGTTTGTGGTAGTGCCTTGTGGTTTGTGGTATTATCTTTGGTGGAAATTATTCGTGGTTTGTGGTATTGCCTTGTGGTTTGTGGTATTATCTTATGGTGAAAATCATTTGTGGTTGTGGTATTGTCTCGTGGTATGTGGTATTATCTTATGGTGTAAATCATTCGTGGTTAGTGGTATTGATTTGTGATTGTGGTTTTGGATATGAATGAGGTTACAATGTGGTTGAGAAGAGCTATTTGATATTGCTTTATCCTTGTACCACGTGATGTTAAATGGATGCTTAACCATCCGCGGTTTAATTAATTTGTTAAACAGTTTGCTTGCTGAGATTTTATCTCACCCTTGTTTTCCCTCTTCCAGGTGAACCTTGAGCATGTGTGGGAAGGGTAGTGCAGCATAGCACCATTAATCAAGTCTTCATGAATTTTGTTGTATATGTTAGAGGCTTAAATTCTTAAACTATTGCTTCCATCCAATCGTTGAACACTGTAACGTAGTAATACCTTTTGTGGTAGACTTTAGTGAGGTTGAACAATTCAATATTAGGCTGATAAATGTTGTTTTATCAGTTCCATTATTTGTTATGTTGTCATGCTTCCGTGTAGTTTTAGTATTTACTGGGAAGGTGCTGCCAGATTTTCTTTTAATCTAGCTAGTGTTATGTGTGGTTTAGTAGCATCCTAGGGTAATGTGGACCTGGGGTGTTACAGTTGGTATCAGAGCAGGTATTAGGTCCATGGTAATTGAATTGTTAAATTGACACATTGGTGCACAGTAGGATGGGATGGGTCAAGCATTGCATTTATGCTTCCAATATGTTGTATTGATGATTTATGTTATGAGATGATCTTTTGTGCCTATGATTTGATTATATGATTGTTATGTGTGCTGATAGTTGATGTCGAGAGATAGAGATCGTGATGCGGCCATGGGCATGGCCAGGTTATATCACTATTCGTGGTATTGAAATGGTGAAGGATTTTTTCTTGGGCAACTTAGTTTCGGAGGTTAGGAATGAGTTCTTTAGAAAAGTTTCTCTCTTCCTTGAGTTGAATTTGGTCAATTATTATCTTGTGGTGTTGGATGAATTAATCTTGGGATCGTGGTTCATTGCAGTTGAGGGTTATTATTGGTCTCTACCTGTTCTTGGAAGCAATTATTGTTTTTCAGACTATTGAAACATTTTTGCTACTTGTGAACATTGTTGATTTGCAAGGTTGGTCCCTTCGTGGGAGTGTTGTCTTGTTGTGAAACATGTCTCATTTGTTCGCTTGGTATTTTTATTAATGAATGTTTTATGTTGCAAATTCATTAACTTGTGAAAGCTTTGGATCTATGTATTGCTTTTGGATTATTTCGAGTGTGGAAGTTTAATTCCTCTCCTTTCTGAAAGAGAGTGTTAAAACACTTTGTGGTATTTTGCTGTGCTTAAGTGGGAGGTGGTAATCATATAAATTAATTCATAAGGTATGAATTGTCAAGTTGATATGTTAGCGTGGTGCATAATTAATTTCAACTAGCATCCTTGGAAGTGTAGTTGATTAATTTGATGTCACCTTGTAGTAGTTTCTTGAAGAATTGTGATTAAGAATTTGTCTATACATGATTAGAACTCATGGAGTTGTTTAAATTTCCATCCTGTTGGATAAATTGAATTATTTTTTGTCTTCGGTAATTAATTTGACTGTTCAGGATGATTAAGTAAGGAGGTGTTGGAATATTGCCTTAGTAATATTAACCTTTAATCTGTCTTTATTTAGGTACTTTATGAGCATGTACAAATGCTAGGTTCATCTATCTTTCACTTTGCTAAATCGTTTAAATATGTATAAAGGAATAGAGGAAGGTTGATGTATTGACTTGTGAAACCTTGTCTTATAGAGCTTATATTATTGAAGTTTGAAGATATTTCGTTCTAATTCCTGAACATAAGGTGGAATGTTGAATCTATGCTCATAACAGTTTTTGAGATTGCCATATTCTAGTACCAGCTTGTTAAAAGAGTTTTGTTTCAATATTATGGCTTGTGCACTGGGCTTTCCCTAGATCAAGTAGTTGCAATCTTATTTAGATAATGGAAACATGATGAAGTGATTTATTGTGTCCCTTTTGAAAAAGTTTATGAAGGGATATGAGGATATGATGATTCTTCTTAAGAATATATTATTTTGATGTTAGTTTGATTGTCAGCATGTGGTTGTGATGATAATGTTGAATGTTCCATAAATAAAAGAATTTGATAACTTCCATGATACTATTTAAATCAAAAGTTTTGAGATTTGCGTACACGATCTTTTGGACCTCATGACTTACGTGGTAGCTGAAATTGTTTGAGCAAAGTGGCGTGTTGAGAGGTTTTATTAGTTCTTAAGGGATTAATGTGTTGTGATCTTCAAATCTCTTTTGTTGGAATGGTCAAGGCAATACCGTAATCAAAGAAAGTTGTTCTCTTTGTTAAAGGAAAGAGTGTGGTAAAAGTATTTGAGGTTGGAGTCAAGTTGTGTAACTTCTAGAGGTGTGCTTGGCTTCTTATTTTTGCCGCATAAGAGTTTTTTGAGTTTAAATGGCAATACTGTATTCTTATTGGTTGAGATTTGATATTTACTTCTTGAGGGGCATGTGCCTTCAACTGTGATCTTATCTTTTGTTTTCCATGATCATTGCTATTTCCCTTAGTCTGGTATCTATTGTGAATGGTAACATCTTCCTTTGTGCTGAAATTTACTTCTTTTTGCCTCTTCTAAGAAAGGGGTAACCGATTTGGGTTGCAAAATCCTTTAGGATGTGTATGGTAACTGGTTGGTGTGGTCATGTGATTGATTTTGGTGAGATTGTGGGTGTCAAGTTGTTTGAGATTCATTTAGTGATGAATTGATTCTTTGGAATAATTCTCAGTGAGGATTTGATTTAAAGAAGATGTTTGTCTTTGGAGTTAACTGGTTACATTGCTGCAACTAGAAGAACCTATAGTAAATTGTGGTTCAAGAATGTTTTGTTTATTTTGATGGAACATTAGAATTATCGAAAGTATGAGAATCTTGATCAATTTTATTAGAGTATCACGACTGGGTACTTTGCAAGGTTGAGTAGGAGGATTATAACGGTGTAGTTAATGAGATTATAATTGTGAAGAAGTCTAACCGTTATAGGAGTTATTCGAATAGTAAGGATTGTTGAATTATTGCCATGTATTACTTGGCTTCAGTGAGTAACCCTCTAGGAGTTAGAATCTTTCTAAAGATAATTAGGTTGAGAATATGTTTTCATGTGGTTGTTAATGATTGAGCATGTTTAGATTGTGGGAATTTTAGTCATCGAATTCGAGAGTCTTCGTATCAATTATATCAAGTACATTTATAGGAGCCCTGGAGATGGGAAATTTTGGTTTGGTGTTCTATGCTAGAACCTTGGAGGCTAATGATGTTGTGTGGGAATAGTGGAAGAAGTGGATTCTGAATAGTGTGATGCTCCTTGATAGAATCCTTTAGGTGTAGTACATAAGCGTGTGTGCTAAAAATTTAAGTCGATTATCCTTACAAGACTGGGGTGAAGTGATTGTGGATGAAAACCATGATGAGGTGCATTGGAATTTATTTATCAAAGTAACTCCGTCGGGGTGAGGAGTTGCCTAGAGTATGTTATTGTGAGGTCAGTAGAGTCTACAAAGGTGTGGTTGAAGCACTTAGTTTGAGCATAGTTTTGATGTTGCCAATTTAAAAGAAATGAGTTAGTGTGGTATGTGATGATTTGGAATCTCATGATTTGAGATAAAGTTTATTCCTAAAAGAAAAAATCAAGGAAAGAATATTTTCTCGGGAAGTGAAATGCTCTCTTGATTCTTGTTGAGTTGTGTGATTATAACAAAAGTCTTTTGTGGTTTGAGTTGACTTTATGTTGGCATGTGTGGTTTTTCCGGTTCAGGAAAACAAATGAAGGGTTTGACACTTGAGTGATTCTCCTTTAACTTATGTGTTGTTTATGTGCAAACTACCTACTTAGAATGTGGACAGGTTCTCCTATTGAATCCTCATTTTTTTATTTGACTCTTTTGGTGGGGAGTTGGTGATGTGTGGTTGCGATGAGAATCCTTTATTTTCAGTTGGATTCTATTTCTAAAAGAGTTGGTTTACAATGAGCACTGTTGTGCATCCGTGGTTAAAGGAGGTGCTTCTTGTTAAGGTAAAGAGATCAATTGAGAGTTCGAACAAGAGTAACATGTGTTGTGTGGGTTGGTACCAAAGGGAATGATAACTCCAGGTATATTTAATCGATTTTGTTACTTGCAATGATTTAGAGGTTGGTGTATCGCTAGGACCGCCTTGGGTCCTAGAGTGGGGTACACAATGTTATGTATGACTCGGTGTCGAGGGAGTGCTTGAAAGATCTGGAGTGTGGGATTTCATTAAAGCCGTTGACCAACGAGTAAGACCATATTTTCGAGTCCCGACCAGTGCAGGTTCTGGAGGAGTCAGAGTGGATTCTGAGGAACAAGGCACTGAAGTGTGTCAAGATGCTTTAGTCACATCAGTCTGAGTTGGAGGCGACGTGGGAGCATGAGGATGAGATACAGAAGAAGTATCCTGAACTCTTTGAGGCTGGTGAGTACTTGTAGTGGCGGTTTATCTTTGTTGCTCTCTCCTTTGTCGTACTCCTATTTTCATGGTTCTGAGGGTTAGATTCGGGGACGAATCCTTTTTAGGAGGGGAGAGAATGTAATGCCCTAGACATCATTATGACGTTTCTGGAAATCTTTTTTTAATGGGTTTGCGGAGTTCTCTTTTTCTTTTGTGGAATTGGGAAGGCAGTTGTGGGCTGCGGATTGACAGGAAAAAAGATTTGGTGGGCTGTCCAGAGAGGGAGGCCAGGCCTTTCTCCGTCCCACCCTGGGCCCAGGTTAGGCCCTAGGCCCAAGCCGCCCCCCTTTTCCCCTAACCCTAGACGCCCCCACCCCTTGTGGCCGCCCCTTTATTTCCCTCCCCATAGGCACCCCTCCTTGCCCTGCTTTTCCCCTTGCTGCCCTGCTGAAAAAATAGAAAGGGAGAGAAAAAGAAGGAAGGGAAGGGAAGAAGAAGGAGGAGGGAGGAGAAGAAGGAAGGAGGAGAAGAAAACCTGCGTGGGCAACCTAGGTAAGAAATTCCCATATTTTCCCCTCTGTTTTAGGGTGATCGTAGGCTTTTGGTTCGTCGTTTTAAGAGGTTTTGGCTCATTAAAGTCACTCGTGGTATGTGGTATCATCTTATAGCGGAAATCATTAGTGGTTTGTGGTAGTGCCTTGTGGTTTGTGGTATTATCTTTGGTGGAAATCATTCGTGGTTTGTGGTATTGCCTTATGGTTTGTGGTATTATCTTATGGTGAAAATCATTTGTGGTTGGTGGTATTGTCTCGTGGTATGTGGTATTATCTTATGGTGTAAATCATTCGTGGTTAGTGGTATTGATTTGTGATTGTGGTTTTGGATATGAATGAGGTTACAATGTGGTTGAGAAGAGCTATTTGATATTGCTTTATCCTTGTACCACGTGATGTTAAATGGATGCTTAACCATCCGCGGTTTAATTAATTTGTTAAACAGTTTGCTTGCTGAGATTTTATCTCACCCTTGTTTTCCCTCTTCCAGGTGAACCTTGAGCATGTGTGGGAAGGGTAGTGCAGCACGGCACCATTAATCAAGTCTTTATGAATTTTGTTGTATATGTTAGAGGCTTAAATTCTTAAATTATTGCTTCCATCCAATCGTTGAACACTGTAACGTAGTAATGCCTTTTGTGGTAGACTTTAGTGAGGTTGAACAATTCAATATTAGGCTGATAAATGTTGTTTTATCATTTCCATTATTTGTTATGTTGTCATGCTTCTGCGTAGTTTTAGTATTTACTGGGAAGGTGCTGCCAGATTTTCTTTTAATCTAGCTAGAGTTATGTGTGGTTTAGTAGCATCCTAGGGTAATGTGGACCTGGGTGTTACAATACCGGTGGGATGGGCTGCAAGTTATTGAGAGGTCTATGAATGACCCTTCCTATCCGCTGGCATAACTGGCACCGGTGCACGAGGTCGTGCGTGTCCGCGATGGCTGTTTGCCAATAGAAACCCTATATGAACGCCTTGCCGATGAGGGTTCTTGGTGCAATATGCGAGCAACAAAGCCATGCATGAAATTCGTGGAGGAGCCACTGTCCCTCACTGCAGGAGAGGCACCGTAGTAGCGGGGCGCAAACTCCCCGCTTGTAGAGCACACCATCCAGAATCTTGAAAGACCTGGTATGATACTGTAGGCGACGTAGCTCAAGAGGATCATCTGGCTCAGGTGTACCTTGCAGAGAGCCATGGATGGGCTCCCGCCAGTCGCCCTGCTGGGCGATTTGATGGACAAGGGCTATGTCGCATTTGTCATGCTCGATGGCTGCAGTAGCTAGAATTTCAGAGAACACTCCCGTGGGAAGAGGAATCTACTGACTGGCGGCCTTAGCAAGCACGTCAGCCTGCTCATTATCTGCCCGCAGAATGGCCTTTACTGTAACACCCAAGAAATAGTGCTCCTTTGCCCTGACCGCAGCTAGATACTTGGCTAGATTGGGGTCTTTGGCCTGGTAAGACTTGTCGACGTGCCCCGTAATCAAACGCGAGTCAATGTGGATGAGGACCCTCCGCGCGATCAGGGCCTTGAGCTTGGTGAGGCCAAGGAGTACCGCTTTGTATTCGGGTGTGTTATTTGTCACCAGGAACCCAAGGCGTGCCGAGTATAACAGGCGATGGCCCTCCGGTGTGGTGATCATTGCGCCTACCCCGGCGCCGAGGGCACCGTAGGCTCTATCAGTATGAAGGGTCCACACCGGGTCTGCTGACTACTGTGCCTATGGCTGAGCTGGTGGGGTCCACTTGGCAAGGAAGTCTACGAGGACATGAGACTTTATGGCTATGTGTTGGATCGAAATCGGCAACAGAGGGGGGGTAAATGTCGTCCTTTTAAAAATGCCACCCCTCAGAGTATCCACGAAAAGTCTCTCTCCAATAGCTATTAGAAGCTACGGAAAGAAAAGATCACACTCTAAAGCACACTGGAAACTCAAGAAGAAACTAGCAATTAAAAGCATCACGAGGTACTGGCAACAAAAAGGATCACTCAGGGAAGGCCGGTCAGACGCTTGGCAAGGGCCGGTCTGACCGCCAGACATGGGCCAGTCAGACCGCCCTATCGTTGCCGGTCTGACTGGTGGGTCTACTCCGGTCTGATCGCAAGCCATACAGCGGTCAGACCGGGCCTCGATTTCAGAAAACAGCAAGGGCAGTTTTTCAGACTGCAATTTGAGAACTTCCCTCAACTGAGAAATTTGAGACTTTCTCTTGATCTACTCAGCCCAGACCAGCAAGGAAACACCCAAAATAGCCAAGTGAACCTAGAGAAACAAAAGAAACCATTTTTAGAACAAGAATTTAGGGTTTGAGGCAAAAAAACCCAGAAAGTATAGAGGCTGCACTAAAACTCAAATTCCCTTCCAATCTTTGATTCTTTGAACATGAAACCGAGAGATTAGCTAAGCAATAGCCTCAGGACTCTAGAGACTAAATCTCATGCCATCTCATGAAGGGAATCAAAAAGGAGTCAAGAATCCATTGAGAGAAACCCTAGAAATGAAGAACAGAGGAGGTGACAAAAGAGAATCTTTGATTCATTCAATTTGCTCTCGGAAAAAATCAATCAAATGATCTTGAGACCTATTCCCATCACTGAGCAATCCATTTTGCACCTTCTCAACAAGAATCAACACCAAATCACAAAAGGTGAAAAATCAAACAGAGCAACATGAACGAAGAAGCCAACAGGGGGCAGGAGCATCTCAAAGAAAACCACTTCAGATTGATAAATAGGAAGAGTGATGAATGATTACATGGGGATTACTCCTCTCACACACTCAATACTACCCCATACATGATTGAGTATCAAGAACTCATGCCATCACATACTCAAACAGGAGAGAGCATAAGCAACAGACAAGAACTCCTCTCCTGCTCTCACCCACTCTTCACCAACTAAAGCACAAAAGAAGCAAAGCAAAAACAAACCCCCAAAAGACTTGAAGACCATGCAGGAGACACCCTCCTTTTATAGCCTCCAACTAATGGGTTTGATTCTCTCTTTACCCACTAAATCCTCCACCAACTCTTGTACTTTATCCATAATCTGCTTCCTTTAGTGCAGCTTTGCGTATTCACCAAAACGCCCCTCCTGCACCTTCCGGGAAGCTTCCTCATTCCTTGCCTTCCAAGCCTTGCAACTACCTCGAGCCCTCACCATCTTCGGCACACCTCGACCATTCTGACCTCGGCACCACCTGCGCCTAGTCCGGTTATCCCGTGCCTCGCCACGACTCCGCCTCGACGTCCTGCAACCATCATAGACAAGAAATACATTACATGGCACCGCTTGACACATGTAAACACAATTAGCATCAATGAATCATACTTAAGCATGAAATAGCCCAAATGACCAATCGGGAAGAAGAATACGCCTCAAGTCCGACTAACCAACCCCGACTGAACCAAATGCCATCATTGCACGAAACGCACAAACCAAACTCAATATTTCTAGAATACTCATCAATTATTCATCACAAGCATGTGGTCACATCCACATGGTCTCTCACTATGCATGAAGCGTATGTCAAAGAGAAGGGCACGAGTTTGGCCGCCGATTTGCTGACATGACCCATGGACTCCTTGTTATGCAGCATCTCCGCCAGGGGAAATGATGAAGGGACGGTCATATGATGAGTGAGGAAGTAAAGCTGAAGGTTCCTTGAGGCCATCATGAGGGCATAAGCCAACTTCTCCAGCTCGGTGTATCATGTGTTGGTGCCCTGAAGGGCTTTAGAAATGAAGTACACAGGTTGCTGCAGGGAGTCCTCCTCTAGAACGAGGACTGCGCTGACTACTGTTGCCGTGGCGGCGAGGTACAGCAACATCGGAGACTCTGGTGTCGGGGTGACTAGAGTGGGAAGGCTTACGAGGTGCTTCCTGAGTTCGTCGAAAGCCTTCACATAGTCATTGTCCCAATGGAACCTGCCACATCCGCGAAGGGTTTTGAAGGATGAGAGACCTCTCTCAGCCGCCCTGGATAGGAAGCGGCTCAACGCGGCCATCCGACCGGTGAGCCTCTGGACCTCTCTTGTCGTGTTGGGCGGCTCCATGGAAAGTATTGCTTCAACCTTATCAGGGTTCATCTGTATTCCTCGCCCTGAAACCAAGAAGCCGAGTAGCTTCCCAGCTTGCACACTGAAGACACACTTGTCCGGGTTTAGCTTGATGCCTGCCTGCCAGAGATTGTCGAAGGTTTCCTGGAGGTCTTGGCCGTGGGAGGCAAGTTGTCGAGTTTTGACAACCACGTCGTCAACATAGGCTTCAAAATTCCTTCCGAGTTGGGAGGTAAGGGTGAGAGTGATGAGGTGTGTAAAGGTGGCTCCCGCATTCTTGAGGCCGAAGGGCATTCTGATGAAACTGTATGTCTCTACCGGCATTATGAAGCTTGTCTTGACCTTGTCATCCTTGGCCATGTGGATCTGATGGTAACCAGAGTATGCATCGAGGAAGCTCATGAGCTCGCACCCCACCGTGGCATCCACTAGTTGATCTATGAGGGGAAGCGGGTAGTTGTCCTTTGGACATGCCTTGTTGAGCGCGGTGAAGTCAATGCACGTGCGTCACGCGCCATTGGCCTTCTTCACCAGCACCGAATTCGCAAGCTAGTCTGGGTGCTGAACTTCGCGGATGATCCCGGACTAGAGTAGCTTCACAACTTCCACTTTGGCCGCCTGTTAGCGCTCAAGTGACATGCGCCGAAGCCTCTGCTTGACTGGCTTGGTGTCGGGGTGAACCGCGAGAGTATGCTCGATGATGGTGCCGTCCACCTCCTTTATGTCGGCTGGTGACCACGCGAAGACATCCGTGTTGTACCAAAGAACTCAGAGCAGGTCTTGCTCAACCTCTGGAGAAAGGCCCTCGCTGACAGAGATTTGCTGGTCAGAGGTATGCAAGCGAACTCTCTTGACTCCGCCGTCCGGCTTGGGCTTGGGCATCCACCTCGGGGCGGAGGGCATGCTGCGCTAAGGGTGTCTTTGAACACGTGCGCCTTCTGGAGGGGGCTTCGTGCACCGAGCTCTATTTGGTGGGCAAGGTCTCGGTCCCCGAACATGGTAACAATGCCGCGTGGACCCAGAAGTTTCATGCAGAGAAAGTTATGGTGCAGGACCGCTCCGAAGGCGTTGACGGTCGGGCGTCCTAAGATTGCGTTGTACGGGTAAGGAAGATCGATGATGTCGAAGGTGACATCCTCGCTTCTCATGTGATCCCCCTACCCGAAGGAGACCTACAGACGTAACTGTCCGAGGGATTTCAATAGTTGACCCCCGAAGCCTTGGAGCGGGATCCCCGGAGGCCCTAGCCTACTTCGTGGGATTCCCATTTGGTCGAAGGCTGCTGCGAATAAAATGTCAGTGAAGCTGCCCTTGTTGACCAGGACACGCTTAACATCACAGTCTATGATGGCGGCCTGGATCACCAAGGGATCCTGATGAGGAAAGTTGACTCCGTCCACATCGGTGGAGGTGAAGGTGATGTTTTGCGCCCAGGTCAGCGGTGCCTGGGCAGGATACGCCGCCACATGATGCAGTTGATGAGCATAGGCTTTCTGCTGTCGTGCGGATGAAAATTCTAATGAGGAGCCTCTGGATATGACGTTTATGATGCGGCGCTGGCCTCCATTCGGGGCCTGTATCCGCAGAAGGCGTTCTTGGGGCTGCTGCACATGGGCCATCGCTGGTTTCCTCGCTGCGACCCCATCCTCGGCCAGTGGGGGCGCTATTGTTGGAGCCGCCTTCGATATCGAAGACATACCAGGTCTTCTGGACTTGTGTTGCCTGCGATTGGAGTTGTCCTTCGGGGAGTCCTGCTTGTGCTTGGAGGTGTCTTTCGGGGAGTCCTGCTTGCACTTGGTGGTATCCTTTGGGGAGTCTGGCTCCTGCTTGGTGTCGGAGGTGTCACCCTTGCACCGCCGCACGTCTTCTTCTGCCCTTGCATACTCCTCTATTTTGTCGAAGAGCTTGGAGACTGTCTTGATCGGCTTGCACACATTGTATTCATCCAGTGGCCCCAAGCGAAGGCCTTGGATCACTGCATTGATGATCGTGGTCTCGTTGATGTCCTTGACCTGGCAGCAAACCTTGGCGAAGCGTTTAAAGTACTCTCAGAGTTTTTCTGAGGGCTTCTGTTTGATGGCGAAGAGTTTATCCGTGTTTACCCACTCGATGTAGTTTCCCTAAAAGTTGTTATACAGGTGGTCGCGGATTTGCTCCCATGTGTAGATGGAGTTTGGCTCTATGGTAAAGAATCAGAAGAGCGCTACTCCCTGCAGTGTGAGTGGCAGCCACTTCACCTTAGTGGAGTCATCCCTGCCGACGGCCTCGATGGTAGTCTCATACACGCAAATGAACTCCTTAGGGTCTGTGTCGTCCTTGTATGGCTCGATAGTGGGGAACTTAAAGTCCTCCGGCCACGCTAACTGCTGCAGGCCGACGGAGAGCGGAGACTTCGAATCCACACGCCGGAGTACAGCACGACCGAAGGTAGGGGCATCACGGTTGTCCGCCCAGTCAGGTGTGGCCTCTAATACCGCTGCCAGCGGTTTTTGTTGGCTCCGAGCCTCTTACATTTCCCGCATGACGCCTCAGAGGTTTGCTAGCTCACGCTGCAGCATATCAAGAGCCGCTAGTAAGGCATTTTCCACTGTTGGGGTGGTTGCACCTGCCAGAGCGGTGGTGCGCGTTGCCAGGTTGCTGGCGACTCGACCTGCTCACCGGAGCTGTTCGGTGCGCCAGTGTAACAGGTCCCATGGTCGACGACGAGACTGACACGGCCATCAGGACCACCTGTCGCCCCCGCGCCGGACCCCAGGTCATTGGGCATGCTGGCGCGAGTGTCAGCATCAGTGCTCCCACTGACCCAAGCATCGGTAATGAGATCAACCGCTAAGCCATCGGCGGGGCTGACAGCACTGCCATGGATGCTGACATCGGCACACGCCATGCCAACGTCGCCTTCAGCGCCGATCCCTGATGTCAACACAAACGGCCCACCAACTGAGGCCCTGGCGTTCGCGCCAGTTGCCATCGTTCTCCGCTTCCTCTTCGATGACGATGAAGCTTTTTTGGATGCCATCACTTCTCGAAATCCACGGCTTGCTCTCTGTCATCCCCACGGATGGCGTCAACTGTTGTGGCAACTGACCAAACAGTAAAGTGGGAGAGTAGTGGAGTAGTTGAGGTGGATGAACAATGCTTATCCCATCTCCATGTCCAGGGCATGTATATATTTCTACACGAAGCGCAATTACAATCTTGCCCTTACAGTCATATGTCTTCCATAAGGATATACATGTCATTACATATATATCATTGTAGGCCTTACAACCCTCTAACTGGCCTGATGGGCTCAGATGAGGGCCACCCCTACTACAAGTGTATTCTAGTGTTCCGTTCCAGACTAATAATATTAGTCTAATATCCATGTTCAATGTTGCATACAAATGTAAACACCAAAAGAAAGAAGAAAAGCCAAAGAATTGGCAGTTGGACCTAGCCTAGCCCCCTTGCTACAGTGACCTAGAAGGCAACTCCAAGCCACTGACTCTGTGTGCGATGAAATGCAGATCAGGATTTTGTGTTCGTTCGTGTCTTCCCAGAGAACCCAAGAGACACGGAGAAAGGAGGCGTGGGAAGTGGGAAGGGCTGACCGGCGCCGGCGTCGGCGCCGGACAATGCAGCAGAGCTCCCTCGTTGCGTCTTCTCTATCATCTCCTCTCGCACTAGCGCTGCATCGTCATCCAGATTAGTGCGTTGTGGCCTCTGATTGCGGGCTCGTTGCTGGTTGTTGCCCAAGCACCGGCATGCGAATCCACCCTCACTAGCTGCTGCCTCCTCAACTATCCTCTATTCTGCTTCCCTAATTTCTTCCAGTACCGAGATAGTCGGAATGATGGTTCCGGTCGAAATGCATCGAAACCACCGGAACGATCGAAATTTATGTCAGTACGAGATGGAGGCTTCTCTATACCGGTCTGATGGCCAAAACGGAACATTCGGAACAAGTATATGGCCTATGCTTTATAGTTTTTGGCTTCCGGTTTTTGACTTTTATACAATAACTAGTTTTCAAACGGAGTGTCTTTTTAAGACAGGGTCTACTAGTTAATTGTAGTACACATTGTAGCGACTTAATTTATATTGGCAAACACCATACATGAGTATCTGTTACTCTGTAATCTCTCTCACGAATAGTACAAAAGCCACAAGCTGCAACCAAAAGCCAAAAGCCACAGCCATAAAGAATAGGCCCTATGTGTGGTGATGAGGACATCACTTCTCCAGATACACACAACACTCCTCCACTTGACATTCAAGGACCAATCACTAGAGCTCGCGCCCGACAATTGAATTTACAGGTGAGCTCGTTCCTAAGTACTTCTTTTTGTTCATTTGAGAATCGATTGCTACTTAATGATTTAATTATGATTAGGAACCATGGAGAGGACCTGGGAGTACTTGGAGAAGGACTACGAAATGCACAAGTCCAGCAAGGGCGGTCGAATCATGTTGGAGACCCAACTCAAGCCGACTTCAAATCCAATTCGGAGTCCAGGACCAGGCCGCACAAAAACGGACGCCCAGATCGCATCCGGACTCCGTTTTGGACGTTCTACATATGTATGGAAAGCTAAGAAGATAACCTTTCCAATGGCTCCAGTCCCATGTCAAAATGCCTTCTGAGTCGACGGGAATCATCGAAACAAGTGGGTATTCAGAATCTGTCAGGGTGCTGCGTCACCGTATTTTGGGCCGTTCGGCTTTGTATCATGTTGGAGCCCATTAGGGCGCGTCCAGGGGTTTTTCACGTCCCTCACTCCTTTATATCCAGCCGCCACCCCCACCATTAGGGTTGGGTTTTGCTTAGATTAATTCTGTCTTTGGACCTGTTCTTTTCAGCTTCTAAAACTTGCTTTTTGGCTTTTCTATAGTAACTAGCTTTTAAACGAGGTATTTTTTCAAGATAGGGTCTACTAGTTAATTGTAGTACATGTTGTACCGACTTCATTTATATCAGCAAAAACCACACATGAGTTTTTGTTACTCTGTAAAATCTGATACAAACAACCTAAAAGTCACAAGCCGCAGCCAAAACCTAGAAGCTTCAGCTAAAAAGAACAGGCCCTTTGACTCGTGTTTTGCTAGGGTGACTAGAGCACATCGTAGTGTTAGGCTAGTGCAGCATGGTGTAACATCCTGAATTTTGAGTAGTCAGAAATCTGAAAGTTTTAAAATTTTTCTTGTGCTTTACTAGTGTTCAAAATTTCTTCTGATTATTTAGTTGAAATCTTTTTGAGTTTTGTAACGCACAAATTAATAATCAAGAGTACTCCCAAATATAAATACTGATCTTGTAAATTATAAAAACGGAAAGTGTCACTACAGATCATGAAATCAAAATGTCAACACCTTGAATTCAAATTCATGTCAATAAAATAATATCCAAACTAAAAACTTAGGTATTAAATAATGGACATTAAAATATGAAATCCAATATGAGGAGCAATGGCTAAAGGAGTATTAAAAACTCACATTTTAATTGGTTGGAAATTTAAACCTAAATTTTATGCAAGAACTGAAATTAATAATCTTGAATGTGGAATAGAAACTCAGTTTCCCAATTGTCATTCACCCC
This sequence comes from Dendrocalamus sinicus, assembly GCA_036346575.1. Taxonomy (NCBI): domain Eukaryota; kingdom Viridiplantae; phylum Streptophyta; class Magnoliopsida; order Poales; family Poaceae; genus Dendrocalamus; species Dendrocalamus sinicus. The sequence continues at coordinate 6,269,403 of CM070658.1, forward strand.
CCCTATTTTTATCCAAAACCATGGCCTTGACCTTTTTCTACTCTTCCTCGTACCCACTCTTTCTCTTGCGCGTGGGCCCCACCCCTTCCCTCTCTCCTCTTTTTTTCCCCTGCGCACGGGCTGGCCTACCCTCCTTCCTCTCCCACTGCCGAATGGGCCCGACCCCCACCACCTCCCTCTCTTTTCCCCCTCCTTTCTCTTTCTTCTTCCCCATTCTTCTCTTCCTCCCTCCGCTTGGTCAATACTCCGGACCGGCTCGCCCACTCCCCTGTTCGCGTGTCACCCTCGTACCCGCGCCATGCTCCGGCGTCATCCGACCTGCTCCCGTCACTCGGCCCCGTCGCCCTCACCTCTGAGCCCTGCACGCCCTCGCCCTCACCCAGTCACCAGGCGCCATGCCCTACGCGCGCCATGCCGCCAATCCGTCGCCCATGCCGTGGCCCCGCTCGCTCCTCCCCGCGCCCGCCTTTAAGGAGCCCCGCGCCGCCTCCTCTCGTTGCTCCCGTGCCACTCCTCTTTCCCCAACCCATTCTTCCACCTCCACCCGTGAGCTCACCGCCGCCGCCTTCGCGCCCAATTCAGGCGCTCCGGCCACCTACTCACCAAATCAAGGGCGTCGCGGCGATCCCCCACTCCCCATCCGCCGTTCCTCCAAACTAATTTGATTCCCGTGCACCACGTTCTCCGCACCGGCCATCTTCCCAGAAACCGACCGCCGTCGCCGCCCGCGCAGCTCCCTCCTCGGTCGAGCTCCCTTCAATTCCTTCGTAGGCGAGCACCCTCACGCCTCCCCGAAGCCTCCCCCACCACTGGCCGGAGCCGCCGTCCACCCCAGCTCGCCGGCGCCGAGCTCCTCCTCAGCCCGCCGCCGCCGCACGTTGCCAGCCCACCTCCGGTGTCCCACGGCTCCCACCGGTACCTCCATCGGATCCCCCTCGGCATCCGGAACCCGTTTTGCCCACCGCCGGCATCCCTCCGTCCGCCACCGCCGGCGACGCCGTTGGCCACGCGCTGCCCCGAGCTTCCCTGTTTTGGACACTGCAGCCTCGGCCCAAATATGTTTCCTTCTTCCACTCGGTCAGGTAACACGAGAGGTCTACTGGCTAGAGGCGCGCGCTCTCAACTCGGCTGCTCGCGTTCGATTCCCCCGGCCGCAACGTTTAGTTAGGATTTTTTTTTGTATTGCTAAGCCGAGAGCAGCTAGGAAAGCATCCATGAAAATCTGCAATAAATAAATAAAAGGCACAAAGAAATTCATTAGGATATAATTGAGCCTAACAAATATCTAATCATGGATTGATTAATACATGTTAGTAACTAATGTGACTATAGTATTTATTTTAAAATCTAATTAATAATTAAAGGCATCAATAAAATATGGTTTTGTTAAATGCCCAAATAAGGATCCTAATTAAAAATATATTCAAGTTAAGTTAAGGGAAATAATTTAGGAAGGCCAAAGATAATGGAAGTATGCACCAATAGAATTTAAACGAACATTCGAGTATAGAGTTATATGCAAGATAATCAAGTGGCTAATGGAAAATGATTTAGTAACATATAAAACAAAGATGTGATACTAATTGTACCTTTAGAACCCGAGTTTATGAACATCCAAAAATGTTTAAAGACCAAATCCGGACTAGCTACTTGTAAGAAAAGATATTAGATACCATGTTTAGCTATAAAAATAAGGATTTGAATTAAATGTTATATAGTCTTTTCTTTAAGGTTTAAATTTCACTACACCACAACTAAAGATATATAAATTGATAACAACCTTTAATCAAAAGGGTGTCCTTAAGTAGAAATGCCATGTTAGAAAAATACATATGTGTGGCAATTATAATGAAGAAATTCCTAGGTCATCGTATGAGTAAAAGTCACATACCTAATGTAGCTATGTAAATAGTAGCCATCACTAGCGTGCCATTGATAAATAAAACTGAGTGTTAGATTTTGCTAAATAGCAAATATTGAAATGTAACCTTGTAAGACAAGCCTTGCTAGATAAACAAAGTTAGATTAAAAATAAAGCTAAATCTAATAATAATAACAAAGGTGTAGACAAAATGATAATGGTGCCCCAATTAAATTCCAACGTTAGATTTAGTACGTAATAATGTCAAGCATGATTGAATATAGCAAGCTACGACCCGTATAAATAAATTCTAATTCAAATTAAACTAATCCTAGTAATAACTAAGGATACATAAAATGTTGAGCTATAAAATGCTATAACACCGGGCTCTAATATTTATTCGATAAACCCAAAAATTATATACACCACTATATATAACAAGTGCCTTGAAGATTAACGCTCGACCAAAAACAAAGCTCATCTAAAGCTCGTACACTGAATCATAGGTCTAACCTAGCTCACGGGACTTCCTTGATAAATATAAAAATAATAAAAAGAAGTTATTAAATAAAATAGGGTAAGCCATAGCATTCAATGGCCGGCTCAACCTAGTCCTCCTCAAATCTAAAGCAGAATAATCTCGTCAATAATTCTGTGTCATGAACCCTTCATTAAACGTCCTTCTACCAATTATCGCTTTGTTCCAACACTTTTTGACTTCGTCGATATTTCACACCTCATCAACCTTACCTCAAATCACCTAATAACCCATAATGAAGCTAAATTAAACTTATTTGAAGTTGTTGGGATCTTTTGAGTTATTTGCATTTATTTGGATTCAGTTGCTTAGCACACAAATAGAAATTGGAAGTCATGGCGATTCGAGGGATCAAGCAAAATCAAGGTCGAGGTGAAGATAAGGACCAGAAGTTCAGGACCATCGCATGAGAAAGCTTTGAGTGAGCTCAAGACTGCGGTACACCACGCAAGGCGAGTCAATACTTTGATCATGTTGAACCTACACTTTCTGCAAATTATTTTTGTTTAAATTATCAAATTGCATGCTGTTATTTTATATGCAAATACATGTTTAATTTACGATTCTAGTTATATCCCATTGTGTACCTTGATTAATATTACCCCTCCTTTGGAATATTTGAAATTGTGAACCTTGTCGCCCTAGCAAAAATTATAATAGTAACCTTTCGAAAATAAGTCCGTAATTATATGCCATGCTTAGTATTGGTTAAATACTCATGGGCGCGAGAGCGTCCAAGCATCATTTTAATCATGAGAAAATGTGGTTGGGCAGTCATGGTGGTAATGACTGGTGTATGTTGGATATGGTTATTTTATATTCCCAAAAACCCCAAATTGCTTATTTATCTGGGCGGATGGTTCGGGGGTATGGTGCAGTGGTGCACGAGAGTGTGGTTTGTGGTAGAACCGCCCAGATAACTCTAAGGACTGAATCTTGTCATGACCTCCTATGTAAAACAAGTACAACCACAAGTCTGTAAAGTACAACTTGGCTTAGTAGATTTACCGGAACCTGAAAGTCATCCTCACAAGTCTGTGAGGTTCTGCTGTGGCGTGCTAGCAGTGTGGGTAGCCAGCTGCTAGGCGCTCAGAAGGAGAACATCCCGCACAACGTATGGGACCCACCGCAAGTGGGAACGACCCATAGGGTGAGATGATGGAAGGGGCGAGATACTTTGAACGGTTACTGTGATGGTTCGCTCAACCGAATGACTAAGGAATTGTGTGGGGGCAACGAGTAAACTGTCTCTTGTGGGTAAAGTGTGCAAACTCTGCAGAGTCAAAACTATTCGAATAGCCGTGCCCACGGTCAAGGGCGGACATGGGAACTTAACCAGATATAGTTCTGTTTCAAAAACAACTTTGTGCGTGGGAATGGAAAAGTGGAAGGGCAGTGGAAAGCCCTGGTTTGAATTATCCTGGGTGTCGTCCCAGTGGTAAATTAAGCGGCTATAACGCTGAAAGAGGCTATATGGTGCAGATGCCATATAACGGTGGATGGAATCTGGATCGCTATTATTAATGCATTTCCTTACACATTATGTTTTTGTTCAAAACTGCTAGGTCTCAGGGAATTTTTATGTATCATATTTCAAAAGTAAAATGTTTTCTCTTTTCACAAAATCAAATATATGGGGAAATAAATAAAGTATAGAGTAAAGGAGATGGATGTTTGTAGTAAACACATAAAGATATTGGTGGATTCATGTCGATCATAATTAGGAAACGATAGTGTGGATTCTAGGAGAAATAAATTGGTGGAGCCTAAATGAATATATAGACTAGATAGGTGATTTAAATGATTTTTGGAGAATTAGGTAGGGCAAAGGTAGTTGTTGGATTAATTATTAGGAGTTGTTGGCGATTATGGAATTAATAGGCTCTAGTCAAATAATGGATGGATGAATTGGATTTTTAGGCACTTGGAGGTATGATAACAGTTATTGAAGTATAAACTTGATCAATGATATTCTTGGTGGATGAATACTAATGAATCGTAAACCTGATTAATGATATTCTTGGTGGATGAATACTAGTAAATCGTAGACTTGATCAATGATATTTTGGTGGAGGTATACTGATGAGTTAGTTAGGGATAGATAATGGGAAAATAAGGTAGATTATTGGAAGAGCAAACTATGGTTGTGGATCAATAACAAAAGGATCGGATTTTTAGGAATTTGGAATACCAAAGATATTGGTGGATTGTATAATTGATGTTATCCGCTGTTTGGAGTTTTAGACAGCAATCAATATAGAAAGTGTATGATCGGTGGATTAGTTAATTGATGTCACTCGCTGTTTGGAGTCTTAGACAGCAATCAGGAAGGAAAGTGTGTCTTTGGTGGATGAAGTTAATTATGGCAATCGCCGTGTGGAGTTTAGGTAGAATTAGTAACAATATGATTTAACAATAATAATGATACCAAAAGCGATTTTTGGCAAATAAAATAACCCGAGCCTCTCCTTTGATAAGCCATGCATACTATTTAATTGCATCCTGTGTGTTGGCTCGCGAGCACGGTGGTTTGTGCTCATATTCGCTTTCCCCCCCCCCCCAAAATCCAGAATCAGGAATCAAATCACTACGCTTCAGCAATACTTTTGCATCATGATGGCGAAGAAGATGAAGATGTCAAGAACTAGGTCGCGAACCTCCGCTGGCGCTGTGGGCATGTCTGAAGGTCCCACCTGTGTGCTCGTTCTTCCGCCGCTGCAATTTATTGATTTCGGCCTAATCGGCCCATGAGTAAGTCTACTATTATATTTACACTTCCGCATGATATGTACTTTGATATTCAGAACTGTAATCTGTGAGCACTATCTACTGATCCAGGGAATAGTGCGGTGGAATCACAGAGGAATCCGGATTGTAAAATCTGGGCTCCTACACATGGCATCCCCAACGGTCCCTGCAAGGCATTACTGCTAGAGAACGTATCCGTAGTTTGCAACGGTTGTTCTTCCCATCAACAATATGGTAAACCTTTTCTCAACTGAGGTCTTCCCTGTATTCAAAAAAATAATCTTTTTTGATGTTTTCTTGGCTCTTTATTGGAGTTTCTTTGAAAATTTTGATTTGAAAAACAAAAGTGCTTAGAATGCAATTCAAATTAAAACTCAAAAATAGTACTAAAAAGAGGATCAAAAGTTGGCATGAGAAAACTTATGGTGGAAACCATCCTAAAAGCCCATGAGTATAATTTTGGCATTAAAAATAAATATTAAAGCAAGTTATGAAATTATGTAAATCAAATAAGTATATTTCAATTCAATCAGAAGTCTTCTTAGATTTTTATAGAAAAATCAAGAGAAGATAAAACTCTGAAAATTTACACAATCATCCGCACTATGTCAGGAACTTCCACAAAAATTTCATAATTTTTCGAGCTCATCTGACGAGTTCAACAATTGCCCAAACCTCTCAGCTCACCTCACCCTTTTCTCTCCACTGCCAAGTGTGGCCCTCTTGCAGTAGCTTTCTGTTGGATCGGAAATGGCAACAGAGGGGGGGTGAATGGTGCGTTTAAAAATCGCCCCCAAAAGTATCCGCAAAAATTCTTCTCCAATAGCTATATGAGCTACGAAGCAAGAGAACAAAAAGGCTTCACTGAAAAACTTAAAGAGACAAACAGACAACTAAGCTTACAAGCAAAGCAGAGAAACCTGAACATAAACAGCTATACATAACAACCAACAATAGCTGCAAGTTTGCTGTTCAAAACAGCAAAGAACTGAATATAACTTGCTGTCCAAAACAGCAAGCATGAACTGCAAGAAAGGAGCTAAAAAGAAGAAAGAAAGATGAAGCAAAGAAGGGCTATTTGGCAATGCAATGAACCCAAAAAGGACTGCAAGAGAGGCTGCTGGCTGATCTGTTTTTGTGCTGGCTGAAAAGCAAGAAACAAGGCTGAAAAGCAATGTTGCAGCAGACTGCTTGCTGTCCTGAAATTGCAGCAGCCAAGGAAGCAAAGAAACTGAAAGAGAAAGGCCCAAAAATCTGCAGAAAACAGAGAAAAGGACCAAGCAAACTTGCTACTGCCAGCTGCAATGATATCAAAGCAAACTTGAACCCATACACACGGTAGGACTGCATGCAGGAATCAACATTCTTTGCCTAAACCGAACTGCAGTGGGAGGCTATTGCTGGCCAAAATTTCATTGGAGGAGAGCAATAAAAACACTTGGCCAAAACTGACTTGCTGGCCGAAAGATTAAGACCATGAACCAACGATGGACAAATGCTGTTCTTGACTGAATTAAATAATGCTTTTCACTGCGTGTAGTCGGCAGATAATGGCTGTCTTCATTGATTGCCGAGTGAATCAAAACTAGCCACAAGAAGCCTGTCAACCGAACACACACAAGCAAAAACAGAGAGGTTCCAGAATGATCTTGCCAAGACACAAGAAAATCTTAATGCTTGAGAACTATAGACAACAACTAAAAACAGGAGCTCAAGAAAGATCCAAACAACTCAAACTCAAGAAATCTCAAATGAGACAGAGACATACATGATTAAATAGGGTGTTTACATCTCTCAAGAACTCAAACTAGCCTAATCCCCATACATGCTTGAAAGAGGAAACCCACTCTACATGCTTGCACTACTCTCACTCTCTCAATTTCAGCACACTATTTCTCCCTAAAATCCATGAAGACTACTAGAGAACACTCTCTCTATTTATAGCCTCCACTAATGGGTTCACCATTGCTTTACCCATTAACCTTTTGCGCTTTACCCACAATCCACTTCCTTTAGTGCAGCTTTGCGTATTCACCAAAACGCCCCTCGCGCACCTTCTAGGAAGCTTCCTCATTTCTTGCCTTGCAAGCCTCGCAGCCACCTCGAGCCCTCGCCGTCTTCAACAACTCCCGACCGTTCTGACCTCAGCGCCACCTGCGCCTAGTCCGGTCCACCGTGTCTCGCCACGACTTCGCCTCGACGTCCTGCAGCTAACATAGACAAGAAACACATCAAACAGCACCGCTCGATACATGAAGGCGTAAATAGCATAAGCACATCATACTTACTCATGACGAAGTCCAAACCTGTCGAAACAATGGAATAAGCATCCTAATCCCATACGACCCGGTTTGACCAAGTCCAACCGAGCCCGTTGCACCGCACAACGACATGGTCCGACCTCACAAACCAAACTCGACTATCCTAAACCTTTGTCAATTACTCATAGAGATGGCAATGGGTACCCGATACCCGAATACCCGACGGGTTTTACCCGATAAAGAGACGGGTATGGAAAATTTTATGTACCCAAGGGTACGTTTTCGGCAAAATCCTCTACCCGCCGGGTAGGCGGGTGCGGGTGTGGGTATATACTACCCATACCCGCCTACCCGTGGGTAATGAATACCCGCATTAGACAACTAGACATCCCACTCAAATGTTAATTTTATTATCTACTTGTTGTTGATTGTTTATTTGTTTGTCATATGTTGATATGGTCATGTCAAGTATGTTTATGTGATGTACTAATTTTGATCATTAGACGCTTTTGTGCTTAGCATGTATGATTAATGAATGTCTAAATTGATGATATTCTTATGTGTTGAACCGGGTATGCTTGCGGGTACGGGTTACCCGTCGGGTAGTAATACCCACGCGGGTATGGGTATGGGTAAATTTTCCTACCCGCGTGCGGATACGGGTAACCCGGCGGGTAAATTTACACCTAGCGGGTATGGGTATGGAATGGCAATACCCGATGGGTATTTACCCGTTGCCATCTCTAATTACTCATCATTCACATGGAGTCACGACCACATGGTCTCTCACTTTCTTTCACCTCCAGCCAGCAGCCTGAGAAGCCATGAGCACATGCCACTGGTTTTTGATGCCATGCTCATCATTTTGATACCATGCCCGTTGTTTCTCCTCTCTACTGACAGCCTATGCCCTGTGCTCCCACCTTGTCTTGTCTCCATCATGAATTCCGCCGACCGCGCCCTGTTTTGTCGCGCTTCCCAGCCGGCCCAAGCGCAATGCGCCATCCCGCACCTTTCCTCCACGCATTCTATCTTTGTGCCCAGCTTTGCGTCATGACGGCGCTAGACCATCCTAGTGTCGTCTCGTCACGCTAGCCATCAGCTCTTAAACCGAGTGCTCATGAAGACACTTCTGCGCCACTCTTGTACTAAGTCGGCCCTTGTAAACTCTGACCACTCCGCGTTCACAATCTTCGACCTGTTTGCAATTACTCGAGAGCTTCGACCTATTTGCACTTACTCGAGAGGTTCAACTTGTTTGCACTTGCTCGAGAGCTTCGACTGGCTAGCAAGTAGTTGAACACACGAGTACTCGAACACATGACTCCTAAACCCCTTACATGTTAAGATTATAACCAACAAACCCGTCAGGCCACCTCTCTGCGCTCGCTGACGCACTGGGCCCACTAGCAGGGTTCATCTTCCACCTCACATGCCTACGCTAGCTCTGCCATGGTCGTGGCTCATGTTGCCCCCAGTTTCTGACACCGCACCCATAGTTCTTCTCTACTACTGCCAACCCCCACCTACCCGTTGCCTCAATGTGACGCATGTCTTTCTCCTTGTCTTCTTTCGCACCTCGCGTTCCATGGCGAGAATTCGACTGCACTGCTCGGTTGCACTCACGAGAACTCGCGCTTTGCCATCAGCCATTCCGTACCTATAAAGGCCCTCGACATTAGCATTGCTCTTCAACTCGCCCTCTTGGCCTATTTTGTACTGTCTTTGAGAACTTCACTCACTAGAACATCGAGAAAACCGAAGTCGTACGAAATGCGGCGAGCCTGCCATCGTGCTCTAGCAACTCCGGTGAGCTTCTCTCCTCCCTAGCTTCGTCTCAACATGCCTTACCTCTCCCTTAACCACCCTACTCATTTGTTTGACCTTTCATACAGTGGGCCACTCGAGCAAGGTTTTCTTCTTCATCTCCGACTAGGAGGCCACCGTAAGACTTCCACTCTCTCCGATGAGCCATACCTCGATTCCATTCACCCATACCTCTGCATGCATGTAAGCAAGCTCATGTGCACCCTTTTGTAGCTTGACTATTGCCAGAAATCATTATTGCCGACAACCTCCTCATCGCCACCAATAGAGTCTCTGACACCAGCCTCCTTTGCTCCTCCTCAAGTGCCACCCTCACCTCCTGTGAGCTCCTCCTCCCTCATAGAGTACGTGAAGTCGAAAAGAAAACTAAAGTAGTCAAAGTCAAAAAAAGAATAAAAGAAAAGAGAACTAAAGTAGTCGAACTCGAAAAGAGAACCGTAGTAGTCGAAGTCGAGAGGAGAACCATAGAGGTCGAAGTCAAAAAATCTTCGACCATAGTTCTTGTCAAAATCATCGACTGACTACTGTTGTCAAAACATTTGACCACTGCCGGTGTCAAAAACCTTTGACCATAGCTGGTGTCAAAATCATCGACCGGCTGCCGTTATCAAGATCTTCAACCATTGTCGGTGTCAAAAATCTTCGATTGCAGTCAGTGTCGAGGTCTTCGACCGTTACTGATGTCGAAATTTTCAACCGCAGCCGGTGTCAAAATCTTCGACCACTGCCGCTGTCAAAATCTTTGACCACTACTTTGTCGAAATCTTCGACCGTAGCTGAAGTTGAAATCTTCGACCACTACCGGTGTTGAAATCTTCAACCACTGTCATTGTCGAGATCTTTGACCACAACTGGTGTTGAGATCTTTGACCGCAGCCGGTGTTGAGATCTTTGACCGCTGCCATAGTCGAAATCTTTGACTGCAGCAGGTGTCGAAATCTTCGACGGCTGCCAGAGTCGAAATCTTCAACCGTAGCTGGAGTCAAAATCTTTGACCACAGTTGTACTTGAAATATTCGACCACTATCATTGTCATAATCTTCGACCTCCAACCGTAGTCATAAACTACAGTGTCTGGTCGGTAGTCGTAAACTATAATACCAAGTCAATAGTCATAAAGTACAGTACCTAGTCAGTAGTCTTAAACTATAGTACCTAGTCGGTAGTCGTAAACTACAGTATCTAGTCAGTAATCGAAAACTACAATACCTAGTTTGTAGTTGAAAGCTACAGTAGCCGTTCAGTAGTCGAAAGCTACAATACCCGTTCAATGCTCAAAAAACCTACGTGGTCGAAGACCGGTAGTTCCAGCTTTGTGTGAGTAGTATGATCAAAGTTGCGGCTAGGCGTCGTGATCGTAAGTCATACTCGTAAGGTCGGTAGCCACAATGGTTGTAAGGCTGTGTCAGAGTCGGATTTTTTTAAATCCAGAATCTCCTGTGAAACCACTGCACTATTCTCTGGATCAGTAGATAGTGCTCATAGGTACATTGCTGCATCATTTTATACATCGCATGGATAACAACAACTCATAATAATATTACATAATGGGGGTTTGAATTATGCCACGTCGGGCAATTAGTTTACATAAGGGCCGGTCAGGCCAAATGTTCACATTACAACACCATGACAGCGGAAGCAAAAACACGGTAGAGCCTTTAATCCACAGGCAGCGACTGGGGGTAAATATGTACCATATGATTATTACCTAGGCTTAAGCAATAATCACAGGCACACAACACCTTAGTCTATTTGCCTAGGACACGAAAGCGTAAGGGACGTCCTAGTTCTCGACGCTGTTTCCTCCTCCTGAAGCAGGGGCATCATCATATGCATAATGGCCTTGGGTCCCTGTATCTGGTTTTCGGTAATGCGAGTGTGAGCACAAACCACCGTGCTCAGCGAGCCAACACACAGGATGCAATAAGTAATATGCATGGCTTATCAAAGGGAAGGCTCGGGTTATTTTTATTTGCCAGAAATGCGTTTTAATTACAATATCTACAAATACCTAAGACCTAGCAGTTTGGACTAAAAACATCTTGTATAAAAAGTATGCTTTACCAGTAATGTTTCAGAGACCATCCACCATTACATGGTCTCTGCACAGTATGCCATATCTTCAACGTTATAGCCGCTTACATTACCACTGAGACGACACTTAGGACAACACAAATCAGGGCCTTTCTCTGCCCTCCATTTTACCATTTCCACCCACCAAGATTTTTGAAATAGAACTATATCTAGTCAAGTTCCCATGTCCGCCCTTGATCGTGGGCACGGCTATTCGAATAGTTTTAGACTCTACAGAGTTTGTACACTTTACCCACAAGAGATAAATCCGCTCATTGCCCCACATGATTCCTTAGCCATGCGGTTGAGTAGACTATCGCAGGGCCTTTACGATGCATAGTCCTACTGTGGTTATGCCCGCTAGGGTGACAAGGCTCAGATATTCAAATATTTCAAAGGAGGTATAATACTAGCAAGTCGAATAATGGGTATGTAACTAGAATCTTCAAACAAACATATATTTGCATATGAAATAACAGCATGCAATTTGATAATTTAAACAAAAGTAGATTTGCAGAAAATGTAGGTTCAACATGATCAAAGTATTGACTCGCCTTGGTCACAGTGGGTTGGTCCTTGGTTGTCTTGAGCTTCTAGAGCTGCTGCCTTGGCTTCTTCTTCCTGAGCCTCGTAAGCTAATTTTATCGTGCGCGAAAATTTGGATAAAAAGCAAATCAGCTACCAAATAAATATTCACCAGATAATCCAAATAACTCCAAATTTCACATTTTAGCTTCATTAGGTAGACATGGAACTTAGACAAATTTAGAGATTTGTTTCATTTGCTTTGGTACTAGAATAATCCCACTACAATTATTTGAAGTTTAATCATAGTCATTTTTCTTTTTATGCCATATAATCTCTTATTACATTGAGTATCTTAGCCTATGGCTGTTGGCTTAATGCTCACATTATTTAGTAGTAAAAGGTTTATCCTAGTTACTAGGGTAATATTTTATGGCTTAACTTGACAAACGGTCAATTTCTATGTCATGTTCTAATATACAAAGATTCATGATTTATTGTTTAGCAAACTTTTATTTCATGGGTTATCATTCCTTATTAGCATTGACCCTAATTGTATTCCTGCTAAACATTCTTAATTAATAAAGATTTAAAAGGGTTACTCATTATATATATATATATATATATATATATATATATATATATATATATATATATATATATATATATATACATATATATATTATTTTCTGGCACATAATAACTAACCATGATCAAAGGTTTAATAATTACTCCTATATACTAATCAAGTTTCTGCATCCCTGGAAATTGCCTTTCTAATTTTTCCTAGATTTTCCTTGCTATTTCTCCAAATTTTACTGTGTTGCCGCTCATACCACATAAAAATGCACTGAAAACCCCCCCAAAACTCAGCCTGGCGCTGCGGAGCCAGAGGCTCGAACGCGTGCGGCCGGGCGAGTTAAGGGGCGAGTGACGCTAGCCAGGAGGGACGCGGGTGTTACCTACTTATACAGGAATGAATTATCCCCTTAAGCAGTGTGGTAGCAGGGGCCGGGCAGAGAAGGCTGGAACAGGGAAGACTTCGGCAGTGGGCTCGTCGGCGAAGGGGGGCTGGGGAGGGGCTAGCGACAGCCAAAATGGATTCCTTGCGTCCTCGTGAAGACGATGGAAGTGTCGGTGGCGGTCGGGGGTCACCGGAGTAGGGCCGGCGGCGTGTCACGGCGGCGGTCCAATAGAAGGGGTCGACGCTAGTGAGCTGCGGGCCCGGGGAGGCTCTGCCGAGTACCTGGTTAGCTTCACGGTGAGCCTAGGGAGGGGTGGGAGCGAGGAATTGAAAAGTGCTTGCTCGGCTCGGGGAATTGGCTCGGCGGTTGGCCGTGGAGGGGAATGGGGGCGCCGGCGCGGAGGACGGCAAGGGGGCCAATTGGAGCCTAGGGGAGGAAGAGTGAGCTCGGGCGGTGCGAATGGCAGCCTCAGGCGAGTTTTATAGCTGGTGATTTGCGCGAGCGCCGAGGAGGGCCGGCGACGGCCGTGCGAGCAACGTGCGGGGTGGTTGTCCGGCGGTGAGGCACTGCAGGGCCCGGCGTGGGGTGCGGGCGTGCGTGCGTAGGCCCGTAGCACGGGCGTGACTGGCTGGCACTGTGGATGCCTGAGAGGCATGGGGGGGTGACCGACCCGGGCGGGAGGACGGCTGAGGTCACGGGGCAGGCGCGACAGCGATGGCGTTTGAAAGGGCGACGAGACGGCGGTGGGGACCATGGCGACGTAAGCGGAGTGGCGCCAGTGACCACTGGTCCAAGGCGTGCGTCGGGGGCGCGGGCTGCGGCCACGGCTCGGGAGGAAGGGGCGATGGTGTTCGGCTGAAGCTGGCAGTAAAAAGAAAAGAAACGGGGAGGAGAAGGGAGGTGGGCCGGGGCGCCGGTCGGGTTGATGGTCAGTTGGGCTGGCCGGCTGGGCTGGCCAGCCGAAAGCCCACTCTTTCTTTTTTTTGTTTTGATTAATTTGTTTTGTTGTTGCCCCCATTAATTTACCTTTTGCTGCCATAACCAACCTTTGGGTATTTATACATTTTTAAGAGGGGTCCTGATTGTGTATAAATATGTATATATATGCATGCACGTATTTACCTAATCCTTCCTCCTGATTTCGTTTAATTCTTTATTAATACGAAACCTTAAAATAACACTGTTTATATTTAAATATATATATTTCACTGGTGCCTATTTTATTCTTTTACTTATTTATTTGTTTATTTATATATGTATATATATTTTTATCTTTGTGCACAACTCTATTTAGACATCATTTGGCCTCTATTTCCTTATTGTTAACATTCTCACACATATGGTTTTCATTTTTGTTTTGATCATGGAGACCTCAAACCAAAACCCAAAGAAAAACTTACCAGAGATCAAACACTAAAACCAATATATTCCAACAGAGTTCAAAACTTACATAGCTTTCGAATTTCAAAATCTAGGATGTTACAGGCTGTAAGCTACGGTGGTCGTGAGTTGCTAGCTACCGCGGTTGTAGGCTGCAGTAGTTATAGATGGAATTGAGTAGCGGCCGAGGAATGTTAGAAGACAGAAGAACATTGTAGTAGCCGAAGAACATTAGTAGTCATAAAGAGTACTATGCCCACCGAGAAGAGATAATTCAAAGCAAATCAAAACTCAAACGCTTATATCTTTTGCATACAAACTCTAAATTTAGTGATCTTTATTTCTAATTTTTTTCTAAAATCATGACCTTTCGAAATATATGAAAATATTTTTCTTGTCTATATTTAAATTTATTTTCTTCTTATTTGCATTTATCTGGATTTTATTGATTAGATGACGCTGTACTGGACAACTTCGAAAGTGCACCTGAAACATTCTCTGAACAGTAAGAGTAAGGCAAGCACCCCCTTTAACCATGTTTATCCCAGTATATCAATTATTGTACATTGTTTGCAAAATCTATTATGCATGCATGTATGTTTCATTAAAATTGCTATACTATAGGTAATTGTAGTTACAACCGCTCGTATGCATTGAACCTCCTTTGCAGATTTGATATCTTCATTATTGTAGCAGTTAGGACATAGTTAGACATAGTTAATGTCAAATTTTGGGTATACTACATTGTGTACATGTTTTAAATGCTTAGCCACACACTACTTTCTTCTAAGTTTGAATCTTCAAACAAATTTTACATGGATTTGATGGTTTCAAAATATTAGACCAGAGGAGGAATCTCTATTAGTTAGGTATAAAACAAAATTAAAAGCCTATTTTTTGGATGCAGGCAAGTTATATGATAAACTATCAAATGAGAGGAGGAACCTCACATGTAAATAGGTGGAGATTCTTGCCCGGGTCAATTAAGAACTGAACGCTATTGCCGCATGTCTAAGTCACACGGTACAACCACATGTGCTCTATAGGCTTTGGCTTTAGCTAATTAAATTTGTTTAGGTCTAGCCTTGCATTGTGGTAGGCGCAGAAGTAGTAAGGGCATTCCTTCGTCAAGGTGTTGGGACTAAAGGTTGCTAATACAATGGTAAGTGCTCACTTAGGGGAAGGACATATCTAAGTGAGGGATTGTCCATTCATTAGGCTGGTGCAAGGTTAGGACTAGATAATCTAAAGGCTATATGATAATAACTTTTGTCACACGCTAAAGGAAGCGTGAAGTTTTTGACAATATGATTGATTATCTCATGTGGGTAAATTTGTACAATTTCTTGAGAATGTTAAAAACTATTTAAATAGCCATGCTCGTGGTCATGAGCATGCTTGGATCTAGCCACAATGGGTATAGTTTTCATTTTTAAAACTGTTTCACTAAAAATAATGAGATGGCATGTACGCGTCTTCCGTGTCTTTGTGCCCATAGGTGGGAGTTGTGCGACATTCACAGCTGAGGAGGGCTACCAATGGATTTGATCTAGTATTATGGAAGTTATATAAATATTATTTCATTGCATGTCAAATGCTCTTTACAATTCCGTTGCAAATTATTACTTATTAATATTGCAAATAATATTTCATTCATGCTGAAAATAACTTAGTATAGAGTCTCATCGTTTGACAGCCTTGCATATATGTATAATTTTGTAATACACTATAAGTCTTGTTGAGTTCACAATGTACTCAACCTTACTTAAATTGTTGTTGATAAGATAGCGAAGAAGATACGTGCCCGACAACGCGCATTTCGCCTCCGGCACTGGGGAATATGACGATGGGTTTTTTCTAGGGTCTAATCCTAGTCTGTTGCCTATGGGCTATGGTGGTATACCACTGGATGCTTCTGCTTATTTATTTGTCTTCTACTACAATTTACTCTTGACTCTGATATTTACTTGGCCGGTCGGCCATATGTTGTAAAACCTTATTATGCATTACTTATGTATTCACTCTTTTATCATAAATTAAATATATGTGATGTGTATGGGTGTGATCTCAATGTTGTGACTGTGTGTACTAGCTACTAATTATGGGACTAGTACAAAACACATACGGTGACTACAGATGTTCCGCGTGCCTAGGGTCCCCACATTCTCGTCACGGAAATGGTGAGCACTGCACATATCAATGATTTAATCTCCACATCCATAAATGACATAATAATCTAATTGCCACTACCAAAAATTGGATCTTTAATTAGTGTATGGTTGAAACCTGCAACCAACCATCGGGAATTTAAATTTTCAGTCTCTCTCTATGCCTAGAGTAATTGCCTGAAGGGTAGCCGTCAGGAAACATATTTCCTAACATTTTTTCTTTTTGACGGTTTTTAGCCGTCATTAAACATATGGATTTTGGTAGGAATTTTTTATTATTTAATCCTTTTTCATTAATATTTTAAAGTTGATCCCTCGGTAACTTTATTTTCAATTCTGGCCCCTTTGGCCATGCCACCTCACGTGGCATGGCCAAAACATTCTTTCACGCCACCCATAGAGGCATGGCAAAGCTGCCACGCAAGCCCTTGGTCGCACGCCGTGACAGCGTGAAGGCTTGTGTGGCATCTGTCACACCGTAACTCCTGGTGTGACAAAACCTTGTCACGACATCATACTTGGCATGACAGGTTGAGATTGCATGCCACTGGACTTGGCGTTGCAGAGCAACTTGCGTGCGACCACCACTGCAGTTGCCATTTTTCCCCCACATCCTCTTTGTCCTAACGTGTTCTCTATAATCCCCCAAATCAACGAGATTGAGACTTGATTGCTTATTTACTCTGTTTGCTTAGAATGCCCACAGCAAGTCTCCTGACAAAGCGTAAATCATTGTGTTAACATGCATTCCCCGGCCGCATGGGTTTTTATGTTCACGAGTTGATTTCCCTTGTTGATTAATCAATGTGTGTGATTAAAAAAAATTGAGGGTTTACATTTCATCTGAAAGTTCCAATTGACTAATTTTGTCCGGTACCTACTTAGCTAGTTTTACTGCCCACTTTAGTCTTGTCACTGCACAATGATATTTTATTTGGTATTGTCACTGCACAAAGTTGCACCATCTTGTTGGTGTAATTTCGTGTTTGTTAGGCAATGGGCCCAAGGATGTATCGTTATGTCATTTCATGCGCGCGGTGATCATTTTGTGTGCGTGGCCGGTGAAGCGGGTGAGGGCCACCCACTTCCTGTGGTCGGGGAGCGTGGGTAGAAAGTACATAGTAAAACAATAATTACTATAAAGTATGAAGCGGGAATTAAAATAGGCTTTGTAATAAAGCTGGGAATAACAGGGCACACAGGGTTTCGTTACCTACATAACAAATAGCATCATGCACGATACATCAAACTGAAGTACTCCTATAATACATATGCGCCTTTTTCGAATGGAAATAAATTCAACCTTTAGGGGACTAGTTCGAATAGCCCGATCTACTGCGTGGACTAGGGCCATTTTCCTTTCCTTGCGAGCTTGGCATTGAATTCCTCGGCGGCCTCTTTGGCCTTAGCCGCTATTTCCCTCTTTCTCTTGCGCTCCCTCTCACGAGCCTCGCGCTCCCTGCGTGTGCACGTCTCAAGATAAGCTTTCGTCTCCAGATGTATGCGCTCGGTTTGCTCGTCATTGAGGCGTTCCTCCTCCCAGATCTCACAATTCATTTTTGCATGCCACTCCTCGTAGTCTTGGTCGATCCACTTGTGGTAGCCACATAGCAGTTTTGGGGACTACAGGTAGACAAGGGAGGTTGTTAGTGCATAGTTTGAAAGATCAATAGTAGGGAAATACATTGTATTACCAGCTGCCGATAGCTACTCATGTCTCAACGGCAGTCGAGATAGTCACAAAATTAGTTCGCGCAACCCCAATAATGCATGCCCAGGCTGAGCCGCTGCTTAGACTTGAAGAACTTACATGAGTCCCTACACCAACAAAAGGGCGACATCTCCCCCTCGGGCGGGGTGTTGTGGTGAACACTTGGTTGGAACGTTCATGATGGACATGCTTCTTCGGGGGGCATCATTGCGGGGCTGTGACCTCATGGCATGCTCCGCTTGTTCGGCCCGGGCCACAGCAGCCCTTGCTTGTTCGTCGCGGGCTACAGCAGACTTTGCTAGGTCATAGGTCTCCTCACATTGCTTCATCATCTTGTCCCATTGTTTCTTCTACCTCCTATCCATCCTGACATGGTGAAGCAAGTTTTGGTGTAGTGTTGGGTTTGGTTGTGTAATGTTCTCTCACATATCTATTCGACCACATTTTATAAGCCAAAGGGTTGGCATGATGTGGTTAATTTCATGTAATTAGCCTGCGATGCAGAGTGTTGCATTGTCTTTTTGCAAAGTACCTAGCAAGGCAGAGTGTTGTAGCTTGCGTACGGCGTGACAGAGGTCACGTAAGCCACCCGCGCTAACACGGCGTGCGGTCTAGGGCTTGCGTGGTAGTTTTAGCCACGCCACCACCTATGGCATGACACAACATTTTGGCCATGCCACGGAAGGTGGCGTGACAAAATTAAAGGGTCAGAATTGAAAATAAAGTTGTCGAGAGATTAACTTTAAAATATTAATAAAAAAGGATTAAATAATACAAAAAATTATTCTGGTAGCTAGAGTGCGCACTGATATCGCCCCACACAAACATAGTAAACAAGGAATCCTTCAGACGTCATTGTATGCATCACAAAGAATAGCTAACCAAACATTAAGGAATGTTTGCAGGTAAGATCCAAAAGGATACTAAAGACATCACATGAAAATAAATTTCTTGATGCAAGTGAGAGGTATATTTATTTCCCAAACGGGGAGAACCGGATTTCCATTACTAGTAACGGAATCAACGTAGTTACAGCTTTTTTGCTACGATATATAGTGCGACAACAAAATGACCACAACACCTTCCGTTTAAGCTGAATTGTACCAAACAACTAGCTGAGAGTCATACAAGGAAAAAGATAATTATAGCCCTCCTATTAGCTAATTTTTATTTATGAATTTCATAGGAATAGAAATCCATGTCCTATCGAGACAGAATTTCGAACTTGCTATCCTCTTGCCTAATAGACAAAGATTGACCTCTGTAAAAAGATTGATTCATTCGGATCGATATGAGGACTCAAGAAGGAATAAATCTAATTTACCCCTGAATTTTTGAGATGTGTCTAGCCTATCTTTAAACTATAAAACCATCTAAACAACCTTCTATACTATGTAAAACCGTCTAAATAATCTTTTAGGGCGGTTTTGGAGATGGTTTGCCACTATGATGGTGGTTTTACCTCCGTGGCATATGACATGGTTGCCACATTATCAACCATGTGACCCACCACGATGGCAAAACCACTATTGAAATCACCTCAAGAGGCCATTTAGATGGTTTGTATAATTTAGGAGACTATTTAGACAATTTCGTAGTTCATAGGAACAATTTTACGCACCCCCATAAATTAAGGGGTACTTTAGACTTATTCCCTTTAAGAAATAAGAAGAGTAGTTATATGTTTTCCATTGAGGGCCCGTTTCGTACTTGAAATTGGATTGGGTCAATGGTATTAGAGCTTCAATTCAATTCCAAGTTGGATTGGAATTTGTTTAGGATCCTAATTGTAGGGTGAGTTCTTTTAGACTGATAGTTCATGGTTTAAATATTTGAATTTTGGCTATTCGTAAGAGACAGTAAGTCGAGAAATAATCGTATACGATTTTAGTCGGTACAACTAAACTCAGTACACTTTTTATTACAAATTTTCTATTAACCTCGTCTTGAAAAAACACACCATTTAAAAGTTAGTTATTATATACAGTACATGCATAAGCCACAAAAAAGCTGAAACAAACCCAACCGTAGTGTTTGGATGGCATATGAATTTGACGAATTTGAATAAATAGAGGGTGCGCTCTTTTGGGTTGATGGTTTAAATATTTGAATTCTACCTGTTCGTGAGAGGCAGTATTCAGAGGGAAATAGTCATATACGATTTTGGCCAGTATAGCTGAACTTAGTATACTTTTTTACTACAATTTTTCTATTGACCATGCCTTGAAAAAATACACCGTTTAAAAGCTAGTTATTGTACACAGTGCAGGCACAAAATTAACTTTAAACCTAAAAGAATCCGGCTCAAATATCGCCCTCCAAACTCAAAACAACCAATTTTCGGCTTATAGATACGGCTTATAATTTTATCCTAACATAAGTACTAAAATGAACAAACTAAATTTCTATAAGCTAATAATCCGCTTATAAAGATTATTACGATAAATCATTTTAAAACAACAGTGCAAAAACTGTACCGACTAAGGTGGCGATCAGTTGGGCTGTGGCTTATGGCTTATTTCACTGTAGCTGGCTGAAATTACACTGTAGCTGAAGATGGCTTATTTGGTATAATTAAATTTAAAAAATTTTAAAAATAGAAAAAATAGGTTAGCTCATCACGTGTAATGCAAACGAATACAAGAAAAAAGAACCGGTAAAAAAACTCAAAAAATCCAAAAAATTAGAAAAAACTAAATTTAGAAATAGTGAAAAATAAATGCTAAAAGCCGAAACGATGTGGCCTAAAATCACTTGTCACCAAAATCACACCAGTCAAAAATCAACCACTTTGGTCAGAGCGGGCGGCGATGCAAGTGGCTGCCTCCGCTGGCCGCTTCTCTCAGGGGCGCCCCACCTCATGGCATCATCCCCTTCCTCCTCCCTCCCTCTCCTCACGCAACCACCATCCGTCCCCCTCTCCGCCTAGCCCTAGCCCCCATCCTCCCCAAACCCTCCTCACTCCCCCGCCGGCGATCGCCATGTCTTCCCCTTCCACCTCCTCCTCCACTACCTCGTTGCTGCTCGGCAGCGGGAGGCTCCCGCGGTTCCAGTTCCAGTCCCTCCGCGCCCCAACCAAGCCCCCCTTCCGCTCCGTCTCCCCCTCCTCTACTCGGCTCCGCGGCTGCGCCGGCCGCAGACCCCGCCTGCTCGCCCCCATCTTCGCCTCCGCGCTGCCCGTGCGTGTGACGGCTCCTCCTCCGCCGGGGGTGGAGGATGACGCGTGGCGGGCGACGGCAGTGAGGAGGGTTGCGGTGGCGCTGGCGTGCGGCGCGCTGGCGGCGGCGTGGTGCCACCGGGCGCTGGCCGTGGGTGCCGCCGCGGCGGGGGCAGGAGCGGGGGCGTCCGGGGCGGTGGAGGCGGCCGCTGGGATTGGCGGGATGGCGCTGCGCGGGAGCTGGCCGAGGGTGCTGCAGATTCTGCAGCTGCTCAGGGAGCAGGGGCTCGTGCTTGCTGCGTTGCTCGGCCTCTCCGCCTTCTTCTCCATGGCCGAGACCTCCATCACCACGCTCTGGCCCTGGAAGGTGCGTGACAGCAAGTACCTGCAAATCCATTTTTAACTTCCCTGTTACTAGTTACTGCTTAGTAGTATGTGGAATTGTTGCCGAGGCATGATAGAGTTACGCTCATCTTATATGAATCATGATGTTCATGCTGCTTTATGCAATCAATTTACTTCACCGGGTGATGGAGGTAGGATATGGCGAGGTGGTTAGATGACTGGGCTGATCGCCGGTGTTGGGACTTGGTAGTGGTGCCCGCTGCTGGGAGGGGGCATTTGGGCCTGGGGGTGGAGCCTGGTGGGGCAGCAGTTGTCTCTGGGCGATTAAGGTGTAGGGGTATTGCCAGTGCCGGGAGTGGCATCGGCAACCAAGGAGGGGGCGTTACAGAGACCGAAGAGGGCGTCAAGGAGAGGTGATCAGTGAGGGGAGCCTTGTTAGTATCTGGTACTTGCTGCTTTCGGAATTATGCAATCAATTTAGATCACCAGCTGATGGAGGTAGGATAAGGATAGCTGAATGGCTGGTTGTATGAGCAGGTGATGCCAATTTGTAGAGTTGGACTTAGTGGTGGCATGGGGGTCGAGGGGTGGGTGGCAGATGTCACTGGGCAAAGCAGAGGGGATAGAGCTAGTGTTTAGGGGTTTATAAGCTGTCATGCTCATCCTGCTTCAGTGTTTATTTTATCATTTTTATGTCAATGGGTGATGGAGGTGATAGGGCATATATAGTTATATGAGGGAGGTGATGTCAGTATCCAATACATATCTTGATACTGATACAGTCTTGGTTTTTCTTATTTGCGTATGGTATATTTCTTTGTATATCCCCTTATACCCCCTATATATATGCCTCCCTATATATATGCCCTTTGGCCTCAAGAATATACACACAATATATTCATAACATGGTTTCAGAGCTAGGTCTAACCTAGCTTCTCATCCGTTGCCATCTTGTTGTTGCCACCGCCGCCATCGTCTAGGTCGCCGTCACCCAGGCCATTGCAGCATCGACGTCCGCTCGACCGTCGGCCACTACCCGTTGTCGCCATCGACTGTTGGTCGCTGCCCGTCGTCTTCTCCATTGACCGCCGGTCGGCATCCGTACATCGGTCGCTCGCCGTCCGCACGACCACCGCTCGAAGCCGCTGGCCACCAATCGCCTTCCGTCCACTGCCCACCGTCCTGCACCCGCTAGCCCGACAACTGCCGGCCATCGTTTGCCATCCGACGGCCATCGTCCGCTGCCATCGCCGCCGGCGCCGCCGCTCGCGCCGCTGCACGAGCCTGTTCAGCAGCCAGCGGATCGATCGGATTGGTTAGTTCTTTGTATTAGGAAAAAATCAATCCTATCCTACCCTACCCCTTCTTCGACTATGTCGACGGTCTCTGTTACGGTCCCTCCCCAGGTGTCTGTTTCCACTCCTGCTTTCACACCAACTGGAGTTCAGTGCAACTATTGCAAGAACTTCAGGCACGACTAGTAGAGTTGTGCGGTGCAGAAAAAGCGGAACAAGGTGCGTGGGGGTGGACAATCCAAGGGGGTAGGGAGGCCCTTCCTTCACAGGAGTACAGACTAGCTCGTCAGGTTCTGCTCAGCGAGGTGACTCTGGTTAGCAGCTTAGCCAGGTTCTACCTCAGCAACTCTTTCATAACTCAGTAGGTTTTGCCAGTCTAGCTCAAACGTCTCCTCCAGGTACCTCTTGGGTTCTGGATTCCGGTGCTTCTTTCCACATGATTTAGACATCTAACGGTACTCCTTTGTCTGTCAGCTGTCAGGGCACTCTTTTGTCCACTGATTTTTCTGTTCCAGCTGTTTCCCATGTTCCCCAGCTTACCATGCAGCTTCTCTCGGTGGGTCAGCTCACTTATCTCAGTTGTAGAGTTGGTTTTGACTCTCACACCTGTTTCGTCTAGGATCGCAGACAGGGACGATACTTGGGACTGGCCGGCGCCATAGGGATTGTCAGGGTCTATATTCTCGACCGCCTCCACCTTCCGTTCACTTCAGTTGCTCCTACCACGTCTACGTCTACCTCCACCGCCACTACTACCTCCATCTCTAGAGCTTTTGCGTAGTGGCATCACCGTTTAGGTTATTTGTGTGGGTCCCGTCTTTCTTCACTAGTTCATCAGAGTTTTTGGACATGTTATTGTTGACACGGTCATGTTTTGTCAGGGTTGTAAGCTGGACAAGCAGCTACAACTTATCATTCTAGTGAGTTCGTGCCTTCTCGTCCTTTTGGTTTAGTTCATTCAGATGTATGGGGACTTGCGCCCATTATCTCTAATGACGGGCATAAATTCTATGTAATTTTTATTGATGATGGCATTTCCCTATGTCTAATCGTGATCAGCATCTTGCGATTTATCGTAGCTTTGCAACGATGGTTTATACTCAGTTTGAGTCTTCTATTCGTACTTTTCGCTGTGATTTTGCTGGTGAGTACTGTTCTGGCACCTTTAGACAATTTCTTTGTAAGCAGGGCACTCTTTACTAGTCTTGTCCCGGTGTCTGTGCTCAGAATGGAGTTGTTGAGTGCAAGCGTCGTCATTTGATTGAGACTGCTTGCACTCTTCTTGCCTTTCACGTTCCACCTTAGTTCTGAGCTGAGACTGTTTCTACAATAGTATATCTCATCAATATGCAGCCTTCCATTGTTCTTAAGGATGTCAGTCCTATAAAGCGTCTCTACTCTAGAGCTCCCCAGTACACTCACCTTCGTGTTTTTGGCTGCACCTGTTTTGTCTTGTTGTATCCTCATGAGCGCACCAAACTATCAGCCCAGTCAGTTGAGTGTGTTTCTTGGTTACAGTTCTGAGCATAAGGGTTATCGCTGGTATGATCCTTCTGCTCGACGGACTAGGATCCCACGAGGTGGTCTTTGACTAATCTCGACCTTTCATCGATATTCGGCTTGTTCTGTTCCACCGTTGAGACGATCTCATGGTTGTCTCTCTCTGACTCTTCACCCATTTCTCCTCTATCACAGCTTTCTTATCCTCTGTCTCCAGTGGTTCCTTCTATCCACCTCTTGTGCTGCCTTCTACAGCACCGCCTCTTGCTACTGCATCATCACCGTCTCGTTTCTCTGTGGTGCACTACTGCAGGCGTCCTCTCCTTTACCAGACTCATCTCCTGGTATCTTGCTGACACCGCCATTTGATTCCTCTGATGATGCTCTTCATGACCGGACATCCCTTCGGCCTTCTGATCGTCTTGGATTTATTTTGACAGCTCATGCTCTCTCTGTCATTGAGCCCAGCTCTTATTGTGAGGCTGCTATTCTGAGGGGCAGCTCGCTATGGCAAAGGAGCTTGATGCTCTTCGATGTATGGAGACTTGGGATATTGTACCGACACCTGTGCATGCTCGTTCTATCACGTGCAAGTGGGTGTATAAGATTATGACCAGGTATGATGGTACAATTGAGCGCTACAAGGCTCGTCTTGTGGCTTGCAGTTTCCAGTAGGAGTACAGTCATGATTACGATGTGACGTTTGTTCCTGTTGCCCATATGACCACTGTTCACACTCTTTTTGCAGTTGCTTCTATTCGCCGGTGGTCTATCTATCAGCTAGATGTTAAGAACGTATTTCTTAATGGTGTTTGCATAAGGAGGTTTATATGCAGCCACCTCCTGGGTATTCTATTCCAGATGGACACGTCTGTCGTCTTCGTCGTGCTCTTTATGGCCTCAAATAAGCTCGTTACTGGTTTGCGTGTTTTACTTCAGTGATTACTGCTGTTGGTTTCACTGTCAGTGACCACGATCCTGCTCTTTTTTTTCCATGTCTCATCTCGGGGTAGGACACTTCTATTTGTGGATGATATGTTCATCACTGGTGTCGATTCCTCATTCATCACATATGTGAAGAAGCATCTCAGTGAGCAATTTCTGATGATTGATCTTGGTTTACTTAAGTGCTTCCTTGAGCTACTACCTCTCCTAACAGAAGTATGTTTAGGGTCTACTTGATCGGTCTGTTCTGACTGATACTCGCACTGTTAAGACTCCCATGGAGATTTCTCTTCAGCTTCGCGTTACTTATGGTGATCTTCTTGAGGATTCTACTTGATATCGCTATCTTATTGGGAGTTTGGTATATCTTGTGAGCACTCGTCCTGATATTGCTCATGTTTATCGCTTGAGTCAATTCATAGCTCGTCCTACTCATCTTCACTAGTCATCTTCTTCGTGTTCTTTGCTACTTGCGTGGGACAATATCTCGTCGTTTGTTTTTCCGTAGCTCTAACCCATTACAGCTTCAGGCGTACTCCGATGCGACCTGGGCTAGTGATCCTTCTGATCGTCATTCTTTTCTCTTTCTACTTATTGTGTTTTTCTTGGCTACTCCTTGATTGCCTGGAAGACAAAGAAGCAGATTGCAGCTTCCCATTCGAGTGCAGAGGCTAAGTTGAGAATTATGACAGCAGTGGCAACATGATTACTTGGTTGAGGTGGCTACTTGCAGACTTCGGAGTATCTATGAGGGGACCTATGACCCTTTTGTTTGACAGTATATGTGCTATCAGTATTGCTCGTGAGCCAGTGAAGCATGAACACTTAAGCACATTGGTGTGGATGCTTCATACACTCGCTCACAGGTGCGTGTAGGAAGGTGTACATGCTTTACAGTTTGTTCTCTCAGAGTTACAGCTTGCTGACTTATTCACGAAGCCGCAGACTATGGCACAACATTTGTATTTTCTCTCCAAACTCAGTGTATGTGATCCACCATGAGTTTGAGAGGTGTTAAGGATAGGATAGGATAGATTTATTTGTTTCCTTATATGCCTTGGTTTCTTTATTTGTGTACAGCATATTACTTGGTATATCCCCATGTACTTCCTATATATATTGCCTATGGGCCTCATAAATGTACACACAATATATTCATAACAATATGCACCGCTAACGACAGTGAGCAGGTGTGGATGAGTGATCGGTGTGCTGGTCTTTAGTGGCATCCTGTGCTAGTTGTGTAGACTCTAGAGGATGTGGGCAGTGGCATTGCGTACCAGTGGCGCGGTGAAGAGCTGTCATGGAGTAGGACTGTAGGAGGTTATGTGAGGAAAGGATAATTTTTCTGATGGGAGGGTACTGACCCTGTAAAGGCTATTAAGTCCCAAGCAATTTATGGATTCATTCACACCCCCATCCTATCAGCCACCTTGATATGAAATCAAAATACACCTTTCCTGTTCTTTAATTCCATATTAGCTATCTATGGCATCATACTGGATCCCCACACTGATACCCCTGTAAGAGTCACTGCAATCGCATTGTTGCCTTACTGCCCGTGTTTATGCAGATTCCAATGCTAATTTTGGGTAAAAAAACCAAATAAACACCAATGATAGGATTACATTTTTCACTACTAGCATTTACAATTCGTGTTTAGTGGGGTTTTATGTATAGGGTCAGGATTTAAGCTTTGTTTTCAGTACAATTGTCTTTGGAGTTGAGTATAAAGTTCAAGTTTAATTCAATTTATCATTTAGGGTTTAAGGTTTGGGCATAATTTACGTTTAGTGGTCAAGAGTTAGTGCCAGAACCTTCCCGGATCAGCACATTTGGTTTGAATTGTGATTTGGGATGGCAAACTTTCAGGTGAATAACACTCAGTTTTGAAATATCTAACAAGAAACATAGAAAGGGCAGTTCTGTTGTCTCTTAGCTGTTTTGCGGGTGCATCTCCATGGGGATCAGATTTGCAGCAGTAACTTTGTTGTTTCTTATTGTTCAGTGGGTTGTGTGCTTTATATGTTTCCATCTGTTTTTTGTTTATTTCTCAAAAATTTGTATGCTGATGGCCCTCTTTTGATTTAATAATTGACTATTTGCTAAGTTTTTCTGTGCCGTTCCATCAGGTTCGTGAGCTGGCTGAAAAGGAACCTGAGAATGGTGTTTTCAAAATGCTCCGAAGTGATGTCACTCGCTTCCTGACAACTATACTCATTGGCACAACGTAATTTATGGCATACCTGTGTTGTGCAGTGTCATTGTAATTTTATTTTGTCAACCGTAGTAATTATTTTCTTCCTCATCCTGGGGTTACTTTTATATGAAATAGTGTGGTCAACATTGGTGCGACAGCAATTGTTACTGAGGCCGCGACAGCAATGTTTGGTGAAGCAGGTATCAGTGCAGCAACTGGCGTCATGACTGTATGTCTTCTCTCTCATACTGATCTTCTACTCTTGTTTAGTATGTTATCTAATCTGTTTAAGAGGTGTGTAGGATTCTCTTTTGACTGTGGAACCCTTTTGTTTGCAGGTTGCCATTTTACTTCTGACAGAAATCACACCCAAAAGTGTTGCAGTCCATAATGCCACAGAGGTTGCTAGGTTTGTGGTAAGGTGAGTGAGATGTAAGCATAGCTTACTTTCAAAGAATTTTTCCGAAATACTTTTCTTGTTTCATAGCATTTGAATGTTATATATCTGTTGTGATATATCAGGCCAGTTGCATGGCTTTCACTGATCCTGTATCCAGTTGGGCGGATTGTTACTTTTCTGTCTATGGGAATGCTAAAGATTCTAGGCCTGAAAGGGAGAAGGTAGGAGCATACCTTCTACTATTCTTCGGTATTTCTTGTTTGGCTTGTGTAATACTGTCAAACTCTTGTTCTTGATCAACTGGGCTGCCAATTTTTTTAAATGACTGCACCTTTATTAACAACTCCACAGCGAGTATAGGAGCACCAAAAGGGAAGTATACCTGGATGTCCTCAGTGATCCCAACTTAGATATAATTTAGAACCCCCACCCACACACACACAAAATTCCAACATTAATCCATAAAAAAATTTCTCATTAATCGAGGGAAAAAGGGGAAGGATTTGCACCTTATATGTATTTTGGTGGAGCTAGATTACAATGGTTCGGATTAACTAGATATAGATATTTAAGTTGTATAACAAATACAACTATATTTTCCATAGGCATTCGAGTTGTATTTGTATAACAAATGTAGTATGTTGCAATATAATTATATTCCGTCTCGCAATATAAGTCCATTTTCTTGGTAAGTGTCTTCCCATAATATAAGTCCATTGAGGGAATTAAAGTGTGGTTATTGCAATATTTCCACTCAATACCCTGCTTTAATGTAGAAAAAGTAGATGAGTAGTTGTAGTATGCTATTTAATAGGGGTATGTATGGTCCAATGACATTAATTTTTCCTTAGATTTATTGTTTTCTTAGTCTTTGTGTATAGTGGGTTTGAACTTATATTGCGGGATGGAGGGAGTATATTTAGCTGCACAATTGCACGGGCAATTATGTTAGTTAAGATAAAATGTGAGATGCCCTTAAGAAGGATACTGTAGATTCCTTCCATCCGCTTTTGACTGGAAAACAACTGTGAAACATGCAGGGAAGGATCATGTATTCTTAATTAACACAAGCTTGGAGAATTTTTTCTTAGTTCTTTGTACATTGCTTCAGTGAATCCTTACAGAGCAGTTTCAGGAGCTTTTGCCCACTTCTTCTCGGTAGTAGGCATAACTAAGGGTGTAAATGGATTAGGTGTTGCCCAAACCATTCTTTATAACAATTTTGATCAAACATGGATAGTACAAGGATTTGAATACGAATCAAATGATTCTCGGATATAGATACATATAGGATTGACTTGAATATATACGAGAATTGGGTACTAATAATTTGTAAAGTCTAAACTGTTATTTTATTAAATAGAAAATTTAAATTTCAACATTTTAAATTAACGATGACAGTATGCCACAATTCAGATGAAATAACAAAAAGTCTGTTATTGTTCATGAAAGATTTAATTACAAACTATACTTGTTGCAAATTTAGTACTTACTTTCTATATAAATTAATTTGAAACTGGATTTGGATAAGAACATGTATTACTTTATTTGGATTTGGGTTTAAATACATATATCAAGCCTCAGATCTAGATAAGGATTTGGGCAGTATATATATTTGCTTCAGATGCGAAAGTCTTGACCAAATCCACATCCTATCTGATTCAGGAATTGGGTAATTTTGGTCTTTCATATATATTCTGTTGTTTATATCCCTATCTGTAGTTGCGTTGGATATATATTTTTTAAGAACAGGCAGTTCTGAATCTTGTGCTTTGTATGCACTTATGTTCTTCAGCGAACCATATGTTACTGAAGATGAACTAAAGTTAATGTTACGAGGAGCGGAGTTGAGTGGTGCAATTGCAGAAGATGAACAGGTTAGATAGTAATATAATATGTGTAACTTCTTATCTATGTTCTTGCGTATTTCCTTTTTTATCATTCTTATTATGGTGGATCTCAGCAATATATTTTCTTGTCCCATCCAATCTTTATAAATTTTCACTTACATTTTTGTATCATTGTTCTTGTGGAACATATATTTTCCTTTGAGAAATGTAGTGAGTTCTGAATTACATTCCAGGAAATAGTGAATTGCTTACTTTGAATTGCTAAATTAAAGCTTTTGTATGATCACATATGTCCAGAACATATGGAGCCTTGGAGGGCCTTTTAATGGTGATTCCATTTTCTAAGACCTCTGTAGGCAACTGTACAGTCCATGTCTATTCTATGAACAACATTCATTCTGCATCGGGCAAGTTCATTCTACACTGCTTTTCCTCAAAATGATTATTGGGCGGATATAACTGTGACCTTAAGAAGGCAATAATTGTTTCTATTACTACTTTTGTTGAGATGCTATCAAATGAAGCTTTAAAGTTCAAAGTCATGTGGAACATTAAAGCCAGCTCCAAAAACATCAGCACAATGTGCTGTCTAGTATTGTGTTAAACTATTACGAATGTCTGATTTATCCCTGCTTGTGTAGGGCTCTTCTCTAGTTATTCCTGATTAGCTATATCCAATGCCCGAGTCTTGTGACAGGATATGATCGAGAATGTGCTTGAGATTAAAGATACACATGTCAGGGAGGTAATGACGCCTTTGGTGGATGTAGTTGCAATTGATGTTACCGCAACACTGATTGATTTCAAAAACTTATGGGAAACTCATCAGTACTCTAGGTATTCTCAACTACCTTGTAGCATTACCTTCAAATCTTGTCATTGACCTCTGCAAATTTTACTTCCAGAGTTCCTGTATTTGAGGAGCGCATAGATAATATTGTTGGAATTGCATATGCAATGGACATGCTTGAATATGTTGAAGAGGTCTGTCTCCTGTTTACTACTTTAACGTTAAAAGTTAATTAGATTGATTCTTATATGCTCTGCATGATGATTTTCTGAAGAAAGATGCATTTGACCTTTCAAGGTTGAGAAGTTGAAGGAAATCACTGTGAAGGAAATTGCACATATGCCCACATACTTTGTTCCAGGTAATTATTAGCACCAGGGCATTTATTCTTTACAAATGGGTCCGATGATACACAAAAGAGTTATGCAACTAAATACTCTCATTAGAGTCCTCCATTTATCTTTTTTTTACTAGTTTATTGAATGCATTTTAAATGTTATATTTAGGGCAATGATTTACTTTTCTTCCTAATGTTTTCTCCCATCTACACATGTCATGGATGTAAAATGTGACTCTTTTTTCATCTGGCAGATTCAATGTCTGTTTGGAACCTGCTAAGAGAGTTCGGATAAGGCAGGTTCATATGGCAGTAGTCCTCAATGAATATGGCGGAACAATTGGTGTACGTCTAAGAAACCCATCCTTTATACCTAGTGCTTTTACAAAATAAACTTGTTGATGATTGTAATTTTGGGTTTCATCCAACATGGTTCATTTGTTGACACGGTAGGAAATTAAACACTATTAACTCAAATCCATTCTCACTAAAGGCGGAATAGAATTCACGTGCATACTGATCCCATTGATAGCCATAGGTATATATCAGGTACAGGAGTGATTAACGCTAACCAAAAATAGATAAGATACATGCCGTATTTAGCTTAACAAACTATAGCAAGTATGATCTGTGGTGGTGCAGAATCAGGAGGACGCACATGCACCTGGGCTGGTTGTGGACGTTGGTCATGGACGTCCGGTTGTGTATGCCTGGTCGTGGAGATGCCGGTCATGGACGCTGGTCATAGACGTCTGGTCATGTGCATGTTGCTATGCGCTGTCTAGTCTAACACCCCCCGCAGTCCGAGCAGGAGTAGGGCGAACATTCAGGCTGGAGCAGAACTAGGAGAAGATGGCTGTCGACAGGCCCTTGGTGAAGATGTCGGTGTACTCCGAAGAAGTAGGAACATGTAGAACTTGGACGTCGCCAAGAGCAACTCGTTTGCGCACAAAGTGGAGATCAATCTCAACATGTTTGGTGTGTTGATGTTGCACTGGGTTGGTGGAGAGATAGACGACAATCACGGCACTGATGTTATCACAATAGACGGCGTGGCGAAGCGAAGTGGATGATGTAGTTCGGCAAGTTGGCCAACCAGTAGGCCTCGGCCACAGCGTTAGCCACTGCTCGGTACTTCGCTTTGGCACTAGAGTGGGAGACTGTGCGCTGACGCTTGGAGGACCAAGACATAGGTTGTAGCCGAGGAAGATGCCGTAGCCAGAAGTAGACTTGCAGGTGTGTGGTCAGCTGGCCTAGTCAGCGTTGGTGTAGGCGGTGAGCGTGTCGGGTGAGGAGCGGTGCAGCTGGAGCCATGATCAACAATGCCTTTTGAGGTAATGAAGAATCCGTTTGATTAGGTTGAGGTGCGGCTCACACAGATCATGCATATGAAACTTGTTGAACTGCATATGCGACATCCGGACGGGTGAAAGCCATTACTGAAGTGCAACGGCCAGGCTGCGGTACTCCGTGGGGTTGGCGACAGGCGTGCCGCTGGATGCCGGGAGCTTGGATCTTGTGTTGATGGGCGTGCCGCAGGGATTGTAGTCATGCATGTTGGCTCGATGGAGGACGTCCAAGATGTATTGCCGCTAAGAAAGGAACATCCCATGGGGGATGCGAGTGACAGAAACACCTAGTAAGTGATGGAGCTCGCTGAGATCCTTGAGTGAGAACTCACGGTGCAGGGCAGCGATGATCTAATGGAGAAGGCTCGTGGACGAGCTAGTGAGAATTATGTTGTCGACATAGAGCAAAAGGTAAGCAACATGAGAATTCTTGGAGAGTAAAGGGAGGATCACCTTAGAGCCAACAAAACCAAGCGAGAGAAGGTGCGAAGCAAGCGGTTTGAACCATGCGTGGTGCTTGCTTGAAGGTGCGAAGCAAACTGGTTGAACCATGGGTGGTGCTTGCTTGAGGCCATACAACGATTTGTGAGGTGACAGACATGCTCAGGCTGGGAGACATCAGTGAAACTGGAGGGTTGGCGATACACTGTCTCAGAGTGTGCCATGGAGGAAAGCATTGTTGATATCTAACTGGTGTACTGCCCAGTTGTGAGAGAGCAACCGAAAGGACAATACATATAGTGGCCGGCTTGACAACCCAACTAAAGGTCTCATCATTATTGACTCTTGGTTGCGGAGAAAAGCTACGAAGCACCCAATGTGCTTTATATTGATCAAGAGAGCCATCAGGCTTAAGCTTGTGGCAGAAGACCCATTTGCCAAACACCACATTAGAGCCAGGAGGTTGTTGGGACCGGATTACCAAATCCGAACCCTCTGTGTATTACCACTCTAGTCCTAGATCAAAGCTAATGCACACAATCAAACAGTGATGATTACATAACCAAACACCGCTTTATATCAATATTAAGAGGATAGTTCTTATGGCCACTTATTACAACCGAGGTTACAAGACCTCTCAAACTTACAAAACACGAAAGCAAAAGAAATAAACTCTAAAGGTAGCCCATCAGTACGCCACAGGAAATTGATTGGGAAAACACAACCTAGAACTTTGGGAATCCTTCGTTGAAGCCATACACGAAGTAGTTGTAGTCTTCTATGTCTTTGTATTTCTCTGAGATGGTTTTGTAGATTATAAGGTGAGTATATAGAGTACTTCGTAAGTCTTGGGAAAATTACAATTATATCCAAAGCTTACAAAGAAAGGGTAATATGGTTCTTTTGTACAAAGCATCATTTTATTTCAATTACCATTATAGATTTTTCAAAGCATCATGTTAACAAAGCAATTGTAATAACTGAAACTAGCATAAATTTTCTAATGAAGGTTCCAACCACCTACACTAGTAGTAAGGCTCTAATCGCCAAGGTTTACTGAATCAGGTTCTATCTACCTAACTAGCTCTATCTGCCAGAACACACCTGAGAGTTCTAACCACTCCCAGATTCCCAAAACTCATTTAAAAACAAAATAGTAAATCTACCATGTGACAGCGCACCTTGCCCAGCCTTGACCGTAGGCACGACTATTTGAATAGTTTTACACTCTGCAGGGGTTGTATATCTTTACCCATAAGAGATAATCAACTTATGTTGTCGACTAATACACACTTTCTTAGGCGTGCAACTAAGTGATTATCACAAGGCTTTTACAATGCACCAACCCAACTAGACTCTGCCCGCTAAGGTTTCACCACTGAATGGGTTCAATCCGCCCAAGTTAGAAGCCCCCTCTTGCGCCTATGGCAATGTCGCTATCCAGCCCCCCACATTCAACCCTCTGGCGGAATCTAAGCTAGGCCGTTGCAAATTATGTAGCTAGGTCGTATCCATTTAGGCTTGTGGTTGTGCTCAGTTTGGATAATCACAAGCATCGATCTTTAATTGACTAGGGCGGTAAATTTACAGTACAAGATCTCGTGCTCAATCCATACCAACCCAAATTTTACCATTTGCCCAAGTCTAAACCAGGTTTTCACCATTTTATTTTATTTTGTAAACAAGTAGCAATACGTCTTGCCAAACATTTGATGAAAATAATCGTATAAAGATTTAATAATATTATTCCCACCCATAGGATGATATCGACCAACTAGCTTGTCTAAGCAATTATACTGTTCTAAAATTTATCAAACAGTTATATAATCTCAATACTGAGACAAGGGTAGCTTAAGGTGACAATAGTACGTGGATATCAACATCAAATGAGGGTATAACATATCGGTTTAACTAATAACCTTAAGTAACATAGCAATGCATGTAAATTTGAAACAGTAAATAATTTTTGTAAAACTAGGTATGACATTTGCAAGAAAGACTTGCCTTCATTGATTGTGGTTGGGGTATCTTCCTACTAGTCAGAACTTCTTTGACATCGGATTATACGTGCAAAATGAGAAAACACAAATAAATAAATACAAATAAAATCGTAAAAATACAAAATATATACTGGAAGGTAGATTAGGATTTTAGATGAATTTAGGAACATGAATCACTCGTTTCAGAGTTCGGACGACGGAGAACAAGCGATCAGACGGAATGAAAAATGCTGAAAATACAAAACGAAGGAATATTCCTTAGCATCTTTTTAGTTGGATTTCTTGGAATTATGTGTGTGACTAATGGGGTCCATTTGTCATGCACTCAAGGAAGAACAAAGAAAACAAAGGAGGTTATTTGGAGGAAACAGAGCACGCATGGGACGACTCTAGCTTTGGTCAGCGCCGGCGAGGAGCGGCCAGGGGAGGTCAACCAAGGGCCAAAATAGGTTGTTGGTGTCTCGAGGAAGGCTTGGGAAGCGACGGCACGACGAACAGCGGCCGACAACAGTGGGTCAACGCGGGTGGTGGAGCTCCGACGAAGAACATGGGGAGAACATGCGAGCATGGATTTGGTCAGAGGATGGCCAAATGGGCTAGCGACGGTGACGTGCATTGGAACCGTGGGGTGCACCGGTGGTGGACTTCCACGGTGATGCAAATGGCGAACCGCGGTATGGAACATACGGAGGAGGTGACGGTGATCATGCAGTAGCAAGGAATTGGATTTTGGCTCACTGGAGATGACGAATCGACGATGGGAGGCAATGTAAATCGGTTTTGGGAAAACTTCGATTCCCATCAATCGGTTGCACAAAAATCAAATTAACTTAGCATGAGGGTGTAAGATACTCGGGAACACGATGTGACACAAAAGGAATTCGAAGAACTTCACAGGAGTGCTCGGAATGCGAGTTGGGGCGATGAACAAACTCGGGAACGACAGGCTCTCGGCGACATCGGTGCCCTGTAGTTTGAGGAGGTTTGACAGAGGTTGGAAGGGGTTAAGAGAGGTCACGGGGTTGTATTTAAGGGCTCGAAAGAGATGGAAACGGACACAAATTTATTGGCGTCGGTTTTGGATCGGTTTGTGAACGGACGAGATGAAAGGAAAATGGATGAACAAAATGCAAATAATCCGGAAAGGATGGATCGCTTGCGTGATTTGGGTCGTTTTATGTTTTTGCATGAGGTGGAGATGAGGCTTGGCTTGGCCATGGGCTTGGGTGGTGGTGTCGCTGGCTTATGGCCATGGCTTATGGTGCCTTGGTTGAATAGAAGAAAAGAATAGGAACAAGAGAGTAGTAGCCCAAACAGTGTTTGAAAGGGAGAAGTAGCGAACATGAAGAAAAAAGCAGGAAAGGAAAAAGGAAATGAAGAAAAAGGAAAAAAAGAAAGGCATGGGCCAGGGCCGAAAGAAAATGGGCTTGGCCCGAGGAAGAAAATATTTTCATATTTTTAGACATGGATTTGGAATTGGAAGTTGAATTTGAATTTGGGAATTTTCGGATTTCAAATTGGAATTGGAATGACCTTCTAGGATTACAAATAAAATCCAAATAAAATGCAAATGTTTGAAATAATTAATTTTAAAATAAATTTTTAAAGTCAAATTTTGGGATGTTACAAAGGTCTAGGTCCCATGTGTGGTTGGATTGGAGAGCTAAGAATTCATCGATCATGCCAGAGTGCCAATTTGCATCCGTTAAGGCGCCATGGTAGCTCTTAGGAATGGGAGAGAGCGTGTTAGCATGGAGGTTGAGCTGTTGAACCGGTTTGCGAATGTCGTCTTTGCCGCGAGTCACCATATGATGTTCATTGGCCCAATGGCGATTGATGGGAAGGCGCCACGGGCGGCGAGATGCAACCAGTAGGGAGGTGGTGACGACACGGGGTGGAGTCTTTGGGGTGGCGAGTGATCGCTGGATCACCGAAGAGAGGAAGGGGGCATCGTGGAGATGATGTTATCAAGAAAGGTGAAACCATCAGAGGTCAGTGGCGTCGGGCAGGAAGCAAAGGGAAAGGAATCCTCGTCAAAAGTAACGTGATGAGAAAGAATGATGCGATTTGTGTGGAGATCAAGACAGTGATATCCTTTGTGGGGTGATAGATATCCAAGGAAGACACATTGTGGTGCGGGGAGGGAGCTTGTAAGGAGCGGTGACGTTGATGTTAGGTTAACAGTGACAACCAAAAACTCGGAGATGCTTATAAGAGGAAGGTGTATCGTAGAGCATGGCATGAGGGGTGGTGTGAGTGTTTTAGTGGGGTGTCGATTAAGGAGATAAGTAGCAATATGAAGTGCCTCTACCCAATAAGTAGGGGGCATGCTCGCTTGGAAAAGTAGGGTTCGCATGATGTCATTGGTGGAACGAAGCACGCGCTCAGCCTTGCCGTTTTGCTGAGACGTGTGAGGATAGGACATGCGAAGGATGATGTTGCGGTCAAGAGAAAAGACAAGCAACAGTGTTGTCGAACTCTCAACCGTTATCACATTGAATGCTCTCGAGAGCAATTCCGAACTGAGTAGTGACATGGGACATGGGCAACAAAGTCAGAGAGAGTAGAGAACACATCTAATTTAGATGTAGAGGGAACATCCAGAGGTAGTGAGTATGATCGTCAAGCACAACGAGATAGTATTTGTAACTGGAAATACAAGTGACAAGAGAAGCCCACAAGTCACAGTGAACAAGATCGAAATGTTTATTGGCGCGAGAGGTAGAGGAAGTAAAAGGGAGTCTTACATGCCGGCCAATTTGGTAGGCGTGACACATGCCGGCCAAGTTGGCAGGCGTGACAGATGGTAAAGAGTCTGGCACTTTATTACATGGGAGAAGCGAACTAAGTCTTTGAAGGGCTTGGCGGCCAAGTCGCGATGCCAAAGAGCGGAGGAAGGAGGCTGTCTTTGGCAACAAGGGCGGAGGAGGTCAACATCGTTGAGGAAGCAGTAGAGATTGCCCTCGCTATTGCACCTGACAATCACATTCCTGGTTCGAAGGTCCTTCACAAAGAGACCAAGCGGATCAAACTCCACAGAAACGAGATTATCAAGAGTGAACTTATGAATAGAAATAAGGTTCTTGATAATGTGTGGAGTGACAAGAAAGTTATTAAGATGAAAGGAGTGGGAGGGAACAGAGGGCGGCTATGTTATCAAGGCGTCGCCTAGGCGTCGACGCCTAGGCGTCCAGTCGCTCGAAGGTGGACGCCAGGACCTGCCGCCTAGTCTTTCGAAGTTAGGCGCTCGACTAGAAATTCCAGCCGTCCAGGTGTGGTGCTGCGGCGTCCAGGCGTGGAGTCGGCGCTCGTTTGGTTGCATACCGTAACCTAAAGGGCCAAAGTGAGAGGAGAAGCGCTTCACACGCCTCGCCTCGCGCCGCCGCCGCGGCTGCCGCGATCGCGCGCCGCCTCGGATCGCTCGCGCCGCTCGCCTCGCCTCGCCTCGCGCGCGTCGCCGCCTCGGATCGGCCGCGCTCGACTCGGATCCGCCTCGGCATCGCTCGCCTCCCGCGCTCTCCCGCTCCCGCCCTCGCCTCGGCCTCGCCCGACTCCGCGCCTCGCCTCGGCTGCGACTCGCGCCTCGCGGTTGCCGCTGGGGGGCGTGGGCATGGCAGCGAGGAAGAGGAGCGGAGCCATCGAGGAGGAGGCGGCGCGCGAGCCACCGAGGAGGCGGGAGAAGGAGGGACCGCGGGGAGGCGGATTCATCGAGGAGATCCGGGAGCGGCGAGGCGGAGATGAGAGGGTAACGAGAGAGGAGGCTGCGCGCGAGGAGAGAGGGAGCGGCGAGGCGATCGCTCTGTTGGCGACGAGTGTGCTAGGGTAACGGGTTAAAAGGGATATGTGTGGTATTTTTGCAAATTACTCTCTAGAGTTCTACAAAATTACAATTAGATCCTTTTAGGTCCTTCTTCCTCTTTGGATTTCTTCCGATTTACTCCTTGAACTATCCTATTTTCTTATTTTCCTTTTCCTACCATCGTCTAATCATCGCCTAGACGCCCGCCTAGGCGCCTAGGCGTCCTGGCACCTCCGGAGCGCCTCGCCTCGCCTTGTCGCCGTGACAACATAGGAGGGCGGTGCGACCGGTATAGGTGATCGGAAGAATGGAGCCATTACCGACGATGATACCGCTAGGAGAGGAGGTAGGAGCGGAAGCGATGGAAAGTTTACTAAGCTCCGACGTCGTGTGCAAAAAATGCACCGAGTCCATGTACCAATCGCTACCAGTTGCTGGTGTCAACATCATGGTGTTGAAGTTGTTGATGAGGGACTGTTGATCCCACGACGTTGGCGCGGAAGAGGGTGGCGTGGACGGCAGCCACAACGGCGGATGCTATGGAACATACGGGCTCGACTGGGATGGAAACGATGCCTGCTGTGGCGACATGGCAGCAAACGCCTGCTGCGGTGGCTTGTGGAGACCGGAAGAAGCAGTAGGGCGCAGGCTAAGAAGCTAGGACCAGGGAGCGGAGGACCTTGCCTGGGCTACATGTGGATGGACCCGGCCCACATGTGCTGGAACAAGGGCCAAGGGGCGTAGTTATTTCCCTTGCCACCCCCATTGCTATTTCCCTTGTCGCTGCCACAGCTGCGGTGTTGATTATTGGAGTAGTTATTGTCGCCATTGCCGCAGTTGGAGAAGGTCCCGTTGGTGGTGCTGCTATGCGAGTAGGTGCCACCGTTGGCGTTGGAGGAGCTTTCGGAGTTTCCTTTGGAGTTGCCTCTGCCGCCACCACTGGCGGTGGTGGCGACAAAGGCCGAGTGTTGTGACGACTCAGGCCCTATCATGAACTCGTCAACTAGCAGGGCAGAACGCGTTTCAAAGAACATCGGGAACGGCTTCTTCAAGAGCGATGAGTGTCGCATGTAGGCGAAATCTGAGCTTAGCCTAGTAGTGCATTCGATATTTTCGGTAGAATCGGTTCGGTACATTGGTATATTCGCAAATCGATATTATTGGTTGGTAATATCAATATTTTTAAAATATAGTTCGTATCGGTAAATCCCAAATTATTTGATGCGGTATCGGTAAATACCATATTTACCAAAATTGACGCGAATTGTGAGCGATATAGCGAGCGACAATATCACGGCAATAGAATTAGAATTTAGAAGCACTCCAAATCTCCAATGGAGTATGAAGATTCGACAACATATCATATATGTAAGACTAACAAGTAAGTTCGAATGTGCTACTTGTCTTGAAGGAAATCCAGAAGCTTAGCAATTAGTTAGCATGAAGTTTGTTAGCTTTGAGTTGTGTTTTGTTAGAAGTAATAGACGATTATGAAGCTACATGGGGTAACTAGCGATGGGTTAGGGACACGATTAATTAGTTATGAAGCTACATGGGGTATGGAGCTACATGGCCGCGCTTGGCCAATGGGTTGTGCATGGGCCAAAATCGAATGGGATGAAGATGGCACGAGGCCTGTGCTATACTGATGGCGCAACTACTAGACAACGAATTGGTTTGTTTGGTTTGTTTGGTTTTTGGGTTTTCAGTAGGTTTTCTTGAAAAACCGAACCCAAAAGAAACCCAAAATCTGCATGTTATCTTGAATCCCAAAACCGGTCAAGCCAGAGTTGGCCAGAGTGCAGTTCGATTTTTGGTATGGTTTTTGGTTCGGTGTAAATGTGAATAGCCTAGCTTAGCCCTCGTAGGGCTTTGAGGATGAGTGTCTTGTCACTTAATCTTGTTCTCCACGGCACCAAGATCATTGGCAAGAGACTTTTGCTTGCAGATGTAGTCGGCGTTGGACAAAGCACCTTGTGTGAGGCCCTGAAATTCTTGCTCTAGGTAGATGGCACGAGTCTCGGCATTGTTGCGGTACAAGCCCGCGATGTTCGTCCAAATGGTGTAAGCGGTTGCGTTAGGGTCCATGACCATGGCCAGGAGATTAGCGGAGATTGCACCATAGAGCTAAGAGCGGACGAGGGCATCGAGATGAATCCACTGGGCATCGGAGAAAGAGGATGTCAACTCCTCGATATGATTGCTGAGGGCGTACGTGCAGAGAGTAACCTCAAACAAGCCGCGCCATTGGGAGTAGTTGCTAGTCTGAAGATCGAGAGTAATGGGGACAAGGATTTTGATGCTCGCTACGGCGACGACTTGCACCCAGAGGGTGGCCAACTCCTTGGCGGCGTCACCCATGGCTCGAGAGAGGTGGGTGGGGGTCAGGATCGAAACATATCTGATACCTTGAAGGCGGAATAGAATTTACGCGCATATTGATTCCATTGATAGCCACAGGTATATATATATATATATCAGGTACAGGGGCGCTTAACGCTAACTAACCAAAAATAGATAAGATGTTGTAATTAGCTTAACAAACTATGGCAAGTGTGATCTCTTGTGGTGGCGTGGAATCAGAAGGACGCATATGCACCTGGGCTGGTCGTGGACTCCTGGCATGGTTGTCACGGCGGAGTGGGCGACCACGGCGAGTGAGGGGCGCCGGACGCCTAGGCGATGCCTAGGCGAGGGCACGGCGACGCCTAGGCGTAAACGCACGCAATGCGGCGTCGATCTCCGCGGCGCTCACCGCGTCTGATCTCCCCTGCCCCACGGCGCTTTAGCTCTCCTGCGATATAACTCCCGCGATGCGAGCGTCACGATCTCCGCGATGCTTCAGCTCTCCGGCTCCGACTCTCTCGACTGAAAGCTTCTCCCGACGCCTCCCGCCCGGTACACCGTCGCCTCCCGCTCTCTCCCCAACGCCTCCTCCCTCCCGGCGCTTCCTCCCTCGTGCTGCCTCCTCCCCACCCGTCCTCTCCGCCCGCCTCCTCCCCGGCGCCTCCCCTCCCTGACGCCTCCCCCTGCCACCGCCTCCCCCCGTCGCCTCCCCTCCCCTCGGCGGCGGGAGCAAGCTGGAGAGGGAAGCCGGCGGCGGGAGGGAGGCGGCGCGACGGGAGGGAGGTGGTGTGGCCTAGAAGACCAAGGCGAGGCGAACTGTCGTGGTGTCCGTGCAGTCCCGCCTGGACGCCTAGGCGTCACCTAGGCGACGCCGTAACATCCATGACTCCTAGTCTTGGAGACGCTGGTTCTGGATGCTGTTCGTAGATGTCCGATCGTGTGCATGCTGCTCTGCGCTGTCCAGTCTAACACTCACTTGAAAGTATGTGATGGAGTAGTCTGGGTCATCCAAATAGGGTCATTTCTATCTCAGGATATGATGATATTTTCATTATTGGCATTATTCTGGGTTCGCATTTCACACTAAGGCCATGTTTTTAGTGCAAAATTGTGCATTTAAAGCCCGGCGTAAGTGTTCTGTGTGCAAACATGTCCGGAGACATGTCATTCTTGGAAATGCATGTTATGGTTCAGAGAATTGTGGGATTGACATGTTGTACTCCATGTGCTTAACTCCAATCTAACTCAAGAAAATAATAAAACTAGAATATGAGAGAAAATAAAATGCCTTTCTTTCTGCGTATTTGGTGCTCCACAGCCACATCTCCCTTGTAGGGAACTAAAATTGTCTTTTATAAGTTTCTGTTTTTTTAGAAAGACTTGAAAATTGATGAATGATGATTCTCTATTATTTGCATGCCCGACTGACATGATATCCTTTAAACTGCACTATCTCATTATTAATGCTCACGCCATAAAAGTTCTTAAATGTTTTTCAACCGCAGTCCATCTTGGAACTATTGCTTGCTCATGTACTTTGGCTTGGAGCAAGGATCCTTTCACCTCGTAATAAATATATCTATGCATCCTCTTGCAGAAACTATGCCCTATTGTGCTAAGAAAATGTTGATAAGAACAGCTTCTAATTTCGTTTATCCTCTCATGTATCTCTTAGTTTGGGAACAATTTTCTGACTGCTGTTAAAAATTGCAGATTGTGACATTAGAAGATGTAGTGGAAGAAATAGTTGGTGAAATCTTTGACGAGAATGATTCAAAGGTGATCATTTCAGGAACTTCTCAATTCAATTTTGTAATTCAGCGTTCAATGTGATTTACTTGCATGATATTTTATGTGTTTGTTTTATGTAGTTCTAGAAGTGGTGATAGCTTGCACTCGTTTTTTGGTTTACGTTCTTTTTTATGCCTAATATTTATTTATTTTATTAAAGAAGTGACATTTCATCTTTTTGGCAACATGTAATGCTCTGTTGTGCTCTGAACTGAGGAATATTTGGTAGACTAACTATGACGGGTAAATACTGTAC
Organism: Dendrocalamus sinicus; assembly: GCA_036346575.1. Taxonomy (NCBI): domain Eukaryota; kingdom Viridiplantae; phylum Streptophyta; class Magnoliopsida; order Poales; family Poaceae; genus Dendrocalamus; species Dendrocalamus sinicus. Next base: position 6,312,261 of record CM070658.1, read on the forward strand.
AGAAGAGGGGTGCAACAGCACAGTTTGAAGGGGGATGAGATACTAGAATAGGGAGAAATAGACCATAGACGAGGGAAAAGACTTTTGATGAGATAAATACTAATTATTTCTTGTTTGATTTTGTGAGTTACAATGTGTAGCCTTTTATAGGGCTGTCTCAACTTGTGATCTAAGAGATTCAAACTCTTATCTCGATTCCAATCTGACTCAAACAGTCAACTCTTAAACATAACTTCCTAATCATATGAACAGATCAAAATCGAAACAAACTAATAGGTCATGCTGCTGTTGCTTCGTGCTGCAGTAACCTCGGCACTTTGGCTACACTACCGCGCTACAGTAATTGCTGCCAAGTGAGGTCCGCGGCCATGATGATACTTAGCCATGCCAATCTAGTCAAATGTAGGGTCACATGGCGAAAAGCTAGACAGATCTACCTTCCCAGAATTAAGCTGGTGATAACATTACAAGTTACTCTGCTACGTCAAAATGAATTATTATACCTTGAGTGCATTGAATCCTTCTGGGGTTCTGTTCTCAAATATACAGGGCATGCTAATTTGCAAATTAAATGCCAATGTCCCTGTTTCAGGACAACTTGAATGAGAACAAAAACTTGAAAGAGGCATAATTATGATTTCGTCAACTAACATAAAATCACCTGCTCACCACGATAGCTTACCGACTTTTAAGCTCTTAGTGTTTATGTGCTTACATTATCTTAGAAATTAGAATAATTGCCACTCATAACCTGGGTTCATAAACCAGAACCAGGTTGGTTACAGGTCACCACTCACTACTGGTTTGCCGGAAACCAGCCAGAAACTACCCTGTGCCCTGATTCTATAATGAAAATTGAAAATTATGGTGCAGTGGGAATAAAATAAAATCTTGAAAATCATTCCTAATTGGCCATAACTCATGCTAACTTGGACTAAATCGGCATTAACTTGGTATTAAAACCAGCTGGAACTTTCCACTGGTTTTCCTAGTCATGTTCATAAGTCATAACTGATTTTTTTTTCTTTTTATTAAACCATGAGCTATTTACTGTTGCTGTTGCTTTTTTTTTTTTTTTGCTTTGGTAGTCTCTCATTTCCTTATGCTACTCGTTTTACCCTTATAGGAGGAAATCCAGAAGAAAACAGGTTATGTAGTAAGGCGGGAAGATGGAACATTGGACGTAGATGCAAATACATCAATAGGCCATCTATCTGAAGAGCTTGGTGTTAAAATACCAGAGGTATTTATATCATGCGATCTTTGCTTTCTCTGCAAGTTGCTATGCACTCCCTCCTGTCACAAAAGGTGTCATTTGGACATTGGTACAGTGTTGAAAATACAACTTTGATAACCAATGTATATTGCAATATATTTGTACAAATTAATAAAATTATAATATAATGGAAGTATTTTAAGTATACATGTCATTTTTATATGGTTGATAAACATTGACTAATATGTTGGTCAAAAATCAAGTAGTTTGATTGCACATTTCCCATGGCGATGTTATGAATAGCTCTTGTATTCATCATGAGTCCAATGGGCCAATATATATACGTACAGGTATGGCATATATGCAGAAAACCTCTACATAACAGTGAGTAATACATGTTATGAATATATTGTGTGTATTGATATGAGACCCAAAGGGTCATATATATAGGAGAGTACAAGAGGATATGCCATATAGAGATAAGGCATATATGGAATAGAATACAAACTCTATATCCTAATACAACTCTATCTCCTTAACACCCCCTCAAATGCAAGGCGTATGCAATAGCATTGCATTTGAAAAAGGGCTAACTCTTGAAACAAGAAAAATCCAAGTCCGAGTCTTGATGATGTCGTCGTTCGTGCGACCTTTGAATAAACCACAAATCAAGCGAAGAGGAATATATAAAAGCATGACGGCGCAGATCAAAGCCCGAGATGGCGGCGCAATGCACAAGAAGCGCAACGGGCGCGATGCAAAAGAAGCGCGTGGCTTTAGAAACTCGGGGCGGCAAAAGAAAGCGGCGGCATCATAACGACTTCTACGATCGCACGCGCTCGGAGAATAGAGCGTGGTCGCTGCCATGCAAAAGAAAATTCCTACACTTCTATGACCGACAATAAATTTGTGGACTCGCACGGCTTGCACGAACGAAAAAATTAGAAACTACGGACTTGGATAGACGCGACAGAAGACTCACGAAAAATAACCGAAGACTGACTAAAAAAATATCAGCAGCAGAAAATAAAATATCCCACTCCCTCAAAACCCCTCACCCTTCTCTCTCTTCACCCCCTTCCTCACTCCCGCAGCCTGCCTCCCATCTTGCGACGGAAGAAGCCACATCCACGGCGGTCGGGAGACTGCGACATGAGGCGCGAGCGCGGCCAGCGGCGGCGCGGCGCGAGGCACGCAGCGGCCGCGCGAACACGGAGGCACGGAGGTGGCATTCGGCGGAGACGTGGGCACGGCGGCCGGCGGCGGCGGCGTCGAAAAGCGGGCGTGGGCGCGAAGACGCGAGCACGGCGGCGGCGAAAGCGGCGATCGGCATAGCGATCTGCAGTAGCCGGCGCGCGAGTCGTCGGCAGCGGCGGCAGATCAAAGGCTGCGACGGCCGGCGGCCGAGGCGCGGCAGTGGCCGTCGGCGGCCGGATCCGGCAAAGTGGGTGGCGGCCACGGAGGCGGTCGGAAGTCGGCGGAGAGGCCGGATCCGGCGGCGGAGAGCCTGGATCCGGGCTTGCCGGCGGTGGAGACGGCCAGATCCGGGACGGGCGACGGTGGATCCGGATCTTTAGACGACAGCCGCGGGCGGCGGCGCGGTGACCTTGGGCACCGGAGACTGCCGGATCCGGCCCAGAGAAGACCGGATCCGAGCGATGGATTCGTGCGGCGGTCTGGAGGTGGCTGCCCCCAGGAGTGGAGATCGATCCTCCCGGGGGCAGCGGCGGCGGAAGACGAACTTAGACTAGGTATGGAACCTAGGCTCTAATACCATGTTATGAATTGAGACCCAAAGGGCCATATATATAGGAGAGTACAAGAGGATATGCCATATGGAGATAAGGCATATATGGAATAGAATACAAACTCTATATCCTAATACAACTCTATCTCCTTAACAATACACAGCTATATGATACATATCTAACACCCCCCTCAAACTTATGGTGGATTAACAAAATGAAATTTGGAGAGGTAGAAGCTGTGTTAGGTTCTGATCTGTGCCTTTGTGAAGAAGCCTGCCAACTGAAGCTCTGAGGGCACATACTGAAGAGCAACAATCTAGTCCTACACCTGTGTCCGCATGTAGAAAGCATCAACACTAATATGCTTTCTAAGCTCATGCTTCACTGGATCTTTAGCAATGCTAATAGTATCTGTACTATCAGACAAAAGAGGAGTTGGTGCAGAAACAGAAACAACAAAATTTTCAAGTAACCACTGTAGCCAAGTAACCTCCGCAGTCAACAAAGCCATAGCTCGCAACTCAGCCTCAGCACTCGAACGAGAAACTGTTGTCTGCTTCTTAATCTTCTAAGCAATGAGAGAACCACTAAGGCAAACGTGGCCATGATGGAGCGGCGGCAGAGGCGGTGGTGTCACCAGAGGGTCACCATGAAATTTCTTGAGAAGATTAACACAGAAAACATCATGGATTTTGGCCTTATCCAGTAATTGGAGGCGATAAGTGTTAAGGATAGAATATGATTGTTATTTGTTTTCTTATATGCCTTGGTTTTCTTATCTGTATATGGCATATTCCTCCGTATACCCCCTTGTACTCCCTATATATATTGCCTTTTGGGCCTCATGAATATACACAATATTCATAACATGGTATGAGAACTAGGGCTTTGACCTTGTTCTTTCGCTGCCTCCGTCGCCGCTCGGCCGCGCTGCACAGTTATCGCCGCCGGGCACCTCACTCGGCGCCGCGCCAAATCGGCGCTATCTCGCTCGAGCCGTCGCCGCGCCGGACCACCTCTGCTGCGAGCCACCACCGCTGAGCGCGCGCTTGGGCCTCTGCCGCTGGCCCGCCGCCGGATCGGCGCTATCTCACTCGACGACCCGCTCGCGGATCCGGTCGATCCATCATCGCCATTGCCGCCGCCGTCTTCACCCGATCGCTGCTGACCGCCATATTGCCAACGACCCCTGAGTCACTGGTTGACACTGTCAGCCGTCGCTCTGCCGGCGGCCCAATCGTCACCTCGGTGACGCCTGAGCGAGTCAGTCGTCTGCTTCAGCCGAAGCGAAGGATTCCACTTTTGTAGTTTTGTAAAAAACGGGAAAAAAAAGAAAAAAGATTTAACGTTGATCTAACCACCGCGCCGCCCAGTGCCACCCGTCCAGCGCTGCCTACCGATGGCTTCCATTCTATCTGCCGTGATCCCATTCTCAAGAACAAAGCTCTATGGAACGAACTACAGGTTATGGTCCTCTCATGGAGATCACACTTAATAGTTTCCGCCCTTCTTCGCCACCGACGGTTCGACCTCTAGGCGATCTACTGCACCTCCTCTGATAGATGAGGTGCGCCAAGGGACAAAGGTTGCTATTGATGAGGCTTTTGAGTATGCCATTGACGCTTTCGAGCGCTGGTGTTCTTGCAAGGTTCGTGTTCGTGCCATCCTGGTGGTCAGCATCGACTACTCCATCTAGCTAGACATTGTTGGTCTATGGTCTACTCGACAGATCTGGGAGTACTTGCGTGAGCGATACCAGTAGAGTAGTGATGCTTAGTTCTTTTCGCTTTGCCAGGGAGATTTTTCTGTTGACTTCTTTCGGGCCCTGGCAAGTCTCTGGTGCCAGATAGATGAGTTAGCCTCTCCACTTTGTCAGGAGTGTCACAAAGTGCAGAAGGCGGATCATAATCGCCTTCGCTTTTATGATTTCGTCTTCCGCCTTCGCCTAGAGTTTGAGCCTGTCAGAGCTCAGCTGCTGAGCCGCTCTCCACGGCCGACCGTTACAGTGGCCTTTTCGACGCTTCGGGATGAAGAGCTTTGTCTTGGGTGAGCAGCACAATCTATTCCGACTGTACTTGTTGCCTCTTCTTCGACTACGACACTGATATCTGCTTCGACTACGGCATCTCCCCAAGTGCCTGTCTCCGCTCCTGTTCTCGCACCAACTGGAGCTCAGCGCAACTACTGCAAGAAATTTGGGCATGACTACCAGAGTTGTGCGGTGTGGAAAAAGCGGAGCAATGCACGTGGGGGTGGGCGACCAAAGTGGGGAAGGGAGACTCTTCCTTCACAGGAGGACGAACCGACTCATCGGTTTTGCTCGTAAAGGTGACTTTGTTCAGCGGCTTTGCGAGCTCTACTTCAAAGAAATTTATAGCTCAACGAGTTACGCTAATCTAGCTTAGACGTCTCCTCCAGATACCTCTTGGGTTCTAGATTTTGGTGCCTCCTTTCACATGACATCGGACTCCACATCTCTCACTTCAGTAGGACCTGATTTTCCTATCTCTGTTCAAACAGCTGACGTTACTTCCTTGTCTGTCAGCTATCAGGGCATTCTTTTGTCCACTGACTTTTTTGTTCCAGCTGTTTCTCATGTTCCCCAGCTTACCATGCAGCTTCTTTCGGTGGGACAGCTCACTGATCTTGGTTGTAGGGTTATTTTTTACTCACACCTGTTTCGTCCAGGATTAACAGACAAGGATGGTACTTGGGACTGACCGATGTCGTAGGGATTGTTAGGGTCTCTACATTCTCGACCGCCTCTACTTTCCATCCACTTAAGTTGCTCCTGCTATGTTTGCCTCTACTGCCACTCCTGCCACCACTTCTGGAGTTTTTGCGCAGTGGCATCACCATTTAGGACACCTGTGTGGGTCCTGTCTTTCTTCATTATTTCATCAGGGTGTTCTTGGACACGTTACTGTTGACATGTCAATGTTTTGTCAGGGTTGTAAGCTGGGCAAGTAGCTGCAACTTATCATTCTAGTGAGTCCATGTCTTCTCGTCCTTTTGATTTAGTTCATTTAGATGTATGGGGACGTGCAAGTGGGTGTACAAGATTAAGACCAGGTCTGATGGTACTATTGAGCACTACAAGGCTCGTCTTGTGGCTCGTGGCTTCCAGCAGAAGTATGGTCGTGATTACGATGAGACGTTTGCCCCTGTTGCCTATGTAACCACTATTCGCACTCTTGTTGCGGTTGCTTCTGTTCGCCAGTGGTTTATCTCTCAATTGGATGTTAAGAATTCCTTAATGGTGTTTTGCATGAGGTTTACATGCAGCCACCACCTGGGTATTTTGTTCTTGATGGCCATGTTTGTCGTCTTTGTCGTGCTCTTTATGGCCTCAAATAGGCCCCTCGTGCCTGGTTTGCGCGTTCATCTCAGTGATTACCGTTGTCGGTTTCACTGTTAGTGCCCACGATTCTGCTCTTTTTGTTCATGTCTCACCTCGAGGTAGGACACTACTATGTGGATGATGAGCTCATTACTGGTGATTATTCCTCATGCATCTCATATGTGAAGAAGAATCTCAGTGAGCAGTTTCGGATGACTAATCTTAGTTTGCTTTCGTACTTGGGATTGAGGTTTTTTCCACGCCTGAGGGTTACTACCTCTCCCAGCAGAAGTATGTCCAGGATCTTCTTGATCGGTGCGGTTTGGTGACACTCGCCTTCGAGACTCTATGGAGCTCTCCTTGACTTCGTGCTACGATGGTCATCTTGAGGATCCTACTCGTTATCGCCATCTTGTCGGGAGTCTAGTATATCTTGTGAGCACTCGCCCTGATATTGCTTATGCTGTTCATATCTTGAGTCAATTCATGGCTAGTCCTACTCATCTTCACTACAGTCACCTCCTTCGTGTTCTTCGCTACTTGCATGGGACAATCTCTCGTCGCTTGTTTTTCCCTAGGTCCATCTCACTACAGCTTCAGGCGTACTCTGATGTGACTTGGGCTAGTGATCCTTCTGATCGTCGTTCTCTTTCTGCTTACTGTGTTTTTCTTGGCTCCTTGATTACCTGGAAGAAGCAGACTGCAGTTTGCAGTTCGAGTGCAGAGGCTAAGTTGAGAGCTATAGCAGCAGTAACAACCAAGATTACTTGGTTGAGGTGGCTACTTGTAGACTTTGGTATACCTGTGAGGGGACCTACGACACTTCTGTCTAACAGTACAGGTGCTATCAGTATTGCTCGTGATCCAGTGAAGTATGAGCTCACCAAGCACATTGGATTGGATGCTTCATACACTCATAGGTGCAAGAGGAAGTACTTGCTCTACAGTTTGTGCCATCAAAATTATAGCTTGCAAACTTCTTCACGAAGTCCCAAACTAGAGCACAACAGTTGTATTTTCTTTCCAAACTCAATATGTGTGATCCACCATGAGTTTGAGGAAGGTGTTAAGGATAGATTAGCATTGTTATTTGTTTCCTTATATGCCTTAATTTCCTTATCTGTGTATGGCATATTCCTCTGAATATCCCTTGGTACTTCCTATATATATTACCCTTTGAGTCTCATGAATATACACACAATATTCATAACAATAAGCAATAGAGCCAGTCATACAATTTGCATCCCTAGAGGCAACGCAATAGTGGGTGCACAACCGTGCAAAGCCGATGGGTGCGAGCGGATGAGGAGCCCACTGCCACCTCACATCGTCACCACCTTGCAGCCATAGAAGGAGATTAGAAGTCGCTCTCTATTGAAGAAGAGGAACGGAACAAGAACAAGGACGCTTTCCCCGTTTTGGCCTCGATCTATCAGATCTACTGGTATAAGTTTGATCGAAACCTCCCACCATTTGCTAGGATGAGCACCCATCTGAACTTTATGGGCTGGGGAGGGAAGGGGAGCCGCGTGGAAGGGAGTAGGTGATCGGGCGGAAGGGGAAGTGGCCAACCGGAGGGGAGGGAAAGGGAGCGGCCGATAGGAGGGGAGGGGACGGCGGTGCCGTCTTGGAGGCGGCAAGGGCGGAGAGAGGGAGTCGTGTGATGCGGGCGTGCAAATGGCCAAGTGGATCTATGGACTGTGGATGGACTGGGTTTGTTATTAGTTCAAACCGTATCTGCGAAGTATCGATGAAGTATCAGAGAAGTATCGGGATTTATTTTGTTTTTTTGAAAAATAAAAAAAATCAGGGATGCGTGTAGGATACGTGTCAGAGCGTATCAGAGAAGTATCCATATCCGATCGGATATCGATCGATCGCAACTTTGGGAAGTATCCGCACAACGTAGCCGCCGGGTGTAAATGTTTAGTTTTATTACGTTGACATGTGAGGCAAGTCTGCACAAACTCATGAACAATCTGACGAGCACGACGCACATGGAAATCAACTCGGAGATGGTGTAGCGTTTTCTATAAGCCCTCGTGACCCGTTGTGTGGGCTGCTGCCAGTATAGTCGGCAATGAAGAGGATGGCGAAACCCACACTCAGCCTTTGAACGTGATCAGTCCATCCACAAACTTCCAGTCTGATGAAGCCGAGCCACCCAAGATCTAGTCACGAAGTGCTAAAAGGTCTAGGCGAGTGATCATCTCTGTCATGACGCATCAAACACCGCCGGGTGTGGACTCGACAGAGCACGATGAGCGAGAGCTCGGCATCCGTCGGGATAAGGCGTCTGCGACGGTGTTATGGCGACCTAGCTTTATATTCAACTGAGAAATCGAATCCCCAAGAGTTTGCTGACCCAGTGGTGCTGTGGAATGGTCGCAAGCCATTGATCGAGCAAGAACTTCAAACTATAGTGATCCATACGTACCAGGAAAGTCTGGCCCCACAAATACGGCTGTCAATGATGAACAGCTTGAACCAGCCCGATTAACTCACGTTCGTATGTCGCCAAATGCTTATGTCGAGCTGCGATGGGTTGACTAAAGAACACTAGAGGTCCATCTGCCTGCAAAAGGATTGCTCCAAACCCTGAACCTGATGCATCACATTCTACAATTAAGTCCCATCGCGAAATCTGGTAACTGCAAGACCCAGGGCTGACGACAAAGCAAATTTGAGAGCCTGGAAAGCTGTGGCCGCCTCCTCGAACCAAGAGAAACTAGCCCGCGTCAGCAATTTTGTGAGGTGGGTTATCACTCCATAATTTTTGATAAAACGCTGGTAATATCCCGCGAGGCCAAGAAATCCCCGCAGCGCATGCTTAGAGAGCGGCAGGGCTAGTATCACCGCTTGGATCTTTTGGGCGTCCATTGCCACCTCGCTGCCGTTGATCGTATGGCCCAAATAAGAAGTCAAGGAAACACCAAACAGGCACTTCGACCTTTTAAGAAAAAAATTGGTGGTCTTTCAAGACGAGCAAAATTGTCCTTAGATGGCAGAGATGTGCTGACCACGAAGGGCTATAAACCAAGATGTCATCGAAGAACACTAACACAAACCGGTGGAGGTATGGTCGAAGCACCGAGTTCATTAATGCTTGAAAGGTAGCCGGCGCGTTCGTCAATCCGAACGGCGTTACCAAGAATTCAAAGAGCCCCTGATGTGTGCGAAAAGTCGTCTTCTCCACATCGTCCGGATGCATGCGAACTGGAAGGTATCTCGATCGAAGATCCAGTTTGGTAAAATAGCAAGCATGCTTCAGTTCATCCAACAATTCCTCCACCACCGGAACTGGAAATTTGTCTTTAATTGTCTTGTCGTTGAGGGCTCGATAGTTGACAAAAGTGCCAAGAGCCATTGTTCTTCTTCACGAGTAACACTAGAGCAGAAAAAGCCGAAGAGATGTGCCTGATAGTACCCTAATGCAGCATCGCAACACATTGTCGTTCTAGTTCATCTTTACGTAGTTGGGGTAGCGGTATGGGTGCATGGCAATGGGTTTCGTCCCCCAATCAAAGAATGCGATGGTCTTGGAATCGCTCCGATGGTAGCCCGCTTGGTTTAGTGAAGAGCTCAGCAAAATCCGAACAGGTTCTTGGCGGTGCATATGCTCGTGTGGAGGTGGGCGTCAATCCTTTGCAAGTCACCGACGCCACCATATTGAAACACCATGGTTAAAGCACTGAAATCCCACGCAATAGGTCCTAGCAGCTGCAACCATTGGACTCCTAGGACAATGTCAAAGCCTTCTAATGGAATAGCATAACAATGACTAAGAAAGTCTCTTGAGCGATGCACAGTTCTATCTTTGGATAGATGCCCAGACTGCACACCTGCTCACCATTGACCACCGTCACCTTCAGCCCTTGCCATGGACATATCGCCAACCCTGCCCTAGTTGCCGCTTCTTGGGAGATAAAATTGTGAGTGGAACCCATGTCAAGAAGGGCGATCAGCTGACTGGTACTCAGACAGGCATGCGCATTGTCTAGATGGCGCGCGGCTAGAACCCCGTCAGGGCGTGGAGAGATATGGACGGTTCATCCACGCCAATGCCATCCGGATCCTGCTCGTTGTCATCATCCAACACACATTCAAGCATGAACAATTTCTTGCAATGATGCCCCGGGACAAATCTTTCATCGCAGTTGAAGCGAGACCATCGCAATGGCAGCAGCCATCTCCATTGCCGTGAGATGTCGTCAGCCAATAGCGTTGGCCCACCAAAGATGGCCCTCCGAAGTGGCAAATACTTGGGAACGTCAGTATTGGGCATTGCCTGGAGAGGACTTCCGTCTATTGGAGGGACTTCGCCCGCCTAGGGCAACGAGTTGGGTCGTCTGACGGTTTTGGTTGCCGTGTTGGCTAGGGCATGCCGCTTCTCATACACACGGGCTAGCGCCATTGCTAACTGAAGGTTGACCGGCCGTTGTAATTCGACGCAAGCTCTGATCGGCTGTACGAGGCTTGATGTGAACAATTGCACCTGTTGCCGTGCTGGCATTGGGTCTGCATGGCAAAGGAGGGCGAGGAACTTCTCCTGGTATTCCTCCACCGATCCGGTGGCGTGCAATTTGGCCAACTCCCCCAAAAAATTGTTCTGGATTGGTGGCTCAAAACGGAGATTGCAGTATTCCTTGAATTGGCGCCATGATACTTCAGCTTCGTCTCTTTCCAGTTGGTAGTACCATTGTTGCGCCGTCCCCACTAGATGGTAAGAGGCTAGCAGACCTTTTTGTTCTCCGGTGTTTGCTGCCCCTTGAGGAATTGTTCACAGTAGTTAAGCCAACTGAGAGGGTCATCCTTGCCATCAAACGTTGAGAATGTTAACTTGTGAAACCACGGTGCGTGATGTCCTTCATGAATGCTGCTCCCTTGGGCTGCACCTATGGCCGGGGTCACGGTGGGCGCCAGCCCTGGCGGCAAAAGCAGCAACCCGTCAGCAAACTGCTTCTCAAATGTTGTTATCCGATCCTTGATGAGCCCGAGCTCCGAAGAGAGACCAGCCTTGATCTTGCCGAGCTTCTTCGTGAGGGACACCGTGAGCTCCACAAATTGATATGTCAATCCAGATAACTCCGAGCCACCTGCCATTGGTTCTGATACCAAGTTGTCACGTGCACCACCCAAAGAGCGTAGATGATAGTTATGTAGAACCGGCGGCCGGTTGCCCCGACCCTTGCGGCTCCTAGGTAGATCCATGACCGTCAACTGTAGGTAGTAGAGGGCGCATGAGACGGGCGCCGGAATTTAGGGTAGGGAAACGGAAATTAGAAGGATAATAGATTGATTCTTTTGTCCAATTACAGCCGCAAGCCTGTTATTTAAAGGCATGCAATCCGACTTGACTTCCCATATCTAACTGGCCTAATCCAACCCGGACTCTAATTTACAAAGCCTCATGTCTCCATATTCCAAAACCTGCCTAACTCAGAAACTCCCTTGTTACGCACTGCCGCAGAGTCGTTGCCGACTCCTTTTCACGCTATAGCACGTCACCCGTTGTTGTCGCTGCCGCTGTTTCATCTATTGGTGTCGTTGCAGTTGGTTGGCGTTTTTACGCTGCGTATATGTTAGCCCCCACATGACATAGTATGTGCAATAAAATCATTTGACTTTTGTCAACTAATGGAACTTCCAAGATTGTTAAGGCTCAATATGGTAGAAATAAGGTGGATATCTGGTCTTCCCTGATTGGCACTTCAGTGGGTTGAGGTTTTTTGTTGATCGCTGCATAAAGCATCTTCCACCGCCCTTAAAATAATCTGGCTGTGTAGTTCTGTTATGATTCTTTCTTTTACAATTGACTGAAATCCTGAAGCACAAGGAAATACATATGTTTGCAGGGTCATCAGTATGAGATGGTGTCTGGTTTTGTCTGTGAATCCTTTGGCTATATACCAGAAGAAGGTGGGAAGATGCTTGTAATACTCGAAAAGGATAACAGAGAAGAAAATGATGAATATCAGGAGGAAGGATCTGATCGCCAAGATGATGGAGAAAGAACTCAAGCTTATGAACTTGAGGTAAATTGTGACAATACTTTGCTTACTCTGTTTGCAGCAAGATCTGGCACGAGGTCTTTAGTACCACAATGTAGCTAGTATTCTGACGTTTGCTTGTTAGTTGTTGCTGCTAGAAATATGCCACTAGAAATTTTACTTGCTCTTGTTGCCAGGACTACCCAGAACCCTGTTTGTTAAAAGTAATTATCCATCTAAATGATAATGCATACGCACCTCAAGGGCTTTCGTTCTTAGTTCTTTCATCATTTCGTAGGACTGCTAGTAGATTGTAAGTTTTCAGAAGGACTTGGAGGTTGGAGTGGTCACATTGGCTTAGGTTTTATCATACAAAGTACCTAACTACTCGAACTTTATCTGACATCAATCTAGATGCTTTATAGTGCAAATAAGAATGCAAAAAGGTTACTGAAAAGATATATTGCAGCATGTAAGTGATGCAAACGATACTCCTTTTTGTATCTGTGCCATTTGTACTGCATTATCCCTTTAAATATCTTTTGTCATTGTATATACAGGTGTATCCGTGTATGTTTGATTTACGGGTTCTGCTGTTTATTTATTTTCCATTTATCGTTTTTGAAAATAGAAACATGATGAATTGAATTATATTTCAGTAACAGAACATAATAAACCTAATGATAGTTAGTTTGGTTCAGTTATTTTAATCGGCTCTGATGGAGGGTTCTAAATCCTGGCTTGTTGAGACTGAAATGAAATGTTCATTGTATCCTTTCCACTTTAGTGGAAATAGGCCAGAAACTGGATGGTTCCTCGCTAGTTACTAGAAAGTGGCCAACATCTTGGAAACAACCAACTTCTAGGTTTTGTAGCCTTGCACTCATATTCCCTAGTATAAATCTACAGTAAAACAATTAATTCACTAATGCATGAATGAAAGAAAATTAGTGTATTACAATGCTAGTATAATGTATTTAATCAAAAAGCAACATAATAAAATACTGTCTTTCAAGTCTTAAGAGTGACTATTTTAGGCTTTTAGCTATAAGTGAGATGTACCACAGTAAAGAAACTACGTTTTTTCACATAATTAACAGATAAACACAACAATAGTTCCAATGGATGATGATGGTTGCCATTGTTTGTTTCTCTTTTCCATTTCCTTATTAAAAATATACTAACTTTGAAGTTTTAATCTTCTATTTTAGGCAAGATTTTTTAGGGAATGCAGGAAAATTTAATGTTGCAATTTCTTGTTCAAAATCTACTTTTTCAACTTTTGTTTTATTTGTTTTGAAAAAAATCAAGCAAAAACACAGATAGCAAAATGGTTGAACTTGAAACCAAGTTCAGCACAACATACTGAAATATTTAGTTACGTTGGGTTATTTAAGTGAGATTGGCATGGCTGACAGCCATAGTTTAGTTGCTGCCACTATCATTCTCCCAAAATTTCTTTTACAATTTAGGTCAGCATTAGCATCAGTTCTTTAACCAGGAAGTAGGAACCCATTGTTTCTCTCTCTTGTAAAGGAATGGATCATCATATATTTTAAGCCGTACCTATTACCGTTTGAAATTATTTTCTAAACGATTTACCCCTTAAATTATCTGGCCTCCTTTACTTGCAGATAATTGAAGCTAACGCAAGAAAGGTCGGCAAAGTCCGTTTCAAGCCAATAAGCAGCGAATGTGTAGATGTTGACAACAAGGGCGTGAACCGGCTGATTTCGAAAAAGATCATCAAACGGAAGAAAAAGAATTCGGGTGATTCTTCTGATAGCGATGATGACGTGTGTCCTGATATATCAGAAAATGGTTGCCCTGCAGAGCTACTTTCAAACTCAGATGATAGGAGTGCCCAAATGGAAGATGCCGGCAGTTCTACGGCGACAAGGTAACCAAGGAAACAACCAGCACCATTATACTACTGGCAATAATTACAGCTCACCGCCCTCCTGCCCCAGAGGAGAAACACAGCAGGCTACCAAAAACAGCGAGAGTAACACCGATGAGACTGAGCAGGTTAACAACAGCTTAGGACAACATTTTTAGTAGCCGTAGTATAGTAACCTAGAGGTGCAGTGAGGTGTCGACGTCAACTTCACTGGAGACATGCTTGTAGGCCTTACTGGGCCACAGGTCGACGGCGAGCGAGTCGCCGCAGAGCTGGAAGGTTTTGCATTCACAGGCGGCGGTGGCCGGCACGACCGGAAATAAGGTAGCAGCAGTGTCACGCAGAGGCCTGCAAGGATACAGCAGCTCCGGGTGGAAGAACCATTTCACCGGCGCCTCCCTGGGAGCGGCGGCCGTAACACCGCCGTCCGGGCGACCCGTGCCGGCGCGGGGCACGAGCATCTGGAGAAGCCTCTCCTCCCGCTTCTCCTTGATCCTCTCCAGCTCCCTGAACCTCTGCTGCAGCAGCGCGATGGAGGAGAACATCACCGTGCCTTCGTTGCTCTGCATCCCCATTGACGATCAGTTGATGAAGACAACTGTATGTATGAGCTGACGACGATGGACAAACTCTCTTCTTGAGTTGCCGTTTGCCTGTCTACGTTGCCGTGTGCGTCTGTGGTGAGGCCAGGGGTGGGGTGGTGCGAATGTGCGTATTTATAAGCAGCAAAGTTTTGTCACGGAGCAGCTTGTCGCCTATGGTCGTGTAGCAAGTTGGATCAATTCCTACTTCCATTATGCGATGCTACGTTATGGGCTGGTAGAAAATACTTTACTATGAGAGAGAATCTGGGAGGGGAGAATGTCACATTGTCCAAGAAAGAAAGTGGGAGGCGTGCAGGTGAGAGAGAGATTGGTCTGGGAGAGGCCAAGGAAACTGGCCGTGGACGCTTGCAGTTGTGCGGTTTCTGTAGGTGGGAATCGTGCAGTGGGGTGGGCATGATTGCGCCCTGTCTGTCTCCTCTGTCACCTTTCCCCTTTTTTTCCTCCCCTTCCCCTGTGCCTGCAGCAGGGAGAGGGGGTGCTCGCCCTGCCATGCTCCTGCTCTGCACTTCTTTTTCTCTCTTTAAGCACTGCTCCTATCGTCGAAACAGCCAGATGGTTGCTGCTCCTCTCACCTACGCTGCTTGCTTTTTCGTAAGGGTTTTGGTGCTGTAGGTTCCGTTCTCGGTTCTGTCTATTGTGGTGTGGTGTTGCGTAGCTGCATGCACAGTAGAATATTGCGGCTCTTTCAGGTGTGCGTCTGCGTTCCGTGAGCCCATCCCATGTCTTCGTATGGTTATGTGGACGTGTTGGGGGTTTTGGGTGCAGAAAGTCCGAGTTGAATTTGCCTTAGTTAGGCGCGCGTTGTTGACTGAAGTTCACACGTTCTATAAATTTGAGTAAATTGCACATAGTACCACCTAACTTGTTGTATGAAACAACAGATGTGCATGCCAATTTTTTTCACATAGCATTATGTCTAATGAAATTTAGTCTTCACTTTGCACCAGCCTTAAGAACCATCCACCCCAAACCGTCTTACTGACAGCACGGGCCCATTTGTAGACGCCATGCATGTACCACGCTGGCCAGCTTCACTGCCTGTTGCAACCTTGCTGAAGCAAGCTCCATTTGCAATGAAATGGTGCGGTGCGTGCGTGGCTGACCTTGCCAGCATAGCCGCCTAGCGCGACACTTGCGTGGCGTCTACGTGCGGGATCCTGTTGTCATTAAGCTGGTTTAGGGTGGCGGTTTTTAAGAGTGGTGCAAATACTGGCAACATATGTTTTTCTTACAACTCATATCAATTTATGTAGTGCAATGTACAATTTACTTTCGTAATCTATTCTTTTTCCTAAGTCCAAATTATTTATTATTTCCTACCAGGGGTAATTACTAATTCTCACCGATTCTAACCATATGACCGTCATTTTGTAAAGTTGCATTATTTCACCAAGTTATTTTCAAAAACAAAGAAACGTTATTCATGAATGGATTTCAATTAAATTAGGTGAAAAATCTGGTTGGTATTTTGGTGAGCTTTTGGGTTTTCCGTAGGTGCATGTGTGCATTTGGCACAACTTTAGGCCCTATTGGGAAGTAGGAATTACATGGAAACTTTGGAGGAACTGGCCTGTTCCTCAAAATTAATGTATTCCAAACGGACACTTGAACAACTTCAAGTTGATCTGTTGAAGGATGCAGAGTCACATAGATTCAGCTGAAATATGCAGAATCACATAGATTCCGCTGAAATATGTTCCTTAAGCTCTCTAGGAACCGGTTTCAAAATGGGATACAAAACCCTGATGATACCAGGTAGGGCCTTGGGGATCGGGGACATGAGGCTCAAGAAGTGACCACTAATTTGTATATTTGCTCGGCTGAAAATGTAGGCTATATATTTTTCTAAATAGGTCAGCTGCATTCGTGACTCAATCGACCTTTTATACATGAATGCAATTCGAGATGCTTTTTGATAAATTAGAGAATAATTCATTAAAGGGAAAAAAATATCCAACGAAAATCATAATTTTGGAGAGAACATGAAAACTACTTTAGTTTGCACACTATCAAAATAAAATTTTTCAAAAAAAAAGGAGAGAGTCTATGGAGCATCACATTACCCATTTACCCTATAAAATTTCAAGTTTAAACTCAAAACGAGCTTGGAGAAACACGAAAGAGAAATTTGGTATGAATAATAACTATCGTCCTTAAAATGAGCTTGAAGAAACACGAAAGAGAAATTTGGTTTGAATAATAACTGTCGTCCTTTACTTTTTTATTATTTTTGGTTTGTCTGGATTTCTTTTTGTTCTCCAAATACAAATTCAATCTGAACATGGAATTTCAAATGGATATTTGCTATGCTACATTGATTGTTTTTTGGGGATTTGGATGTTCCTATGGTGCTAAACCACAATAATTTTCAAGCTTTCATCAAAATGAAAAAACAGGTTAGTCCATCATGAACAATGCAAACGAATACAGAAAAAAAGATAAAAAACTATAAACCAAAAACAAATGCCCAAATGACTGGTGCCATTGAGTGTTAAAATCTTCTTGCTATAAGGTGGTGAAGTTTATAGATACACTGGGGCCTGTTCTTTTCAGCTTCTAGAAGCTGCTTTTCGGCTTTTTTACAGTAATTAACTTTTAAACGAAGTATCTTTTTAGATAGGGTCACTAGTTAATTGTAGTATATACTGTACCGACTTCATTTATATCGGCAAAAATCGCTCGTAAGTTTCTGTTACTCTATAATCTCCTATACAAACAGCCCAAAAATCACAAATCACAGATAAAAACATAAGCTTTAGAAAAAAAAGAATATGCCCTCGAGCTCCCCTAGGGGAATGCAGCTGCTCGTACAGTCGTACGTCTAGCTAGTTAATATTGCTGTGTGAGTGAAGAACCTTGGTAATAAATCAGCCCTATTATATGGCCTCACCCTAAGCATGCATGCAAGGACTAACAAAGTCTTGTCAGGATCCACTGTGATGCTTCTCTCGATATGTTTTTTGTGGCATGGAACGCACGGCATGAAATTTTAAACTTATCCTAGTTAAATTTTTACTCACTCCAAACAAGTAGGTACTGTTAATTCCCTAGAGCGATCCTAGCCGTACGTACCTAATCTTTCTACGCTGCAATTTTTTACTGCATGTGTCGCTTCCATTCCTGGCTCCGACTTGGTGGCGCCTCTGTGGTTTTGCATGGAAGAGCGTGGACCTGTTAAGTAAAGCAATGGATAGCCAATCTCCGGGCTAAGTGATGTGATGTCCCAAGAAAAACGATGAGAGAGAGATAAGAGCAAGTATAATAAGAGGCTATTAGTAGGCTATATGCTAAGGTGGAGGAGAGAGAAGAGAGGTGAGCTGTAAGTTTACAGTCAGCTGAAACACAATAACCAAGAAACTTTGTGAGAGAAAGGGGTTGGGTCATACACTGACCTTGGGCTTGGTGGTAAACTACTACTATATGAATGGGCTGATAAGTGGTCAGAAGTGTCCATACAGTAAATGAAGATTGTATTATTAGTCTTGCTCTAAAAGAGTATGATCGGGTAAATAATTTAATCACATATGCCTTCACATTCTAGAGAGAGAGAGAGAGAATGTGTGAGCCTGAAGTAAATTTTTTAAAGTGAGAAGAAGATTGATGGGGGTAGTAGCTAGCGGGTAGTAAACTAAGGACGGCTCCATTAACGTTCTCTTGTCGTGGACTGGATGGACGCTAATGGCATGCGTGCACCTGCAGAGCATTTGCTAGCCCTCATGCATGTCTCGATCACTCGCGCACTGTGAGGGAGGCTCTGTGTGTGCATGCATATGCTGGGTTTTGTTGCTCCCTAAACCGCCGCTCTCTCGTGCATGCCTACCGCCTTCTCTCCCTGCCTTTCTCTTTCTTCTCTCACCTTTTCTTTTTCTTCTTCCTCTTGTTTTCTCTCATCTTTTCATCTTCCTTTCACGGACACTGTCTCTCCAGTACCAACGCTAGAGGACGCAGAAAGAAAAGAAAAGAGAAAGAGAAAGAGAGACGAGATGGAAATTGCCCTGTCGATCTTTGTCTGTCTTTTATAATTTGACTGGTACGTACGTACGTACTGCTCGATCATAATGCTGCATTATGTACAGTTGCTGACCAATGGAGACTTCCTTACCAGTCTAACCATGAAAAAAAACTATACAAGAAATGCCGTACAGTACTTTTAATTAGTTACTTGAGTGTAAGATAATACCTAGCTTTTAAATGAAATATCTTTTTAATACGAGATCTACTAGTTAATTGTTATTTATATGGTTAAAATTGCACACAGATGCCTCTCTACAAACTTCTCTATAGCCTGTTACTATTTATAAGTTAAAATAAAAAGCCATCAGTAAAAGTTAATATGAACGCCCCTAAAATATATATGTGTTAATTTACAAGGTGAAACTTCCTGTACGTACATAATGGAGCAACATCGTGCACTATGTCGTCATGCAAACTACAGTGCTAATGGAGAGACTGGTTTCATCTTTCATGTCCACTGTAGCATGATCCTAATCTATTATGCATTTCTTGCATATGTTGTACACAAAGTAAAGATATAAATTAAAATTAAACCAAAAGCTTATTGCTTTTTAAAAGTGAAAGGTGATGGATGGTTTGTTCAAGGCTCGAGGAGGATGTGTTGTTGGTGGGGACTCGGCTGGAGTACCTAGGTATAGCATGAGAGGCCAATGTATGGGTTGGTAGATAGATAGATTGATAGATAGACCATGCTAGATTAAACTGTGGCACGTAAGAGCAGGTACAATAAGCCTTAGTCAGCAAGCTATAGCAAATATAATATCAATAAAATCTCACGTGGCAGAGAGAGAAAGGAAGAGAGAGAAGGAAGCTGGCTACTAAATTACAGCTAGCTATAGCACGTAAAAATATGCATTTCACTCTCTTACACGTGGGGTCAAATAGTTATTGTAATAGCTATCTTATTGTATGAACTATTTTGTTGAAGGCTATAAATGAAATGGACAAGTGTTATAGTCACTAGTTGGCTATACTATTGTACTTGCTTTGGTTTAGTGTTGCACCATGGGATGCTGCACTGTGTGAGGCCGCTCGATACGGACACTCGGCAAACCTACATACGTTTCTGCTTACAGGCCGTTTCTTTGACGGCGCATGCATGGAACGTGCATGTGCTAGCTTGTCCTGTTTGCTTAACAAACACACACTTTCTTATGAACTAACAATTGTTTAACGCCGAAGGCTCTGTTTTGGGTTGCAGCTGATTTTTTTTTGCTACAGTTGATAGCTTTTGACTATAATTTTCGAGATGGTAATAGATGGTAGAAACGCCAATACGGACAGTGTACACGATTTTAGACTCAGAAAACTGCTTGGAGAAGAAGCGGCTTCTCGAGAAGCCGCTTAAAAAAAGCCACCCTATTTGTTTTGGCTTTCAAAAGAC